>VDFB02353493.1:355436483-355557178 GCA_007258455.2 Sequoia sempervirens
ATAGTGCATGCTACATACAACATTCCAAACACCTCCAACTCCATAAACACTACATCTATTGGAGGATCACAATCTATCACAGTGCCCACAATATCCACAACACTATCACAATCTGCTGGAACCACCTTTGGCTCTACGACAATGTGGGCAAGTTACTCCAATCCTCATTTTACCAATACGGTAAATGCCACAGGGGCATCATCAAGTCATACCAATCCCCCTTTGACAGCTACATTGAATACCATGAGTACACCTTCGACATATCCTCTCATTGGTATCTCACAAAATCCTTTGGGTGGGGGTAAATGACATATATTTATTCAAGGACAACAACAAAATGTTAACACATCAACACAGCCAAATGTCATCACCTCCCAAGGACCAAATATGAACAGTCACCTTGTACAAACCCAACAATTGGGACAAGGTAGTCAAAACACATAGCCCATGGCATCACTCATGCATCAAAATATTCATGGTCACCATATTCCCCAAATATCAACCCAAATGGCTGGGGGACACATCCCAACATACTCATCACATATTCATAGTCACCAACATACCCCCAATCAAAGCTTTCAATACCAACAACACGCAAATTTGAACACATCATACATACCACAACAACCCATCCCTTAACAACATGCCAACATTCACTCACAACAAATGGGGACTTATGGCATACCAATCAATCCTATGTATGGGACCACCAATGACTCTATAATGGATGCCTTACAAGCAAGAATAATGGGTGTAGAGAATACCATAGAAAACATACATATATCTGGAAAAAAATCAGAAGTATCATATGATCTAAATGTATATCCTTTCGACATGAACTTATATATGCTAGCATTTCTTTTAGGATATGTGCCACCCAATTTTAGAAAATACAGAGGAAAGACAAACCCCATCGAACATGTACATGAGTTTGCAACCAATTGTATGGACGTAACCTATGAACAAACATACTTGATGAGAATTTTCTCTAAAATTCTTATGAGTCCTACCCTTGAATGGTTCTCCACCAAAAAGTACATCAAAACATGGGATGAGCTAAGAAAAAATTCATAAAAAATTATGCATACAACATTGACATGGGCACCTCTATTACTAGCTTGTGCAATATCATGCAAGAGGATGCTTGTGAGACATTCATCCCATTCTTTCAAAAATGGAGGAGTTTAGGTAGTTGGTGTCACATTGACATACCTGAAAGGGAAAAGGTGGACATGTTCATTCAAACACTTTTGGGCCGCCTAAAATATGCATTGCAAGTGCATTGTTGCACAACCTTCATGAACGTAATTGAAAAAGGGGTCCAAATTGAGAAAGCCCTTATCACAAAGGGAGAGATAAGGTATGGTCCCAAAAACACAAATTCAAATCCTCCCACCAACAAGAATAAATATTGGGTCAAAAATAAACTTGTTACAAATGATGGTGTTGTTGACACCAAGACTGCAAACATTGTGGGTCCTGTACTGGCCCTAAAAGGGGTTCAACAACAAAACAAACCAACAACGACATTGACACCCCATACCAATGTCCCTTCAAATAACTAGAGTAGCTAAAATAATCAGGGATAATACTGTTAGATGCGACAATTTCCTAGGGGTCGCACATATTTGGGTGAACCCATTGAGGAAGTCCTTAAGAAATGTCTTTAGAATGGTATCATCACACTTCAAGAACCAAAACCTTACTACCCAGGATAATTCAAACCAACATGGTGGGATGATAATGTATTTTGTGATTATCATTGTGCAAAAGGACATAAAACTTCTACCTGCCAAAAATTGAAAAACCTAGTACAAGACCTTATTGAGAGTTGTATCATTGAGGTAGATGGATCAGAATTTTCCTCCAATTCAGATCATACTATTCATAAGAACCCACTACAAGACCATGGTTCTAATAAGGCTTCCACATTAGGTCCATAGATAAACAATAATCAAGCTAACTTTTCCTACACCAAGTATGACTATTCTTTTGGACCTATTATAAATAATATCTGAACTAATGACGAATACATCAATACCATTACAATCAAGAGAGAACCCCAATGCAATGCTACTACTTGAAGTGGCAAGGTCACCATAGCTGGTCTACCCCCGCTAGGCAGCCCAAAATCACCATAGCTAGCCCATCTCCTAAATAGTCACAACCCACCTCGATGACAAAGCGAGGGCAACCTAAGAGTTAGTTTAACCTTATCTACCAACTTGGAAAAACTCCCACGCAAATTTCTATACTCAATTTACTTTGCATATCTCTCATACATAAGGATATACTAGATAAAACCTTGCAAGAGTTGGCAGTCCCTAAAGATATTGATGTCAACCAATTTGAGACCATGGTGGGATATCTCACTATGCCTCACCACATCACCTTCTCTAATCAAGACTACTCGTTACCTAAGATTAACCACAATGATGCATTACACATTGAAACTTTTGTCCATAAGCATAAGGTTAGAAGAGTTTTAGTAGATGGCAGAGTAGGATTGAACATATGCTCCTTAAAACTAGTTAAGGCTCTAGGATTTTTTGATGCGTGCATAGACTCTACAAAGATTATAGTGATCAAAGTATATGATGATGAAGAATTCTCTTCACGAGGCATTCTTTCTCTTCCTATAAGAGTGGGACCGGTCATTGTGGATACAACTTGCTAGGTCCTAGATCTTGAATTACCCTACAACATTTTGCTCGGCTGTCCATGGATTCATGCCCTAAAAGTCGTACCCTTCACGTATCACCAATGCTTAAAGTTCCCTTTTGATGGCACAAAAATCACTATATATGGAGACCCTGACCCTTTCCAATATTGCACCAACCTAAGGGGTATTTCTGAAAATTGAGTGCCCATCAACTGAGAAGCTCCTAACCCCTCTTCTTCTAAGTACATTGACCTATCCACACTCACACCATCTTCCACGTCCACTCCGTCCACGTCCTCCATCACGCCACCCTCTTCTGCACTTCCTAAGGATGACTCCAATGTCATGATCTAGGACCTAGGATGTGGAGAACTTAAACTACATACGGCATATAGCATCACAAAAATACCCAAGTCTCCAAGAGTCTATCGATGACCATGATTCAAAATAGAACCCAAGGAAATTTTCAAAGTTCCACCTAAAACAGTTTTCATAAAATGGGGAGACATGAGTAATGAAGACCTTGTTGATATTATAGGATGGCTCTATAAGGAAATGGCAGACCTACCACCATTATCGGTCAAGAAATATGGCAAGGGATATGACATGATGAAAGCTAAAGGCTACAATGGCACTAGTGGACTAGGCAAAAATAAATCTGGACAAAGAGAGCCCATAGAACTTTTCAAAATACCAAAGTATCTTGGACTAGGGTACGGATTGCCTAACAATGATGACTGACATACTAGTGGACTTTCAAGTGAATGAGTGCATGCTTCGAAAAGTGTTGAGATCACTAAGGAAACCTTCACTGAAATTGACTCCCAAGAGTGGGAATTTGGCTCCAAAAGATCCTTAAGTGACTGTTCCCTCGATGATTTGTTTGTTGAAATGGGGGAACTCACCTCTGAACAAATTTTTTGGAAAACACTTAAAATTGATCAAGCACCCAATAGTGAAAGTCCCATTACCATTCCCCATGACATACAAGACCCAACATCTAAATCCCATCATTCCAACCCATCTTAATTTCCAAATGACACTGAAAATCACAACGTTGAGTCCTTCACCCCTTATTTTGACATCAAATATGAGACTAGTGAAGGGGAATATTGGATAGAGTCCGATGTAGAATTGGATGATGATAATTTCATCTACAATATCTCTAAATCCATTTGCATGCTTTCTGCACCCTCCCCTCAATTCACCAACACTGATGATGGAATTTCCCTAGTTTACCCTCAACTAATCGATTGGGACCAACAAGGTCCACCAGTCCTAGACACCTTTCAGAATAATGAGGCTATTGCAGAATTTATGGGATTATGTGAGGGCATACCCAGTGGTGATCACAAGGTAGTATTCTCTATTGACCTAGATTGTGCAGCCTACTTTGGAGAGATTGGTCCATCCTCTAGTCGCAAAAGTGAAAGTAAGAATAAAACAAAAAATGAAACGTCTTTAGGTGAAAATCGAAAGGCACCTTCTGGAGGAAAAAAATTAAAAATAAAGGATGTATCTATGGGTGAAAACCTCTCCAAGGTGCCCAAAGATGGAGGATTGGACTTTCTTCCTATAACACAAGAGAAATCAGCTATGCTTATAGAGGACACCCTTGAAGACAACATATCAACAGTAGAGGTTCCCAAAATGGTCCTCTTCGCTACATCACTGATTGAAGAAGAGAGACTAGAATTTCACAAGTTCTTTGCAAAATGTTAAATCAACTTCGCATGGTCCTATGTTGACATGATAGGATTAGATCTAGAACTGGTTTTGCACCATTTACCACTATTTCCCAAAGCCAAACTAGTAAAGAAAAAGTTACATAAAATCCATCCTCAGGGCACTCTATTGGTCAAGGTCGAATTGAAGAAAATTCTAGATGCTGGATTCATAAGGTCTATTGATTATTCTGAATGGATATCTAACCTTGTGCCAACAATGAAGCCAAATGGAATGATCAGAGTTTGTATAGATTTTAGAGACCTCAACAAAGCATGCCTAAAAGATGACTTTCCTTTGCCAAATATTGATATCATAGTCAACCTCATAGCAAGATATGAGATGATGTCCCTTATGGATAGTTTCTCTAGCTACAATCAGATCTGTATTGCCCCAGAAGACCAGCATAAAACAACATTCACTTGCCCTTGGGGCACATACTATTGGAATGTCATGCCATTTGGTCTTAAAAATGTAGGTGCCACATATTAGAGGGCTATGACTACAATCTTTCATGACATGATGCATAAAATCATGGAAGATTACATAGATGACCTTTTGGCTAAATCAGTTACAAGAAATGATCATCTAAAAGTACTAGACACAATTTTCAAGAGACTAGAAGAATATAAAGTTTGATTGAATCCTAAGATGTGTCTTTGGTTTAACATCAGGTAAACTCTTGGGATACATAGTTTCTTAGAGAGGCATTGAAGTTGATCTAATGAAAGTCAAAGCCATCATGGACATGCCTCCTCCTAGAGGAATAAGTGAACTAGGACATTACCGGGTAGGGTACAATCTATTCCTCGCTTTATAGCATAATTGGCTGACAAGTGCCACCCATTCAAATATCTTCTACACAAAGGTATCCCCTGTGTGTGGACAGATAAATGCCAAGAAGCCTTTCAACACATAAAAGACTACCTACTATCACCTCCAGTCCTCATGCCGCCCATTCATGGAAAACCATTGATCCTATACATCTCAACCACTACTTCAACCTTGGGGGCATTGTTAGCACAAAACAACCATGAAGAAAAAGAAAGAGCCATATATTACATCAGTCGAACACTGATCGGGTATGAACTAAACTACACATCTATTGAACAAGATTGTCTAGCAGTTGTATTTGCAACACAGAAACTAAGAAATTATATGTTAAGTCATTAGACACAACTAGTAGCAAAGATCGACCCCCTCAAACATCTATTAAGTTGGGAAACATTAATAGGACATTTGGAAAAATGGGTCATGATTCTGAGCGAATATGATATTTAGTATGTAGAAAGAAAGGCAATAAAAGGACAAGTCATTGCAGACCAGTTGGTGGACACAACTTTACAAAGTTATCATCCATTAGTGACTAATTTTCCAGATGAGTCAATATTCCATATGGAACCTAAGTCACCTTGGTGACTCTACTTTGACAGATCACACACAAATCATGGCTCGGGGGCAGGGATCCTGTTCATCACCCCTCAAGTAGACTCTATTCCTAATTTTTTTGCATAGGTTTCCTGTACACAAATAATGTGGTAGAATATGAGGCACTGGTTGCAAGACTTAGAATGGAAATAAAAAGGAAAATCAGAGCATTACATTTCTATGGGTATTCTCAACTCATCATCAACTAGGTTAATGATGACTACGACACAAAAGATGAGAAGATGATACCCTACAAATGGATGGTTGATAGTTTCCAAATGTACTTTCATATGGTAACTTTTGAACAAGTTCTGAGAGCACAGAGCAAAGCAACATATGCCATGGCTACAATAAGCTCTCTCCTTGACATACCAAGCAACATGCCTCAACTGGAATTTCTAATAGAACAATTTTTGGTTCCTACCTATGACATTCCAGAGTCAGAGATGGTTTGTGAACTTGTTGGTCCTGACTCTCCCTAGTACCAAGATATTTATGACTACCTTAAGTCCCAAACCATTCCACCTAACCTATGCAATAACCAAAGGAAGTCCATCTGAAAAGCCACAAGATATTCCATCATTAGTGACACCCTCCTTAGATATCTCTACACCAACGAAGCACGTACAACCTTATGCAAAGTACATGATGGTATATACAGATCTCATTCGAGTGGTCCTACTCTAGCCAAGAAAGCAATGAGACTTGGTTACTACTAGCCAACCATTGAAAAAGATGCACTAGAATATGTCAAGACTTGTCGCCAATGCTAGATTCACAGTGATTTGACTCATGCTCCAGCACAAGAACTTCAGCCAATCACTTCTCCTTGGCCCTTCGCACAATGGGGACTCAACCTCATGGGTAAGATCCATCCTACGTCATCCAATGGCCACAAATTCATCATCACTGCCACTGAGTATTTTATGAAGTGGATTGAAGCCATCCCACTGACATACATAACCAGAAAACAAATATCCAAATTCATTCTTAACTACATCATTTGTTGGTATGGCCTTCTGCAATCCATCATCACTGGCAACGAATGTCTCTTTAAAAACCAAGATGTTCATGAGTTATGTGAGTGATTCCATATCCAAACTCATTTTTCATCTCCAAATTACTCACAAGGAAACAGTCAAGTGGAGGCATCAAATAAAACCATTGTTAAAATCCTCAAAAAGACTATCAATGACGCTGGTCGTGACTAGCATATACAACTCAACCCTACTCTATGGGCTTACCACACCAACATTTGCACACCTACAGGAGCCACTCCATTTACCCTGGTCTTTGGAGCTAAGGCCATCTTTCCCATCGAGGTTGAAATTCCTTCTTTACGAGTCTCCTTGAAAGGTCTAACTGATGATGAGGAGTATAGACAATCGCGCCTACATGAGCTCAAGATTTTAGAAGAAAGAAAAGAAAATTCCTTGAACCATCTACAAGTGTATCCGAACTATCTTTTTCATAGTTAGAATAAGAAGGTTATGGTTAGGAAATTTGACATTGGTGACTTAGTCCTCATGCAGAATCTAAAGAACCAAGCTGACAAAGAGAAGCCGAGAAAGTTTGAACCAAATTGGTTGGGTCCTTACATCATTATATCTTCTTTTGGTTCTGAATCATATCAACTAGCTACTCTAGAAGGTGAACAATTGATAGAGCCTATCAATAGTCTGCATCTCTGAAATTTCTACACAACATCAGGAGATCAAGCTAAAAATTGAAAAATACCAAAAAATTGAAAAATGAAAAAAATCATTGCCTTGATGAAAACCTGGCAAACAAGTGTCTTGGAAACACCAAAAAAATAGAAAAATGACAAAAATAGTGAAGAAAAATAATTCTCCAACTGTGAAAACTTGGCAAATAGATGCTTTGGATAAGTACCACGGCAAAAACCTGGCAAACAGGCACCATGCGTAATCAATCATTGCTCTGCCATCTACTATTACTTTATCTTCCTAGGCCTAGGATGAAGTACATTTTCTGTCACCACCATGAAATCTTCCATGAAATTATACCTTTCCACTCATGGTTGATAAACGGTTGATATCAAGTCCTCAATACTGTCCATTCGGTACTCCAAGCACATCCCTTTCACATCCTTTAAAATTGGTTGTCTTAGACCTGACTAGGGGCAAATTTTTTATCATGTAACTATAGTGGATACCACACATAGTTTTGGAAATTGCTAAAAAGTCCTAAAAAAAGACAAAAACATCAAAAAAAGTCCTAAAAAAAGACAAAAACATCACAAAACCTCCTAGAGAAAGACCTAAAAATAAAAAAAATGTCTTGAAGAAAGACCTAAGAATCGAGAAACGTCCTAAAGAAAGACCTAAAAATAAAAAAAAATCCTGAGGAAATCACAAAAAATGTCAAGCTGTCTCAAAATCAAAAAAATGGAGTCATTCTTGGTCAAGTCTGTCATTTGTCCAAACTACATTGTCTCTGTGCATTTACTACATAGGCAAGACTCATTTTTGAGTCC
This sequence comes from Sequoia sempervirens, assembly GCA_007258455.2. Taxonomy (NCBI): domain Eukaryota; kingdom Viridiplantae; phylum Streptophyta; class Pinopsida; order Cupressales; family Cupressaceae; genus Sequoia; species Sequoia sempervirens. The sequence goes on from VDFB02353493.1 coordinate 355,444,796, forward strand.
TTGAGACATTAGGTCTTTAGGTTTGTCAAAATAAAATCATGATCATCAAGACAGTCATTCATCGTATCAAACTACGAGGTCTTTGAGTGCATGACATAGGCAAGGCCATCTGTCGATGAGCCCCTGAGTGCACACTAGGTCGGCCCATTAGGGACATGCCATTACACTGGCACACACGTCAAAATGTCTTTAAGTTAAAGAAAATTAGTTTCCAAATGTGAAAAATCTTAAAACAAATTATGGCAATCATTTATTCAAACATGACAATTTTATTACCATGACATATCATCATATGGACAACACAAGTCAAAAGTTGGTCAAATTTTGGTCAAACACAGTCAAACTATCAACTCTTGGTTATTCTTTTAGATGTTTCCTTCTGAAGCATAGCCCCAATCATTTATGTCTTAGGATGTGTCCTACCTAGGCATTGTCATTGTCATCTAACATTTTGAGGGATCCGCTTAACATTTAAGGATCACTCTTCTCGACATTAAAGTTCTTTCAAATGTGTCCTTCTGAAGAACAAAACTCTATCATTTATTCCTTAGGATGTGTCCTTCCTAGGCATTGTCATTTGTCAATGGGAATTTTGAGGAACCCCTTTTTGGCATTGGGGGGATCAATCCTCTCGACATCAAAATTATTTAGGATGTGTCCTTCTTGAACTTGTCAATCTTCGATATTCGTCATCTTGGCATCGTCAAAACCTTGACACCTTGCAACTTGACATCATCAAAACCTGACATCTTAACAATAGGACAATGAAAATCCAAACGCACTTGGCAAACACTTAGCACTTGTTTTTTGACTTTCATCATGTTACTAGTTTTTCAGTGAGATCTTGATAACAGGATTTAGAAAAACAATGATGTTTCATGAATGTCTTATCTTGTCTTTGGGTTTAATTATCTTGTTACTAGTTTTTTAGCGAGATCCCAACAACAGGATTTAGAGAAGCAGCGACGTATCATGACGTTTCTCTTGACTTGTTGACATGCATGATTACTATTTTCTCATCGAGGTCCCAATTGTGGGATTTAGAAAAACAACAATGTACCATGGTAATGGCTTTATTTTTGTATTTTGACAATCATGCTGCTAGTTTCTCAAGGATGTCCTAGAAACAAGATTTAGAGAAGCAACCACATTTCATGAATTGTCATTTTTTCTTTTTTTTCTTGTGGGGGGTTATGACAAATAGACTGGGGCAATTGCGCTCTCGATATGAGTCATGATCATCCTTGTCTATGACTGCTTGTCTTATGTGATGGTACGACCTTGCACACCTTGATCTATGTCATATCATGGTGTTTATTGGCCATTACAACAGTATGCCCAATGATGATTAAGAGCAATAAATATTAAAGTCCTATGGAAACGTTTTGAAGGATTTGGTCTAGAAACTAACATGCATCTCCTTTGGTTAGGTCATCTTCTCTTGTCCATCTCACGATGATATCCTGTGACATACAAAAACATAAGTGCATACATGATCATATAAACATTGCATTAGGTCCATACATACATCATCCATGGCATTACATCATATAACATTTCATTGCATATCACATTCACATAACCATAAATGTGGCATCCATTCCAATAAATACAGTATGCATATCATTATCACCATCACAAAATCAACATAAGATACAAATATGCATTGCATCATCATGGCATCATAATCATAAGCAAGCACCATAGGATATACATGATACATGATAAATCAACATCATACATAAAGCATTACATCGCATATATCATAATGCATAAATCACATAGCATTGGATAAGACACATGTAGGCCACTTGAAAACTACATCATCATATAGCATCATCTTAAAAATATACAATGTCACAGGATAGATTCAACAAATATCCCAAAAATGGAGCTCTTAGGCTCAATAATCTATACATAAAGTTTCATAACAAAGAACCAAATGTAGCAAGCATGCCCCTAGGATAGGCTCTCATCATCCCCTTGTGGCAAAGAGTGTAGCAGTTGAGGATCTGTGACTGGTGTTGAGACAATCGGTGGACCTGTAATAGCCTCTGTCTGTGCAACCAATAGAACTGACACTGACGAAATCATCTTCACAGTAATAGACACCTGTGATGTCATTGCAGCCTGGCTCTATGAGACTAAAAAATCTACCACTAATGACTGCCTCTATATTGACCTCTACACTAAACCAATAGACCTATGAATGTCACTTGAATGATGACTCAAGGAGTGCCTACGTGAGTGGTGGGACCTGTGCCCTGATGTGTGCCTTGAGGAGGTGGATCCTCCTATACTGGTATGACTTCGGCTGCCAATAACACTCCCTGATCTGTGTCCACTACCTATCCTCATCTGCGACTGCAACAATGTAGGATCTCATTGCTCAGGGGGCACTTCCTACTCATATAGTGTCTTGTACTATCCCAATCTCATGATCACCCTATCCAGCTCATGAGCAATATCCCCAGAAGGCCATGTGCATATTGCTACAAAATCTATGCACCATTGAGCTGAGTCCTACTGATAGATCATTGCCTAATCCCACTCTACCCGAGCTACCTCTAACTTTTCCTGCAGAGCCCTGACTTGCGCCATGCTCTCATCTAGCCTCCTCTATAGGTCATCCACCCTCTGATCTGTTGTGGCATCCTGGGGCAATGTCGAGGAGGATGGTATCTCCTCCTCCCCCTCCACCATCTACCATCTGAGTAGTCTCTCAGCCTCATCCATGGCATCATCATCGTCATCATCGTCCTCTGTGGCATCCTCTCCACCAACTCCCTGATCCAAAGGAACATCCATGGCTACATCCTCCTCCTGTCTCATCTCCTCATCCTACCTCGGCTAATCCTCCTCTGCCATATCCTGCTCTTGTCTCTTCTCCTCTGCCACATCCTCTACCTTTCTCTCTTGCTCTGCCAATTGCTCCTCCTATCTCTCTTACTTTTCCAATGGCTCCTCCTATCTCTCCCACTCCTCGGCCACCTTTTGGATAGTATCTATTGCTACTCTTGCCACACGTGGGTGCACCCTTCATTCCTATCTTTGACCATCTTGCCTCTGTCTCTGGCCATCTCCTCCCTAATCTCCATCATCCCCATCATCTCCATCCCACCCTCCATCCCTACCTCCATCCTGGCCTCCGTCCCTGCCTCCATCTCGACCTCCATCCCTCCCCCCACCTCCATCCCTCCCCCGGCCTCTGCCTCCTCGCCTGGACCTTGACACATGTGGTATGAATGACCTCCTATCTATGGGTGTTGGCCCATCTAGATCTATCAGTCGCATGGGTCTATGGGCCTACCACCATAGGTCATAATCTGTTGTGGTCCCGAGATCTGCAATCCCACCTCTCCATCCCCACTATTGGGCTCCTATCCCATTGATCTACTACTTGGAAAACACTATGAGAATGGTTTCCTCCCAAGCATACTCTTTGGAGGACTGAGAATACTCGGTGGTGCCTACAGGAACACCTTGATGCTCTCCAAACTATCTAAGGAAATGTTTTGGTAGATACATCTTGATAATTAGCTAGCTTTGTACGGTCCTACCAATCAAGTATCAATACTGTTTGCATAGGCTAAGATGGTCCACCTCATCATCCCACTGCTGGAAGTCTTTGTAGGGCCTCCAAATAAACGACACCATCATATCGATCTGATGCTACCACCAACCTATCTCTCCCATTTGTGTCTGTTGTAAGGCACCAGCATAGTAGTAGGCATAGGGCATCCCCTCGGCCAACTATGGTCTCTGAATGAGAGGTCAAAATATAGCTATGTGCTCCTAGGCCCAAGTCATCATCAATGTTGTGCCACATGAGATGCTCTTTGCCCACCTGTAGGTAACTTCGTGGAGCTGGTGGTAGAGTGTGCCCAATAAACATGAGCCCTAGGCATACACTATCCTGTCTCATCTCATGCCGACTAAGATGTCTCCCCAGGTGATAGGGAAGCCATGTCTGCGATGATCAGGAATCAATATCCTGCCAATAAGTGTCACCAAGAAAGCATCAAAATGAGCATAGTGCTCTGCCATATACTCCCAACAGATCTCATATCCTTGGATGTCGAGTCCTAAATCCTCATCTCGATAGTATGCCCTGAAAGTCTGCTCACCATGGCGAGGGTCATAGATGATCCACTCTCCTCGGATCGACACCCATAGAATGTGGTACACATCCTCCAGTGTGATGGTCACCTCACCTGTCGGTAGGTGAAAAGAATAGGTCTCAAAGTGCCAACACTCGCATAGCACAATTAGAAGTCCCTTATTAGCCCAAATAGCAGGCATATAGGTGACATAGAATAAACCCAATGACATCAATCATCACTACTCTCGCGGGCTCAGCTGGTTGACAAACTAGAAGGTTGTCGGTCTGCTCTCTCTCATGTAAATTGGGGCAAGTTGTCTCTGCACAAAGCCAAAACAATGCATCAGAACCTTCTAGACAATTGTCGGTATCATCAAAAAGCATTTTAAATTTTAGAAGCATCAAAATTAGCCATGGTCAAAGAGAAAGTCAAATGCATCGCATTGACTGCAATTGCATAGCGAAACAACACTTGCATCGTTTCATACATCAAATGTATCTCGACATGTCAATTGTGTCATTTTGAAAATCAAATACATTGCATCAGGCCACTTGCGGTACGATATCTAACACATGTGGTGCTGCATTCGAATGTGTCGCTCAAACATGCAATTATGTCACAAAACAACAAATACGGCATTCTAACTATAAAATGCAACTCAAAAAGTCAAGTGCTTCGTAGTGTTGGAAAATGCATTGCAAACCACCATCCTACCTTAAAAACCTATTGCACTTGCATTGTGACACATGAAATGCGGTGAACATGAAGTCGAATTCAACTTATGCGCACACATATGTGTTGCAGCGCATTCGTTGTTTGTCCTAAAAACCTAATTTTGGCACACAAAATGAAAAAATTACAAAGGAGGTTAGGGGTAGAAACCGCTGGCTCTGAGCCCTCTAGCTGCCTAAATGTTTGTATGATCTCGCCGCGGTGCTCTGTCACTAGAATCACCATCCTCACTACTGTTCCTTTCGCTCTAAGCTCTTGAAATTTCCAATGTGAATAGTGAAAGTGAATTGACTTTTACCCCTTTGTCAACCTATTTATAAAAGTAAAAATGACATAGGTCAACTAGTTTATTACTAGAGGCTCATTTGACCAACTTTGAATACCTCGTTGGCTGCCTTAAACATGTCAGAATCTGAAACCGACTGCGCCATTGTTTTTTGGGTCATCAAATTGACTTATCGGGACCCTTTCCAAATTTTTCTACCGTTGACCCAAAATTTGAAAAATTTCCTGAGGGGGTATTGATACTCTACAGCTTCACTGGGGCATGCCTTTGACTTATTTTCTTTGTCACAATGCGACATGCTACATTATGACAAAGAGAGGCAAAATGTAGACAGTTAAAAATGACCTAGGCCTGCAAGCTCTATTTTTACCATTTTCGTCCTAGCATAGTTGTGACATTTAATTATGTCCTTGGTCCACATTCGACTATTAATTAAATAATTCATAATTGTTTAATTAATTTGCATCTCCTTTATTCTTCATGATTATTAAATAAATAAATTTTATTTATTTATTCAATACGTCTTTAATTGTCTAAAGTCTTCCTTTAATTAAATAAATTTGTTAATTTGTTTAATTACCTTTATCCATTTATTCTCTCTGATTATTAAATAAATAAGTTTTATTTATTTATTCAATATGTCACTAATTTCCATAATTAAATAAATTTATGAATTTATTTAATTATCGGTCATAATTCTCTAAAATTAAATAATTATCTTTAATTATTGAATTACTCAATTTAACATTTCCATCATTTTAAATCAATTTATTATTTAAAATGATTTCATTTTATTAACTGTCACTTCATTTTGGTAAATAATCTAAAAAAGATTATTTATTGTCTCACAAAATCCATATTTTGAGTTGATTTAATTCAAATTGGTAGCTTTCTTCCAAAAATGAAATTAAGTAGGAAGATTCTTGATTTTTTAAATTTTCTTTTCAGTGCACCTCTTATCTTTTTTATTTTTCAAATCTCATAAATCAGGTAGTCTTTATCTTCTTGATTTTTGAAAATCTTTATTTTTCTAATTAGTTATCTCATCTTTTCTCCACCGCCGATTCGATTCTCTCATATGACATATTGAGCACTCACTTAAGGATTTTTCCCTAACCCCAATTAGGGATTATCAAGTTAAATCTTGTCCTTTAATTTTAGGTTTCTGTCAAAGGTTGATCTCGTCTATCCAATCAAAATTGTGTTTTCTATAAAATGTCAATTTTGTTCATAATTTAGGGACCATTTCATTATTATTGGAATTATAGTCATTTATCATTCATCTTAGTCATTTATCATTGGCATAGGCATAGGCATAATTTTATTTAAATCCTTCAAAACTTGTATAGGAGAATGCCATAATTGTAATGCTCACACACTTGATCTGAGGGCATCAATCATACGTTACAAGCTAGTAGGTGTTATGACGATGCTAACCTCCTGAAATTTCTTCACTATATAGATCAATATGAAGCTGAATAAATTGATTTCAATGCTTTTGTAGAAGAAACAGATGGAAAGTAGACAATATTTGGGAAGGAGGTCTTATAGCTTAGAACTAATAAGCTTCCCAAAGGGCTAGTAGTATTGGAGAGGGTATATGATGGAAATGATCAATCCCTCATGAAGTAGACACCAGTCAAGAGGGAGGATATTGAAGAGGTCAATTTAGGGACTAAACTGGCACCAAGAAAAGTATATATTGGAAAGAAAATAAGCCCAACAATTCAAAGAATGTTGATTTCATTATTGAGAAAATGCAAACATGTGTTTGCATGGTCATATGAAGATCTCAAAGCATATAGGGAGGATTTGTTTCAACACAAAATCCTACTGAAACCAAATGCAAGGCCATTTAGGCAGAAGAAAAGACCTATTAACCCAACATTGGAACCCAAAATGCTAGAGGAATTGGGAAAGCTTAGAGATGGGGCTATCATCAAACCAATTAGGCATTCAACATGGGTTTCAAACCTAGTTCCTATGAGGAAGAAAAATGGGGATATCAGATTATGTGTGGACTTTAGAAATCTAAACGTGGCATCTCTCAAGGATAATTATCCTCCACCTAATATGTAAGTTGTATTACATAAAGTAATAGGGTGTGAGTTTTTATCTATGATGGATTGGTTCTCTAGTTACAACCAAGTTAAAGTCAAAGAATCTTACTAGTACAAGACAACTTGTACAACCCCATGGGGAAGATACGTTTATGTGAGAATGTCCTTCGATCTCACAAATGCAAGTGAAACATTTCAAAGAGCTATGTATGTAGCATTTGTAGACTTGATTGATGCTATAATGGTAGTATATTAAGATGACCTTACCGCTTATTCAAAAAGGGCTGAAGATCATGTAGAACATCTAGAAAAAATTATTATTAAAGCTTTAGAATATTGTATTAGTCTGAACCCTAAAAAATGTCATTTTGTAGCCACAGAGGGAAAACTCTTAGGACATATTATGTCAAAGGAGGGAATTAGAATAGATCCTAAGAGGATTGAGGCCATAGATAAAATCCCTATTCCTAGGATTGTCAAGGCCATCCAATCATTTTTTGGATAGATCAACTTTGTTAGGAGATTTGTGTCTAATTTTGCTGAAATCATTAAGCCCATATCAGAGATGCTAAGGAAGGGACAAAAAATAGATTGGAATGCAGAAGCACTGGAAGCTTTTTTATCTATCAAAAAGGCCATCAAAGAAGTCCCTATCCTTAAATGTCCAGATTTTGCAAAACCTTTTCAAATATTTTCATTTTCTTCAATGCATACTATAGCTGCTATTATATTACAAAAGAACAAGGAAGGTCATGAGCAGCCTATGTCTTTCTTCAACAAGTCATTGCAGGGGTCAAAATTGAAATATGATATAATGGAAAAATAGGAGTTTGCATTGGTGAAAGCCACAAAGGTTTTTAGACTGTATCTTGTTGGAGCCAAAGTGATAGCTTATGTCCCTCATGCAGTTGTTAAAGATATTTTGACATAGTCATAAGTAACTCGAAAGAGATGCAGGTGGATTAATAAAATTCAAGAATTTGATATGGAAATATAAATCACCAAATTAGTAAGAGGTTAGGGTTTGGCCAAGTTAATGGCATAAACAAATATTGAAGGAAATCAAATTTGTAATGTAGAAAATGAAGGAAATTCACTTGTGAGTATTGAGCATACTTCTTAGTATACAAACATCATGTATTGCCTTAGATACATGAAGTGCCCTTAAGGATTAAGTGATAATAAAAGAAGAACTCTAAAGCTACAAGTGTCAAAATATGTGTTCATGGAAGGTGATTTGTTTTGGAAAATAGGGACATGATGTTGTTGCTATGTCGAGATGAGTCACAGGCCAAGCATGTTTTAAGATAGATGCACAAAGGGGTTTGTGGAGGCCATTATTCTATAAAGACAATTGCACATAAGATTCTTCAGGCAGGTTATTAATAGCCAAAAGTATTTAATGATGCCTTTTCATACGTAAGAAGATGTGAAGCATGCTAGAAGTTCTCAAGGAAAATGAAGTATTAGGGAGCTTTACCACTTAGAGCTTTGTAGGTTGAAGCCCCTTTTCATTAGCGAGGAATTGATTTTATTGGGGAGATACAAGAGAAATAAAGTGGAGGACATAAGTGGATACTGGTAGCTACTAATCACTTCACTAAATGGGTAGAGGAAACCCCAACCAAGCAAGCAACAAGTAGAGTTGTGATCAATTTTTTAATGGATAAAATTACTACCACATTCGGTACACCATTAAGATTGATTACACATAATGGGATGTGTTTCAGATCTGATGAGCTCAAATATTTTTTCATTTTTCATTGTATCACCATTTCTTATGCAGCTCCTTACCATCTGCAAGCTAATGGTCAAGTAGAGTCCAGCAACAAGAGTCTTTTGAAAATCATAAGGAGAATGCTAGGTGGGAATAAGAAGGATTGGGATTCAAACCTGAAAATGGTTGTGTGGGCTAATAGGATCACTATAAAAAAGGCAATTGGAAAATCCCCATTTGAATTGGTATATGGAACACAAGCTAGGATGCCTTTACAAAATTTGTTTCCAGTTTACAAATTTATCCTTCAGGAAGATATAGATATTCTGGAACCAATGGAGAAAAGAATGGAGCAGCTGGTAGAGCTAGATGAACTAAGAAGAGTAGCTCAAAACTAGAATGTGAAGTTGCAAGAAAAAATGAAGTATTTATTTGATAAAAGGGAAAAAGATAGAAAATTTGAAGAAAATGATCTAGTGCTAATGTGGAATGCAAGGTGTCAAGAGAAGGGAAAACACTGGAAATTTGAATCTTTGTGGTTGGGACCCTTTGTTGTTGTTGGTAAGAAGGGAGAAGACTCATATTACTTATAGAACGTGACTGGTGAAGAATAGGAGTTTCTTGTGCATGGGAAATTCTTGAAGCACTTTTTCTCTTGAAAAATACTAAGGATTAAGGGTTGCCAGTGCATGGAAAATTCTTGACAATCCTCTCAAATTTTTTCCATGCACTGTAGTTTAGGAAATAAAAAGGAACAAGAATTTCCAGTACATGGACAATCTTGACATTCCTTCATTCAAAATAAATCTTTCCATGTATAGTAGTATAGGATCATGTTCATTTCTACTTCCATTCATTCCATCTTGCTCACTAGTCCATAACCTTGAGAGTTTGGTCTACTCATCCAGAGATCTAGATCCTTGCAATGATCTCACAATCATCCATCCCCAGATGGAGCCACTGTTAGAACTTTAAAATTTTGAAAATTTCATGGTTGTTTATACTCATTAGTTTCCTAAGATGCCCATACCATAAGCATAGGAATCTACTTTGCATAACATATTTTCCCATGTTTTAGTTAGTCTTCATCATTTGGACCTATAGAATTCACCTAACCCTGATTATTTGAATTTATAAGTCATATCAGCATGAGATGATGCAAGTCTCACCAACCCAAATTTTTTTTTTATACTAATGCATGTCTCTTTTTAGCATATCAACAAGAGGTCGGGAATGTCATACTGATAAGATTTCACTTGAGGATACACATCGGGAAGACACAGTTCATAGTCTCAGCAAGAGAAGGATTCTATCGACAAGACAATGGTCATCGGGGTGAATCATATTAAGCTTATATGAGTCTTACCACTTGAAGCACAATGAGATATGTTGCCCAGACTAAAGCTATCAGAGTAAGGTCTCACAACATTCATCCAGTCTTTCTGACAAAACAGAGGAGGATTTTGTTGATGTTATTAGGATGAGTTCATGGAGTCCTGCTAACCCCCCTATGTCACAATGATAAGATTGCATTGGTAAGGAGTTGGAATTATGTTTTGATCATCAACGAGACAGACTTCATCAGAGAGAGATAGGAGAGTCATACTGAGTGTTGTTTCATTGGAAAGAAAATAATTATGTCTCAATAATTAGAAAATAGACCAAAGGAAATATCTCAGTGAGACACAAAGTAAGCAAAGGAAAGTCTGTCCAACTTACAAAGTCACGACATGTTTGCATCGGTGGGAGTCATAGCAATATACTCAAGATTGAAGGGAAAAAATTGTCAAGGAGACTCGGAGCATTGGTGAAACTACAAAACATTTTAGAAACGTTTTACCTATTGACTGTCAGGAAGACTCAGAACATCGGTGAAACTGTAGGACATCATAATGGTATATGATCGGATAATAGTCAGAGAGACACAAAACATCAGGGAAACTACATGATGTCTTCGTGGGTGTCTAATGAACATTGGTAAAAGCTTGAGTAAACATGATCACCTTGGATTTGAATACAAAAGGACATGTCCTTTCATGTAGCCGATGTATAAATGCTCATTTTGGTAGTGAATGAAAAGTGGAGGAAAAAAATGAATAAAAATATAGTAGATCATAATGTTTTTCAATTTTGAGACTATGATGCATGTATGACACAATCGAGATATCAATGGAAGTTATTTGATTTGGTGACATATTTTTGGTATCAATTGTTTGTTGTTTTAATTGAAAGTATTGTTGTAGTTGTCTCCAAGTTTGTCATTTCTTGATTATTTAAATTGAAATATCAAGGATATTTTTCAATTTATCAGAGCACACTTGCTGCTTTTGTGTGGTTCAATTAACTCATTCCTGCAAGATAGGATTAAATCCTTTTGATTAATCATAGTAATTTGGAAAAGGAAATTTAGATCATTAAGAAGAACTTGGTAATCATATCCTTGCATGTTTATACAAGTTATAAACTTAAATTTGTATGCCAAACAATTAGAGTATCTACCAAAAAGAAATCACTTATTAAACATCTTTCATTTGACTTTGTACACCCAATAAGGCACTAGTCTCTACCTTTCCACTATTTAATTTCATTTATTTTTACATATGAACATATTAGATTTTAGCCTTGATATTGCTTATACAATTTATATTAGAATAAACTCATCTATCTACTCCCATTTTCCTATGTGGGTAAATTACTTTAGGAAATAAGAAAAAGCCAAGTCTTCTTCATTGGTATAGGTATACCTGCCTAGGTTTGGTAGCACATGAAGAGTAGAAGGATCAATTCATTTGGCCTTGTTTGTTACCATGAAACATTGTGAGAGCTTGGCAACCTCTCGTGGTTGAAACCTACATTTTTGAGAGCTAACATAACATAGGCAAGGATAATATGTTGATGATCCCCCAAGGCCCCTAGGATAGGTCTTTAGGCTAGTCCCTTGGTCAAAATCTCATAAAACACCTAAAAATTAGAAAACTTAAAAATCAAAACATCAAAAAACCTCAAAAATACTAAAAATAGCCTAATTTTTTTTTCAAAAGATCAAAAACATTCAAAAAACCCAAAAAATTCATCCTTCCCCATCTTGCTTACACCAAAAATAAACATCCAACCATAATAAATCATCGTCACCCTGAACCTTTGCTGAAACAATCAGAAAGAAGTCTAGCAGTCAAATGTGAAAACTTAAATGTCAAAAGTCTCAGGCCCAAGTCGATCAGAAACAAGGTAGTCACCTTTTCATATCAATAGCTTATCATCAAATCAATCTCATCATATTTTGATAAAATCATGTCCTATGATGAATCCTTCCTACAATGGGCACGTTTTATCAAACCAAGCTCTTTGGATAAATGAAATGATGGGTTGGCATCCACTAACATGTCCTAGGATATATCGTTTCGACAATGGGCATTATCTATTGGCAATAAGTTTCGGTTCTTATCCTTCAAAACACATTTCCCTTTGGCTAGTGGTATGAAGAACATTAGTTTGCTTGTTTACTTGATTTTATCTTGTTGAATTTATCTTATTGTGCTCATTCTAAGGACCTCTTGATGATGTCCAAATGAAAGACTTAGAGAGATAGGAATGGGGCAATGATCATTACTTTTGTCTATTGTGCTTGTTGGATATTATTGTAATATAAACTTGGTTATTCGTGCTTTGTTTGGTTTGTAGGGAGGGCATTTTCAATGTCCTGTTGACCACATAGGAAGGCTTGCCTTTGTATGTTTTGGTCCGAAATGTTTGAAATGTATGAACTACACTTGGAATAGGGTTTTGTATACTGAGTGTGAATAGGAGTACTCCTATCTGATAGTTGAGTCAAATTCCATCACACTGTGTACAATGCCATCCTGGTTCTCTATACCTTGATGCATCATACTGTGTGTAATAAAACATAAGGTAATTCGCCCTTTGAGAATCCCAACTCCTCGGTAAGTAGTCATCATCATTTGCATCATCATCTTTGTTGTCTTGTTGGATCATCTTATTCCATTTTATTCTTCTATTTTTACTAATATTTCTATCCAAGTTGGTGTGATGTCTTAAAATATACATGAGGCTACCCATGGATGATGACTATCTGTGCATCATCTAATTTTTCTACGCCAAATATATGATCTTTTTTATCAATTATCTTGCATCCTCTAATCAATAGAACCACTCCTCTCACATTTTATCATGATCTTGATCAAAAATTAACATTTCCATTCGAACTCTTGAGGGGGCAATATACCAGCGTAATTATTCTCGCAAGGGCAGCAGTTGGGCAGTTGAAAAATCAAAGAATTTTTTGACTTTTGATAATGGAAAGGCTATTCTTTGAATCAATGTAATGAGTACTTTTCTTCAAAGAGGGGCAAAATGTAGACATGGAAAATATACCAATTGACATTGCACATCTGATCCTGACTACTAACACCATTTCATCCTAAATCATCCCTCGGTCTAATGATTTAATCAAATACCCTTATTTGATTAAATTCATCAATTTCCCTCCCTTAATTAAATAAATCATGTATTTGATTAAGTCTCTCTCTTTTGTTAATTAAATCAATCAATCTGATCTAATTATCCCTATTTAATTAAATAATTAATTTTACTTGATTAAATCTCGAAAGTCTATCTCATTAAATTAAATAAATCAAATCCTTATTTAATTTAATCTAACTCCATCCCTTTTAATTAAATAAATCGAAAACATCTTTATTTAATTAATCCTTTTATCATATTATTCTCATTTTAATTTAAATCAACCCATAAATCTAAGTTAAATATGTCACATCATCTAATCCTTCATAAAATTAATTAACCTTGATTAATTTAACCCTAATGCATGTCCCATCCTCCATGTTTTGCCACTTGCAAATGAAAATAGATTTAATTCATTTATTAAATCTCTATTTTCTTTCAACTTGGCATAATGGAGGAATATTCCTCAAATTTGAATTTCAAATCCAAGTGGACTTTGTCCTTCCAACAAGGCATTTATCTCACCTTGTGTGTCCTTTTGCATTGAGCCAAGTGGCCTTTAATGCATTTCTTTCTCCGTCCAACATGTCTTTTCCATATTTTCAAATTTCAAATATCCACCTAATTTGCATTTATGGGAACATTAATCAAAATGTGCACATCCTCCAACCATTCACATGTTGACAAGTGGAACCTTGCCATTGGATGAAAGTTAGTCCCACATTGCTTTAGTTTGGGAATTTCTCCAACTTGTCAATCTATAAATAAGAGGTTTCTCTCCAGATTTAATCATCCACAATTTGAGAAAACTTACTATACTCAAATCCATCTTCAAGCTTTAGCATTTTATCAAATCCACAGCTAGGTTATGTAGGTTTTTCATCATCGAGCATACTTGAATCTTCAACGAAGTGGATCACTCATCATCACTCATCAACATTAAATCATAGGAGTTGGGAAAGGGTAAAATTTCACATCAAATTGACACCAATTCACCAATGGGATCAAGAGTTTGCTTGCTTAAATAGGATTTAATCTATTTTGTTGTGTTCTTCATTCTTGTTTCCTATTTTAAGCATTGCAAATGGATTTCATGGGGAACTTAGTTTCTAACTTGCATTTCAATCATCTAATGTGTTTGTTTGTTGTGGTTTGCAGGTTTTAAGGGATCTTAGTTCATAGAAAGTGCAGTCACTTTAGATTTTCAAAATTTGAAGGTGCCATCAACATGAATGACAACACCCAAACAACTCATGCTTCCAATAGAGTTATAATCCTTGATAACTTTGATAAGTTGCTACAAAATGATCAATAGCTTATATTGATGCAAGACTAAGTTTAATGCATGTGAACAAAGTGAAGCAAAAATGCTAATATCAATGCACCACTAAGTTTAATGTGTGTGAACAAAGTGAAGATAAAATGCCAAAATCACTAATAAGCTACACAAACTCACCTAAGAATGGGCATAAATGATGACAAGATTGTTGGAAAAACAAGGACAAACAATTGAGAGGGGGGTGAATTAGTTATCAGAGATTTATCAAACTTTTCAACCTTAACTTATTCATAGATTTGATGAATTATCAATTAACCACAAACAAATAGCAAATCAAAGACACATAGAACACCAATATTTCTTATGTGGAATTCTTTGTTAGGCAAAAAACATCAGTGGATGTCAGTCCATAGTATTATACCCTATTAAAATTATAAGAATAATATGGGGAATTCACTTGCATTCAGGCACATTGCCTAGAACTCACTGCTGAATTACAAAGGAAAGCCTTACAAATAGTTGGATTAGATCCATAGCATATTGAACAGAAAGAATAGCTTCTCCACAAAGCTTGATTATAGTTCCAGTTTAAGCACACAAAAATTCTTCAAACTTCACACAAACTCCTCCACACTCTACTCTGAAATCAAATGATATGATCAATGTTTGCACATCTGCATTTGCACACTTGAACACACTCTTCCACACTCTACTCTTTACTAAAAAAAACTCTCTTATATATCCACTACACAAATTTACATCAATTACTTTGTCAACTTACAAAATAAATAAAATATTTACATTGTATCCACTCAATTACAAATCAATTTATAATGTGAATCAAACGCAGTTGGCCAATATTAAGTTATAGCCCAAAACAACATCCTTGAGCATGCTAACCAATCAAAATGTGATTATCAAGGATTCACAACATGTTACATTCACCATGTTTTCCAAGAATAAGAAAATTGAACAAGCAAAGGAAAAATCATCATCCACAAACACCTCAATCAACATGGATGTACCAAAAAGATAGAGTATGATCTAGAAGCATCCAAAAACATCAACAACCATCAGAGAAATATCTACAACAACCAACATTGCAAGAAACACACCAACTTTCCTTAGGAACTCTGTTGGAACACAATAGTTCATAACTTCTTCAAAACTTCATGCAGACCTTTGAGACTTCTGGTGGATAGACTAGATATACTCAACTTCAAACCATTTTGATTGCAACATCCGAACATCAACGTACACACCAAAGCACCTTCATGACCTTCATTGATACACTAGCAACATGCAACACTTTGTTTAACAATTTTCTCAATATCCTCAAAATATACAGTATATGAAATAGATAGGACTGATAGTGTTGACATCAGTGACAACCACATATTAGCAACATAGCCACAACATCCAACAATCTCCCCCTTTGGCATTGATGGAAACACATGATGTGAAAAACACCATCAATACAACTATTTATCAACACTTACTCCCCCTAAGATTCTGACTCTACTTTTCTACAAGACTTATTCTCCTCTTGTTGATCACCACATGCTCTTCTCCTCTTCCCATTTTTCCTTAATTTTTTTTTCGCATGCTCTTCTCCCCCTTTTACATCAATGGAAAAGATAAGAAATATCTTTCCATCATCATGCACTAAACCACACATCTGTACTTTTGACTACTCCCCTTGAGTAACAATGATAAAAAAATCAATATGAATTAGAATATAGCTATGATACACATGGATTGATGCATGAAAATTACATCTCTAGTTCTTATTAGGAGGGGTGATTACCCCTAGCAATCCAAAAGTATCTTTCATCTTCCTCTTCTTTAACTCAGTCTTGGAAATCAAACAGTGCTCGTCAACAATTCTCCTTCCAGTCTATACACCTTTACTCTTATCCCCTATAATTTGATCTTTTGAATGATTCAATCTCACATACCTTGGAATTTTAGGATTCTTCTACACTTCAGGTTCTTTTTCTCTTTCTTTTGTACATGCACTTGTCTCACCTTCTTGAGATTCTTGTTCTACCAGAACAGTCTATACTTGGTTCTATATCTGAACACTCTTCCTTTTTTTTTCCCTTTCCTACTACTCATCTGAGTCATATCTACCATATCTGAATGATCTAGTAGAGTTCTCATCAACTTCGACATTTGATCTTTCCACCATCTTCCTTAGTCTTATGTTATAGGATAGGTAAGCTTTGCTCTTTGTAGAGTAACCTAGAAATATTCCTTCATCGCTTCTTGCATCAAATTTTCCTATATCCTCATCTCTCTTGATGTAACATTTGCTTCCAAAAATATTGAAATATTTCACAGTAGGATTGTAACCACACCAAATCTCATAAGGAGTCTTACCAGAATTACTATTGACATTTACCCAGTTCAAAGTATACACAACACTGCTTACTACATCTCTCCAATGGATGTGAGGTAAATTTCCTTCTAACATCATTGTTCTAGAAGCATCTAGTACTGTTTCATTATTTCTATTAGCAATTCCATCCTGTTGAGGGGTTCGGGGAGAAGATAGATGTCTTCTGATTCCATGTTCTTCACATAAAGTATTAAACTCTCAGGATGTGAATTCACCTCCTCTATTTGACCTTAAGCACTTTATCTTCAGACCTGTCACATTCTCTGCCATGGCTTTGAAACTTTTGAACTTTTCTAATGCTTCAGAATTTTATCTTAGAAAGGCTACCCATATCATCCTAGAATAGTCATCAATAAGTAGCATAAAATATGTATCTCCTTGTAGGCTTCTCACTCTGGAGGGACCACATAGATTTGTATGTACAAGCTCTAGTACTCCATTTGTATGATGTTGTTTTCTCTAGAAGGAGACTCTTATCTATTTACCCATCTAACACTCCTTGCATAATGAGTTAGCAAGCTTCACTAACTTAAGAAAATCTCTAACTTCTTGAGTGGAACTAACTTTGACAATGTTATCAAGATTCACATGACATAACCTCATATGCCATAACCAACTCTCATCTATTTGAGCAATCAAGCAACTTTCATTAGCAACAATCAAGTGAAAAATGTTACCTTTTTTCTATGTACCTGATGCAATTATATTTCTAGAACTTCCAATTATCTTGCACTTTCCATTCTTGAACTGAAGACCATAACCCTTGTCCACTATCTATCCAACACTCAACAAGTTATGTTTCAATCCTTCAACATATAGAACATTATCAGTGATATGCTTACCACCAAGACAAATAGACCCTTTGCCATGAATTACATAGGCATTGTTATCTTTGAATATTAAAACTCCACCTTCATGTTTCTCCAGGCTCACAAATTTGATTTTATCTCCAGTAATATGGTGTGAGCATTTGCTATCAATAATGCATTCGTATTTTTGTTCAATTCGAGCTGCAAGAGCTTTCTCATCATCTGCAGAATCAATGGCTTCTAGAAAATTTTCCTTAATGGCAATGAACACCCAGTCATCCTCATTTCCATCATACTCTTCATCTATTTCATTTTCTTTAGCAAAATATCACTTCTTTCGAAATTAGGTTTGTTAGATCTAGGTCTTGGAACTCTATCAAGACACCTCAAAGAAAAATGACCAATTTTATTGCATGAAAAACATATAAGGGGCAACTTTCCTTTGTGCTTACCTTGTCCTCTTCCTTCCCTCCTTGCAATTAGTGCTTCTAGCTCTTGCACTTCTCTTTCTTCATCTTCAAGTTGTTTCATATCTTCCTCTTATTTGAATGTCATCCTTGAACTTTCTCCTTATTCATATCTTTGATAGTTTCTACTGAATACGAAAGCCCTAAATTTAGATTTAGCCTTAGGCATAGAATCACCAAATTTTCTCAACTCAAAGGCTACAAGTTTTCCAATCAACATGTCCCTTGTCACTTTTGTCACTGATCTCAGCTCTTCAATGGCATGATATTTTTATTTTTATGAAGCAGGAAATGATCTAAGCACTTTCATTACAATTTCTTGTTCATCCAAGGTACCATCAACACATCTAATACCCATCACCAGTTCATTGACTCTTTGAATAAAAGAAGATATGTTTTCATCCTCACCCATCTTCAGGGTTTCATATTTCCCCTTTAAACTTTGTAACTTAGCAACCTTCACAAGAGCATGTCATTCATACAATGTCTCTAGCTTCTTCCATATATCATGTTCCATCTTCAATTGAATTACATTAGTCATCTTGAAATTTTTCAAAGCACTCAATAAAGCTTTCTTAGCCTAGATGTTATATTCAACTTCTTTGATCTCTGTAGTAATAGAGGTGCCATTTGCAGGAATAACATACCCATCCTTTGTGATGTTCCAGTAGGGTTCTCCAATGTATCTCAAATGACATTCCATCCTTGCCTTCCATAGAGAGTAGTTGGTTCCATCAAATCTCAGACTGTCCTTCTTGAATGATGCCATCTCAGATCACCTCAAGCTTTTAAACTTCTTTAGAAGCACTAGCTATGATACCAATTGTTGGCAAAACAAGGTCATTCATTTGAGAGGGGGGGTTAATTAGTTGTCATAGATTTATCAAAATTTTCAACCTTAACTTATTCATATATTTGATGAGTTAGAAATTAACCAAAAATAAATAACACATCATAGACACAAAGAACACCAAGATTTTTTACATGGAAAACCCTGTTAGGGGAAAAACCATGGTGGATGTCATTTCGTAGTATTATACCCTATTAAAAGTATAAGAATAATATGGGGAATGCACATGTATTTATGCACACTACCTAGAGCTCACTGCTCAATTACAAAGGAAGGTTCACTACCTTACAAATATTCATATTAGAGTTGCAGGGTATTGAACTAAAAGAATAGCTTCTCCACAAAGCCTAATTACGGTTCCAGTTTAAGCACAAAAAAATATTCTTCACACTTTGTACAAACTCCTCCACACTCTTCTATGCAATCAAATGATATGTTAAATGTTCACACATCTACATTTGCACACTCGCATGCACTCTTCCCTACTCTACTCTTCGCTCAAAACAAACTCTCTTATATATCCACAACATGGATTTACAACAATGACTTTATTAGCTTACAAAAGAAATAAAATATTTACATGGCATCAACTCAAGTACAAATCAATTTATAATCTGAATCAAACTCAGTCAAGAAATATTAATTTATAGCCAAAATCAACATCCTTGAGCATGCTAACCAATCAAATTGTGATTATCAAGGATTTACAACATGTTACAATCACCATGTCAACCAAGAACAAGAAAATTGAACAAGCAAAGGAAAAATCATCATCCACGAACACCTCGATCAATGTAGACATACCAAAAAGATAGAGTACAATCTAGAAGTATCCACAAGCATCAACAACCATCAAAATAAATATCTACAACAACTAACATTGCAAGAATCACACCAAATTTACTTAGGAACTCTGTCGAAACACAATAGTTCATAACTTCTTCAAAAATTTATGCAGACCTTTGAGACTTCTGGTGGATAGACTAGATATACTCAGCTTCAAAACCTTTTGATTGCAATAGATGAACACCAACATACACATCAAAGCACCTTCATGACCTTCACTGATACACTAGCAACCTACAACACTTCCTTTAACAATTTTCTCAATATCCTCAACATATGCAGTATCTGAAGTAGATAGGACTGATAGTGTTGACATCAATGACAAGCACATATCAGCAATGTAACCACAACATCCAACAAAGATAAGGTCAAAACCTCAAGAGGTGTTATAATAACACTACCACAAATGGTGATTTACAAATTACAAAAAAGGGGATTTTCTAAATACATGAAAGGTCACACCTTAAGGAATATCACACATGACATCACCACCAATAGAGGGATAATGATGGAATAAAAGACTCACACCTTAGGGAAGACTAGCTATAGCATTACCACCAAGGGGAACATCATATGTCATGAAAGGTCACACAATTAGAGGACATAAAGCCCAATATCAACACAAAGGAGATGTAAGCTATCATCACTAATAAGGGACATGTATCGAGAAGGCCACACTTTGATTAACAAGGTCACACTTCTTAGGAGATGTATTCTATCATCACTAATAAGGTTGAATTTTTTATGAAAACAATGAGTAGTGTGTTAGAAAAATGAAGAAGAACACGTCATTTTGTTATTTTGTGTTTCCATTGATGTCACCATGATATATGAGGTGAAATTGTAAGATTAAGTCTGAAGTTGTTCTAGTATTCTAGTCCAGTATCTATTATGTTTTTTTTGCTACATCCTTTGGTATTCTAGTTTACATTTCAATAGAGTTGATAATCTTGGTTTGTAGTTTTGGGAGATTTTATATGGTTGCTAAAGGCATGTATGTTAAGAATACTATCTGCCATGGTGCTCATTTGGTGAAGTGGTATTACTCTATTGGCTACTTTTTTTGTGTTGAACTTTATTCCTGGTCAACTTCTTGGGTAATTGAAATGTCATGAATTAATTTTTTTATGAATACATATGTGCAACCTATTTTAGGTTTGGGATGACATGATGTAGCGTGTGGGATGTTTTAGTTTATTTTCTTAGAAGATTGTGTGAAATCTTGAAGTTGACAGTTGGAATTTTTGGTGAATAAGAAGTACATCTAATTAGGCCAACCTAATTGATTCTTACAAAGAGATTGGATATATATAACAGACAGTTTTTGAAGATTTTGGAAGATGGTGATATGATGTGATGATGTGAAGAAGAGAAAATATGATGAAGTGTGTCAAGTCTGTTTACTGAGCTTCATTAGAACTAAATCTGCACTTACTAGGTGCTCTCTATCAGTTCATTCTTTGGTTGAAAGCCATTTTTTCATTGTAATTCTATAGGTAGTTAGCGTTTCTTTTGGATAGCGAGTTCTAGAGTGAGCCACCCATTTTGTAATATCTTATAACCAGTTATACTATATTTTGAGCTAACACTCACTGTGGTTTTTCCCATTTTTCTTTTTCCACATTAAAATTTTGGTGTTCATGTGTTCTATGATTGCATGCTTTGTTAATGCTTTTGTTTATCTTTTCTATTGTATGCATTGGAATAGTTGAATGGTATCTGATCAAAAAATTAAAGAAGATACTAATTCATTCCCCCTCTTAGTATCTTAGACTTTCGACAATTGGTATCAGAGCTTGGTTCCTCTAGTTAAGCCTAACAATTTGAGGGAGATTCTAAAGATAGAAGAAATGGATGATAAAGGAGAGCTTTGAACTGCTCTTGAGGATCTTGACAAAGTTGAAAGAGAAAATAGAGATCTGAAAGAGAATCTTGAAGAAGCAAATGAATGTGTTCAGAAAGTAAAGGAGAAATTGAAAAGGTGCAAAGATAGGCATAAGGAAGTAACTTGTAAACAAAGATTTTATAAGTCCCTATTGGACACTTACCCTTCTAGGATCTTTCACCTAAAAGGGAAGGAATATGGTACAAAATCTATTGTTTACTATTCAAAGATGAGTGTAAATTATATGAATGATGTCTATATGAGATGTACTAATTCACTGATTTGAAAATGGATTGATTCTATGATGCAAAACCTAAGAAATATGAATTTCTAGAAAACACACTTTGATATTGATGCAAAGGGTCAGGGATCTCAAAAATTCCACATAGAATTAAAGATTAACAAAGCTTTGCTCTTCAATTTCTCAACTAGTCTCCAACTTGGAAATAGGGTATTCACCTTGCAACTAAGGATGTTCTGCCTCCCCTTGTGACTTTCAATCACTGAAATGAATTCACCAGACCTTAAATAAACTTGATTCAAATGGGTTTCAAACCCTAACCAAAATTTTGAACAAAACTCCTTTCTGCTGCTCAACCAGTCCTACTAGCCTTATTAGTCCTTTGGCGATGGAATACTGTCTTTTCTCTCAAACTTTTCACTTTAACCTCCAACTTAATGATTGTATCAGGTATGTTTTGTGATGCCTAACAACATATCAACTTACTTGCACCACTTGTTTCAGACCTTCTTGCTCCTAACCCTGCTGTTTCCTTGAAATTAGGCCTAATTAGCCCTATTTAACAAAGCAACCCATCTTTAGATTTGTCTCCTGGCCTTGAAAATCTCAACAGTCTCCTGAAATACTCCCAAATCAAATATTTTCACACTTTTAGTCTACAAGAATGCTCACAATATGCCCAATTACAAAACCCTCACTAATTTGGCTTAAAACTAGGGCTTTTGGTTTTTAGGGTTTCCTATCACTTCCAGGTCTTGGTTTTTGACTTCTCACCATCCTTTCATCATTTCACAACTACTAGAACTCATAAATATGCCTCTTATTAAGGCAGTTTACTCACTGTTATACCCTAGGGTCAACTTTCTTCCCTCTTCCTTTGCCAATTCACTATGCACAGTCAATTTTCCACCTTTTCCTGCATATTTTTGGTTAGTTTCAGTTTTTACAAGTTAGGTTAGATCCATTTCATAGGGTTCTAGTCATACATCCCTTGAAATGGATCATTCTTTCATTGAAAGACCCTCAAAATAGTCTATTTCAGCCTTTTCCTATAGACAGTCAGCAAGAACACATGCTAGAATTGATTTTTATGAACTTTCAGAGCATTCAACAATTTGAAAACATGAAATTTATAATTCTTAGGCCTTCACATTTAATGAAACTTCAAAGAGAATTCAATAGACTGCAAAAACACAAGAGAAAAATGCAAAAAATAGTGATTTTCTGCCCTTTCTTGGAAACAGTCTGTACAATGTCCTTCAATCCTTCATCAAATCCCATACAATTGAATTCCCTGGGGTTATAGGCCAACTACAAAACTGTTCCAACCAACAAAAATCAGTTCACACCTCATTAAAGCCAATTAAGCCCCTAAACTCACTTTCCCGCCCAAACAAATTTTGAAATTTTGAAATAACAATCTTGAAATATATTAATAGGCATCAACTAAAGACCATTGGATATTTAATATCCAAGCTTATTTAACCTATCTAAAGCCTAAGAACATTTAATCAAATCCCTTAAAACATACTTTTCCCCTTACATTGCATTTTTTGACTGGATTCCTTATCAGGAACCTTGAAACCTTTAACACCTTTAGCACACTCATTCAATTCAAATGCCATTATAGGCTTCAACACATTATAATTAATGCTTTGACATGCTTGGAAGGTCCTCCTGACCCCTGCTCTCTCCTGACTCTTGGAGTGTTCCCTGAAGGTCCTAGGTGCTCCTACACCATTCTCCCTAGGAAAGAAAGAACTCTTGTCCCAAGAAGTGTCCCATGTGTTGCCACTAAAAAATTTCTTGCTCATATGTGCTTTCATCTTCCAATGAGAAGGCAGGTAGTCCCCTAAAGTTACTATTTTTCTCTTCTGCCATTCTGCATCCTTGACAGAATCAAAACAAGGATTAGTATGTCCTCTTTGCTGCTTGAAAACAGTGAGTTCTTGTGTCCTATTGCTGCCCTCATTCCAATGCCTCCTTTGTGGAAGAACTACACCACTATTACCCTCATTGATAGGGCATTCAATGCTACCAATCTTGATAGTATTCAGATCCCACAAGGACTGATTTGATGGACTATCCACCACATAACCCTACTGCAACTCACCACTTTTCAATTTGCCAATGCCTTCCCCTGTTTCACCCTGCTTATTCACCTGCAAACTCTTCTCAAAACAGATTACAAACCTATCATTAGACTGTTCCAAAGGTAAAGGAACCAACTGATATTTAACATCTCCCTTGTGAACCAAATAGGTGTTAAGAAATCCATCATGCAAAGTTCTTCTAACATACTGCCATGGCCTTCCCAAGATAATATGACCACAAGTCATAGGAA
This sequence comes from Sequoia sempervirens, assembly GCA_007258455.2. Classification (NCBI taxonomy): domain Eukaryota; kingdom Viridiplantae; phylum Streptophyta; class Pinopsida; order Cupressales; family Cupressaceae; genus Sequoia; species Sequoia sempervirens. Next base: position 355,469,295 of record VDFB02353493.1, read on the forward strand.
TAACATCACAAAGCACCCTATCATGATATGAACCAATTGAGAAATCAACAAAATCTCTCTTACCAATCTCTACATGCTGTCCTTGAGTTACCCAAGTGGCCTTGTAGGGAGCAGGATGATCCAAAGTTTCAATCCCTAGTTTGGTTACCATATCAACTGAAACTAAATTGCTATGTGACCCTGAATCTATAAGCAACCTGCATATCTTACCATGACTGAGACAATTTGTTTTGAAAATGGTTACCTTTGGTTCTTGATGAAGTCTTTCTCCTTGCCTGATCATGAGAAACTCACCATCAGTCACAGGGTCTGCCATGAGTGTTCTTGGTTCCTCCTTCTTATCTTCTTCTTCTTGCACCAAGGTAGCTCTCCTTTCCCTGCCTTTATCAGCTTGTTCCCACTTAGGACATTTGAAGGAAGGATGCCCTGGTTCATTGCAATTAAAACATTTTCCTATGAATGGTCCTCTACCTTGTCCAAATCTGCCTCCTCCTCTTGGAGTGTATCCACCTCTTTGATCAGAAAATATCTCCTTACCCTTGTCATTGCTGCTTTTATCATTACTGCCTTGTCCTTGCTCTCTATTACCTTTGCCCCTGTTTGAACTACCTCCTCTTCCACTATTGTTTGATCTTTCTTGCTTCCTTTTCACCTTTTCTTCTGCTCTAATGGCCAACTGGAAACATTCTCCCAATGTTCTTGGCAATTGCAAACCAATCTCATCTTGCAGATTGTACCTTAAGCCATTGATGTACCTGGCTATCTTCTCATCTTCTTCCTCATATCCTCCTCTAATACTAAGCTTGTGAAATTGCTCAGTATAGGCCATCACATCCAAGTCCTTTTGCTTTAAATTCTGCCTCATTCTTTTCACATGAATGGTATAATCAGATGGTAAAATTGCTCCTTGACCAAACTCTTCATTCTTGCCCATGTAGAGACCTTTGCCAATCCTCTAGCCATCCTATCATTCTGGAAACTTGTCCACCATGTCAATGTTGTGCCTCTCAACTTGGTTTTAGCAAACTTGACTTTCCTTTCTTCATCCATCTCCTCAAATTCAAAGTAGTTTTCCATGGCATCAAGCCATCCCAATACCTCTTCACTATCCATCTTCCCTTGATAGATAGGTAAGTCTATGTGACTCTTCCCTCCATGACCCTGTACTACCTTCAATAACCTCACTAACCTCTTTTCTTCAGGGTCCTCTGTATCATTAGCTTGTTGTTCCTGATTTTCCCTCACATGCTCTTCATCCTCTTCATTGTTTTCTTGGTCTTCTTGGTCTTCTCTCCTCCTACTCCTCTCAATGTTATTGATCCTTGCTTGCATAGTGTCTCTTTCTCTTCTCCATAGCCTTTCCTCTCTTGCTCTTGCTGCTTCTTGTTCCCTTCTTTCTCTTCTCTCCCTCTCCAAGATCTCCTTCAACTCTTCCAACTCTCTTGCCAATTGGTTTTTTGGTGCCATTGCTACTTCTCCAATCCCTAAAGGATCTACTCACTACTCTGATACCACTCTGATGCAGAGGGACAGGGATCTCAAAAGATACACAAAGATTTAAGATTAACAAAGTTTTGTTCTTCAATCTCTCAACTAGACACCAACTTAGAAATAAGGCCTTCACCTTGCACTTAAGACCTATCTGCATCCCTTGTGATTCCTAATCATTGAAATGATCTCAAAAGACTTGAACAAACTTGATTCAAATGGGTTTCAAGCCCTAACCCTCCATTTTGTACAAAACTCCCTTTTTGCTGTTCAACCAATCCTACTAGCCCTATTAGGCCTTTGGCGATGGAATATTGTCTTTTCTCTCAAACTTTGCAATTTAACCTCCAACTTAATGATTGTATCAGGTGTGTTTTATGATGGTTAATAACATATCAACTCACTTGCACCACTTGTTTCAGACTTTCTTACTTCTAGCCCTGCTGTTTCCTTAAAATTAGGCCTAATTAGCCCTATTTAACAAAGAAACCCCTCTTCAAATTTGTCTCCTGGCCTTGAAACTCTCAACAGTCTTCTAAAACACTCCCAAATCAAATATTTTCACACTTTTAAACTTCTAGGATACTCACAACATGCCCAACTACAAAACTCTCCCTAATTTGGCTTAAAACTAGGGCTTTTTGTTTCTAGGGTTTCCAAACGCTTCCAAGACTTGGTTTTTGACTTTTCACCATTCATTCATCATTTTTCAACTATTGCAACTCAAAAATGTGCCTCTTGTTAAGGCAGTTTGCCCACTGCTATACCCTAGGGTCAACTTTCTTCCCTCTTCCTTTGCCAATTCACTGTGCACAGTCAATTTTCCACCCTTCCCACATATTTATTGGTTAGTTTATATTGATACAAGTTAGGTTTGATCCATTTCATAGGGTTTTAGTCATACATTCCTTGAAATGGATCATTCTTTCATTTAAAGACCCTCAAAACAGTCTAATTCTGCCTTTTTCTGTAGACAGTCAACAAAAACACGTACAAGAATTGATTCTTATAACCTTTCAGAACATTAAACAGTTTGAAACATGCAATTTATAATGCTTATTCCATCACATTTAATGAAACTTCAAAAAGAATTCAATAGACTGCCAAAAGACACAAAAGAAATGCAAAAAACAGTGATTTACTGCCCTTTCTTGGAAACAGTCCGTACAAAGTCCTTCAAATCTTCATCAATCTCCATAAAATTGAATTCCCTGGGGTTATAAATCAATCCCCAAACAGTTCCAACCAACTATTGTCAGTTCCCATTGTATTAAGGGTAATTAATCCACTAAACTTACTTTCCCGCCCAAACATAAATTTGAATTTTTGAAATAACAATCTTGCAATTTATTAACAAGCATCACCTAAAGAATATTGGGTACTTAATATCCAAGCTTATTTAACCTATATAAAACCTAAGAACATTAATCAAATCCCTTAAAACATACTTTACCCCTTACATTGCATTTTTGACTGGATTCCTTATCAGGAATCTTGAAACTTTTAACTCCCTCATAACACTTATTCAACTCAAATGCCATTATAGGCTTCAACACATCATAATTAATGCTTTGACATGCTTGGAAGGTCCTCCTGACCCCTACTCTCTCTTGGTTCTTGAAGTGCTCCCTGAAGGTCCTGGGTGCTCCTCAGACCAATATCTTAAGGATATTCTCAAGTTTAGAATTAATCTCCTAGATTTATTTTCTATATCAAGAATTGAACTCTCATAATCTTTCTTTAAAACATTGATGGTTTACCAACATCATCCAACTTGTTTTGTAGCTCCTTGTTTGAATTCAAGGATTGGACATGCTCCTCATTAGAGTTTTTTTCATGTAGCCCTCAAACTTTGAGGTTGGTTTTATTAATCTCTAAGAAGAACCATTTGGATAATTTGAAATGATTCATCATTCCCTCCCTAGCCAACCCTATGACATCATATGCTTATTCCCAATTAGCATGTAGGTAAGAAAAATCTTTAGACAAAGGATTGGTGACATTAGTGTTATCCTTGGTAGGGCCTTTCTTCAAGGTCTAGACAATATCCATCCTATCTTCCACTTTTTCCTTTTCTTTTCCAGGTTCTTTCCCAAAAGGCTTGGAGATTTTTTTACCCTTCCTTTGCACTTTGGATCCTTCCTCCTCCTCCCCTATTTGGGACCCCTCTGACGATGAAATAACCTTCTTTTCTTTCTTCTATGGAGATATCTTCTTCCCACCCTCCTTTCCTTTCTTTTTATCCTCCCCATCAGAGGGAATGGTAGAGAGCACTTCAACTAAGTCATCCCCTTCCTTCTCACATTATTCATCATTTATGGATTCCAAACTCATGTCAAAATATTACACAACCATTGGCTTTTTTTTTTTCTTGACAATTTCCTTCCCCTTCGGATTTGGCATGGGGGTTTGGGTCTTCACATACTCCATGATTAAGAGAAATAGACCCTCCTACAACATTGGAAGCTTTGTATTTTTCATATGCTCTTTTGTAGAATAATTCGGCGATGCTAAGAGAAAATAAGGAAAAGATACTAGAAATTTATGCCTAAAATGGTTCAAGAAAATAAAATGGACACCCAAGATATTTGTGTACCTATCATCCAATGTTGTATAATGCATTACAAATTTTGCAACATCTTCCCATATGGGTTTTATGGAGAGTCGATCATAGCCCCAAGAAGAGAATTTCACAAGCTTCTCTCATTCATCACCCTTGAAGAATTGATTAAGGGAATCATCATTATCTTTCCTATCTCAAAATAAATTCCTACCTTGCATCTGTAGCCTAGTAATATTCACAATCACCTCCTATGTTATTACAAATTCCTTGCCATTCACAGTCAGAACTCTATTCTTCCAACCCCTGATAAAATACTTAGAGGCTTCCAAGTCATGCCCATGGAGCCTTTCCAAGGAAGAGGTCAAACCCCCCTCCTCCAAAATTTTCCAAACCTTTGGGTTCCTACAAACCCCATTGTAAGATAGGGGCTCCACATAGCTTTTGCCTCCTCCCATGGTCATAGAAAATCTCCTAGTATGCAAACCAAAAATTTTGTTTCTAGACTCCCGAAAAAAACAAAAAAGGGAAAGAGACACCTTTACTACTCAAAAAGTGTGTGAAACATCTAAGTGTAATTATCTCCATGTCCCATCCACTGTCAGTATCCATGATTTCTATCATTATTAATAATGGTAAGAGATTTAATGGATACTAAAGAGTAACTATCCCAAATTTCTAAATATTTCCTTCTCACACCTTCATTAGTGAAGAAGCCCACCAAATAATTACCCTCACAAAGGATATAAGTATTTCTGATGTCATCAAAAAACTTGAGTGTGCCTAAAGAATCCAAAATTAAAGAATCAATAGACCAAGTAGGGGGATGAAAATTATTAAAACATCTTATAATGTTTAATGAATCACCTTCCACCTACACTTTCTTATAACCTCTATCACAAGCAGGTTTAATACCATTACAAGTTTTAGTTACTTCCATTAGATGAATGTCACTTTGCATGCATTCCCTTGTTAATACAAGATAAAATTCTAAAATTTTAATCTTTTTCAATCAACGATCTCTATCAATTCTTGAAACAAAGAAAAAGAGGTGCACCACAAATGGGATTAACCAAATGGGTACACCTAATTTTTCTTAGGTTTTTCACTTAATTATGAGCGGTAAAATGCATAAATAACAATCAAAAAACAAACCTAACTATTATAACAGCAAAAAGGAAGGTTTTCATATGCTAAAATGATGTGTACCTTACTAAAAAAAGTGTTGTTTTGGGCCTCATTGAGGACTCATTCACCTAGTGGCGAATGGGTCCCTGCTAGGGTTTTGGAAAAGTGATTCTTGGGTTCTATTCTTCAATATTTATACTCCTAGCTCCCAGGTGTTCAACTCTCGAAAATCAAAAATAAATTTTGTAGCTTGGTTTCCGTGATCTTGCAAGAAATATGATCACTTTTGCAACTTCACAACTTTGACAATTTTTGTTCTCCACTTGATCTTCAATCTAAAACCTGAAATCACACATCAAGAGAGAAGAAAAATTGTTGATTGTTAGAGAATAGGGGTTTTCCTTGGTCAAACCTCATTTAGGTAATTAAACCTTATGATGAAACAATGATACCTTGGATGAAGTCTTGGATAATAAATCAGCAATCTAGCATGAAGTGGCCATAAGGAATGTAGATCTTGATCTTTAATTTGGATGTGAAACAATACTTGACTTGGATCTTCAATGCTACATCAACACATTAGCTCAACAACATGCATGATGTACTATGCCTTTGACATGACGATATGACCTTCAATTATTGTAATAAAACTTTGATAATCTGCCCTTGAATGTCTTTGAAATTCTCTTGAATGCTCTATAATGCTCTTGTGAAAGTACTCTTGATTTCTTAGGAAGACCTAGGATTCTTGAATAAAGATTCTTAGGTTGTTTAGATGAAACTATGTGAAATAATCATATATTTATACTTAACTTAAGATTTAATCCTGAAATTCAAATAACACAAGCCGACATTAGATCTAAGATTTAAAATTATTAAAATCCCACCAATAATATGTTCAAAAAGGGGTGTCCTAAGTTAAGGGGGACCCATTCACCATAGGGAAAATGAGTCCTAGCACACTCAACTAGGACATGCTTCGGGGATATGAAATAGCATGCATGTTACCTAATTTTTCTTTTAGCTCAATCAGGTAGAACTGAGATAGCAATGATTGTGAAAAGAGAATGAAAGGTACACATTTGATTCTGCTAAGTGTTCATTTTCATACACATAAATATTATCAGATGAATTTTAGTTTATTATGCAAGTTTTTACAAGAGAAAATATTGTACAAAGCTTTGCATAAAATGTTGTCTTTTATTCATAATTACAAATGTATAGTGTCCCACACAATTCATGGGAGTAACCAATTCAATGTAATATAATATGTAAACTATACATTTGAAGAAAGGAAAAAGATATGAAAGGAATAGGGATTTGTCATTGCCTGAATGACAAACCCCAAGGTTGAACTACTGCATCTTCAGCTCCTTTCATTTGGTTGCTCCAGAAGTTACCTGCAAGAGATAAAAAATTTGGTGTTAGAGCTAGGGATGCCTACTCTCCTCATATACAACATCAACAAATATAAAATCTACCCTCATTAGGCATTAAATTAGTTTTGTAGTCATCACAAATATCAAGGAAAAGAAGAAGACCATAAATTTGTTAAAAGGTGCAGGACAACTGAGAGGGGGGTGAATCAGTTGTCACACAAATTCAAATTCAAAACTTCAACACTTATCGATTCCACAACCACACTATTATGTTATTAAGTATGAACATGAAACAAAAGTAACAGAAAGTAAAATCAACACAATGAACACCAAATTTTTACGTGGAAAACCCAATGAGGGAAAAACCATAGTGAGGATTAGCTCACAATATAAAGAGATTATAAAACCAAATACAGAGGCTCACTACCCAAAGGAGGACTCACTGTCCAAATACAAAGGCTCACTACCAACAAAAAGGACTCACTATCCAATAGGGAGGCTCACTACCTATAGATACAAAAGAGAACAAAAGATCCACCACATCAATTAACACACACTCATAGCCTTGATTAGAAGATTGTAGAAACCTTTAGCTCACTGCCTTCAAGAATATAACACAAAGAAGTATTGTTGCCTCAACTGACTCACACACACTTCTACTCTTATGATTTGTGGCTTACTTCATCACTTTGCATCACACTTTTAAATCTTTTCCATTCGACTTGCTTTTATACCATATCTTCAACCTTAGAAACTTTCTCCAAGGTCGGCTACATAAACTTCATTTCATAAAATTTGAATTAGGTCGGAAGCTCAACATTCCTATGGTGGAAAGGAATGAGAGTGGACCAAAAAATATTTAACCAAGACCAAAAATAATGTCTCAAATCAACCACACTCTTCCTTAATTAAATTTCAATTCTTCAAATGAAGTGTAAACACCAGGTCGGCCAAACCTAATGAAAACATAAATGAACATTGATGTACATGCTTCCCAACAATTTAAGATGGAATGTAGACAACACAACACACTTCATTATGCACAAGAACACATCTCAGATTCCTTCAAATACAACCGCATCAAGTGCAACAATCTTCGAACACCGAACTTCTTCCATCAATCCATCTGGACTGTGCGAACACATACAGCAACTCAAAAACATGACTTTTGGATCACCAAACCACACACATTTTTTCCAAAACCAAGAGAACACCACTATAAGACATATTCTAGATCTACAAGATCTGAAATAGAACAGCGAAGGACTGCGGAGTAGAAACATTTCTCCTAGTCTATAGAATACCAACTTTTCTAGAACAGTTCACACACCAGTGAACGTAACTTTCACATACCATCACACTAGAAGCTAGAACTTAGGATATATCACCACAAGATCACCATTAGAAAACTTTCAAATCTGCACAAGCATAGGATCAACACAAGAGAAACGCGAAGCACATACTGAAGCACACTCTGAACAAATTCATCACTCTGACTTCTCTTCTTTATTAATTTTCTCAGCACTTGGAAACTCATCAAACCAACACATCTACAGCACTATAAAGATAGCTCTATGTACTCACAAAATATTGTAGCTATCTCAACTACATGTATTAATATGAATTGTGTTGACATCAATGACAACATTAATGACAATACCATCAAACTTGCTCATACTTGCAACAAACTACCCCTTTGTCATTGATGGAAACACATGATGTGAAAAACCATCAAAGACAACATCCTTCAATATTCCAGGAGAACACCTTCTCTTCCTCTGCAATTGCTTTTCACATGACTTTCTCTTCCCCTTTGACATCAATGGCAAAGATCAAAGACTCTGATCACTCCCCTTAAGAGTGCACCCATTCAACTCATACCTAACAATGAAAACCTTTTCTACTCCCTTTGTGGAGTAGACTCCATTCATCACCCGTATAAATGAAGAATTTTTGAATTAATCGACTGATGCAACCTTACATGTGCACCTAATTTGAGGGCTAATGACCCCAACCTCTTCCTAAGATGCTCAAAAGTATCCTTCGAAGAGCTGCTAGTAAATATATCTACAATTTGTTCCTTTGTAGTCACATACTCCAATCTAACCTTATTCTCTAGCATTTTCTCTCTCAGAAAATGATACTTGATAGATATATGCTTCATTCTTGAATGCATAACCAGATTCTTTGAAATATTTATTGCACTTGTATTATCACAGAAAATAGAAATAGGCTTATCACATACTACACCAATGTCCTTTAGAGTTTGCTTCATCCACATAACCTATGTGTAGTAGGATGCTATAGGAATATATTCTACCTCTACAGTGGATGAATAAACCAAGTCTTGTTTCTTATTCAACCAAGAAACCAATCTTCTACCAAGAAAGAAAGCACCCCCAATGGTACTCTTTTTCTCACCCACACAACCAGCCCAATCTGCATCGGTATAAGCACTCAAGGTGGAATCAAAACCCTTAGGATACCATAAGCCATAATTTGGTGTACCTTAAGATGACAACATCCTCTTACAGAATAACATGTGCCTCTTTAGGATCTCCTTGAAATATAGCAACTAGACATACTGCATGCATAATATCTGGTCTAGTAGCAGTAAGATACAACAGTCCGCCAATCATAGATTTATATTTGCTCTAATCAGTTTTAGTAGATTCATCATCTTTTCTTAGCTACATTCAAAATACCATAGGAGCATTTCAACTACTTTGATTCATCCATTCCAAACTTCTTCAACAACTCTTTTACATACTTAGATTGTGAAATGAATATCCCTTTATCAATTCGATTCACTTGAAGACCAAGAAATAAATTCAACTCACCAATCATGGACATCTCAAATTCTTTTTTCATTTCTTCAGCAAATCTTTTACGCATGCCTTCATTCCCACCAAAGATGATATCAATATATACAACTACTATCAACATTTTGTTACCTTGCACTTTGAAGTAAAGATTGATGTCAGCAGAACCTTTGTTGAATCCTTGCTTTGTCAGGTATCTATCCAATCTTGTATACCAAGATTTGGGAGCTTGCTTTAGTCCATACAACACCTTCTTCAACTTACAAACCATATCTAGTCTATCGTGATAACTAAATCCTTTCAAAGTTGTTCATGTACATTCTTCCTCTCCAATTCACTAATTCAAAAATGTTGACTTGACATCCATCTCGATACACTTTGAAACTCTTGTGGGAAAAAAATCTCCAAAAATATTCTAATAGCTTCCATTCTAGCTACAGAGAAAAATTTTCTTCAAAATCTATGCCTTCAACTTGTGAATATCTCTTGGATACAATTCTTGCCTTATTCCTCATATAACTTTCTCCATTTTCATTCAAATTTTATTCTGGAACACCCATTTTGAACTAATTACAATCTTATGATAGGTCTGGGAACTAATTCCCATGTTTAATTCTTTTCTATTTTTTGTAACTCTTCTTTCATAGCTTTCATCCAACTCTCATCTTCACATGCTTCACTCATAGACTTAGGTTCAATTTTAGAGAGTAAACACAGATTTACCTCAGCTGCAAATTTACTTCTTGTCTTCACACCTTCACTCTTATCTTTGGTCATGTGATTAGAACATCCACTTTCAATCACCCAGTAGTCTTCATCCTATCTTGCATGAAAGGCAGTAACCAAAGTACCTTCCATCTTATTCCTTTTGTTCTCTGGGGCATTATTTCTTGCACATTTTTTAGGGTTAGCATATACAAATTTGTTTTCCAAAGCTAAAAACAAGCATTCACTATCATCAACCTCATTTTCAAATTCATCATCAGATATTTTGGCTTCTTCTTTAACATAATACAGCTTCTTGTATTTCTTATCCTTTTTATCCTTATCTTTATAATCCTTTTTCTTCTTATGTACAGCTCTATTCGAACATCTTGAAGCATAATGACCAATATTACCATAACTGAAACATTTAAAGGGAAACATACATTTATACTTTCTGGTACCTTTCTTCAACTTCTTGGTGAAGTTTTCTTCCAACTCATCAGAACCATCACTCTCCAGATCATTTTCAATCTTCATTTCCATAAATGTTGTCTCTCTCTTTTCTTCTTTCATGTCTTATTTCTTGAACTTTCTCATCTCAAATGCTTGCAAGGTGTCGAACAACTGTTCTTTAGTATACTTCGTAGGATCATACATCTCTTCAATAACTGAGATCTTATCACCATAGCGATCTAGAAAGGTGATCAAGATCTTTTCAATAATATCTTCATCAGTCAACTTTCCCCCTTGATTCTTAACTTCATTTGCTGTCATCTCAACCCTTTGGAAATAGCTTATAAACTCTTCACCTTCTTCCATCTTCAAATTCTCAATTTTTTGCTTTTCTGCCAACTTCTTTGTCAATTTTACCCTTTCATTTCCTTCATACAATTCTTCTAACTTCTTCCAGATATCATGAGCAGTATCTAAAGAAAGAACCTTAGTTCGTTGAGCAGTTTTAGATAAAGCATTGTAAATAGAATACCTCGCTTTCTCATTCTCCCCATAATCAGAAACCTCATCTGCAATAGTAGGACCATTCGCAGGAGTAGTGTACTTCATCTCAATAGCCTTCTAGGTCATGTAACCAAGAGAAACAATATATCCGCTCATCTGTGCTTTCCAATCACTATAGTTAGATCCATCGAACATAGGGATCGCCAACTTATGCACCATTAGATCTTCCTTAAGTGGTTAAGCTCTACACCAAGGAACCAAAGCTCTAATAACAATTGTTAAAAGGTGTAGAACAACTAAGAGGGGGATGAATCAGTTGTCACACAAATTCCAATTCAAATTCAAAACTTCAACACTTATCAATTCCACAACCACACTATTATGTTATTAAGTATGAACATGAAACACAAATAACAGAAAGTAAAATCAACACAATGAACACCAGATTTTTACGTTGAAAACCCAATGAGGGAAAAACCATGGTGAGGATTAGCTCACAATATAAAGAGATTATTAAATCGAATACATGAGAGGCTCATTTCCAATCACTCACTGCCTAGAAGAGGACTCACTATCCAAATACAAAGGCTCGCTGCCAACAAAAATGACTCATTGTCCAATAGGGAGGCTCACTATAGATACAAATATAACAAAAGATCCACCACAGCAATTAACACGCATTTGTAGCATTGATCAGAACATTGCAGAAACCTTTAGCTCGCAGCCTTCAGGAATCTAACACAAAGAAGTATTTTTGCCTCAACTCACTCACACTTTTGCTCTTACGATATGTGGCTTACTTCATCACTTTGCATCACACTTTTAAATCTTCACCATTTGACTTGTTTCTATACCATCTTCAACCTTAGAAACTTTCTCCAAGGTCGGCTACATAAACTTCATTTCATAAAATTTGAATTAGGTCGGCAACTCAACATTCCTGTAGTGGAAAGGAATGAGAGTGGACCAAAAAATATTTAACCAAGACCAAAAATAATGTCTTGGATCAACCACACACTTCCTTAATTAAATTTTAATTCTTCAAATGAAGTGTAAACACCAGGTTGGCCAAACCTAATGAAAACACAAATGAACATTGATGTACACGCTTCCCAACAATAAGATGACATGCAAACGACACAACACGCTTCATTATGCTCAAGAACACATCTTAGATTCCTTCAGATACAACCACAGCAAGTGCAACAATCTTCGAACATCAAACTTCTTCCAGCAGTCCATCCAGATTGTGCAAACACATACAACAACTCAGAAACATGACTTATGAATCACCAAACCACACACATCTTTGCCAAAACCAAGAGAACACCACTATAAGACATATTCTAGATCTGCAAAATTTGAAATGGAATAGCAAAGGACTACAGAACAGAAACATTTCTCACAGTCCATAGAAGACCAACTTTGCCATAACAGTTCACACACTGATGAACGTAACTTTCGCATACCATCACACCAAAAGCTAGAACTCGGGATATATCACCACAAGATCGCCATTATCAAACTTTCAGATCCACACAAGCATAGGATCAACACAGGAGAAACATGGAGCACATACCGGAGCACACTCTGAACACATTCATCACTTTGACTTCTCTTTATTAATTTTCTCAAAAGCACTTGGAAACTTATCAAACCAACACATCTGCAATGCCATAAAGATAGCTCCATGTACTCACAACATCTCAAAAGCATCTCAACTATACATGTACAATTTGAACTGTGTTGACATCAATGACAACACCATCAAACTTTCTCATACTTGCAACAATATCACCATCAAATTTTGAGTTTCATTGTTTTATCTAACATGTTTGTTCACTGTGCAGGTATAGGTACATTTTTCATTGTTGGGTTATTTTGCATTAACATCACAGCATGTGAAGTAAAATGGGCTCCTACAAGGGTTGATGCCAGCATGTTGCCCTCACATTTTTTAAGAGGGATAGGAGCATAAACTCATCATACTTGTCAACATTCAAAACAAGCACTCATCACTTATGATAGTGAGTTGATTAAAGTTGTAGTGCCCCTCTATATTTGGCCTTTCTTGGCATTTAAGTAAGTTTTTTTGGATGATTGGTGATTTCCCATTGTTGTGCATTAATATGTTGTATAATTTGATTTTGAAATTACGTGGTAAATTAAATATTATGAATGGCCTTGTTTAATCAATTTAATTAAATTAAATTGATTATAAGGTAATCTAAATTAATTTGGAAATTAAAATAATGATTAAATGAATTATGTTTGTGAAAAGGTATTATGAGGATATTGATTATTAATTATTAAATTAAATAATGTGACAAAATGTTTTAATGATAAAGAAATAATAAAAGATAAATATTATTATCATTAGAGTTTAGTTAATTAAATGTGGAAAATAATATAATTTTAAATTAAATAGATAAGAGGAGATTTTTGAACTGATTGTAAAAGAAAATAAAAGATGGAAGGTTTTGCATGCAAATGCATGCACAATTTCGAACTGATTTTTGAATTGGGAACTTGTCTTTTTTGTTGATTTTTGGATTTGAAAAAGGGATCACTTTCTTGAATTTTTATATAATGATCATTTTGGAGAAGTTTATCATCTTTTGATTTTTACTTTTTTTTTCAAAGGAAAAATTGGTCTGTGAAGTCTCGTATTTTGTTGATTATGGTTTTGGGTTGGTTTGCAAAAACTAGTTTGAATGCGATAGATTCTATGGGAAAATGGGGAATTCATGAAGAAAATTAATTTGGGCTTTTGAGAAGAAAATATATCGGTAAAAAGGATTTCAATCATCATCGTTGGGTCCTGGTGAAGGAGAAACGTGGATGGTAAGAAAGGATGGTACCGTTAGTCAACTGGGAAAAATATTAATTTTGCTGTGATAAGTTTTCCAGCTCTTCTTATGAAAAATGCTCTCATTGCAAATTCTTTTAATGATTTGATTGTTTGCTATATAGTCAAAAGAGTATAAAATGTATTTGATGTGTAATTTGTACTTGTCAGATTCAAGGAATCTTTTACATCACGATCATTTTCTCAAGAAATCTTTCTATAACCCTTCGTGAGTAAGCTTCATAAACTAAGATTCTAAGAACTTCCTTGCAGAATCCATTTAGTGTGCTTCATGATATGTTGCTTTTTGTGTTCATTGTGCTAGTTCTGCTTATAAGAAGGCTATCTAGTGTGCTCCCGCTCTTTCTCCTTTAATCTCGATCCGATAGTTTTCTTTGCATTGGCCTCCCATGGTTTTTGAGAATCCACTTTTCTTTGTCAAACCTCTTGATGTTATCGCCATTGTGATTTAATTTCAATGCTACCCTTGCCAGCGCGGGTTTTTAGTTGGCATTGAAGCTCCATATCCTCAGATTTTATTTACCTTCACTTTTGCGCCATGTATTGGTTTTGAATACTTTGATTCTAATGCAAATTGTTATCTGTGGCAATCGATATTATCTAATGGAATTATCTTTGGCATACGATATGAGATTTTGGTGTAGCGTTTTATTTATTTCTTTCATGCCATGTTGATACTTTGCATATTGATTTAATGTGTCAGTGGTTGCATGCATTTGCTTAAGAGTTTCTACATCCTTGTTGCGCTTTTCTTATCTGCTGTATGCATTCCATCTCATATGTGATCTAATATTCGCATTGATGCCCCTGTTTTGTAGGCGCTAAGAATCATTTAAGATGTTTCTTCCAGTTGATCAATTGATTATTTTAGTGGTTGCATCCTCCTTTGTCTTTATGTAGTTGTTTGTAGACCTCTTTTCTTTATGTCACTCCACCTTTCATGATCATCCAGGAGGCATATACAGTTAGGCAGTCTAAACTATTTGTTAAGAATTTGCATAAGACAAATGGAATCCCCATAACCATTTAAGAAATATTAAAGGATTGTATGTGGTTCCTTTTATTATGTTGTGTTAGTGTTAGGTGGTAAATGGATGAAATTAATTTGGGCATCGATGTTGTCTTTATAAGCTTTCATTCATTAGAAAGTTCGTTGTTTGGTTGTGTAAACTGCACTTTAGGCAATAGACTCATCTTTGTTCAATTCGATTTTACTCATAATAGTTGCTACTTACAGGGTAATCGATATTTATGTGTTTTTATTTCTATACTGCCTTGTATTGGTATGGTTTGATCTTTTCTGAGGGAATGGAGTTCGGCTGATATGGGAACCATATTTAGTGCCCTATATATATATATATATATATATATATAAAGTTAGTTTATATGTTGTTTAAGACATCAAGTTGCCTTATTTCTAACAAATTTAAATATTGCCATAAATAGCAGAGTCTTCTTAATTAAATATGTATATATACATCTATGATATATATATATATAAATGTGTGTGTAAATATATGTATGTCTTGAATTATTATTAAAAAATAGTTTTGTTTGTATATAATTGAGTAATTAGGAATCTATTAAGTTAGCTTAATTAAATGTTTTTGTTATGGATAAATAATTAGAATTTGTTGTTGTTGATTTTTTTAATTTTTCTTTTAAATAATTGCATTGAAAGTAAGGAGTAAAGAGGAAGAATGAATTGATGATTTAAAATGTTCTTCTGTAAAGTTTATTGCTTTGAATGTATAGTGAAATTAAAGATTGATTTTAATGGTTCCATGATGATTGTATTTTCCTCTTGTATCAATTTCGAATTGAAGAGATTGTATGCATACTTATGTTGGATATTTTGTTGGAACCTGTAGTGTTCTGAGTTACCCTTAACTGGGAGTTCATGGGTAGTTGACTTATTAGGCTTCTAGAGGCTAAGGGAAAAGTTTGTTACATGTGGATTTTTATATTTGGCTCTTGAAGAGACTTTTGATCATGATTCTTGTTTTGAACTTATGTGGGTTGTTACCTTGCACCATTGCTTTACTTTATGATTTGATCTTTGTGCGAGAAGGGTCATGCCTCACATATGTTATATGTTTTTGTGATTTTTGGTGCTTTATGCAAGCGGGTACACCCTAGGTGTTATGTAGGTTTTATCCTTGCACTATGGGAATTGTATTATTATGGTGATTTTGTGCGAGATGGTGCATGCCTCACTTTATGTGATAATCATGTGACTTTATATGTGCAAGATGGCTTACCATGTTGGAAGTGTTTTAGGACTTCCAGTTGTTAGTAGGGGGGGTGGCTCTCAATGGGGGTCAGTGCACAAAGTGGCGTCAGGGTAACTCATTGGTAGTTTTATAATTAAGTGATAACCTAAATAATTAACTAGGGGGAATGGGTAATTGACACATTAATTAAGATAAGTAGATGTCTCGCCCATGCCTATAGTGCTTTCATAGAATAAGGATGGGCTGAGAAGGCCTGGTTGGAAAGATCACTACCTTGTCCTCATGATAGGTAAGTGATTCTTCATGTGTCACCCTATGGGACCAACACCTAGTGAGAGGCAGTCAGGGTAACCATAGATGGGGGCTGGCATCTAGACTATCAGGGTAACTTAGGGATGGGGGTCGGCATCTAGATTGTCAAGGTAGCCCATGTCAGGGCCATGCAATGACACTCCTCCCTTTAGCAACCAAGTACATGCCTTTTTTGTTTTTCCCTTGTGGTTCATGTACCTCTGGAAGCAAATGTTTGTTGCTTTTGTTGTGGAGTCTTGTTAGCCTTTTCTTCTTGACTATTTTATGTTGTGGGTCCTTCTTGTCATCTCCTAGCATGGGGGGTGGGCCTTAGGGTCCACATGGTTGGGTGGAACATTTTATTCACTCCATTGGGTTCCCAGTAGGAGTTCATGATGCATGGAGCTATACCATTGCAATGATTCCAAAGATTCACCAGATTTGGAGATAGCATTGATGCTATGTATTATGTTCATTTCAGTTGTATTACTCTATGTAATTGGTGTATCATTCTCATTCATGTTTGGAAGCATTGTTGTACCATTGTAACCATTGAACAATGTATATTCATATGATAAATGTAATGAATGTATTCTTGGTGTTATCTTATGATCATAGATGCATGTTATGTAGTGTTATGGATGTATGTCCATGGTTTTTCTATTCTATCTGAAGGATTTAAAATGTATACTTATGAGTAGATTTCCATCATTATGGGAACTAAGTTATGTTAGAGATGTTCGCAATGTAATGCAGTCATGTTACCCCAAACGACTAGTTAGATTATGTGTATGTATAGTTGCATTACAAGTGTTTTAGGTTAACTTACATTTCATGTTAATTTTACTTTTAAGAAAAAAAATTGTGCTATAATTGTTAGCTGTTGATTTGTCCATTGGGGTTTGTGTGGCAGGGCATTACAAAAGTCACTGTCATAAATGACAAATTTATACTTGTTCAATGGAACCACAATGAGTAAGGAGGCAATGATTCTATGCATAAGGACATCCATAATGATAGCATTGAGTGCATCTTTCAAGAAAAATTCACAAATACTATTCAAAGGGCGGTCACAATAAATCTGACAGTGCCAATTAATGTTAATGGTCAGCATTTCCCTCAAGGACAACAAATTATATATATGCAACTGAACTCTTTCTCATGTATGTTATCAACATAGATCATGTCAAGAGAGCAGCATATAAAGAACTACTCTGATCCTTATGGAAAGGCGGTCTACAAGCTGGTAACCTCATAATAATGAAAATCCCTCAAATTATTTTACAAACTTCCATAGGAAAAATAAATGAAAAGACCAGAAATATACAATAAAGAGTTGATAGGGAAAGTTCACATAATGGAAGCTATAATTCAAAGGGAAGAAAAATCCTCAAAGTACCTACATGAAAAAAGGTGTAAGGGGCCAAAGCCAGGAATTATGAAGAAACAACTCATTTTTTTTCCACCTATACATAGATTGAATGCTGTAGCATGTGGCATTTTATTTAAAATCTTCAATGTTTTTGGTAAAGCATGGAAGAGGATTAAATGAGAAATATAGTATGGCATAAATACTCTTCTCAGATTTTATTTCCCAGCTGCAAAGAAAAGAATCAAAACATTGAGCATGAAAATACACTGAAGAAATCAAGACATATTCATTTTTTCTGCATAAACAAAGCTCGAGGCAACATGTTTTGTTCACAGATAATGAAATGATAGCTTTGTTTGCACAAAGAGGAGGCTTACCAAGCTCGGCCTTGATGTGTTTTACACAGAATTTGCATGAAAAAACTCTATAAATCCCATGAAACCTCTAGATGCAAGAAACCATGGCTGTTCCCTCATGACAGCAGAGTGGAACGAAGTTTCTAAAAGTGCTAAGTGAAAAATGAAAGTGAATTGTGTATTGAGGTGGCGTTTTGTGTCTAGGGTTTTCACAAACCTAATTTGATGTTTCCTGGAAATGGAGGCCCACTACTCTTAGTTTAAATAGTTCTTCATAAACTATTAGCACCATGTATGTTGAATGCTTTATGTCTTGGTTCCAAGTCTAGTCAAATGTTCCCTCCATTTGCACAAAGTGAGACTATGTCTTAGGCATCTAAACATTATTATGGGGTGATAGTTTATAAATCAAAAACAATTGAAATGGTACTTATTGTGAAAAATGAGATGAGGGCATTTGGGACAGGGTTAATTAAGTCCAAGGGAGGAAATATAATTTACAAGATGAGTGAGGTTGTGTCCCAATCTGGGAGGTTGGAGGATTGACAAAACAAGTGATGAGAGAAGATATAGTATTACCTATTTTGACTCAATTTTGGAGAACTTGAGCTTATCTAGGTTGCCTTTATGTGTTGTTGGAGAGATTCGAAACCTTGACTTTTTCTTCATTCTGAGCTTTTATGGGTTATTTTGCGGGCTAAAGAAATGAGCTATTGTTTATTTTGTCACAAGGAGGTTAAGTTCCTATCTTTGTGAAACTACTTGGGAAAGCATAAAGAAACTTTAAACAATAGTTTGAAGTTAGTTCTTTTCATGCTCATGCTACATTGTAACTTTTTTGTAGGTTCTTTCAACAAGAGATAGTATTTGTAACTCTTTTACTGACATGTATAGCAGTATTACACATTTGGAGATCAATAAGGATTAAACCAAGGGTTTTGCCTTCTCAAATTCATTGTGTATGTTTAAGGTTCCGATTACAGAACAAGTTATCTAACTGGTAGTATCATTTCAAAGGCAGAGAAAAATATCAATATGTTTTGGTTGTGGGTTATTGTTAGTGCAGAAATTTCCAAAGTTGTGGAAGAGTACATTTTCTTCTAGAGTTGAAGGCATTATATAACTAAGTCTTGCCGAAGCATTAATGATCTAGCTATATGGGCTCACGGGACATTAGCCTTGTGAAAACTTTGTTTGTTGATTAGTATTGTGTAAATCAGCTATGCAAGTTTTAGATAATCATTTTGGTGAATCACCTTGGGAAATAGTTTCACTTTATGCTTTTATTTCTACATGTTTCCATCGAAAGCAATAGTTTAGGTGATAGTTCCAAGGGAACTAGTCCTCTCTAGAGGTTAGCTTCCAAAATATGAGACCAAAATCAAGGAAAGATCCCATGTTACACCAATAGGCTGAGTTTACTCAGCAAGGGTGCACTATTAAGAGATGATAGTTTTTGGCACGCTCGATGGGACTGTTTAAACTCTCATAGTTCAAATCTCATCATTTCATTACTATTTTTTGGTGTGTACATTAGCAATATCAGCCTTTGGAGGCAAGAAATCAACACACTTGGTGACTTCAAGAAGTATTTTTTTGGTTTCACTATGGCTAGGCGCTAGTTTGTTTCAAGCAAGTTTGGTTTTTTTTTATTTTCTAGCTTTTGAAAGAATAAACATGTCTATGTTTCATGGAATCATGTCATATCACCTAGCATATCATGGAAATGTTGCTCATCCACATCCTTATTAGCCATATCAGGCCAATCATGTTGTTGGTTTTAGTTCAAATTCTATGGTTTTTTGAGAAAACCAACATGTCCAGTACTCTTACCACCCACCCACCCCTACTCAACCTTCATATTAGCATGCCTATGCTTAGAATCAATCCCAATAACATTTTTTTGTTTCCAATCAACATAGCTATTTTCCTAATCAAACTCAAGGTGTTGAAGAAATGAGTTGTAGAGACATATTGTTGAACTTTCAAAGGAAAATGAATGAAATCAAAGTGAATCAAGAGTATGAGGGGGATCAAGAGTATAATGAGTATCAGGAAGAGTGGGCTTATTCAGATTATCAATGCCAACAAGAAGAGGAGATTCAAAGAAGGAAGTATGAGGAGTATCTTGTAGGAGAGATAGTTATCAAAGAGGAGAAAATGAAGTTAATGCTTGAATCAATTTCTACAAAATAATATGAAATTCCAAGTTTCAAGCAAGGTAAAGCTCTTAACTCTTCAAATCAGCCTCTTAAGCTTGAAATTCCAAGTTTCACAAGCCTTCATCCTTTGCAAGTTGAGAAAAGTAATCAAGTACAACCTAGTGTAGTTACAGAGCAGCCCATTGATCAACATAGCTCACTCAATCATGGAGAATATTAGAAATATAAATCCACTGCATTTAGTTGTAGAGTATTACTGATTAGAACAGAAAAAGATTGAACAGGAGAAGACCTTTCAAGAGGAATCTTTCAATGTTTTAGCTAATGATCTTCCTGGTTTTGTTGAAAATTATCAAGTTGTTTCAATAAGTCAGCCAGGGCAGCAAGGTGAAGAAGTAAAAGAGGTTGATCAAGAAGATAATCCTATAGCTTTTTTTCATGAACTACCTTCTTTCACTCAAAATGATGAAGAAGGTGTGTTTTTTATCACATCAACAGCAGTTTTAGAGTAGCAAGAAGACATCAAACAATCTGATGAGTTGCTAGTTAAAGATAGTCGATTGGATAATGGAGCCTTGGATCAGGAAGAGGAGTGAAAAAGTAAGCCTTTCATGAAGCCTACGCAGCTAGTTGAGAGCTATTATGAAGTAGAAAATAATCCTCCATCAAAATCTTATGAAGAGTATGAGGAAGGTTCATTTTGGGATGACCTTGAAGTTTTTATCTCCAAATTGGACGATAAAGAATTTGGCCTGTTGGAAGAAGTTTCCAATCATGATAAATCAAAACAGCAAGTTCACAAGCTTGAACAAGTGTTTGAGTAGCAAGAAGAAGGAAACAAACATGAGGAGTGCATTCATGTTTTGTTTCCTCAAGAGGGCTGCCACAAAGAGGACCAGTTTGAAGATAACATTGAGCTATCTTTTTCACAATCAGAAGGTGAAATAGCATCTTTGGAGGAAGAAAGTCTTGCACGGCAAGAGCAACTTGTAGAGGAGGATTACCTTGGGTAGGAAGAGCAAAAGGTGGAAGCGGCCATATTTCCAAATGATTCACTAAGAATGAAGCAAAGTAATCAATAGAATGAGGTAGAATCAGCAATGCATGATCAGCAAACCAGCAATAAGAGTTCAAGTTTCATCCTTTCAAGAGGATGCCCGATCAAAGATTTAGTCATGAGGGGTACTAATAAGATGCAATTGGTTATCAATGCTCCTAACGATGAAATTTCAGCTATGGGATAGTAGACCCAATTCACCCATTCATTCCAAATTAGCAGTATGTTTGATCAAAAGTAAGAGGTGAGTGAGTTTGGTTATATTCTTCATGAAGCATTGAAACAGTTTGTGGGGTATCTTCTTGTTTTCCACCTCTTATTAGCAGCTCATAAACATGTAATACATATGTTGTTGGTTAGAAGGGTGAGTTATTTTACAAAGCCAATTAATGGGTTTGTTTGACCATTTTTTTTTGCTAGTTAGAGTAGGTTAGAGTAGGCTTGAGTTTTAGTTTTCATTTTCCAAGAAGTGTTGTTGCATAGTTTTCTAGTCCTATCCTAAACAGAGCCATGGTAGTTGTTTTCAGTTTTAGTTTTGTTGTTGTATAGTTCCTAACAGCTGAGTTACGGAGGATTTTTTTAGTGAAAAGGACAAGAATTGACTCTTATGCCCAATGGATAGCTTGATGCTACTGATCTTGATGCTTAGTAGGCAAGCATTTAGCAGATGTCGACAAAAATATTACCTAATTTTGCTTTGAACTCAATCAGGTAGAGTTGAGACAGCAATGATCATGAAAAGAGAATGAAAGGTACACATTTTCAATTCTGCTAAGTGTTCATTATCATACACATAAATATTATCAAATGAATTTCAATTTATTATGCAAGTGTTTACAAGAGAAAAGATTGTACAAATTTTTTCATAAAATGTTATCTTTTATTCATAATTACAAATGTATAGTGACCCACACAAGCCATGGGAGTAACTGATTCAATGCAATACAAGATGTAAACTATACATTTGAAGAAAGGAAAAGCATATGAAAGGAATAGGGATTTTTCATTTCCTGAATGACTAACCCCAAGGTTGAACTGTTGCATCTTGAACTCCTTTCATTTGGTTGCTCTGGAAGTTACCTACAAGAGATGAAAAAGTTAGTGTTAGAGCTAGGGATGCCTACTCTCCTCATATAAAACATCAACAAACATATAATTTACTCTCATGAGGCATTAAATCAATTTTGTAGTCATCATAGATATCAAGGAAAAGCAGAAGATCATCATAAATCACCATCAAATTTTGAGTTTCATTATTTTATCTAACATGTTTGTTCACTATGTAGGTATAGGTACATTTTTCATTGTTGGGTTATTTTGCATTAACATCACAGCATGTGGAGTAAAATGGGATCCTACAAGGGTTGAGCCCAGCATACTGCCCTCTCAATTTTTAAGAGGGATAGGAGTGTAAACTCATCATACTTGTCAACATTCAAAACAAACACTCATCACTCATGATAATGAGTTGACTAAATTCATTGTCATAAATGATAAATACTTGTTTAATGGAACCACAATGAGTAAGGATGAAATGATTCTATGCATAAGGATAGCCATAATGATAGCATTGAGTGCATCTTTCAGGAAAAATTCACAAAGATTATTCAAAGGGAAGTCACAATAAATCTAACAACGTCAATTAATGTTAATGGTTAGCATTTCACTCAAGGGCAGAAAATTATATATATACAAGTGAACTCTTTCTCATGGATGTTATCAACATAGATAATGTCAAGAGAGCAACATATAAGAGACTGTACTGTCATATGGAAAGACAATCTACCAAGGTAGTAGCCTTAGAATAAAAATCCCTCAATTATTTTGCAAAACCCTTAGGCAAAATGGAAATGAAAACCCAGAATATGCAGTAAAGAGTTGACAGAGAAGAGTTCATAATGGAGAAGCTATGGCCTTCAAAGGAGCAAAGCCTCAAGTACCTGCATGAAAATTTGTGAGGTTGAGCCAAGGTATAGCGAAATTTTTTCATTTTTTCCACAGAATGCACAGATTGAATGCCACGGCATGTGGCATTATATTAAAATCTTCAAGATTTTTACATGAGTAAAAGCATGGAAGAAAGGGGTGTGAAATATAAACCCAGAACAAATATTCTTCTCATTATTTCTTGCAAAAGAATCAAAACATTGAGCATGAAAATACACTGAAGAAATCAAGACATATTCATTTTTTCTGCATAAACAAAGCTCGAGGCAACATGTTTTGTTCACAGATAATGAAATGATAGCTTTGTTTGCACAAAGAGGATGCTTACCAAGCTCGGCCTTGATGTGTTTTACACAGAATCTGCATGAAACAACTCTAGAAATCCCATGAAACCTCCAGATGCAAGAAACCATGGTGATGCCCTCATGACAGCGGAGTGTAACGAAGTTTCCAGAAGTGCTAAGAGAAAAAATGAAAGTGAATTGTGTATTGAGGTTGCGTTTTGTGTCTAGGGTTTTCCAAAACCCTAAGTTGGTCATCCATCAAATGGAATTTTTGCCTTTGTTTTAAATATTTACTTCATAAACTAATGCCTCATGTAATATGTTGAATGCTTTATGTCCCCTTTTGCATAGTTTCCAAGTCTATTCAAATGTTCCCTCCATTTTGCACAAAATTGAGACTATGTTAAAATGTAAAACATTATTGGAGTGATAGTTTATAAATCACTTTAATTAATGTTACCTATTGTGCAAAATAAAGATAAGAGGGAAGTAGTTTGAAGATTGATGAGTTATTCCAAGCATCTAGGGGAGGTTGGAGAAGTTGACAAACAAGTGGAGAGAATATAGTACCTATTTTGACTCAGTTTCAAGGAGGCCTTGGAAAGCATCTAGGAGCATTTTTAGGTGTGTTTATGGTAGGAGAGGTCAAGCCTTGACTTTTTCTTCATTCTAGAGCTTTTTTGGAGTTGTTTAAGGGGCTAAAAAATAGGCTTTATTGTTGTGCACAACCAAGGGAGGTTGAAGTTCCTATCTTTGTACAACTACTTGGGAAAGCATAAAGCAACTTCAAACAATAGTTTGAAGTTAGTTATTTTGATTCTCATGCTACACTATAACTTTTTTTGAGGTTCTTTCAGCAGGAGATAGTATTTGTAACTCTTTTACAGACATGTATAGCAGTATTACACCTTTGGAGATCAATAAAGTTAAGCAAGTTTTTCCTTCTCAAATTATGTTTCATTATGTGTGTTTAAGTGATTGATGCAATTTCATGTGAAGTATCTCATCCTTGTTATTGTGTCTCATTAGTAGCACCTTTATGCAGAAAATATATGTATGTTTGTAGGTTGTAGTTTGTGTTAGTGACATCTGCAAGCAATTTCAAAGTTGTGAAGAAATTACATTTTCCTTCAAGGATTGTGAGTATTATAGCCTTCTTATGAAATATTGATGCAAAATCATATGAACCCCTGAGTTGTGTATGTGAAAGCTTTGTTGTTGATTAAATTGTGTGTAAAATCAGTTGTGCAAGTTTTAGATAATCATTTTGGTGCATCACCTTAGGAAATAGTTTCATTTTATGCTTTTCTTTCTACTCTTTTTCATTGAAAGCAGTAGTTTAGGTGATAGTTCCAAGGGAACCATCCCTCTTTGGAGGTTAGCTTCCAAAATCTGAGCCCACAATCAGGGAATCTTTCCAATGTTTCACCAATAGGTTGAGTTTACTCAACAAGGGTGCACTATTAGGAGATAACAATGCCAAAAGGGGGTCCTAGGACCTAGGAAGGACCCATTTGGTAGGTGGCGAATGGGTCCTAGGTCACTAGCCTAGGACTCAAACCTTTCCAAATTAAGTGTTGTGAAACATTATTAATGAGTGTTGGGATTTATTCTTTGGAAAATGCAATTAATAAGCCTTGGATTTGAATTTAAGGGGCCCATTAAGCTCTAATTAACCTCAATTAATTAATAAAGCCCTAGATTAATGTGAAAGTGTAAATAAACACTTTACGACACCTTAAATAAGGCATGATTAAGTCTATTTTATTAAAAAGGGTCCTCAACTTAATGTGAATGTGTAAAAGACATTACAACACTAAATCAAGGCAACATTAGGTTCATTTATTGTTAATTATTCCCGAATTAAGTAAGGAAATAGGGTACTTTTCCATTACTACTTTTTGCCCCCACTTTAGTTAGAGTTTTCCCCCATGACAAACTCACACTAAAGTAGACATTCAAGACACCTATGTATGCAACAATGACAAAGATACACAATCATACACTATCAAAGACCAAGAAAAATAAAATAAAATAAAGGATCAAGCTTCAACCGTTCTAACGCAATGTGAAATGTGGTTGTTTGTCCGAGAAAGGATCAAGATTCGAAAATTTGTCCAACACGATGTGGACGAGGTCTAGGTTGTTTGTCCAAGAAAAAGGATCGAGCTTTGACAGTTTGTCCAACACGATGTGGACTAGGTCTAAGCTATTTGTCCTAAAACGTTCACAAGAAGAACTCGATGTCTACTATGCAAACAACACATGCACTCACTCTAGGGTAGTGGAACCTCAGGTTGTCCACTAGGTGAGTATCCCGAAAAGGTGGAAAAGTGTAAATAAACACTTTACAACACCCTAAATAAGGCATCATTAAGTCCATTTTATTAAAAAAGGTCCTAGACTTAATTTGAATGTGTAAAACACATTACAAGACTAAATCAAGACAACATTAGATTCATTTATTTTTAATTATTTCCGAATTAAATAAGGAAAATGAGTACTTTTTTC
This sequence comes from Sequoia sempervirens, assembly GCA_007258455.2. Lineage (NCBI taxonomy): Eukaryota > Viridiplantae > Streptophyta > Pinopsida > Cupressales > Cupressaceae > Sequoia > Sequoia sempervirens. Next base: position 355,495,417 of record VDFB02353493.1, read on the forward strand.
GTTACTATAATTTTTTGTGATATTTTGATCTATGCTCTACAAGAAAATAGAATTGACAAGAATCAATAAGTATATGTCAAGCCAACATTCTTCATCAAATTATTTGTGAGATTCTGATCTGTATTCTACGAGAAAATTAAACTGACTAACATGCTCTAGTCTAGAAATTTATATGCTTGAGTGAATGAATACACTTGTGAACCGGTAGTTGCACAGTAAAATCCCATGAAAATAAGAAAATATTAAAGAAAGCATTATAAGATAAAGTAGATGATGTTCTTAGAAAAAATCGTAAGCTTTTAGCCTCTGTCAAACTAACGTTGTCAATCAAATCTTTTATGAGATTCTGATCGGTATTCTACAAGAAAATAGAATTGACCAACATGCTTATGTTTGGAGATTTAGTTGTTTGTGTGAATGAGTCCCAAGAAAACAAGAACATGTTAAAGCAAGCATTGTAAGGTAAAGTGGATGATGTTCTTAGAAAACATCAAACCATGTTCTAAGGTAGTGACACTTCCAATGCACCCACCATTACCCTACTTTATTATTTATATTCTGTTGATAGAAGAGTTCGGGCCCTTTGCTATTTCATGTGAAGCCCAAGGTATTATACTGACTTGGTTAACTTACAACTGGTCATGAGGTTTGATTAAGCCTGAGATGGTTAATATCGTCACTCAAAAGGAAAACAACAAGAAATCCAACCAAACCCAACGCCCTGCAGAGAATAATAAGCATTTGACTCTTTTGACAGTTTCTCCTAAAAGATTATCAAATTCCGACAAAAGTAAAGAAAGTACAAGAATCAAGAAAATGCAAATCATCAACAGTATCAATGATTATCCTGTCTGGAATATATCCACCTCAGCTGTTATCAATGGAGGACCATCTGTCCCATATTCCTGGGATACTGTATATCTGTGCGGCTTCATTTGGGCATGGGTTTTAACAGAAAAAATCATCTGTTCAAAAACTGTACTTTTAATTTTTGCTCTCAAAGGCCACTTTGAGAATCCATACGTCGGTTTGAGATGGTTGTGACTTATTCAACATGGCCGTCCGTTTGCTGTGGGTACTGCTCTTTATTTTTACTCTCTCTTTCATTTGTACATCCTTTTCCCCTGTAAAGTTTTTCTTTTGAAGGCTGCAGTTTTTTTTTTTTTAAATCTAGTTGGTATATTGTTTGTTATTTTGGAGGTTAAATTTCTAGTATGTTGATTATCTACTTTCAGGTCTTTTATACTGTAAAAAGAAATTTTAATTGTGAGTTTTCACCTTCTTCTTTTTAAATGAATTAATTGTTTGATACTATTCTTTTTTCTTTCTCAAATGTGACATCTAAAAAGTTCATGCAATAATTTTCTTTGACTAACTCCAAATTTTTATTGCACTCTTTAATTTATCTATATTGGATGCAATAGTATTATGGGTTGAGAGTAACAAGACTTCTTGGGCATGTCTTATTCAATTTCACACTATATTTTTTTGTCAATTCTTCTAATCTAGGTGCCCAAGTAATTTTTTTGTGACTGCTCATATTTAGTACATATAAAAGAATTATTGACTTCATAATGGAACGCCTAATTATAAAGTGAAACATGCAATCATAGAATATAATTTATATCCATAGAATAGGATACACAATTATAGAGTGGAACACCCAACTATAGAGTTGGCCATCTACTCATAGAATGGGATTGTGGGACTTAGATTGCAACACCCAACCATAGAATGCAACGCATAACAAACCACCATTTTATTAAATTTGTATGAAATGTGGAAGTCTAAACTCCAATAGTACAATTAGTATTTAAAATGACAATATTAGATGCTAGTATTATTATTAGTTTCTTATTTGTCTAATGTGGGATTCCAATTTCTCTAAAATAATTTTACATAAGGGAGATATAAGATTTCAATATCTATATTATTGAATTTTAAGTGGATATTGATTTCCAACAATTATATTATTGTTTTATCAGCCTTAGAGAATTATTGTTCGATGGTTTTAAAGATCTAGTTTCAAGAAGCCAATGCACCATGCATGAACCAACCACATCAAAATTCTCATAGGATAGTTTTGTTGTTCAACAAAGAGGGTGATTCCAATAAGATAGTCTCTAAGATGAGAGGGTTGACTCCCTATATATCTAATGAATAAGCCTAAAGTTGTTTGTGTTATGGGGAGATAGAAATATTAAAAGAAAATAAATAAAACAAAGACCAATGTTAGATAATTCAATCATCTTATCCACCAAAGTAGAACTTAATAGCTTATGATGCAATAATCAAATAATATAAATATGCACACAACTAGTAACAATGAACAAAGGCAAGTTACTAGTTTCTTGGAATGTTTTTTAACCAACTTTTTATTAAACTCAGAGATTACTACATGGATGAATAATATATATTAAAAAGTTACATCTAGAGGCTCCCATGTGTAGTAGAAACGAGAAGGTAGACTACACTTAAACTTTATCCTTAAGAGCTCAAATGCTCAAATTATCGACCTTTGTAATATGTATGTAGATCAATATTTATTGATTACTCTATCCAACCCACAATTATATTCCCCCCAAATTTATATTTAAAATTTAAATTCTAACGAAGAGAAGAAATGTCTACAATTTCAACACCTTATTCCCTTGTCATGGTTGGAGTAGGTTGTGCAACCTTTCAATAGCTTATTCTATGAATCCATCACCCAATACTTCACTACTATTTTCACTACTGCTTGTAGGTGAAACTAGTTGTCTAAGCACTTTTCAATTGGTGGTTATAAATGTTTAGCCTTGCTACCTTGCATAATTTAAATGTTTATTTTGGTTCAATCCCACCATGGTTGTACTCTAGTATTTTAGAGTCCTTAGGATGATGCAAGGAGATTGTAAGTGTCAAAACTATATAGTCGGGAACCTAGTCAAGTGTTCATGTACTTAAATCATGTATTTCATGTGCATATTTGGAAGAGATCAATATTGGTAGATTAGATGATTTGTAAGATTTTTAAAAGAATGTTCCCTTAATGTTTGTGAGAATCCTTAAGAACACATCGTGTTTCCTTAGTTGAGTCGTGACTTAACTCAAACTAACAATGTAAGTGGGGCGTGTAATATTTATATATTGTGTCCTTTATGACTTACACTACCACATGTTGTAGCATTGGAGATTCTTGGTGAAACATGTTCTATTTTCATAAAAAATCCATGTATTAGATCTAATCTAACTTGGAGCATTAGATGACACATGTTCATCAAAATTTAGCCTCTATCAAAATTGTATCAAACTATAAAATATCAAATCTAGATCAAGGAAAGGAGGCCCGTGGTTGTTTTAGTGTACGTTTATTCATCAAATATTGAGATGGGATGAATCCACCACCTATAGTGAAGGATTCACTATAGTGATAGAAACTCTCAAGGGTCATTTTACTTGCATAAGGAAAGGAACCTAGAATGTGTATATATTTGGCACAGAGTCAAAAGCAACAAAGTTTCAAATTTTTAAAACATACCCATGTGTGAGTGTCAGAGAATGATGAGCCAAACAATGGAAATGGAGAAAAAAATCATATGAAAGTGTTAGCCAAAATTGTGAAACACTTTTTAGGCACATATTTTTAATATTTATTTCCTTGGTTACTCAAAATGAAATGGATATCTGTTTAAAAAATATTCATTTTACAAATATTTGAAAATTTTACCCCCAAACAACTACAAATTGCATGGGGGAATAAATGGATATCTAGATATTTGTTTCAATATTTCCCCTACAAAAAATGCATGGAAATTAGGCTTGGTAATCCAAACTTACCTTTTCCACATAAATAATGAGTTGGGATTTTTAACTTTTTCCTTAACTTCATGTTTGATGCTAATAAAGGGGTATATCCAAGAGATAGTGTTCAGCCCTCCTATGCAAGCTAGCATTCAATATGTAAATTTCAAAGGAAGTATTCTTTGCTAGTATGGAAAATTATGACCTTGAGACTGGTTCATCTCTAGCAGGAGTTCTATTTCTTATTATGGATGTCCTCCAGATGGAGGTGGTGAATTTTTTGTTTAATTCCTTCAATTATGGCCTACAAAATAATTAATGCTTAAATGTTGTGTCAAATTCTTTTGATTCCCATGCAATTTCTCTAGGTGATGAATTGGTTCATTGAGCTACGGGCTTTGCAAATGCCCTTATTTTCCTTCTAAATTTGGCTCTCCCTAGTGGGGTAGTGAACATGGAGGAGGATAGAGCACTAAACTAGAATGAGGATGTAGATCATGTTGGACTGACTTTGTTTACATGTCCCTCAAAGGCAAAATCCTCAATTGAGGATTTTTATTTTTAATGGTCAAAATTTGTTTAATTTTATAATTTTGGTTGTTGTATATGTCACCCTTTGTGGGTTTGAACTATTCTCAATGTGCCTTGAGGAAAGTTAATTAGAATAATAGTTCTACCACCCTTAATGGGTGCTTCTTGTATATGTCTAGATTCTATGTAAAAATGTTCTAATATAAATATATTATAAGTGGTCTCCACCTTTCTTTTAAAAAATATATATTCTATAAAATGCATTCAATTTTCTACATGTTTTTTAGATTATGTTGAAATTTAAGTCTTATTGTTAGCATTTTTATTGCCACTTAGAGGTATTATTTACCCCACAATAATCTCATGCTCACCCCCACCCCTTCTTATATTACTTAAGAAATCCATGATATTTCACCATTCTTCATCCTTGGGTGAAAAATTGGTATATGTGTTTTAGCTCTAGTTTGTGCTCATATGAGACCTATTGGTATTAAGATTTGGTATCATATGAGGGTTTCCAATTCCATGGTTGACTTAATGACAATCAATATGTATTTATTTGTTGAAAGAGACAACCCATTGAATTTATACTTATCTTGGTCTTTGTTCCTTATTTCCTTCTCGAATGCTCCTAGTTGAAGTACCTTATCATTTGAAGCCATAGGAGAGGAGAGGTCATGCTTGATGAGGAAGTGTATCTAAGCCTAGATATTCATGATTATTTTCACATGACTCTTATTTTTTCCTTGTACTCTTGGTGTAATGAACCCAATTGGTCCATTAATCAAAAACACTAATATTTTTTAAACTATATAACTTGCATAGTTACTTTATTTTCATCTAACATAGAATAAGAGAGAAATTATATTCATAACTTAGGAAATATAATTCTTTACAAATTATAAAGACAAGATTTATTCACCTTTATGCATTGATTTACATAGAGATAACTATACATGTTTATTTAACCATTTACACAAATAGGATGATAATACAAGGGTTACAATGCTCATTTGCAATGCATGCGAATATAGTGACTTTAATGTCACTTTTCTTTCATAAAGGAGGCATTTTTTTCTTTAAAAATTACTAGATTCTCTTGATTGATTTAGATTGAGGGATGAGGTCAATGGATTTGACTTTTTCTATATCTATTCTCACCCCATCTTTTGACAAAATGTGCCTCAAAAATTTTCCCTCCTCAACACTAAATTTACACTTCTTAGGATTTAAAGAAATTTTATATTCTAAGCATCTCTTAAAAATCAATTCAAGATGTTTGTAGTGCTCACCTCTTTTTTTTGAAAATGCATTCAAATCATCCTAGCATACAACCATAATCACATCAATGAGACCAAAAAATCCATTTGCATTGCTCTTTGAAAAGGTTAAACTACATTCTTCAATCCAAATGACATCCTTACATATACATACATACCCCATGGATTAGTGAATTCATGTCATTTCATATTTTCTAACTCTTTGACCACCACCTGATTCTAGCATGAGAAGTCATCCATCATGAACATTAATTTTGATCTAGATACTTTCTACAATAATTTTTTCATGCTTGGGAGAGGATAGTTATTCTTGAGAGACTTCATGCTTTGGAAGTCCACACATAGTCTTATCTCTCCATTTTTTTCTTATCGGGACAAGCTTAGAACCCACTCATAGTATCTAATGTCTTTGATAATACCTACTTTCTTCAACCTCATCAACTCCTTTTGAATTTTTGGGGCTAAGGTAGGGCTAATGGGCCTTTGATTTTATCTAAAAGGATTTTCATCTAGCTGAAGTGGGATTTTGTGTTGAAAAAAAATTCCCTATAATCCTAAAGATCCTCATATGACCAGGAAAATTATTTCTTGAATTTTCTCAATAATGTGATTAGAATTTTCTTCTCAGGTTCACACCCTTAATGTCATCTTCATGAGTTGAATTTCCTTTGTTCTTGTAATAGTTTCCATTAACAAACATCTTCTCTAAGTCAACTAACCCCTTGGGAAAGGTATTTGTTTTGAATTGTACTACATCATTCCCAAACAAGGTTTCCTTTTCATAGTCTATCTCCACCATGGGTTTCTATTCAATTATCTAGTTGTCAAACTCATCCATACCATTCCTGAATCTATATATGTTGGTTGTCAAATAACTTTCTAATTGTATATGGTTTTTGGTATGGTAGGCCTTACCAAGACCTCATTTCTCTAATGATATAAAGGCGTATTTGTATCCAAACCATACTTTGATGATACAACTACAAGAGAATATATCTCTATGTTCTCACTTCTATCAACCCAACCAATGTTTATAATGTCCAATGGTTCCATGCTATCCTAAATAACATTCTTATATAATCTTAGCTTTGTCTCTTTCACTATATATATATACCTTTCACCTATTATACTATTAAATTTGAATCTCCATGAACCCTTAAGAATTTAATTCCATGTTCATGAGAAATATTCAACCCCAACAAGAGGGATTCATACTCAAAAATATTATTAGTGCATTGGAAATCATTTTTTTTTTTAAATACTTTTCCTCATCTAGAGATATAAAAACAATACCTACACCAACACCTTCTCTTGAGTAGGCCCTATCAAAGAACATAGTCCAAATATTATCGTGCTAAACTGTGTCTTATTAACAAATGATGGAGTAAGAGCATCCTCTTTAACCTTTGGTTCATCACAATAACTTGTTAGATGATCAAAACTTGCATCGAATAAGTTTACCCAATTAAGTGATTTGTAGCAATCTTCAATGTTATCAAGGACCCTTTTTCTCTAGACAAGTTGACATTTTCACTATGTAAAAGAATGGTGGCATAGAAAAGATCCATTTGTATGCTCTGACCAATATATGTTTCCCACTTTTTGGATAGAAATATTACCCATTTAGGAGGATAGTCTACTATTATAATATCCATCAGAAAGGATTTGTTAGGGTAAGTAGTCAATTGGACCCTTACATTATTCACCATTCTAATGGCATTTACCTCATGAGAGTCCATAAAAAAATCCACAATATTTTGACACCCACCAACCAAGCTCATTCATTACCTATAGTGAAATGATATTACTATATGTACACCTAATTCCAACATATAATTATGGAGAAACCATCCATTTATGATCATAGGGGTATAAAATGGATCAACTCTTAGTTGACTATTTTCAACAAAATCCCCAAGGTATACCTCAATAGTCTTCTCTTTTTCAACACACTCCTCATCATTTGGAGCACTAACCGATTGCTTAAGTACAATAATAGAGATGAAAGATAAAGATCTCATCCTATGCTCATAAATTCTAAGAGCCTCACTTACTAGCAAATAAATCCTTCCTAACTCAATATTTGTGCCATATCAATTGAAATGTGTGTTTTCAAAGGCATATCCAATGATACAGTTAAATCACTTGCATCCGAAATATAAGGCTCCACTTGATTTGAAGAGGAAATGACATTATCTAGTATCTCCTTTCTAACTCAAATATCTCTAGATGTGTGGTTTGAAGGAACCTCTTTACCATCCCTAGACTCCCTAGTATTGATAGCCTATTCCTTATGAACAACAATGCCACATGTTTGTATTGGTTGAATCTAGACTTTGGGCATGTACTTGTTTTTTGCTTGTTTATTATGGATTCTTCCTTTTTTCTACAACCTTCTTGATTAGGAGGTTGTATATATCATAAACAATTGTGCCCTCTTCTTATAAAATCATTTTTGTGGAGATGTTTGTTTTACTATCTTGTTGCCCCTGCACTAGGACAAACCTATTTCTCAATTGATAACCACTCTGGACATACATGATTGATGTATCAATGAGGGTTTTGATATTCTCATCTAGTAGTCACATCTTTTTCCCTTATGAGATCCTTCAAATTCTTAAAATCATTAGTTGGAATTTCATACTGTAGACACTCAAAATATCTTGATCGACATCATGCACTTGATTCTAATTAACTAACACCGATTCTTCCTTAATCACTTCCACACTAACCAATTAACTGAATAATATTTATTTAATTAATTAAATTCATTAAATTTCCTCCTTAAATCAAATAATGAACTTTATCAAATTATTTAATCATCACTAATCCTAATGTTCTTCCTTTAATTAAATAAACCAATACATTTAATTAAAACCCTAATTCTCTTCCTCTAATTAACTAAATCAATTTATTTGATTAAAATCCTAAAGTTCTAACATCCTCGCATTTGATTTAAATAAACCCAAAAATTTAAATCAAATGTCATAAATCAACTAATTTCACCTAAGTTAATTAATCCTAGATTAATTAACTCCTAACACTAATCCCCCATTCCTCTAGCTTTTAAATCCACCCTAGGGTAAGTCAACCTTGGTCAACGAACCAAGCTACGCATGTAAATCAATTTATTTGATTTACTAAATTACCCTATTTTCATTCAAAAATGGCATATTCTTTGAATATTCCACCCACCTGACTTTTCCCTCCCAAAGGACTTTTGTCCTCTTTTTAGAGCCACCTTTGCAGTAAAGGCTCTTACATGTCCTCTTTTTTGAGCCACCTTTGCATTGAAGGCTCTTACACCTCCTCTTACACAAGCCACCTCTTGGCATTCATTCCTCCTACGCATCTCCTCTAGGATTCATTAGCATGTTGACAAGTGGCATAATGCCATTGGTCCAATTTTAATCCCACATCCTCCCCATTCTTCACTCTTCAACCCTTCTCCCTTATAAATAGAGACCTTCTCTATTGATTGAGGATCCAGAATTTCATGCAAGGTTATTATTCACAATATCATCCAAGTTAGCATAGAATTTCTCCATCATAGCTAGGTTCTTGCCATTTTGTTCATCACACATCCATCATCAAGCTTATCAAGGGATTGGGAAAGGGCTTCTTTCCACATCAAAGAAGCACCAATCCCCCTATGGGATGCTGGTTTGAGCATTTAGAACAGTATTTCATTAGTAGTTTATTTGATATTTTACTTTGTTTTCATGTTCTTATGTTTAAATGAATTTCATAGGGAATGCTTAATTTCTACTTGTTTATTGACTAATGATCACTTTTTTGTTCATGTTTGAGCAAGTCTAGAAAGAGAATTCACATTTTGGCACTAGGAGGGCACAAATCTCAAAATTAACACATTTTTTTCCATTTCCATCATTTTTTCTCTTCTATGTCTTTCCAGGACACAACAACGCTGAAAAGACAAACAGCGACACAAATCGTTTCAGCGTCGCTACATAGCGATGCTTCCTTTGTGACCAAAAGGCGATGTGTTGATTTTCCTAAAGCTAAGTTGATCAAACTCCAAAGAGTGATGCTGGTGAATATGGCGACGCAGACGCTATCTCTATTTTTTCATAGAGGGATGTTGAATTTAGCAGAGCAACACTAAAATCCTCAAATAGCGACACAACTGTGGAAAGCGACGCTAGGTGTGGGTAAAAGGTTAGTTTTCAAAAAAAAATTAGCATGTGCTTTATATATTGATCTCCTTTGACCATCAACCTATTTTTTGGCTCTGTTTCTTTTGTAGGCTGATCAACTTTTCTAGGTTAGGTGATAAACAAGAAGAGGAAACAAGGAGAAGGTTTCTTATGATACTATTTCATGATTGTAACAAGTGTTTTTTTAACAGATTGAGGACACCTATAACCCAATATTTAGAATATTGTTATCTTTCAGTTTAGGACTCAACTATAGCTCGTTTGGGTTTTAAAAAGAACACACAAAGGGTTAAAAAGAACATTCGAAACTCACTAGATTTGATTTTGGGTATTAAAATTTGAACAATCAACTTCACACTCAAATTTGGTGCTATAAAAAGAACTCATTACTACTTTTGAGGTCTAAAAAGAATTTGTGTTTGTTTTTGTTTTGTAATATTCTCTACAAACTAGTGTCATTTAAATGTGTATGCACTTCTCTCACGCTTCACGGTGATCTTGAGAATCAAAAGCATTTTAGTGATATCAGGTTGTCTAAAAGATTGCCTCCACATTTCAAATTTTGGTTTTCAAAATTAAACAAATCTTGCTAGTGTGAGACAATACATTGCATGTGTTCTCTCTTTGTTCACGCAAACAAAGATTGATCGAGCTACGGATGTACTTACTCACTTTTGTTCACCTTTAGAGGGCCTGCCCTTGTGGGAAAAAGTACTCACCCCAAGGGAATGACCCAAGCGATAACGAGCATAACCCAAGCTCTTCCAAACCGCTATATGAATTTGTGGTTACGATGAAAATTGTAAAAAATGGGAAGCGGTGCATGATAACTGTCCCCTAGTGTCTTTATGATGCGTAAAGACCTTGTTCTAAGGGTTGGGAGATCTCTCACAAGGAGTTTATCATTGCACCCCCTAAACTAGATGCCCTTATTATGAACCTTTGTTTAGAATCCAAAATCCCAATATTTGTTAGCGTCAAGAGGTCGGACCTCCAGAGTCGTCCCACATATTTGCGGTTCTTTGTAGAGATGAAAAGTTTTTCATGGGAGATTCATGATAACGGAAGCTTGGCTGACCCGTAGAAGTGAGTTTCATGGAGGGGAGCCAGTGTGGTCAAGCTTCTAATCATCCACTCTAAATAAGCACAGCTGGAGAAATCCAAGTCAAAATTCAACAAATATTTTATTTTCCATCCTAGGGTTGTGCAATCTTTGAGTCAGTTAAACACATTGTTTGGATCCAAAATCTTGAAAACAAAAATTCAACAAGGTCATCAGATTTCAAACCTGAGGCAAAAACCTTTGAAAATTCCAAGTATTACTACTTGTCCCTAGGCATTTATCCTTAGAGGTTTCTAAATATTTGGGCCTATATCTCAATTTTATCTCTCTAAAGTCAACATTAGAGAACTATTGCTTTGATTCTCTTGATTTCCACATAATGGACCTTATGGGATGAAAAGATATTAAGACATAGATATTTGGTTGAAAAGCTAAGTAAGAAAGTGTTTGTGGTAAAAAGAATCCATTAAGCAAAGATAAAAGATAAATTGAATCTCACACATGTGTTTTCTCAAATGATTTCCCAAAAGATCAAAGTCCCAAAACCAAATTCCATCAATTGTCACAAACGTCTTAGTCCAAGCAATCTCAAGAAACGTCAGTTTATGCTTTATCAAGTTAGAGATAGGTTGCTCTATAACTTTTACAAATGTGCATCAAAGGACAACCCAAACTTGTACTCATTTTATTATTATGAAAATCCAACTCTCTTCCAACGTTTTGAATATCTCACTTTGTAGGGTTGACAAGTTCTTGGAAGTATAGCATGTTCTTCAAAACCTAGGTCTTGTAAACAAAAGTCTCTCTAAGTTCACTTAGGATGAAAATCAACACTTTCGTCCATCCTCAAAGATCAATCAAACCCATCTCACAAGCAACTCTTAGAATCTTGGAAAAAATCCTTCATACTAGACTTTTGGAAAATCCTTTAAATCAAATAAAAATCATCTTGTTAGACTAAGTGTGTGTTGATGCATCCTTCTTCATATAGTTAGTTAAATTATCACCTTGTGAACCAGTTTATTCCAAGATAACATCTAACATCTTGGATTTTATAAGTTCATTATCAAATCCAAATCAAATCAAAAATCAAAAATCCAAAATTCCTAAAGTCTAGTATCCCTCCAAGGTTCCTTGAGAGTTCAATCATTCACATCACTCATCTTTCATTATCTCATCACCATCCTTTGATCCTTAACATCTTAGATTTTCTTTTATGTACCTAAAGTTTGGACCAACCTAAGGAGTTAGAGGTTTACCTCCCATATTCCTGAAAGTTGATCCTTATTTTACGGTCCAAACTAGATCTCAACACAAGAAGAACATGGAAACAAAGAAAGAAGCATCCACTTCAAGTGACTTGAGTCAAATTGCACCTGAAATCAACCCCATCGGATCTAGCAATCCCCCACTCAACCTTCCTCAACTACCACAAGACCTTCAAGAGGGAGGTTGCCAAGTGGAGGATATTACCAACAATGTCCTAGGAATGACTCAAGATGAAATCATGGAAATGGTCCAAAATCCTAAAAATCACAAAATTGTCAACACAATGACGAGACTTAATCCTTCACAATACATGTTAGAATTGGAAAAGGGGATAAACTCCCTTTTGATTATGATGTGAGCAATATTGTGGAGAAACCTCTTGGGATTATTCCACCGGTATCATTCACACCTTCCTTCCAAAACATCATTCAACCCATCGCACAATCAACCTCATCTCATGCTCCAAGTCAGCCCATGGTTACCAAGGGGCTCGTTCATTGCTTCATGCTCTTCAAACACATTCCCTTGTAAATAACCAAGACATAGACTCAAATACCATCTTGGGTCAACCAAATACCATTCCTCAAGACCCAAAACATCCATATGTCCTACTCATCTTTCATGACACAAACAATCCATCCACCTTCACCACATCACCGGCATATTCTCTTGACACACAAGTCTCTCTTCCCATGACTTTACAAGGACAAGGGGGATTGTTTGGACAAGGGGGGATCTTTGATCCATCATCAACACTTGCTCAAGGAAACACACCTCCAATAGTCCCACCATTTCCCCCTCTTTCGTTGACGTCCACACCAATCCTTGATTTAGGCCAACCCCCTTTACCAATCCTCAATCAACCAAATCAAAAAAATCTTCCAATCATGAATCAAATCAACATACCAAATCCTCCAAGAATGCCACTGATATCACAACACCAGGTGGCACCAATCCAAATGACACAATCAATCATTGCACCATCTATAAAAGCAATCTCCCAAGGACCTAGCATATCAACCACACCATTTACCACACAATCTTCCATCACCAATCCAATAGCACCTCAACAACCACCTCAAAAAAATCTCATCACAACATCTCACACCATTATGAATCCTCCACCTCCACCACTACATCCAAACATGGCAAATCAATACAACATCATACTGCAAGCTGCCTAGCAAGTATATCAAAAAGCATTCCAACAATTTCAAACTCAACAAGCCTCGCAAGTTGTGCAACAAGCTACTCAACAAGCACAAGCATAGAAAGTTGCACAACAGGCTTCCCAAGCACAAGCTCAAGCTTTATTGTAACAACAACAAGTTGCACAAGTTAGACAAGTAGCACAAGCCGCACAAGTTGCACAAGCCACCCAAGCCACCCAACAATCTCAAGCTCAAGTGCAAGCTTTGTTACAGCAACAAGCTTATCTGTAAGCTTTACAACAATACCAAGCACAACAACAAGAACCTTAGTTACAAGTCGAACAACAAGCATTGTTGGCACAACAGTAGCAAGAAGCATTGTTGGCACAATAGCAACAAGACCAACAACAAGCGTTGTTGGCACAGTAGCAATTGCAGGAATACCAACAAGCATTGGTGGCACAAAAAAACTTGCAGCAACCTCCCACAAATGCACAAAACAACCCACCTATCACTTGAACAATCAAACCACCCAAAAACACATTCATCCCACCACCTGATCTGCAAAATGATGTGTCTGCACAAATCAAATTGCTCTCACAACAAGTGCTAGACCTACAATCAGGAAAAACAATGAAAACACAAGGGAATTTGTGCCCTTATCCTTTAAACAGAAGCATTTCAATGGTTCCATTCCCACAAGGCTTTGAGATACCAAAATTTGAAAAATACCGTGGAACCGGAAATCCTGAAGATCACATCAAGGAATTCCATGTACACTGTATGGAAGTTGCCTATGATGACTCATATCTAATGCGGCTCTTCCCTTGAAGTTTGGTTGGCCCAGCAATGGAATGGTTATCTTGCCTTCCTCCCGAAATCAAGAAGTTCTAAGAAATTGTGGACTTGTTCCTACAAAACTATTTATTCAACATAGGCATGGACGTGAGTCTAGAAGAACTATCTACTCTAAAACAAGCCAAGGGGGAAACATTTGCATCCTTCTTGCAATGATGGAAATCCAAGGCCAATAGGAGCAAGTGGGCCATGCTAGAAGAACAACAAATTGGTACACCATCATCGCCAATCTTGAAGGGACCTTGTCCTTCCATCTGAAAATACAATGCATCACCACATATGACCAATTGATTCCCAAGGCGCTCAGCATCGAAAGAGCCATTATCGCACAAGGGGTTACACCTACTTATCAAGATGACCGTTCATCCACCAGTTATAACAAAAAACCTCGCACATGGGTGAAGAATAAAAACATTACTAACAATGGTGTGGTTTATGCAAAAGTTATTATTAGTGCCCCAAGGAAAAACACACAATCATATCAACAATCGCAAGTCAACAACTGAAACAACACACAAGCTAACACATCATCACAACAACCCAACAGTCAAGTGATCAATAACCTAAATAATCAAGGGGGACCACCTCCAAGGAACAGGTATCCTCTTAAATGAAAATACACACTACTTGGGGAACCAATTGAGTCTATCCTGCAATAGTTGGTACAAGAAAAAATCATCAAGATCCCTATTTATGAAAATTATCAAGAGCCTCATGTTAAACCACCATGGTATAACAAGAAACATCTCTATGATTTTCATAAAATTAAGGGACACACAATGGCCAGCTACATGAGACTCAAAAATCTAATTCAGGACCTCATCGATGAAAAAACCATAACCATTGAACAACCCACTAGAAACCAAGATCTCAAAATATACACAAATCTGATGCCAAATCACAATAAGGGAAACAACAATGGTAAGAAAAGTATAATAATGTGAACCATGTTTATGACCATATGGTTGCATCCTTAGATGTTGTTACACCCTTAGAGGAGTGGGTTACCATTGTCAATATCACAGGATCCAAAGCCGACTATGGAGTCACCACACATGGTAGCAGAATTACCATTGCAAGACAATCCCAACCACCAATGGCATCTGCCACCAATCCGAAGTCAGTACCTAGTGGTTATAATATCTTGGATCAATTGAAAAAGACCCCTTCCCAAATCTCCATCATAGAATTACTAAAAATATCACCAACCCATAGGGAAATCCTAGAAAATGCATTAACATCATCCACCATCCCCATGGATCTTGATGCAGACCAATTCCAAGCTATGGTCGGACATATCACCACCCCACATCTCCTAACATTTTCTGATCAGGACTTCCCAACTCAACCATCTCATAACCATGCACTCCATCTTGAAGTCTTAGTCCATAAAAACAAAGTCAAAAGAGTCTTGGTGGATGGAGGTGCGAGTCTAAATATTTGTACTCTCAAGCTAATAAAGAATCTAGGATTCTCTGAGGATGTCATTGAAAAAGGTAAGGGTATTAATATCAGGGCATATGATGATCAAGAACGGGTGTCCCAAGGCACCATTCAACTCCCTATTCAAGTAGGGCTAGCAATCATGGAAACTACATTCCAAGTACTTGATCTTGAACTACCTTACAATATCCTCCTGAGGCGCCCATGGATACATGGGATGAAAGCTGTCACATCCACCTTCCATCAATGTGTGAAATTTCCCTATCAAAATCAAGAGGTCACAATCCATGGAGATCCTAAGCCATTTTATTATTGCAAGAATCTAAAGGCCATGTACTACAAGATCCCTCAAGTACCAAAGAATGATGAGGGACCCACATCTCCATATATAGACCCATCCACCCTCACCTCCACTTCTAAGACAAATACACCCTCCATTCCAGACATCTCTGATATTAAATTCATTATCCAAGATAATGGGTGTGGGGACTACAAAATGAAAAAGAGTGCCTTTGTAATAGGAGAGTTGCCTCAACCTCCTCAATCTCATGGGAAACCCCAGCCGATTAACACATCAGCTCAAACCTTCAAAGTAGACCCCTCCAAATTCAAAAGGTGGGGGGACCTAAGTCAGGAAGTGGTAGACGAAAGGGATATATCAAGCTTATTGTATCAAGATGAAAGGCCCATACCTGAACTTCCCATGGGCAATAACAACAAAGGATTGTAGTTAATGCAAGGACGGGGTTATAACAAAAATGAAAATCTTGGACAAAATGATAACGACCTACTAGAACCCATCATTTCTGAGAAGCAAATAAAGAATTTTGGCCTTGGATGCACCCCTCTAAACATAACCATACGTGGCAAAGGTTCCTCGGTTAAAAAAGTCAAATCTTCTCTTCAATTACCGGTATCCACAGGTTTACCTTTAGATAACTTTACCTTTGACATAACCGATGTATGTGACGAGGACCCCATAACTAACCTACCCATTTTATTCAAGGATTCCTCCCTTTTCATGATTAGTACCCTATCTTTTGAACCAAGCAGCCATACCAATGAGCTAAAACTTGTCTACCCCCAACTCATTGATTACAACCAATGAGGACCACCGATATTAGACACGTTTGAAAAAAATGAAGCTCTCTCAGAATTCATGGGACTGTGGGATATGATACCATGTGGATATCATAAAGTTGGGTTTGACATTGAGTGAGACACACATGCCTACTACGGAGAAATGATTGAATCCTTCAGTCGCAAAATTGAAAATTTAAGAGTATTATCTATATCTTTAAGTGAAAACCACACTGTGGCACTTTTTGACCTAAAAATAGTAAAAAAAAAGGACGTATCCAATGGTGAAAACCTCTTTGAGGCGCCAGAGGATGAGGGATTCAATCTTCCCCTTAATTATATTCATCAGGAAAATTTAGCAGTCTTGGCAAAAAAGTGCAATCCGGTCAACCTAGGAACTGAGGAAACACCACATATCACATTCTATGCAGAATCACTTTTGACAAAAGAACAACAACTTCTAGCTACATTTCTAAGGGAAAGAAAGGTAAAATTTGCATGGACCTATGCTGACATGTTTGGTCTTGATCCATAAATTGTGGTTCATCATCTAGCTGCCTATCCAGAGGAAAAGCCAGTCAGACAAAAGTTGAGAAAAATGCATTTGTGGATAGCATTACTAGTCAAACTTGAATTACAGAAGCTCCTTGATGCTGGCTTCATACAGCCAATTGATTATCCAAAATGGGTTTCAAATATTGTACCTTTCTCTAAGCCCACTAGGGGCATCTGCATCTACACTGACTTCAGGGACCTAAACAAAGCATGTCCTAAGGATGATCTCCCTCTCCCAAATATAGACATGATTGTGGATATGACAGCAGGACATGAAATGCTATCACTAATGGAAAAAATTTCAAGGTATAATTAGATCATGATAGCTAAGGATGATCAACACAAAAAATATTTCACCTACCCATGGGGAACTTATTGTTGGAACATGATGCCATTTGGGTTGAAAAACGTAGGAGCTACCTATCATAGAGCTATGACGCTAATCTTCCATGACATGATTCACAAATTTGTAGAAGACTATGTGGATGACATGTTAGCTAAATCAAGAAAGCGTCAGGATCACATAGTGGCACTGAGCTCCATCTTTGACAGGCTAGAGGAATACAAGGTTAGCCTCAATCCCAAGAAATGTGTCTTTGGGGTGCAATCAAGAAAGCTCCTTGGGTATATTGTATCTATGAGAGGAATCGAGATAGATCTTGCCAAAGTCAAAGTAATTCTCAAGATGGAAGCACCAAGAACATTAAAGCAATTAAGGGGCTTGCAGGGAAGACTCCAATCCATTTGTTAGTTTATAGCACAATTAGCAGATAAGGCTATCCCATATTCTCATCTACTCCAAAAAGGGGTAACATACAAATGGGACGAGAAATGTGATCATACATTCAATAAAATCAAGGAGTACTTGTTCACACCACCAATTCTTATGCCACCAATTCTGAACAAGCCCTTGATCCTGTATATATCGGCAATAGGCAATAGCAGCAGCCCTTGGCGCTCTCTTAGCAAAACATGAGGAAAATGGGAAAGAGAGAGCTATTTACTACATCAGTAGAACCATGGTAGGACATGAGCTAAATATACATCCATTGAGAAGGCTTTCCTAGTAGTAGTGTTCACCGCACAAAAATTCAGATACTATATGTTGGCACATTAGATAAAACTCATTGCCAAGATAGATCCTCTCAATTATTTGCTTTCTAAAGTAATGCTCACAGGATGAATAGCTAAATGGGTCATGATCTTGATAGAACATGACATTGAATATGTAGAACAGAAGGCCATTAAAGGACAAGTAATTGTAGATCAGCTAGTAGAAGCACCAATATATTCAAAGAACCCATTGGTATCATAATTTCTCGATGATTCAATCTTTAACCTAGTGTGGAAAATCACTAGAAAGTATATTTTGATGGATCCTACACACAACATGGGTCAAGAGCTGGGGTCTTCTTCAGTACACCACAAGGAGATTGCATACCAAAGGCATACAAGTTATCTTTTCCTTGCACAAATAACATTGCAGAATATGAGGCTCTTGTTATAGGACTCAGAATCATAGTACAATGGCAGATCATGGCACTCAAGGTCTATGGAGACTCGCAACTTATCATCAACTAGGTCAATGATGAATACCAAATGAAAGATGAAAAATTGACTCCATACAAGAAAATGGTGGAAAACCTCAAAGATTTCTTCATTGATATCATGTTTGAGTAAATACGCAAGGAAAATAAAAGAGCAGTGGATGTTATGGCAATAATTGAATATCTACTAGATATCCCACACAATTTCCCTAAGCAAGAATTCCTTGTAGAGTAGCTTCTCATACCATCTTTTGAGGTACTAGAGTCTGAATTTGTGTGTGAAATCATTGGTCCTAGTGACCCTTGGTATCATGAAATCTACACCTACTTGAAAATAGGAGTCATCCCTGTTGATATCACCTTGAACCTTAAAAGAACATTTGTCAAGAAGTCATCCTACTTTGTTATCTTAGGAGACACCCTATACCATAGGAGTATTGAAGGAACCTTGTTGTAATTCCTTAACCCTAAGGAAGCTTTGACTGCTTTAACCAAGGTACACAATGGTATTTGTGGATCACATTCAAGTGGTATGACCTTGGCTAAGAAACTGCTAAGGACTGGGTACTATTGGCCTACAATGGAGAAGGAAGCTCATGAATATGTCAAGAAATTCCTGTAATGTCAACAGCATGGGGACCTCATCCATGCACCAGCTTAGGAGCTCCAACCGATTATAAGACCTTGGCCCTTTTCACAATGGGGACTTGATCTCATCAAAAAAATTGTACCCACTTCATCCAATGGACACAAGTTCATTATCACCGCCACTGAGTACTTCACAAAGTGGGTAGAGGCCATCCCAATGACCTACATCATAGGGAATCAGATTTCCAAATTCATCTTGAACTACCTCATTTGTTGCTATGGTGTCCCACAAGCCCTTATCTTAGATAATAGGACACCTTTCAAGAACTAGGATGTTTGAGAGCTATGCCAAAAATTCAATATCCAACATCGCTTCTCCACCCCATATTACCCCCAAGGTAATGGCCAAGTTGAGGCTACCAATAAAACCATCTAGAAAATCCTAAAGAAAATAGTCAATGAAGTGGGTCATGATTGGCGCTTACAATTGAACCCCACCCTATGGGCTTACTGAACAAGCATCCACACACCAATAGGTGCAACCCCATTCTCCTTGGTCTACAAATTAGAAGCCATCCTTCCCATTGACATCGATCTCCCATCCTTAAGAATATCATTGCAGAACCTCATTACTGATGAAGAATATCGGGTGTCACGGTTGAACTAGCTTAAAATATTGGATGAGTGGTGCATGGATTCCTTAAACCATTTTCAAGTCTATCAAAACCATCTCAAGAGGAGCTACAATAAGAAAATCAAGAGTCATTCATTTCAAGTCAGAGATCTTGTATTGAAGGAGAATCAGAAGAATATACCAAATCCAAACAGCAAGGGGAAGTTTGAACCCAACTGTTTGGGACCCTTCATCATCACGGCAAGTTACAAATCAGGAGCATATCAGCTATCAACACCTAAAGGTGAACCTCTGTAGGAGCCTATCAATAGCTCCCATCTCAAAAAGTTTTATACCTAATCTTTCAAGGTATAAATCCAAAAATACAAAAAAATCAAAAAAAATCAAAAATCCAAAAAAAATAAGAAAAAGGATTGAAAACAATAAAGAAAAAAATTGTCCTCTAGTGAAAAACACTTCGGTGGCACTTTGGGCAAGTACCTTGGTGAAAACCTGGCAAACAGGCACCTCATGTAAATAAGCACTCTCCATCCACCATGATCTTTATGGATTGTTTTGCATCATTCATCCATCACCTTTCCATTTCATTGATCCCTCCATCACCCATCCGCGTCCACACCATAGCTTGATCATGTGTTTGTATCATGTTCTCCCCTAGAACTACTTGGCACATTCCTAAGGTCAGTTTGCCCTGCCTATATCATAGTATTCTATTGCATCGCACATTGGGGGCGTGTTCTTATACCTACATTGGATCATATTCATGCATATTCTTGAAATATTCCTTAAAATAAAATAAAATCCAAAAACATCAGAAAATCCAAAAATCCAAAAACATTCATAAAATCAAAAAACCCAAAAACATTCAAAACATGTCAAAAATCCAAAAACGGGTCAAAAAATTAGAAAAATTTAAATATAGTCACCGTGTCAAACTACGGGTCTATGAGCTCTGAATGTAGGAAAGGCCATCATCGATGTGCCCCCAAGACACCCTAGGTAAGTCTTTTAGGAGTTCGTCATAATAAACTAGCAATCCATTTGTCCATTTCTCGTCAATAAACGAGTCTATGCGAGTTGAACTATGTGGTCTCTACGTGTATAATGTAGGAAAGGATAATCTTTGATCACCCCCTGAGACCCCTAGGATAGGTCTTTAGGTTAGGCTCTTGGTCAAAATCTCAGGAAATGCCAAAAACATTAGAAAATTTGAAAATCAAAACATTCATAAAACATCTTGAAAATACCAAAACAACCTCAAAACATTTCAAAAAAACATCAAAAACATCCAAATATTTGAAAAAATCCATCTGTCTGATCTTGCTTTCACCTGCAATAAACATCCACTCACAATAAATGGTCGTCATCTTCAACCTTTGGGAACACAATCAGAAACAAGTATAGCAAATTGAAAGTGAAAACTCAAATGTCAAAATCTCAAGTCTAGGTCAGTAGGTAAACAAGTTGGTTAACTCTTGATATTAATAGCCCATCATCTAATTAGTCCCAAAATCATCTGATAACATCATGTCCTAGGATGCATGATCCTTCCTACAATGGAAATCAACATCAGGCATCACCATAGTGTAGTCTTGGCTAGAGGTATGAAGAACATTAGCTTGTTTTTTTATTTGGTCCTTGTCTTGTTGATTTATCTTATTCCGCTCATTCCAATGACCTTTCGATGATGTCTAAACAAAACAATTTAGAGAGAAAGAAATGGGGCATTGATCATTATATTTTTTCCTATTGTGCTTGTTGGATATTCTTGTAATATAACCTTGGTCAAGCTTACTTTTTTTGGTCTATACGCAGGGTATTTTGGGTATATTGTTGACCACATGGGAAGGTTCTTCTTTTCTATGTTTTGGTCTAAGATGCTTGAAATATCTAAACTACATCCTAAATAAGGTTTTGTATGCTAGGTGTGAACAAGGATACTCCTATCTAATTATCAAGTCAAATTTCATCACACTAGGTACAATGCCATCCTGGTTCTTTATACCTTGATGCATCGTATCTATGTGTGTTATCAAACATAAGGAAAGTAAGCTCTTTATGTCCCCAATATCTGATAATCGAAACATCATCAAATCATTATTTCTAATAAAGTCTCGGTGGATCATGGACTTGTTGCATCCTCTTTTCATCATCTCATTTCTTCTTTCTTCTCTTTGCACTAATATGGTATCATGACAGTCAACGAAACAT
The DNA here is from genome assembly GCA_007258455.2 of Sequoia sempervirens. Taxonomy (NCBI): domain Eukaryota; kingdom Viridiplantae; phylum Streptophyta; class Pinopsida; order Cupressales; family Cupressaceae; genus Sequoia; species Sequoia sempervirens. The sequence goes on from VDFB02353493.1 coordinate 355,517,588, forward strand.
CACCAATGCATCCATCTTGTATCCACAAATCTTTAGCATACATAAATCTCATATTCATAGCATAAAGCATCCATCTGCATACTCACTGCATATCACATTATCCATTTTGCATTATCATTTAGGGAATAATATAGATTTGTTATTCTAAGCATCTTAAATCATTGCATATCATAAGAATTTTCATCCATACGTCCATATGCATACATCATCATCATAAAAAATACGTGGAAAAAATACAAAAACATTGCATCCACATCATTTACAAAAGGAAATGCATCCATAACATTTGCATATCATAACATATTATGAAAAAAGAGCATATCATAACATTACATACATCTCATAATCATAACATATCACATCATCCATTTTGCATTATCATCTAGGGCATAATATAGATGTTTTATTCTAAGCATCTTAGAATAATTTGCATACCATAAACATTTACATCCATACATCCATACTGCAAACATCATCATCATAAAAGTGCATAGAAAATATATAGAAAAGAAATGCATCTATAGCATTTACATCCATGAACATCTGCATAATCATCCATCACATAACATTTCATAAAATAAGGGCTATACATGTACATCATATCACATCCATAGAGAATCACATTGCATATACATAGAACATCGAATGAATCCATACATAAGGCATAAATAAAGTGAACACATCGCATCATAAATCAGTCAAACCCATATCATATATATATCAAAAAATCATCACTATCATGGTACAAAATCTGACTCAAATGTATGCATATTGATCATGATACAAAGCCCACGGGGCTATCAAAAAATGGATCCCATGCATATCAAAAGAATCAGGCATTGATTCAAAAATTGAAGTCATCTGCAAGCCCTGATGGCTACTCCCCTCACCTACATACCTCTCTAGCTGATCTATATATATCAAAAAATCATCACTATCATGGTACAAAATCTGACTCAAATGTATGCATATTGATCATGATACAAAGCCCACGGGGCTATCAAAAAATGGATCCCATGCATATCAAAAGAATCGGGCATTGATCCAAAAATTGAAGCCATCTGCAAGCCCTGATGGCTACTCCCCTCACCTACATACCTCTCTAGCTGATCATCTATTCATCAAGCCCCTGTCTGTTGAGATTAATCTGGCTGTCGAAGAGCCATGGGCACAACCTATCGATAATGAAACCTATAGTACTTTGCATCCCGAAAATCCTCACGATACATCTGTGCTGGTACGGTCCTCCCCTAGGATGAGGTAGCCATGCTCTCTAGTTGTTGTCTATGGCTAACCTCTTGAGCTAATTGCAACTTTGTAGCCTGTCTCTACTGGCGCTCGTTGTCCCTCTCAGTAGTAAGGGTCTAGAGCTACTGCCTAGCCTGATCTCTCTCTAGTATAACCACCTGTCTCTGCTAGTGCTCCTGATCCTACTCACCTATAAGCACTTGTATTTGTGCATGTAACTATTGTATCTACACATCCTGTGGATCCTTGAGTTGTTGTGGCTATTGTGGTTGTTGTGGCTACTGATCTGGTTTCTAACCTGGTTGTTGTGGAGGTTGCCCATCTCGGGGTGATGCTCTAGGATCCTGTCCATCCTGCCTTGCCTGTGCTCTCTGAGCACTCCTCCCCTAAGGTCTCCCCTGTGGAGGTACTACTCCTAGATCTCTCTATTAGTCGATGTGGAGGGCTAAACCAATCATCGTAGGCTCATGTCGTGCCTATATCTGCTAGTCCCTAACTATAGGCCCATGGCCTAGCAACCAACTATTAGAAGTAATCAACTGCATCAAACGTTGGGATCGTCTGCCTGCATGAAGTCTCTTAGGCTGATCTAGCAAAATGGTAGTATATCCATCATCTGGATGATCCTGTGCCTCCCCAAATTGGTGGGCCACCCTGTCTAGGAGATAACACTCTATAATCGTATGCTCCCTCCCCTACATCATTCAGGTCTGTCAAGCATAAAATAGTTGTTGTACGTCTTCATACCAAGCTGGAATCTGTAACCATGAATGCCAATAGAATACTATCAGATCATCTAGAACACGGTGCCAGTAAGGAAGACCCAACTGCCCAGTATGTCACAAAGTAATCCCATCACCATATCTCCAAACTACTGGATCATTAGGCTCTATATCAATCAAAGTGATGATCAGTCAAAGCACGGTAATATGTTCCTAGGCCCAACTATGTAATAGTTCACTCCAGTATCGATCGCCTGACCATCGCAATATGCAAAATCATGTAAATCACGGTACTGTGAGACCAGCATCACTGGTCCCCAAGCAAAAAAGGTCCTCCACCTCAGCATCTTATCCCATGCCAAGCCCCATCTCAAACTAAAAAATCTACCTCGTTGATTTGGAGCCACTAACCCGCATATAATAGCAGCAACAATCAACCTGAAAAGTGGCACCCGGCCTCTATAAAACTCTAATTCAATCTGGCCCTTAGTCAATATAAGGTCCTCTAGCTCCATGACATCATGACACGCATCAGCGTCGACATCCATATCATAGATCACATGACCACCATGTATCGGCAACCGCAGGATCCGCCATACATCCTCTAATATCATGGTCGCCTCACCAATCGAAAGGTGAAAGGATAAGGTCTCGTTGTGCCATCTCTCACACAACATGATCATCATCGCTAAGTGAGTCTGGAAAACGGGCGCATAAGCTATGTACCAAAGACCGATCTTCCCCAAATGCTCCTATCGTAACTTAGATAATCTGCCCAATTCTCTCAAAATCGAGGGTCGATGCTCGCACAAAACACAAGCTAGATCACCTCTTGCATCCATGAAGCGCACGACGTCAAATTTCTCAAAAAATATCTTACCTCATTTGGATTTTTTTAACCCCAGAACAATGAATGTGTCGCTATTTACGAATGTGTCACTATATGCTAAACTCCAAATAGCGACACTAGACTCTTTGAAAATGTTGAATCGACCCTGGCATCACCCTTTGACTAGAAAACCCTAACTCCAAATTGGGCAAAGCGTCGCTTTTAAAAAAAGTATTGCTATTTGAGAATTTAAACCCTAAACCCAAATCACAAACTATGTCGCCATTTACACTAGTGGCATTGTTTGACTTTCTAGCATCATTGAATGATATTTTGTGCGTTTCTTTATAGCGATGTTGGGGACTTTGACTCTTTAAAAGTGTAATAAATGCACTGAAAAATAAAATTTCAAAGTTGGGTTTGGATTACATACTGGTGGTCCTTCACTTGGAGGTCTCTAGTGGACGCAGAATCGCTCAGAAATGTGTTGAGGAAGCACTCGTTGTGCCATTTTGTAAGAGGTTCAAAGCTCAAAAGACTAGAACTTTCAAAGTGTGAATGCTCAAATGAATGGAAAGTGACTCCTCCAGGCCTATTTAAGCATGGAAATTAGGGTTTTTTGCTCCAATTTAGTCATCAAACTAGGGTTTTGCACCCCTAGTACTGTTTTTTCACAACCAAGGTCATTGCACATCTTTTTTTCATGTTTTGGCATATTTTCAGCATCCTATAGCCTTTTTAGACCCTTCGAGCAACTTGTCTTCTTTTTTTCGAGAAATCACCTAAAAATCAAAAATTTCATCCAATCTCTCAAGGGGGAAATATACAAGCATAATTATTCTCGTTGGGGCAGCAGTGGGGCATCCAAAAAAAATAGAATTTTTTTTGAATTTCGATCTCAATAATGCCATTCTTTGAACCAACGCAACAAGTACAATGCTTCAAAGAGGGGCAAAATGTAGACACTCAAAATATCCTGATCGACATCATGCACTTGATTTTGATTAACTAACACTGATTCTTCCTTAATCACTTTCACACTAACCAATTAATTGAATAATCTTTATTTAATTAATTAAATTCATTAAATTTCCTCCTTAAATCAGATAATGAACTTTATCAGATTATTTCATCATCGTCAATCCTAATGTTCTTCCTTTAATTAATAAACCAATGTATTTAATTAAAATCCTAATGTTCTTCCTTTAATTAAATAAACCAATATATTTAATTAAAATCCTAATGTTCTTCCTTTAATTAAATAAACCAATATATTTAATTAAAATCCTAATGTTCTTCCTTTAATTAAATAAACCAATATATTTTATTAAAATCCTAATGTTCTTCCTTTAATTAAATAAACCAATATATTTTATTAAAATCCTAATGTTCTTCCTTTAATTAAATAAATCAATTTATTTGATTAAAATCCTAAAGTTCTAACATCCTCGCATTTGATTTAAATAAACCCAAACATTTAAATCAAATAATTTCACCTAAGTTAATTAATCCTAGATTAATTAACTCCTAACACTAATCCCCAATTCCTCTAACTTTTAACTCCACCCTAGGGTAAGTCAACCTTGGTCAACTAACCAAGTTGCACATGTAAATAAATTTATTTGATTTACTAAATTACCCTATTTTCATTCAAAAATGGCATATTCTTTGAATATTCCACCCACTTGACTTTTCCCTCCCAAAGGACTTTTGTCCTCCTTTTTGAGCCACCTTTGTATTAAAGGCTCTTACATGTCCTCTTTTTTGAGCCACCTTTGTATTGAAGGCTCTTACACCTCCTCTTACACAAGCCACCTCTTGACATTCATTCCTCTTACACATCTCCTCTAGGATTCATTAGCATGTCAACAAGTGGCATAATGCCATTGGTCCAATTTTTAATCCCACATCCTCCCCATTCTTCACTCTTCAACCCTTCTTCCTTATAAATAGAGGCCTTCTCTATTGATTGAGAATCCAGAATTTCATGCAAGGTTATTCACAATATCATCCAAGTTAGCATAGAATTTCTCCATCATAGCTAGGTTCTTGCCATTTTGTTCATCACACATCCATCATCAAGCTTATCAAGCTTATCAAGGGATTGGGAAAGGGCTTCTTTCCACATCAAAGAAGCATCAATCCCCCTATGGGATGTTGGTTTGGGCATTTAGAATAGTATTTCATTAGTATTTTATTTGATATTTTACTTTGTTTTCATGTTCTTATGTTTAAATGAAATTCATAGGGAATGCTTAATTTCTACTTGTTTATTGACTAATGATCACTTGTTTGTTCATGTTTGAGTGGGTCTATGAAGAGCATTCACATTTTGGCACTAGAAGGAGGGCACAAATCTCAAAATTAACACATTTTTTTTCCATTTCCATCATTTTTTCTCTTCTATGTCTTTCCAGGACACAGTGACGTTGAAAAGATAAACAATGACAAATCGTTTTAGCGTGGCTATATAGCGACGCTTCCTTTGTGACCAAAAGGCGATGTGTTTATTTTCCTGAAGTTGAGTTGATCAAGCTCCAAAGAGAGACACTGATGAATATGGCGACGAAAATGCAATCTCTATTTTTTCACAGAGCAACACTGAATTTAGCAGAGCGATGCTAAAATCCTCAAATAGCGACGCAACTGTGGAAATCGACATTGCATTTGGGTAAAAGATTAGTTTTCAAAAAAAAAATTAGCATGTGCTTTATATATTGATCTCCTTTGACCATTGACCTATTTTCTGGCTTTGTTTTTTTGTAGGTAGATCAACTTTTGCAGATTAGGTGATAAAGAAGAAGAGGAAATAAGGAGAAGGTTTCTTATGATACTATTTCATGATTGTAATAAGTGATTTTTTAACACATTGAGGACACCTATAACCTAATCTTTAGAATCTTGTTATCTTTCATTTTAGGACTCAACTACATCTCATTTGGGTTTTAAAAAGAACACACAAAGGGTTAAAATGAACATTAGAAACTCACTAGATTTGATTTTGGGTCTTAAAAATTGAACAATCAACTTCACACTCAAATTTGGTGCTATAAAAAGAACTCATTACTACTTTTGAGGTCTAAAAAGAATTTGTTTTTGTTTTTTTTTGTAATCTTATCTGCAAACTAGTGTCATTCAAATGCGTATGCACTTCTCTCGCACTTCATGGCAATCTTGAGAATCAAAATCATTTTAGTGATATTAGGTTGTCTAAAAGATTTCCTCCACATTTCAAATTTTGGTTTTTAAAATTAAACAAATCTTGCTAGTGTGAGACAAGACATTGCATTTGTTCTCTCTTTGTTCACGCAAACAAATATTGATCAAACTATGGATGTACGTACTCACTTTTGTTCAAGCTTATGGTTTCATTACAACAAGCCTTAAAGATTTGAAGAAGTTCATGCTTCGGGCCTCGAGCTTACCTTATGCCACTTGCAAGAAGAATGAAAAAAGGTAGAGTGTTTGTGCAAAGTTCAATCAGGTTTCGGACATCGAACCTTTGGCTTAGCTCTTACCAAAGAAGAAAATTGTTACTCATTTTGAGTCAATTCCAAAAGGTTTTCAAGCTTCGGTCATACCTCATACCGAATTCCTCATAGAAATGATGAAAAGAATGAGCTAAGTCTGAAATTTTTTGGACTTCGGACTTCGGGCATACCTCATATCGATTGCATAAAGGAAGTTTGAATGTGTTAAGCCCAACAAGGCATTGGGCATCGAACATCAAATCTAAGGGTATGAAGAAGCCCCAAACCTTGACACCCAAAAGGGTTAAAGCTGCCAAAGGATTTATTTAGGCATCGTAGACCAGAAGGAAGCATTATGCCTTAACACAAAGGATGGTAAGCAATATAATGGAAGAGAAAACCCCAAATTTTGACATCTCAAAAGTGTTTCAGAGTTTGGATTTTTGGTGTATGGTGTGGTCTACGAATGGAATGAAGGTGGCAAAGGGTAAGGCCAATGGATGAAACCCAAAAGCAGAGGACAGGTGGCACATTTCTACCATTTTGTAAAAGGATTGTGGGACCTAGTGATGGTCAATGTGGGTTCATGAGGAGATGACATGTGTCCTCGGTGATAGGTAGAAAGAGTCTCAAACTTCAATGTTCAAGCATACTCATTAAGGTCAGCAATGCATTGCAAGTATGAGGTAAAAGGGATTAGCGATCCCTGACCCCCAACAAGTATGATAGGTGATAGAATCTCGTCATTCCGCAAGAAGCTTGGGTTCACTTTGGTTGACTAGTGTGTGAGTATGGTATAATGATGCATGTACTCATGTGATGTCAACAAATTCTTAAGGAAAATAAATGGAGAGTATTCATTTGACATAAAGGTGAGTTTTGACGATAGGTATCATATAATGATTTCATCGCTCAATCAATTCACATTGTTGTTGTGAATTGTTCTATACTAAGAAAGTTATGATAAAGCAATATGAGAGTGGAATATCGACACATGTTCAAGACGACAACTTGAAATTCCTCATTGCATCGCGCATCTCCTTCACATCACAGAAATGATGTTAAAGTCCTAGGCATAAAAGTGATATTCATAAGGAAGGTGATAGAGATCAATGGCTTGGGTTTATACGTAGTTTATCCGATGGTCATGTTTTAAAGGTGTTGAGGTTAAATGATGACCATTAGATTATGGCATGAAGAGAATAGATTTACTGCTAAAATTCATAGATTTGATTCTGCAACAGTCAAGCGGTGGAACTCGTAGTCAAGCAATGAAAGATTGCACAGAGGACAAAATTGATTGGTTCAACCATTTCAGCTGCTTCCATGATTGGTGATGAGATGTGTAGATGGCTGCACTAAGGAAAAGACAATCAGAAAATCAATAACATATCTGTCATGCAAGGATTCACATTTAATGATGAAAAACCCTAGGTTTGATAGATGTTAAAAATAGAAAATATAGTGAATCTGGAAGAGGTCAATGAAGTGAGTATATGGCATTAACTTCAAATAAAATCCTAAGATTATGATATGCCTAATATAGAAAATGAAGTAAATGTTGTCAGTGGTGTTGGGATCAAGGTACAAAAGAAACTTGTCGGTGAAGGAAAGTATGTGAAGTCGAACGAATGAGGGAGAAGAGGGTGTGTGAGTTGTGTATGCACATACAATGAGAAGAAGACCTAGATGAGTTACAGGAAATATATTCTAGGATATGCATTGAAGTGCATAGGTGCAGTGCAACAAGATAGAATAGAGAATGTTCTAAGTGCATTGCAATGAGATAGAGAAGAGAAAGGAGGAAGAGTAGAGAAATGTGTTGTTGAGTGAATAGCAGTAAAGAATGTGTAGATTGTAGAGAAAAGAAGAGAAGATCAAATATATGAGTTGTTGAGTTAGCAATAATAGAGAGAATGCTTGCATAGATGCAAAGCAAAGAATGAGCAATTGTAGAACATGTTTGCAACATTGAACTGTATTTATTTGAATCATTTGTAATATGGAGTTGTAGCTCTAGTATTTTCTTTGTAAATTTGATTGGTTGGTGCCATCAGATAGTTGATTTGGTGCTCAGTGTAGGGAGTGGGTGCTTCCTTGGAGTTGGTGCTCCTAAATTAGGCAATTGGTCTCTCCTTAGGGTTGGTGCCCTTAAAAATTATAACCAGTGAGGTTCTATTATGAGGCTAGATTAGGACAGTAGATCCTACCAGCTATTCTCACCATGGTTTTTCCCATATCAGGTTTTCCATGTATATCTAGTGTTATGAGTTTTTGTGTGTGTACATGTAATCTCTACATGTTGTTCTTTGAATCTACTTAAGGGTTAAAAGATAAAGTTTTATTTGAACTACTAATTCACCCCCCCTCTCAGTAGATTGTTGCAGTCCAACAATTGGTATCAAATCCCTAGTTCCCTTAGAGAAGCTTAATTAGCTCAAGTAGATCTTGGATAGTGAACATAAGATGGCTAGTCATGAAGGTTCCTCCTCAAATAGAGCACCTCTCTTTAATGGATCAAACTATACATTTTGGAGCATTAGAATGTAAGTATATTTGTCTTTGTTAGGGTTTGATATGTTGATGTCAGTTGTAAATTGATACACAATCCTTGCTACGCTTCCTACTGATCAAGCTAGAAAGAGAGCATATGAGAATGATGCTAACGAAAAGAATGTTGTTCTTTGTGGATTGTCTAGCTCAGTGTTTGTCAAAGTGATGCATTGTCAAACTGCACATGATGTATGGGAAAAATTGAAGAATATATATGAAGGAGATGACAAGGTAAAGAAAGCTAAGATTCAAACCTACAAAGGTAAGTTTGAAGATGAGTGATGAAGAAAAAATTGAAAAATACCTCTTAAGACATTTGGACAATCAAACCCCTCTTGACATAGATTTTCTACTTTAGTGTCAGTCTGAGAGTAAGTTCATACTCTCACTAAAGTGGGGGCTAAATACAGCATCGTAAATTATCACCCTTGATAATTTCACACTATGTTTTGCTCCCCCTAAATTATTGAGCCTAATTGAGTCATGTAATGATGGAAAAAGGTCCCCCTAACTTGGCCTTGATTTAGTGTTGTAATGTGTCGAACATATTCACATTAGGTCTTAGGCCCTTATGAACTAAATGAGCTTATTGGTGCCTTGTTTAAAGTGTTGTAAAGTGTTGTAACACACTTTCACACTTTTCTAGGGCTTTCATTAATAATTAGCCTTCTTTATGCTTTAATTGGCCTTATGTTGCATCCACAAGCCTCATTTAATGCATCTTTTCGAGGATAATTCTGACACAAATCAACATCCAATCATAATTCAAGTGTTTTCAGGTTGTTTGGCCCAAATTTGGTGGTTTGGGACTCATTCGCCACCTTGGGAGAATGAGTCCCACCTAGGCTTTTGGGTCCCGAACTTGATTTCACACCTTTCTAAGCATTTTTAAACACTACCCTAAAAATTATGCCTAGTGGGACTCATTCGCCACCTTGGGCGAATGAGTCCCATGTGATCCAAAATTAAAATTAATTCAAATTTTTGGTAGGATTTTATCCTCCTAGATCTGATGTCGGCCTGTAGTGTTTTAATTTCGATAATTCTTGCATAATTGAGTATAAATACAAGGTTCTTTCACTCATTTTCACCTAATACTTTTGTAAGAGAATTCAATATAATAGCAAATTAAAGTTCACAAGGGAATTCAAGTGCTAACAAGAGCATCCAAGGGCAGAATTCTTCATCAATTGTTGCAACAATTCAATATCCATCATCATGTCAAGCATATTAAGCATCAAGCATGTTATTGAGCGAGTGTTGTGATGTAGCATTGAAGATCCAAGATCAAGCATTGTTCTACTCCTATTGTCAAGATCAAGATCTACATCCTTCATGGCCATTTCATGTTGAGTTGAAGATTTACAAGACATCATTTACAAGGCATCATTCAAGGTATTATTTTCCATGATTCATGTTCTTTGTTTCATGTTTCATTCCCTCATTTCATTGTCTCATCATTTCGTTTAATTACCTACAAGGGGTTTGACCAAGGAAAACCCCTATTCCCTAACAATCAACACTTTTTCTCTCTCTTTGTGTAATTACAGATCTAGGTGCTTTGAAGACTTGAAGGATCATTGAATATTAGGTTACAAGCTTGGAGAAAGTTGTTGGGGTTGTCTCCCCATTTGCAAGGTCATAATCTTCACTACAACCCTAAAATCGGGGTTTCAGATCTACAAACAAAGAGGAATAGAAAGAGAAGACATTGAAGGTCAGATTCAGACTTTGAAATTCCAGAAAACCCTAACTAGACTCATTTTCCTAGATTGGCGAATGAGTCCCAATATAGGTCAATTTTGAGATTTTTGCAGTTTCGAATACCATTTTTTGAGAAACCTGTTCTTGCACAGAAACCCAGATCTGGGACTAAGTCACCCAGATTGACGAATAAGTCCTAGTAGGCCAAAATTTTAGGATTTGTAGCATTTCCAATCATTATTCAAGCCGCTACAAGTTTCCAGGTGCACACTTCTAATTTTATAGCTTTTTGTTCTGATTTGTATGCATTTCTAGGTCATTCATTCAAGTTTCATGCATCAATAGGTTTTATCATTAGATCTCGCATTTCATTTGTCTTTCCAAGTTCTTACTTGTTGGTGAACCCCTCATCAATCTATATTCAACGCCTAGGACAATCCTTTAGTGGATCTCTTTCTCTCATTGTCATCATTTGATTGAGATCTCTAGGACATCCTTGAATGTGGAGTATAGAAAGTTTGTTGCCCTAGGTCCTAAAACCCTAGTGGAGATAAAATTCTATATTAAATTTTAGTGAACCTGCATTTAGAACATTTCATTTTCTTATTTGGAGTGCATCATCATCCTAGATCTTGCTTGCATTAACATTGCATTAGGTTTTTCATTAGTTAATTGGCATTCTAGGGTTTCAAATTTTTGCATTAGTGAAAGTTCATATAGGTTTCATTTTTGCATCTCAAATCATTGAAAAACATCTAAAAATTGCATTTGCATTTAGGTTACAGATCATACAAACTACAAATCATAAAAGGGTAAGTGCACCAAGATGGTTCCCAAAAGGGGGGCTTAAGTGGCCACTTTTTTTCTAAAATCAGGAAATATTGACCTTGGATGTGAAATTGAAGATAGTTACACTCAAAATTTTGAGATGGAACAAAAAGAAGGATTGAACTGCTCCGAGTCTACTTTCTAAACTACTAATTTATTTTTAAAATGGTTGAGATTAAGGGGTACAAATGAGGGGCGTACACAAATTGGTGTTGTTTTTGTCAGAAAAACATAACATAGCAACTCTTGTTACGACCCTCGTACGGTGAACCTTTTTTTAGTATTTTTAAAATCGCTACGGTTAGAAGTTAGCTTACAGTATGTAGTTGATGCATGATTTTTCTAATAATTTTTTAATGAATATTTTATTTTTTACTAATTTTAAAAGTGGACACTTCCTTAAAAACAGAATTTTGGTCATGCTACCCCTACAAATTTTGGAAACTAATTGAAAAAAAAAAATTAATTTTTAGAATGGAGTCTAGTTTCTAAAAATGTAATTTATTTGAAATTTTGATAAACGGTTAATTTATAATGAAAAAAACACCAAACACTATTTTTTTCCAAAAAAGAGACATATAAACAAAAGAAATTATGGATGAAAGGCTTAACATTGTCAGAAAGTGAAAAAAATTACATCATTGGATAGCTAAGAGAGAACCTAACATTACCTAGATGTTCAATTTCTTTGATATTGAACCACATGCAATCCTAACAGTGAGTACGAACCCGATTATGTGAAATATTGTAGAATTTGCAAAAACATGTCTCTATTCATTGGGAATGCCCTCCAAACCTTTGGGTTGGTATTCCAAGTAAAGTACCAATCCCAGGGCTTGGGGATTCCCAAAGCAAGATATAACGCTCTCACATTATATCTCAATTTTGACATTAGTTTTTTTCGTTTGTGGGGAGCATGTCTAGCAAGACATAACATGAGCGTGTTATAACGTGCTCGTGTTATGTCTTAATTTATGTTAAATGCTACTCTATTGAATTTATGTTTATATATTTGTATGTTTGTATGCTTGTATGTCATGTATGTATGTATGTATGCATGTATGTATCAATACATGTATATTGTATGTATCCCTACTTGTATGTAAGATTGTATCTAAGCATGTACATGTATGCTTGTATGTATGTAGGATTGTATGTACATATGCATTATGCTTTTATGTATGTATTTATGTATGTCTTTAGAGGGAGGGATAATTTTAAGAGAGAGAAAGAGAGATCTAGAGTTGTCTAGGTAGGGTGGGAGAGGGAGAGGGAGGGGGAGTCAGGGAGAGAGAGAGAAAGAGAGATAGAGAGAGAGAGAGGGAGGGAGAGGGGGTAAGTGAGAGTTTAAGAGAGAGGGAGGAGAGAAGGGTTTAGAGTGAGAGGGACTTAGCTAGGTAGGGTGGGAGGGATAAAGGGAGTGAGAGAGAGGGGTGGGAGAGAGAGAGAGAGAGTTATGTAGGTAGGGTGCCAAAGGGAGGGACTTGAGAGTGTGAGGGGGGGTGAGAGGGAGAGACTTGAGAGATAGGTAGTGAGAGGGAGTGCAAGAGGGAGGGAGTGGGAGAGAGAGTTAGTGTGAGTGATATACTTGAGAGAAGGAGAGGTTGTGGGAGGGAGTGACCTGATAGATGGAGAGGAAGAGGGGGTGGAGTGAGAGGGACTTCTCTAGGTAGGCTAGGAGGGATAGAGAGAGAGAGAGAGTTACCTAGGTAGGTTGCCAGAGGGAGAGACCTGAGAGAGAGGGGGGTGGGAGGGAGAGACATTAGAGAGAGGGAGAGAGAGGGAGTGGGAGAGAGTGGGAGGGAGATAGAGAGAGATAGATAGATGGAGTGAGAGAGGGTGGTATGGATTGATTGAATGAGAGGTACATAGAAAGAGGGAGTGGGTAGATAGAGACAATTAGAGAGGGTAGAAGAGAGGGAGGGAGGGAGAGGTCATATGTATAGATAGATAGAAATAAATATAGGGGTTAAGGGTATAGGGTTGAGGAATTAGGGTGGAGGACCTATAGGGTTGATGGTTTCTAGGGTTGATGGTTTCTAGGGTATTAGGGTTTAAGGGTTGAGGGTTGAGTGATTAGGGTCAATGGTAGAGAGTATTGGGTTGAGGGTATAGGATAGAAGGTTTAAGGCTTTAGGGTTAAGGCTTTAGGGTTGAGGGTAGAGGAATTAGGGTATAGGTTTGAGGGTATATGGTTGAAGGATTGGGTTGAGGATCCAATGTAAATGGTAGAGGGTATAGTGGTTGAGGGTTTAGGATTTAAGGATTGAGGGTTGAGGGATTAAGGTACGGAGTTTTCTTGGATTTTAGGGTGTAAGGGTTGAGGGATTAGGGTTTAGGGTAGAGGTTATTGGGTTGAGGGATTAAGGTGGAGAGGGAGGGATGGATGGATAGAGAGGAGAGAAGAGGAGGAAGGGACATAGATATATGAGGGTTGAGGATCCAATGTATAGGATAGAGGGTTGAGAATAGAGGGTATAGGGTTCACAACCTATAGGGTTGAGGGATTAGGGTATTGGGTTGAGGGTATAGGGTTGAGGGATTAGGGTTGAGGGTACATATGGTTGAAGGATTGGGGTTAAGATTCTAATGAATAGGGTAGAGGGTATCGAGGTTAAGGGTTTAGGGTTTGAGGGTTGAGGACTGAGGGATTAAGGGTTGAGGGTTGAGAATTAAGGGTTGGGTGTTTAATGTATAGGGTAGATGGTAGAGGGTAGAGGTTTTAAAGGTTGAGGGTTGAGGGTTTAAGGTTGAGGGTAGAGGATTGAGGGTATAGGGCTGGTGGATTAGGGTTGAGGGTCCAATGTATAGGGTAGAGGGTATAAGAGTTGAGGGATTAGGGTTTAAGGGTTGAGGGATTAGGGTTGAGAGTAGAGGGTAGAGGATTAAGGGTAGAGAGTAGAGGGTTTAAGGGTTTAGTGTTTAAGGGTTGAGGGTTTAGGGTTTAGGGTTTAGGTTTGAGTGCTTAAGGTTTTATAGGGTAGAGGGTAGAGGGTAGAGGGTTTAAGGGTTGATGTTTTAATGTTGAGGGTAGAGGATTGACGGTTCAATGTATAGGGTAGAGGGTATATGGGTTGAGGGATTAGGGTTTAAGGGTTGAGGGTTTAGGGATTAGGGTAGGGATTTTTCTTGGATTTAAGGGTGTAAGGGTTGAGGGATTAGTGTTGAGGGATTAGGGTTTAAGGTAGAGTGTATTGGGTTGAGGGTAGAGGGTAGAGGGTAGAGGGTTTAAGGGTTTAGGGTTTAAGGGTTGAGGGTTGAGGGTTTAGGGTTGAGTGTTTAAGGGTTTGAGGGATTAGGGTAGAGAGGGAGGGATGGATGGATAGAGAGAAGGGGATAAGAGGAGGGAGTGACATAGATATATGAGGGTTGAGGATCTAATGTATAGGGTAGAGGGTTGAGAATAGAGGGTATAGTATTGATGACTTGTAGGGTTGAGGGATTAGGGTTCAAGGTACATATGGTTGAAGGATTGGGGTTAAGAGTCCAATGTATAGGATATAAGGTATTGGGGTTGAGGGTTTAGGGTTTGAGGGTTGAGGATTGAGGGATTAAGGGTTGAGGGTTGAGAATTGAGGGTTGGGTGTTTAATGTATAGGGTAGAGGGTAGAGGGTAGAGGGTAGAGGGTTTAAGGGTTGAGGGTTGAAGGTTGAGGGTAGAGGATTGAGGGTATAGGGTTGGGGGATTAGCATTGAGGGTCCAATGTATAGGGTAGGGAGTATAGGGGTTGAGGGATTAGGGTTTAAGGGTTGAGGGATTAAGGGTAAAGAGGGTTGATGGATTAGGGTAGAGATTTTACTAAGTGGTTTAAGGGTTTAAGGGTTGAGGTCCGATTAGGGTTGAGGGTAGAGGGTAGAGGATTGAGGGTAGAGGGTAGAGGGTTTAAGGTTTTAGGGTTTAAGGGTTGAGGGTTTAGGGTTTAGGGTTGAGTTTTTAAGGGTTTATATGGTAGATGGTAGAGGGTAGAGGGTTTAAAGGTTAAGGGTTTAAGGTTGAGGGAAGAGGATTGAGGGTATAGGGATGGGGGATTAGGGTTAAGGGTCCAATGTATAGGGTAGAGGGTATAGGGGTTCAGGGATTAGGGTTTAAGGGTTGAGGGTTTAGGGATTAGGGTAGGGATTTTTCTTGGATTTAAGGGTGTAAGGGTTGAGCTATTAGTGTTGAGGGATTATGGTTTAGGGTAGAGTGTATTGGGTAGAGCATAGAGGGTAGAGGGTTTAAGGGTTGAGTGTTTAGGGTTGAGTGTTTAAGGCTTTAAGGGTTTAGGGTTTAGGGTTGAGGGATTAGGGTAGAGAGGGAGGGAGGGATGGATGGATAGAGAAAAGGAGAGAAGAGGAGGGAGGGACATATATATATGAGGGTTGAGGATCCAATGCATAGGGTAGAGGGTTGATAATAGAGGGTATAGGGTTAATGACCTGTCGAGTTGATGGATTGGGGTATTCGATTGAGGGTATAGGGTTAAGGGATTAGGGTTGAGGGTACATATGGTTGAAGGATTGGGGTTAAGAGTCCAATGTATAGGGTAGAGGGTATCGGGGTTGAGGGTTTAGTGTTATAGGGTTGAGGATTGAGGGATTAAGGGTTGAGGGTTGAGAATTGAGGGTTGTGTGTTTAATGTATAGGGTTGAGGGTTGAGGGTTTAAGGTTGAGGGTATTGAGGGTATAGGGTTGGGGGATTAGGGTTTAGGGTCCAATGTATAGGGTAGATGGTATAGGGGTTGAGGGATTAGGGTTTAAGGGTTGAGGGATTAAGGTTCAAGAGGGTTGAGGGATTAGCGTAGAGAGTTTACTAAGTGGGATTAATGGTTTAAGGATTTAAGGTAGAGGGTAGAGAGTAGAGGATTGAGGGTAGAGGGTAAAGGGTTTAAGGGTTTAGGGTTTAAGGGTTGAGGGTTTAGGGTTTAGGGTTGAGGTTTAAGGGTTTATAGGGCAGGGTAGAGGGTTTAAGGTTGAGGGTAGAGGATTGAGGGTATAGGGTTGGGGGATTAGGGTTGAGGGTCCAATGTATAGGATAGAAGGTATAGGGGTTGAGGGATTAGGGTTTAAGGGTTGAGGGATTAGGGGTTGAGGGTTTAGGGATTAGGGTAGGGAGTTTTCTTAGATTTAAGGGTGTAAGGGTTGACGGATTAGTGTTGATGGATTAGGGTTTAGGGTAGAGTGTATTGGGTTAAGGGTAGAGGGTAGAGGGTTTAAGGGTTTAGGGTTTAAGGGTTGAGGGTTGAGTGTTTAAAGGTTTAAGGGTTTAGGGGTTAGGATAGAGAGTGAGGGATGGATGGATAGAGAGAAGGAGAGACAAGGAGGGAGGGACATAGATATATGAGGGTTGAGGATCCAATGTATAGGGTAGAGGGTTGAGAATAGAGGATATAGGGTTGATGACCTGTAGGGTTGATGGATTAGGGTATTGGGTTGAGGGTATAGGGTTGAGGGATTAGGGTTTAGGGTACACATGGTTGAAGGATTGGGGTTAAGAGTCTAATGTATAGGGTAGAGGGTATCGGGGTTAAGGGTTTAGGGTTTGAGGGTTGAGGATTGAGGGATTAAGGGTTGAGGGTTGACAATTGAGGGTTGGTTGTTTAATGTATAGGGTAGAGGGTAGAGGGTAGAGGGTTTAAGGGTTGAGGGTTGAGGGTTTAATTTTTAGGGTAGAGGATTGAGAGTATAGGGTTGGGGGATTAAGGTTGAGGGTCCAATGTATAGGGTAGAGAGTACATAGGTGTTGGTATATGGAGCCTAATCAGACTCAGAGAGCTTAAATTTTTCCCCACTTTTATAGGCACGATTTCCCCCCAAATTATTTAACAGGGTCAAGGGGCAGCGCCCCCGAAACCTCTCACAATTTTTTATTATTTTATAAAGGCATCAGGTGTTATTTTTTCTATTGGCTAACATAAAAAACTCTAATTTTGTAAATGACATAAGTCTTGATAAAAGGCTAAGGGTTTGTGTTTCTATTGACATTGTATTGTAGCATTTGCAATGGTATTGAGTTGCAAGGATTACTGGTTGTAATAAGTTTGATTTACTGGATAATAATATTGGACTCTCTATTGGTGGATGTAACCCAAGTTTGGGTGAACCACATTAAATATTGTCTCTTGCTATTATTATTTTTGTTTTTTTCATTTCTTTGTTTAATCTTTATTTACATTTAATTGATATCTTCTACATACAATTCCTAACAATAGGGGTTGAGGGATTAGGGTTTAAGGGTTTAAGGGTTCAGGGATTAGGGTTGAGGGTAGAGGGTAGAGGGTAGAGGGCAGACGGTTTAAGGGTTTAGGGTTTAGGGTTGAGTGATTAAGGGTTTATAGGGTAGAGGGTAGAGGGTAGAGGGTTTAAGGGTTGAGGGTTTAAATTTGAGGGTAGATGATTGAGGGTATAGCATTGGGGGATTAGGGTTGAGGGTCCAATGTATAGGGTAGAGGGTATAGGGGTTAAGGGATTAGGGTTTAAGGGTTGAGGGTGAAAGGAAGGATTTTGGTACCCGAATCCTTCCTTGCTCTTTTAAGGTTTTTCACTTAAAAGGGGAAAGATGGACCAAAATGCATAATGTTTCAATCAAGAATAATGTAAGGATGGATGGGATATTGATGTGAAGTTTGTGTAGATGTGTTTGAATTCTTACAAATGTAAATAAATGAATGCAAACTAATCTAATGCAAAATGTTGGAAAACACGGTGTTGATTGCAAATGTGAACTAGAAACCTAAACAAATGAAAACAAAAATTGATGAAACTGAACAGAGTGGACCTGGAGGTAGATTACTATTGCTAGAAGGTTCTGGAATGTTCCAAAAGTCATTGTTAATGGCAACTGGGAATGATTTTCCATTCATGGTGAATCAGTCATGCTTCTGATGAAAAGTCTAGGAAATAGGTTTTTGACTGTTGGGAGCTAAATTCTGACAAAACCACTTTTTAGGCCTATAGATGGGACTCATTCACCATGGGCTGATCCCACAAAGCTGGTTTACAATTTCTGGGAGGAACTAATTTTTGTTGAATCACATATTTTTAGAAAATATAATGATTTAAGCCTTAAAAGGTTCCCTTTGAATAATTCCAATTGAAAAGGGTTTTATCAAACTACCTTAAATCAAACCCCCTTGGATAGAACCCCACTAGTTTTAAACCATACCTATAATAGAGTCTCCTTTACACCTATCACAATGCTGATAAAAAACCACTTTTGATTTACCTTTTGGGGGATCAAATGAATTAATTTAAAATTTATTTTTTGAAAGTATGTAGTCCTTATTATAAGCTTCCCAAAAAATATAATTTTAAATAAATTTAATTTAATTATTATATTTATTTTTTATTTCTCGTGAATGTAGGTTTTTCACTAAAAATCAAGCTCTTTGTTCTCACATGTGGAAAAATAGAAGATTATTAAAAAAAAATTAAAAAATATTAGTGCACTAGATATTGAAGTCCTTGATCCAACAAAGAAAAAAAAATTGAATTTCGATACATATAAAAAAGTTATGCATTATATGGTCACGCTATGTCTAAATTATAATTGGTTTGAATTTGAAACTTGATTAAAGAAAAAATATTCAATAAAAAACAATCTAACCAAGTGGAAGCACTAGATATCAAAGTTACGAATCTAAATTCAAAAGAATTGGAATTTTATCCTTCATGGAAAAAAAAATTATGCGTTATAAGGTGAGCGTCACTTTTTAAAAATGTTATTTTCTGAAAAAAACTAGTTTTCGAGGGAGATGGAAAAAGAAGTGCAATCTGATTCCAAAAATTTTGAAAAATATATATTTAGAATCTATAGACAAAATTTCATGAAACTCTAGTTTGCATCATCTACAAATTCCTCATGGTTTAGCCACTAGAGGTGCCCGAAAGTGAATATTTAGTTTAAAAAAATTATTTTAGTGTCCAGTTTGGCCAAAAATTGTAAACCACTATTATGGGATCAACCCCAATTATTGGGTGGTGAATTATTCCACCTCCAGGAATCAGCAAATTCGAAAGTTGATTCTATGGATCCAGATCTACATTTTTG
The DNA here is from genome assembly GCA_007258455.2 of Sequoia sempervirens. Classification (NCBI taxonomy): domain Eukaryota; kingdom Viridiplantae; phylum Streptophyta; class Pinopsida; order Cupressales; family Cupressaceae; genus Sequoia; species Sequoia sempervirens. Next base: position 355,536,972 of record VDFB02353493.1, read on the forward strand.
CTTCTTATAGGTGTTCGCTTCTGAAATTGTTGGATTCCAGTCTGAAAGTGACTTTTTGTTGATATTTTGACTTGAAAAATGAAGGGATGACTTGAATGACTTTACAACTTGATCTACAATTACTTCCAAGCTTCCAAAGGACCTAAATCTGCAAACACACAAGAAGAGAAGAAGAAATGGTGATTGTTAGGGCATGGGGGTTTGCCTTGGTCAAACCCCATTTAGGTAATTAAACCAAAATGATGAAAGAATGGAATGAAGCATGAAATAATGGAATATATTACCTTGCCATGATGTTTGATCTTAAAATTCTACAGCACAACATGAAGATTCATCCCTTGAATGTCTTTAGAAGCTTTCTTGATAACTTGCAATGATAAAACCTTAAGTTGCTTGACTTGAGATGAAAGATTTATGGATGAATGAATGATGAGAGATGAGATATGGATAAGAGATGTGAAATGGGGATAAAAATACATATTTATACACACATGTTCCTTAATAACCCATTAATACCTCATCACAGGCTAACATGAAGCAAAATTAATCTCAAATTTCACTTTTTTTCCTACTCAAAGGTCAAAATTGAGCCAAATGGGACTCATTCGCCACACATGGTGAATGGGTCCCACCTGGATGGGACTTATTCACCATTCATGGTGAATGGGTCCCATAGGGGCTATTTTCACAACTCAAATGCCAAGGAATAAGGAAATAAGATCTAAAATGCAACCTTGTCGGGTGTTTGATCAATTTAAGCCTTGAGATGCACAATATGGATTAATATGGGACTATTAGTGATGATGTGAATGTCAAATAGGGCTTGGGACACAAAAATCAATGTGAAAGTGTGATTAAATACACTTTACAACACTAAAATGAGGTCCACTTAGCCTAGGAAGGCACAATAACCAATGTGAATGTGCAAGACACATTACAACACTAGTTTAACATTAAGTTTATTTTACAAGCCTTCTAAATTGATGAGATAATGCTATTAAACACATTTTATAATGTTGAATTGGGGAGAAATAGGTTCATTAAGTCTAGAAAAGTGTGAAAGCATCTTACAACACTTTACAACACCTTTACAAGACATCAATAAACACATGTTATTCAATTTATAAGGGCCCAAGACCTAGTGTGGACACATAAAATGTCTCACAACACCTGAATCAAGGCCTCATTAAGTCAATTTATCATGAAATAATCCCATGTCAAGCGAAGGGTCATTTTTTCTATGGCACATTTAGCCCCCACTTTAGTGAGACGATGAACTTGCTTCAAGCTCACACTAAAGTAAATATTGAAGAGAGATCCACATATACGGATGCAAATGAAAAAGAATGAAAAAGATCAAAGGAGGTGGCCAAGCCCCCAAGATTGAAGATCCTAAGTCAAACCATCAAGATACAAAATCATGAAATGGAAAGAATGAGAAGATGAAAATGAAAAGGTGGATCAAACTTCAATCGTTTGTCCAGCTAGTTGTGGATTAGATCTAGGCTTGTTTGTTTTGGAAAGAAAATGTGTACTCACTCTAGGGTGACGGAATTCTTGGCTATTTACCGAGTGAGACATCCCAAAAGGTAAGATATATATGCTAGTTGGTATGCACTCACAAACACAAAGGTGGCTATGGGGAAAAGTCATGCCTTGGAATGGGCTCAACCATATCAAATTTATACCTGTTAATAACTTTAACAAGGCACCACAAAGAAAAATGATATTGTTTAGAGCTCTATGAAGTAAGCAAAACTTTGTATGCTTGACTCTCATAGACAATGGTTAATGCATAATAGTATAAGGATTGTTCAAAGGGATTTTGCTCAGTTCGTGCAAGGTCTCACCTTAGGGGACATTGTGCTTAACATCTCCAAGAGAGGATGTGTCAAAAGAGGCATCACGCTTTTGGAGGGAATCAAGCCCACTGACTCCACTAAGAAAAGAATGCATCACAAGAAGAAAGAAATCACACAATGAAATATGAGTGGTGATGTATTCCCCCACTTTTTAGTAGTTGCGAGTACCCATACTGTGAGCAATTTCTTTAAAGTAGAAGAAGAGAATATGATAGCTTACTCAAAAATCCCTATGCCAAGTCATATGTTTCTGATAAGCTACGGCATGAAAAAGTATGTCATATGTGAGCCAACATTAATGCATATCGTCCACATCCCAAGCTTGCTCATATGTATTCATGAAAGGTTAACGACTAGCCAAAGGAGGAACCCACAAGTGACATAGGAGGACAAGGCTATCGAACCCCTTTCCCCCACTTAGTGCAGGACAAAGGTGAGTTGAAATGATTGATAAAATGCATGCTAGAGTGAAAATCAATAGCAATTAGAGGAAGTAGGTGCCCCCACATAGGGAAGCATGCCAAATTCCTAAAAATGTTATATTTTACAACTCAAGGCATAAAATTCATTAGTGGAGTGACCATGAACTCAAACAAAAGGAAGTCTTGGAATAGCATTTCTTGCGAGTTCGAGAAGGAAGGGTGATCAAGTGATCTTGAGGAAGTCTTGACAAGATACCCTCTTGATCAAGAGGAGAAGGTGGTCTTGTGTTTTGTTTCAAAGATACATCTTTCTTATTAGTGGATGTCATACTTATGCAAGTGTCTCTAGATTGTGATATTTTATTCTTCTCATTATAGGATACAAAATCTAATGAATTCAAATCATGAACATTTTGTGAAATGACATTGACATTAAGTGAAGGTTCGGTTGTAGGTGTGTGTTGTATGTTTGGTAAAGGATTATTTTCTAGGTAAAAGCAAGAAGTTGGGTACACGAAGAGGGGAAATCTCGGGAAAAAAAAAAGTTCTCAAGAAACACGTACGCGTTTTAAAATAAACGCGTACGCGTTACGGCTCGGGTACCTGGGCTTGGATCCAAACGTGTACTTGTTATGAAACGCGTACGTGTTTATAACGCGTATGCATTTTAAACGCGTACGCATTTCGAGAAAGTATTTTTTTTTAAATAAACGACTATAATTCATTTTTCACCATTCTGAGGTGGGACGGAGAAGGAGAAAGGAGAGTGCATACATGTTTTAGAGGCCACAAAATTTTGACTGCCACCTCCTCCCATTGACACTAGCGGCCTCGTCAACCTCCAGGTTAGTTGAATTCTTAATTTTTTTTTGCTTTCTATCTTTTCTTTTCTTTTTTTTAATTAGTATTCAATTTTTTGTTTGTTTAGAGTATTTTAATTCAATGTTTTATTGTTTTTAATTGCATTTTTAAAAATCCAAAAACGTCAACGAAACAAAAAAATTTAAATTGTAAATTGAAAACCGTAAAAGCTAAACCTAAATTGAACAAATTTAAAACTTAGAAATTTCAAAACCCTAGAAACCCTAGTTTACAAAATTTACATAGGTTAATCTTTGGACATAAACCCTAAAACGCAAACCTAAAACCCTATTTACCCTAATTTACGTAAACCTAAAATGGGCTATTTACCCTAATTTACGTAAAACTAAAATGGGCTATAGATAGACTATGTGAAATATGGATAGAGCTAGACACATAAATGTTATTAAATCAAATAAATATTAAAATGTGAAACATGAATGATTTCTACCCATTTCTCTTATTTGGATGAGATCCTTTGTGAATTATGTAAGGATGCATTATGATCATATTTAAGCCTTAATTTATAGGATGTTATTCATAAGATCTATAGGACAAGTGTGTAATCTAATTCCTATTTTAACTCTCATATGTAGTGGCATTGTTCTAGATTAGGAAAACTAAATGTTTTACTTTCTCTAAACTAGTGTATCAAAGCTAACTTGTAGCATGAACATTTCAATTTGGAATTTAATTCAAATTACTTTTTTGAGAAACTTGTAGTTTAGGGTTTAGGGTTTAGATCTCCTCTTCCTTTTTAAATCATGTCCAAGAGTGATTAGAGGTCCAAATAGGTTCAAAATCCATCATAACTCAACAACTTACTTATAATTGAAATCTAAAATTCCTAATTGTTGATATATTGAAGCTATTCCTAGAATGTCACATATTTTATTCAAAGCACTAAGTTTAGGTGGTAGGGTTTCTCATTTACTTGTAAAAATTTATTCATGTGTCTTCTATATGTTTTCATGTCATCAAATCTCTAAATCTAAACCCTAAACCCTAATTTAGCATTCATTTTGTTGTAGGACCTTATAATTAAATTTGGTTGCCTTTCAATTCTATAACCAAATGTTTATTTTCTAAGATTATTTATTTATTGAATTGATTAATTGATTCCTCACTTAGTGGCAGTTAGGTTCTTTTTTTGAAAATCCATGCACGTCTAGAATTTATATAAATATTCAAAGGAAGAGTCTATGTCATAGAAATGTTTCAAAAAATATATGATTAGAAAAAAAATTGGGTCTAGGGTTTAGGGTTTAGATCTCCTCTTCCTTTTTAAATCATCCAAGAGTGCTTGGAGGTCCAAATAGGTTCAAAATCCATCATGTGTCTTCTATATGTTTTCATGTCATCAAATCTCTAAATCTAAACCCTAAACCCTTATTTAGCATTCATTTTGTTGTAGGACCTTAAAATTAAATTTGGTTGCCTTAGGCAACTCCACCAAATTTTATTCCCTTAAGCCATGGAACATTTTTTCCTAGTCCACCTTACTAGACATAGATCCCCTTAAGCCATCCTATCACCCTAAATCATAAATCGATGTCTTAAGGGGTCCTAATATGACATTTCTTAAGGGGATCAAAGAAGTTCTCAAAATTTGGTGAGTAGAGCTCAAGCTCATCTTTGTTTATTTTGTATGTATTGCAATTAGGTCACTAGCATATATCTATGTGTCCCTTTGAATGTATTTTATTAATTTTTCATTCTTATCTTTAGTATTCTTTGAAAAAAATGAATGAGATTATAAATTTTAATATTAGTGTTAAACTTATAATTTCTTCTTAACTACTTTGTCCCACTATAGAGATCTTGTGTCTCTTAGATGAGTTCTTGAGAGTTAGTTAGGCCAACTTGTATAGTGAAGTTGAAATAAAGAGATTGTGTAAGAGTTATTATCTATTTTAGGATGGGTCAACACATGTGAGAGTCATAAAAAATTACTTACCATAGTATTTTCATGCATTATTAGTGACTGTGGTGTTGCCATTTTGTTATTTCCTAGGAATCCTTATGTCTATATATTGGATTCTTGGGGTAGAAGATGTATGCAATGTATCTTATAGAGTTATTCTATCCTTTTTTTTAATAGGATTAGGATTTTTGATATCATTGTTGTATTCTATAGAATCCCTATGAGTATATTATAACCATAAATCATCTAACAATGCATTGAGTTGTGTGGTAAATTAGAGGATAGTTATTCTTGAAATAGGATTCATAAAGTATATTTATATCTCTTTCCTTCTTATAGTTGCATATATTCTTATTCCTCTCTTTTTTCATGTTGAATTCTTTCTTTTGGCTTCTTAGTTACATGAGAAATTACTATTTGTTTTGAATACTATTTAAAGTTCTTATGTTGGTTGCAGTCTTTAAATCCATGGTTAAATAGAAGAATTGGATTATTGTTCACCCTCATTACATGTTAGTTGTAGAGTTGATCTCTTAGTGACCTAGAAGCTCCCAAAAAACCTTGTTCTTCTATTTGGATGTACAAAGTGATGGTTGTGGAATATTTTGGTTGCTTAAATTTCCTAGATAACCCTCTAGCATTTTTAGATATTTGTACTTGCATGTTATAGATTCATGATATTTGTACTTGCATTTTTCTGATTGTTGAGAATGAATAATTTTTCCTTCACTTTGGGATTAGCTATACCTAGTAGAGTATTCCTAGAGGTAGCCTTTAACAATATTTAATCACAAATAAAGATATATAAAATATAAAAAACTATAATAGTATCTATATACATGAAATTTGAAAATTTAGATAAATCAATTTATGTCCTCCGATTTAATTAAATTTTGTCATATTTGATTAATACATCTATTCATTTTGAATTGTATGACCTTAAAATGAAATTTGGTTGCCTTAGGAAACTTCACCAAATTTTATTCCCTTAAGCCATGGACCATTTTGTCCTACGACCTTACTACACATAGATCCCCTTAAGCCATCCTATACCCTAAATCGTAAATCGATGTCTTAAGGGGGAATTTGACATTTCTTAAGGGGATAAATTTGGTGAATATATCTATGTGTCCCTTTCAATGTCTTATATTAATTTTTCATTCTTATCTTTAGTATTATTTGAAAATAATGAATGAGATTAAATAAATTTTAATAAAACCCCATAATTTCATAAATCTACCCTTCATATTAACAACCCCACACTGGACTCAATTTAATGTGTGTACATGCTATGAATTTTTAATGTTATGGATTTTATAATGTTATAAATGAAATGGTCTTCAAATGAAATATATTTTGAATTTGTGCATGTTCAATGTGATTTTTAAATAACTTTCAAATTATGTGCATTATTTAATTAGTTTGTTGATATATATTTTTTAATTGTTTAACATGCAGTTGCCATATCATTGCTCACATGGATCCATTGTTTAATTTAGAGGATTTTATGCCCAATCAAGAAATTCCTATAGATCCCATACATCCCAATCCACCACATGAACATAACCCTAACACACCTCCACATTCTCCACTGCCTAACCCCCCACCCCCTCCTGTAGTTGATGAAGATCAATTAAGAGAGAATATCCGAGCAAACCTCATTGTCATTCAAGGAAATATAGATCTCATAAAAAATGAGCCTAAATTCCCTCCCCATCTCGCACGGTTTGCATCTACGATGCAAACTATTGTTGATTCTGTTCGATATATTGATGCGGACCTAGTTAGGTTCCATCAATGGAGAGAAGAGAGGAGACAATTCTATGCAGATGGATTGTCATATAAAGAAATCAATGACCTGAAAAATTACCAAACAATCCATGTGCCAATATTTTATTAATCCCCATACAAACCAACCCATTCCACCCACGAAAAAATGAATTTCAATTTTATGGTGTAGGCACCTGCAGATAGCTACGCATTTTTGGGATAGATGGTGGATGGTGTTTGATACTCCACCACATGGCAACAGTGAGGTGCCCTTATACTTTTTGAGAAAGTTATGGGCTAAGTTTGAGTTGGGTAAAAAACCCAACTATTTTGATATGAGGTCATTTCAGGGAGTTGGGCATGGCATGCCCCAACATAGACTAGGAGCATGTGTCGATCCTCAGTGACGTGATCCAATTGCTCCTATTGTTCCTCTTCCTTCTCCTAGTGTTCCCGCTGCATTTCAGCAGTAGACCATGTTATCGACATTAGGAGAATTGAGTTCACTTTTAGGACATCTCACTCAACAGACTACACACGCGGCCACTAAAGTGGCCAATAGAGAGCATGGAGGCTCAAGCTATAGGGATACTCAGGAATCCACTTCAGGCGACGCACATGCATCTAGGATGGGGTCACACTTGGATTTACTATATTCTGAGGATCGTCCTACACAGGTATGTTCATATTTTGAACTTAAATTTAATTCAAGTTTGAAATATGAAAATTCCATGTAAATAATAACATCAAACTATATTTATAATATAATATTAATTCAATAAATGTTTGGTGTAGACGCATGATCACGTGATGCCTGAAACTCAATATGATCATCGTGTGCATATGTTGAGTGTTGTAGATCTGGGCTCACCTTTTGGACAGGTACTTGAACCAATATATATTAAATAATTTGTGTGGATATATATCTAATTTAATTTGAATTTGTACACATGTGCATGAATTGATATATTATATCTAGATGCAGGGAGGTCATACAATACCTAGTACTGACCAACCACAAGTTACAGTGGTGAGCGCTCCTGAGACATCATCAGCTCAGGTGTGTGCTTTCAAAAGTTTGTTAAGTTTAAATTAAATAGACATCATAGATCTAATTTAATTTTTCATTTACATAGACATGTGTCAATGATCTATACGAACTGTTGTACATCTATATGCAGGAATTTCATGAGATACCCATGGCAGGCCGCGCACCTGAGACATCATTGGCATTTATGCATGGGAAATCTCAGGTGCATGATCATGAGGTCATATCATTCGAGGTTGTAAACTTTACTTTAAATCTCCTATACAATTTTTACGGACCTTTTAAATATATATATATATATATATATATATATATATATATATATATATATATATATATATATATTCGAGGTTTTCACATATTGTTTGCTTTATATGAATATGCAGGATATAGTAGATCAGGCATTTGCATCTTCTCAAGTGACAGTTATGCTACCCGTTGAAGAAAATATGCCAATTATAGATTCACATGATCATATGGTAATTTATGCATACTAGAAATCATTTTTACTATATAAATACTAGATATTTAATTAAATTTATTTTTATCTAAAAGTTTATATTTTCAAGTTTAAATATGTTTAATTATATCAAAATTTCTAAATAAATAAATTTAAATCTAATTTCAAGTTTCTTGTACTCTTTTACAGCATGATGCGGGTACATCTAGTCAACATGGAACAAAGAGGAGACTTGATTTGACCGATCAGCCTGAAAGTTAGATGGTTTTATATTTTATGGACTATATGTGTTGGACTTGACATATAAATTCTATGGACTATCTATCTCTAGTTTTACATTTGAACATGTTATTATCATATTTGTGTTTATTTATATCAGTTGACTTTAATATGATGATTATATATGCACTCAATTATGATATCTTGTTATGTTCATTTTCATGATTATATGCACTCATACATTAGACTATTTATATTTTATCTAATTTTCAAGTATTACATGCACTATATAAATTCTTATCTAGAATCAAATTTAATATATATATATAATTTATCACATGGTTAGGTGACAAATTAAAACATTCCTTAAATAGTTTAGATCATATTCATAATAAATTAAGGGCAGGTAATTTTAACTATTTTCCAATTAGATAGCAAATATTTGAATCAATAAACAAAAAAACTATCTCCTTGTATGTATAAAATGTATAATCTATACAATTGAATAATTATATAAAATGTGGTAAATACAAGACATGAAATGTATAATCTATAAAATTGGAACAAGATATTTAAAAAGTGACATTGAACAAACATATATAATGTATATCAAGATGTTTATTACAACTATATAATATGATGAAACATAAATGTGCATGTAGATACAATTAAAACTTATCAACTTTTAGGTGAAGACCAAAAATTGACATTTACATAGTCTTTGATCAAATAATTTTTCAGTTCAACAATCACTTCGTAGATCGACTTGATGAGAAGCTGCAAAAATAATTAACTTAAGTAACTACAGTTTTTATGAGTCATTTAAGAAAAAAATTCATGCGAGAAAAGAATAGTATATAGTAAATTCCATAAAAATTCAAAAGATGTTTTCCATAGGATGGATTAAGGGGACCTAAGAGGATATATAGCTTAAGGGGGGTCTTAAGAGAATGGCTTAAGGGGAGTTAAGAGGATGGTTTAAGAGGATGCATCTCATGAACCCTAGGATATGGCTTAATAGGTCCTAAGAGGATGGCTTAAGGGGAATTATGAGAGTCCTTTAATAGGATGGCTTAAGGGGATGTAAGAGGGTGGATTAAGGGGAGTTGATAAAATGACTCAAAGGGATGTAAGAGAGTGGATTAAGGGGAGTTGATAGAATGGATTAAAGGGATGTAAGATAGTGGATTAAGGGAATAAAGATGCAAGAGGGTGGATTAAGGGGAGTTGAGAGAATGGATTAAAGGGATGTAAGATAGTGGATTAAGGGGATGCATGTCATGAACCTTACAATATGGATTAACAGGCCCTAAGAGGATGGCTTAAGGGGAATTATGAGAGTGACTTAAGGAATGCAAGATTATGGATTACAGGGATGTAAGAGGATATGACTTAAGGGTGCTTTAAGAGGATGGCTTAAGGGGACCTGAAACAAAAAATGATATAAAACTTTAATTAGGAAATGATTAAATACAAATATATATATCAATTAACTATATAAACAACTAGATATACTTACCAATATTTATTTATTCTGTTGTACCATCTGCATCCTCTCTCTTTTTTAATGCATCTATGATTGTCTTGTGATCATCCATTGAAAGTGTCCATAAAACTTTATTAGCAGGCCTCCCTTGATATCTAACTAGTTTTATATTGGTTGCCAAAATCAAATGTGAATAATGTATAATCTTCTTGTGTCTTTCATAATCTTCAAATGTAGGCAAGACATTCTTTCTCATCAAATATTTTTGAAGCCAAGTGCCAACAACAACCACTGAACCAGTTGGATACTCAAATTTTTCATCATCCACTCTAGGATGTGCCAACTTATGTTTTCTCTCAACACATCTAGCCAACTAGTAATCTATCTCTTCTTCATTCCCCTCAGGTGCAACAACAGCATACACATGTCCTGCAAAAATAAATACAAAATTCAATAAAAAGTGACTTATATTTAAGTCACATATAAACATACATACATACAAAATTCAACTCAATAAATAATGTACCTTCTTGTACAAGATCTGAAACACGATCATAATCGTCCGATGCAAACACTTGATTATCTTCAATTATCGTTCCATGTTGAACATTTGTCGATGTAGGCGTTAAGGCTCTTTGTTGCCATTGTTCAACCCATTCCGTATTTTCACATGCCTCCCAATCACCTGCAATACAAAATTGACAAAAACATGCCAACTCCCTTGCCCATATTGTCCATGTGTTTGCATTTGAACTCTTAAATGAATGCCATTTTGCAAATCCATTAATTGTTTCACAATCTTGTCGAGAAAAAATATCATTTTCTTCAACTAACCAAAAGAAGCGTCGAACTTTTGAGCTCTCACTTGTTCTTGTAGATAATTTGGTATTGCACCAATCTACAATTGCACATGCATCTCTAAATTTTGCAACATCCTCAAATTTTAGTTGCTCTCTAGCAAGAGCTCTTTTCACACATGCACCTGCTCCATCGTGTTCTCCCTTACCATGACCAACTTCAAAAAAACTCCATACATGTGTTGGATATTATTTTCCTTATGAACTCTACATAACCAATAAAACATTCTAGCATTTTTGAATTGACCTATGCAATTATCTGACCATATGAGATGTTCTAGCATTTGAATTCCTCTCTTTTAAATTTTTATAAAATATATCAAAACAATATTGTACAAACTCAAATGAATGTAATCGATTATCACTTACATAAAAATGGTACTCTCTCAAAAAAATTCTATTATCTTTTGTACTATCTTCTACATGTCTATAAATAATGTGAACAAATATCGCTACTTGCATTGAATTATAATACTGTGATTGAATTTCTTCTTGTGGAGCAAGAGTATAATTTTCAGCAAAATCAACAACTGACAATATACTTCCAATTGGGAATGTGTTTTTACATAAACGAAATTGATTATCAAGCCAATGAGCATTATGAGAGTGTTGAACATATTTAGGTACAAACTTATCTTTAAATTCATTAATAAAAGTATGCACACTAACTTTTTCCACAATTATCTCAACACGTTTTCTAGTTTTTCCATCTTTTAAAGAATACTCAACATTTTTAAATTTTCTTACATCCACTAATTGTTTTCCAAATTCATCTAAACTACTTTCATTCATACATTCTCCTAATAATGAAAAGTTACCACATCTATCGCATTCTTCAGAAATGCATGCTTTTAAAAAAATGAGTTTCCATTTAAAGAGGGATCACAAAACAAACCTGCTATAAAATCTTTGATTCTTTCAGGTGGCATATTAATGCCACAAATGTCCTGCATAATTTGGTTAGCATGCAAATTGCATCATATATATCGAAATATATCATAATAATAACAAAATTGTGCATGAGTCTTACAACAACAAGAGATTTGTTGCTTATTAATTCTAACATACCAAGGTTTACACTTTTCGAATGATCTTTGACTTATGTTAATATTCAATGGTAAGATTGAAGCATCTTTTAAAAAAAATTATATAATTCAGTTTGAGTCATATCTAAGAGATTCTTTGGATGAGGTTCACGAATTTTGCAACCCACCCTTAATTTTAAGACATCTCTAATGTTAGGTGATACTCTTGTATTATCATGCCAAAATTTATGGATTAAATATTTAATTTCATTAGTTAATTTCATGTTTGATCTTGGGAGTCTACCACTAAAACTCCAACATTGATTAATAGGATCCTTTTCAATACCTTCTCTTCTTTTAGCAGCTCTTATCAAAGTTCTAGGATTTACTTTTACACATTTACTAATCTTACTTAACATTCTTTTATTTGAAGTTGTTTTATCAACTAGAGCAGTTGTTATTGCACGACGAGCCACATTCTTATCTTTTGATCGACTTTTCTTACCAATAACATCAATAGCATTAGCAACACTAGATATGACTTGTTCTACTGAATCATCTTTCTTTTTTGATTTTACAAAAACACCTAATTTTTTCATCACTTTTCTCATTTTCAACATTCTCATCAATTGCACCATGAGTTGACATTGGAATCCTAATTTCTTTCTATAAAAAAATATTTTATATATTTTATTTCCATAATTTCTAATTTGTCTCGAAGAAACTTTACCATGAAGGTTATCTAGCATATCTGTTTCAATTGTAAAAAAAAGCATTTTCACCTTCATCCATAGGAGTTTCATTTTCATTCACACAAGGGGTTTCATTTTCATTTTCAAATGTAAAAGGGATTTCATTATCATTTTCATCAATATGAGGGATTTCATTCTCATTTACATTCTCATAAGATATAAGTTCATCATTTTCTTGTTTTTGCATTGTTTCAACCCTAATATTATTGATCTCATCAATGGTGTATCCAGCTTCATCTAAACAAGCAATATCAATATTATGAAAACTTGGGTTTGAACACATACTTGGATAGATTGTTTGAATAGGTGCATTTTCAATATCATTGGGAGGTGGATTTGAAGACACACCCGAAGTTGTTTGCTTATCATTCAAAGTTGAAGTTGAAGGCACAATTGGGTTTGTCTTCGTAATTGTATTTTCTTCTATATTCACCATCTCCACATTTGCATCATCTACATTCATTTCATCATTCATGGCTTCCTCTTCAACATTCTTGGAACTAGATGCTTCCAAATCTTTCATTTGACAATTCCTTTCTCTCCTTTCGCTTTGTCTTTTTGCCTCCTTATCTTTATTTGCTTGAACTTCTTCAGGTGTCATTAACTTTCTACATCTTTTTTTTGTCTTTGCTTATCACCCATGGTTACCAAACCCTCTTTGATCACAAAAACAATAATTCAAGAAACTTATTTTCAAATTTCCACCTCCTTCAAATATTTAAATTAAACTATGTACTATGAAGATCATTTTTTCTATAAACTCTGAAGTACAAAAACATTATGAGTACATCCAAAAATTCACTTTTTCCAAATATTTTTGTAAAAAGTTCTTGCACTTGATTCCACTTCAGAAAATTCAACTTGCATTTTGTCTCTTCCAACAATTTGAATAGAATATGCTCTGCACAAGACAAATTTGCAATAAAAAACGCAGAAAATGACTCTCAGACAGTACTACAAAAAAGGAATGTTGCAGGAAAATCGTCTTTTACCAGAATTTTTTAAACTAGGGAAAAATGGCTATATTAGAAACGCGTACGCATTATGAAATGCGTACGCATTATGTTCAAGAAACGCATACGCGATTCATAACGTGTACGCGTTAGGTTTTCCCAATGGGTCAATAGGTAACGCGTATGCGTTATGAAACGTGTACGCATTTCTTTTGAATAACGCATACACGTTTATTTAACGCGTACGCGTTATTTAAAAATTGAATTTTCACACCACATCCAACCTTGGTTTTAGGCTTGGGAAAGGCTTGGCAATCTGAGCCTTAGCTTTTGACCTACAACTAAAAAACTAAGGCAGATATAAGAAGAATGCCCAACTTTAACAACATAGCTGATGGACTTTTTTTCTGAATGAATCTATAAAATTAAAACCCATTAGATAACACAATGTCTACTTTCTAAATATATAAATTTTGTTAAAATTGGATTATGTTTTCTATTTTTTAATTAATTTCTAATCAAACTAGTCCTTTAAATTGAAATATCAGGTTTTTTAAGTTTTTTAATAAATTTTTATTGGTTAAATTTTTTGTAAAAAAAATTATATGGCATCAAACTTCAGACAATTCTCTACACAATGAAAAAAAAAGAGTCAAAAAATGTTTTGTTTAGGTCCAATTATGTTGTCCGTACACGTTGATTTTAAAAAACATCAATTAAGGCCAATAAAAATTTAATTAAAAAAAAAATATTCAACCAAAAATTACAAAAAAAATCCACATCAAACTTCATATTGTTAGCTCTCATTTCCCAAAAGGAATTAGCAAAATAATTTTATTTGGGTTAAAAAGTGTTGTCTTTACACTTGCTTGGTATGGTAAAAAAATAGGGACTTTTAAAAAGTGGTTTTTATAGATCCCTATCAAAATTTAATTTCTATAATCTGGGTATTTTAATAATTTACATATTTCAAAACTATATTCAAAATTATAGATTTCATATTACTGACTTTTTTTAATATTCATTGTGTAAGTTCCTCAAATGTTCAGTCCAAATGTGACAAATTCTGAAAAACAGCAAAAACATTTCCGCTTTTTGAGCTTTTTATGTACCCAACTTCTTGCATCAACCCTTCTAGACCATTAGTTACTAAGGATGATTTAGGAGTGTGTTGTGTGGGGCTGTGGATGTTGAGTGAGGTTTTGGAAATTTTGATCATACGATAATAGCCAAGACCATGAGTCGCTTGTTGTGTGTTAAGTTCTATAGGGTTATGGATACATTGTTCTCGAGCACCACAGCCTTTTCCATGATATCCTTGTTGTTTAATGAGTTCATACCCTTTTCCATAAATTTGTCTCATGGCTTTGGAATTGGGTGGTTGTTCATTATTAATGTGTACGTAAAGGGTTATTGTGGAGTTTGCTTTGTTGTCTAAAGTGTTTGAGGTAGATGCTTTCGAAGGGTCGTATGAATTTTTTGTTGACATGATGGTTGGTTGTTCTTGTGTCTCACCTTTCTTTTGTGTGAATACGTATTCGCCCATAGATGATGGTGTGAATTCTAAGGATCCCTAATCATCGCCAAATAATATAGATGGTGATTCCTCATCATTGTGTTCAATTTCAAGAGGGTCAATATTGGATGTTGGAATCAAGATTTTCAAAGGACTTGTAGCTCCTTTTTCAAGCTGCAAGCAACTTTCAAGATCGGAATCTACTTCAACTTGATAAATGTTATTGTTATAGAAATATTTCATTATACAATGAAGGGTTGAAGGCACTGCATTCATCTCACGAATCCATGGTCTGCCAAAAAGAGGATTGTACGAAAGATCATAAGGCATGGCATGAATAGGATTTTGCAAAGTAACCACCCCAACTGTAATAGGCAAAGTGATTACACTGAACAGTTTCTTTGTTGTATTATCAAATCCTTGAATAGAGATAGAATCAGGTATTATTTGTGACCTATCAACATGTAATCAATCAAGGAGACTCACACTGCACACATTAAGGGCAGAACCATTATCTATGAGAGTGTGTTTGATACTTGTGCGATTGAATCGAGCAATTATCATAAAGGCATCATGTTGTTTACGCAACTCCAAAGGAGGGAGCTCATGTTGATGGAAGGTAATCTCAAGATTCTTTTTCTGGATGAGAGCTGCCACATCATTCGGATTTGTACCAAGAGGAATTGTGATTTGTTTTAAGGCTGTTTGAAAAATGTGTTTATAATTTTGTGAGTTTTGAAGTAAATCCCAAAGGGAAATCTTTGCAGGAGTATTCTTTAATTGTTTAACAAGATCATACTCCTTTGTGTGTGGGATGTAATGAGGAGCACTAGGAAAATTGGCTAAAGGTAAAGAGAATGGGATTGGTTGTGTCGATTGCAAATTATTTCGAGTATTATATGTATGAGCAATAGTATCATTTACTAGATTGTTGCAACACATTAGTTTGAGGTGGGCAGAGGGTGTAGTGAGGTTTATTGGAAGGATTAAGTGGATGCGAAGGTTGGTAAAGTGTGTAGTAAGGTTTATTGGAAGGATGAAGTTTATACGAGGGTGGGTAAAGGGTGTATTCAGGTTGAATATTGTTAACATCCCATAACAAGTGAGATTTTTCATTGTCTTTGAAGGGTATAGTATCTTTGTCTTGGATCATAAATTCCTCCCTAGAAGGAGAGTTCATAGGAGAACAATAAACCACATCTTCATGACAATTACGGTTTGGTTCATCCAAAATAACTTCATCACAACCAAGGGAGTTATGGATGGTTGAATGTGTTTGATTAGGGGAAGACTTTATGTAATCATTCAGTGTTTGTAATGTCTCATTCTCTTGTTCCATATTATCTACTCTACTAGGAGAGCTTGTAATATGTTTTTCTAAGGTTCAAATGTGCAAAGTAGCTTCATCACAAGTGGGAGAGGCCTCAAGAGAAGAAAAATCATCACATTCTTGTTTTTCAATGATTGGATCCTTGTGTTTAATTATGTGTTCTTGGATGAGGGAAGCATTAGGAAAGGGAGCAAGAAAATTCTCATGATTATCTCTGATTACCTCCCTTTTTCCAATAATGTCTTCCAAAATAGGGGAAGAAAAATAAAGAGGATTGTCATAGGTCTTAAAGATTTGAGTATTTAATGTCAACATATCCTCCTCACAAATAATGTGATTGCGATGATTACTCACAAAAACATTCTCACAAATAGGGGAGGAGTTGGGAGATGAATCTATGGTCTCATCCCCATGTTGTGTTATGTGATCGTCATGATTACTTAGTGTGATGTCCTCTTCCGTAGTAATGTTATGTCTAATAGGAGAGGTAAGAGGAGAGAAACAACTCAGATTTTCACAACTCTCATCAATTGGTTCTTCTAGCACTAAAATATCTACTTCACAAGTGTGAGAGATAATAGGAGAAGAATAAATGTAAGTGTTATGAACATCCAAGGTTTCTTTCACTAAATCAACCTCATCCACAAAAGGGGAACTAGGAGAGGGATCCATGACGAACAAAAAGAGAGGGGAAAGGACCTCATATTCATATTCCTTTAACAAAAGTTGCTTACAACGTGAAATAATATCTAAAAAGAGAACATGCAAGATGAGAACTATAGAATTTTGTAATGAAAACATGATGGAATGATTAATCTACAATCTTGAAACGTAACAATGTGAAAGAAAAGATGCAAATGAAGAATAATGTTTCAAATTTAAAAGGTGACAATTGACTGATTATGAGATGTAACAAGATGAGAAAGAAAACTTGAAAGTGAAACCATGCATGAAATGAGCTAATTAAGGCTAGATTTTATGAGATGCAACAAGATGAGAATGCAAACTTGAAAGTGAAACCATGCATGAAATGAGCTAATTAAGGCTAGATTTTATGAGATGCATATTACAAAAATGCAACTAACTGATATAGGTAGGTTAAGGAAATAAACAGAAGCTGAAAAAGAGTTTTAAGTTCTATAAAATGTTGTTTGAGGGGTCAAAAGGGACTGATTCGCCCAAGGTGGCGAATGTGTCCCAGCATAGACTTTTTTTAGAAATTTTAGAAATTTTTTAGGGGTTTTTATGGTTTTTGAGAGCTATGATGTAGACCTAAATAAAAAATGCAGAATTTTAGAAAATTTACATGAAATTAGATTAATGATATCAAGTTTCCACAATCCATAATGTTCTTTGCAATGGTTTCTGGTTTTGATTGTGTGAGAATTTTTGCATTTTTTAAATGAAATTAGATGTCAAAAATGCAACCTAAGTGCACTTTTTATGAATGCTAAATTTGAAACCTAGCATGCAAATTAACTAATGCAAACCCTTATGCAAAGTCAATGCAAGGATAGATCTATGATGGACTCCAAATCAGAAAAGAGAAGTATTCAAAATTTAGGTTCACCAAAATGAAACGAAGGATTTTGGTACCCAAATCCTTCCTTGCTCTTTTAAAAAATTTCACTTAAAAGGGGAAAGATCGACCAAAATGCACAATGTTTCAATCAAGATTAATGTAAGGATGGATGGGATATTCATGTGAAGTGTGTGTATATGTGTTTGAATGATTACAAATGTAAATAAATGAATGTAAACTAATATAACGCAAGATGTTGGAAAACACAGTGTTGATTGCAAATGTGAACTAGAAACCTAAACAGATGAAAACAGAAATTGATGAAACTGAACAGAGTGAGCCTAGAGGTAGATTAAAATTGCTAGAAGGTTTTGGAATGTTCCATAAGTCATTGTTAATGGCCACTGGGACTAATTCGCCATGCATGGTGAATCAGTCCTACTTTTGATGAAAAGTCCAGGAAACAAGTTTCTGACTGTCGAGAGCTAAATTCTAACAAAACCACTTTTTAGGCCCACATATGGGACTCATTCTCCATGGGTGGTGAATTATTCCACCTCCAAAAATCATCAAATTCAGGAGTTGACTTTGTGAAGCTAGATCTGCATTTTTGCTTCCTATAGGTGTTTGCTTCTGAAATTGTCAAATTCATGTCTGAAAGTGATTTTTGTTGATATTTTGACTTGAATGATGAAGGGATTACTTGAATGACATTGCAACTTGATGTAAAATCATTTCCTAGCTTCCAAAGGACCTAAATCTGCAAACACACAAGAAGAGAAGAAGAAATGGTGATTGTTAGGGCATGGGGGTTTGCCTTGGTCAAACCTTGTTTAGGTAATTAAACCAAAATGATGAAAGAATGGAATGAAGCATGCAATAATGGAATATATTACCTTTCCATGATTTCTGATCTTGAAATTTTGTAGCACAACATGAATATTTAGCCCTTGAATTTGTTTAGAAGCTTTCTTGACATCTTGCAATGATAAAACCCTAAGTTGCTTGACTTGAGATGAAAGATTTATGAATGAATGAATGATGAGAAATGATATATGGATAAGAGATGAGAAATGAGGAGAAAAATACATATTTATACACACATGTGCCTTAGTAACCAGTTAATACCTCATCATAGGCCGACATGAAGCAAAATTAAACTCAAATTTCACTTTTTTTCTTGCTCAAAGGTCAAAATTGGGCCAAATGGGACTCATTCACCACACATGGTGAATGGGTCCCACCTCGATGGGACTTATTTTCTATTCATGGTGAATGGGTCCTACAAGGGCTATTTTGACAGCTTAGATGCCAAGGAATAAGGAAATAAGATCTAAAATGCAACCTTGTTAGGCGTTTGATCAATTTAAGCTTTGGGATGCACAATATGGATTAATATGGGACTATTAGTGATGATTTGAATGTCAAATAGGGCTTGGGACACAAAAATCAATGTGAAAGTGTGATTAAATACACTTTACAACACTAAAATGAGGTCCACTTAGCCTAGGAAGGCACAAGAACCAATGTGAATGTTCAAGACACATTACAACACTAGTTTAACATTAATTTTATTTTACAAGCCTTCTAAATTGATGTGATAATGTTATTAAACACATTTTATAATGTTGAATTAGGGAGAAATAGGTTCATTAATTCTAGAAAAGCGTGAAAGCATCTTACAACACTTTACAACACCTTTACAAGACATCAATAAACAAATGTTATTCAATTTATAATGGCCCATGACCTAGTTTGGATGCATAAATTATCTCAAAACACCTAAATCAAGGCCTCATTAATTTAATTTATCATGAAATAATCCCATGTCAAGCGAAGGGTCCTTTTTTATACGACGTAGAGGGATTAAGGTTTGAGGGTTTAGGGATTAGGTTAGGGAGTTTTCTTCAATTTAAAGGTGTAAGGGTTGAGGGATTAGTGTTGAGGGATTAGGGTTTAGGGTAGAGTGTATTGGGTTGAAGGTAGAGGGTAGAGGGTAGAGGGTTTAAGGGTTTAGGGTTTAAGGGTTGAGGGTTGAGGGTTTAGGGTTGAGTGTTTAAGGGTTTAGGGTTTAGGGTTGAGGGATTGGGTTAGAGAGGGAGGGATGGATGGATATAGAGAAGGAGAGAAGAGGAGGGAGGAACATAGATATATGAGGGTTGAGGATCCAATGTATAGGGTAGAGGGTTTAGAATAGAGG
>VDFB02353493.1:355559047-355642504 GCA_007258455.2 Sequoia sempervirens
AGAGGGAGGGAGTGGGAGAGAGATAGAGGGTAGAGGATAGAAGGTATAAGGGTTAAGGGTAGAGGGTAGAGGGGAGAGAGATAGAATTAGGGTTTAAGGGTACAGGGAAGAGATATAGAATTAGGGTATATAGGGTATAGACAAAGAGAGAGAAATGAAATCTATTAGAAAACCAACTTTCTAATAACATGAGCACGTTTTGAAGTAGAGATATGTTCATTTTTAGCAAGAAATAATGTGCTCGCGTTATAACATGAGGGCGTTTTGGCTTGCACCAAAAATGGTAAAAAACTCAATATACCCGTGATCTCAAGGCCCACATTCTGCATATTCTCTTGGTTCTACGCATGCTCTGACAAAAATTAGCTTTTGATGATGTTGTGAAGTGTGCATGCATGTTTTTCACATTCCACCACCCTTTTCATGATCTTTCCACCACCTTTGCATGAAATAGCATAGTTTTCACATTGAAAGGAATATAATATCAATTAAAGTTTGAATTCCATTTAAAACTGATCTACAATTGAAGTTTGGAGGCGAACAAGCTTTTGAAAAAGTCAAATTGTTGAGGAGTTTGAAAAAATAAGCTAAGGCTACATAATTGGGTTGAACTCCTCCATTTGAAACTCTGGTTTTTTAGGTATGTGAAGTCTTTACAACTTTTTTTTCATTAATCTATTATGGCTTGCTTTCATTTTTGTTATTTTCCATATTCCATGTTGATCATTGTTTGTTTGTCATTATAACCTTAGGTTGCCAATGCACATTTCAAATTACACAATTCTATACACTTACCAATTAAATTTTTAAACCACATCTCTTTGAGGCATTTTGTTGTTTAACAACTGACTTACCTTGTGTATGCTTCCACATTTTGTATACACATATATATGACATATGTTTTAAGGAAGTAAAATAAAACATCATTTCTCAATATTTTATTATGGATGTGCATACAACTCTCTGAAGCTTCCATTGAGGTATTTTTTCAAATAGTTCTACCAAGTAGCTCATTTCTTTGTCTATGCTACCAAATTTTCCATACATGTCTCTAAAAAATTGGAATATACTCCTCCTACATTGATAGATCTTAGAAACTATTTTGGTTTTCATCTCTATTTCTAAATTTACCTCATCACTAAACCTACCTCATCACTTTTAGTTGTGATATATTTTAATTTTTTCCTTGATTAGTCTACCTACAAGGGATTCTAACCCTTCTCTCCACTGTTACAAGACTCTTTATTCAAGGCTAAGTTAGCAACATGGGGAAAGGTGTAGCCTATCTTGCAATCATGGCTCAAAATGGAAGCTTGGAAAAATAATTTGAATTGTGATGCAACCAAGGGAGGTCCTACAACATAAATGAACAAAAAAAATCAACCAACAACAACAATTCACAAGTCACAATTCTCAAAACTCTTCACTTTTCACCAAATCAACACTCTTCCTTGTAGCATTGCCAACTCATTCAATCGGATATTTCTTCTTGATAAGATTCTTTCAGACCAATACTTGAACCATTTCAAGGACCCTTCAGGGTACACAATCACATTCCAACAAACCACTATTGGTTACTTTGTAACAACTTTCTCAAATCAGGCTTTCTATGCCAACTAGGCCTCAAATTAGGACACTTTAACAAAGAAACTTATCTTGAAACTTGACCAAAACCTCCAAAAACATGTGGGAAGAAATTTATATGTATTCAAACCAAATAATTCACAATTAGTTCTCATAAATTTATCCACCAAGATGCCAAAACCAAAAACCCTCTTTTTAAGCCAAATAACCTAGGGCTTATTGGAAAACACACTTCCCAACCTTATCAAAACATGACACCACCTCAAATAGGTCTAAAATGGCCCACAAAAACTCAATTCAACAAGAAACAATGCTTTCCTAACACAATACTCACTTTAGCATGTCAAGACCTCTCAAATTCACATGGAAAACACCAAATTTCACTCTAGGGTTTCATGCCCAACTCAACTCTTGACCTCCCCTGTACTTACTCAAAATTTCCACAACTTTTTAGTAATGTTGCAAACCCATTCCTTGAGTTATAGTTTCCATAGTGAGAGGAATGGGTCAATACACCATTTTAAATGACTTTCAAACCTTAAAATTGTGTGTTCAAGTTGGTCTCAGAAATAGTTGAGATGGTAGGGGCAGCGTATGCCTCATAGAAATGGGGTCTCATGGTGATGTAAATGAGGTCTCATAGTGATGTACATCACCATGAGACCCCATTTCTATGATTCATATGCTACCCCTACCTTCTCACCCCTACCACATTGGCAAGCCTATGGTCAGGTTAAGAAGGTAGGGGCAACGTATGCCTCATAGAAATGGGGTCTCACGGTGATATACATCAATGTATGCCTCATAGAAATGGGGTCTCACGGTGATATACATCACTGTGACACCCCATTTCTATGAGGCATACGCTGCCCCTACCTTCTCAACCCTACCGCATTAGCAAGCTAGTGAGTGAGCTAGCTTTCTAATGCTCCACTAGCTTGTCAATGTGGTAGGGTTGAGAAGGTAGGGGTAGCATATGCCTCATAGAAATGGGGTCTCTTCTATGAGGCATACGCTGCCCCTACCTTCTCAACCCTACCACATTGGCAAGCTAGTGAGTGAGCTAGCTTTCCAATGCTCCACTAGCTTTCCAATGCAATAGGGTTGAGAAGGTAGGGTTAGTGTATGCCTCATAGAAATTGGGTGTCATGGCACCCCATTTCTATGAGGCATACGCTACCCCTACCTTCTCAACCATGCCGCATTCGCAAGCTAGTGAGTGAGGTAGCTTGCCAACACTCCACTACCTTGTCAATAGGGTAGGGTTGAGAAAGGTAAGGGCAACGTGATAGGAACCTAGGTGGTGAAGACCCCAACCAACTCAAAATGATCAGACTGAAACAAGAAACTAGCCCCTTAAACACTATACACTCAACTTATCCCAAACACACACCTAAAGGCTTATAGCCCTGCAACATTGCTTTTTCTCAATATCTTTTAGAGAAGGTCATACAGAGACCTAAAAAACATCATCTGAGACACACTTCAACTCCTAACACAACATACCAAAAGGTTTCAAGAGGTTTCTTTGCAACAATATTGAAAACCAATAGGTTTCCCTGCCTTTTAGGCCACCAAATAGCCCTCTTTTACAAAGGAGGTACCTCCAAAACACTTTGTTTTCACCAAATATCAACTAATAATCACTAATTGTGTTACAAAATAACAAATTCCACCATTATTTCTCAAAGCCTTGACATCTAAATCATTGTACCACCAAACCCTCAACTTTCATGCAAATAACCTAGGGTTTATTGAAAGTCTTGACAACTGGGCTTACCAGACCTCACCAATACCAACAACACTTCAAAAATACCCTATGCAAACTCAAACAACCATTTCATGGAAGGTTCCTTCAAAATTTCATGAAAGCCCTTCTTTAACACCCCATTTACACAAGGAAAACAATGTAATTCTGCCTATCTTGTAATCATGGCATGCCCCTACACCACCTTTGTCTATGCTATAAATACTCTTGTACATGATGTTGTAAGTATTTTTTATGAAGCCTTGAATGACATATATTTCATTTATTTGAATGGATAAATATTTAGGAACTAATATTTGTCTCATTACCATGCTACAAGTAAAATTATTCACCATGCCGAAGAAACAAAGAAGGAATAAACTAACAGACAAAGAGTATGAAACCTTCAAAACAAAGAAGAGAGAACGGGTGGTGGCATATTGTGAAAAGAATAAATTGCGTACGATTGATGAAAACAAGCCAATTGAAGAGGACCCTCAACCATCAAAAAGAGAACATGATTTGGCAGCACAAAGGGCACAAATGCGAAAGCATCGTGGTAAGATAGATTTGGATATCATAATTGGAGACACACCCTCTATAGAAAGTGAATACAAAGGGACACCATTAAATACAAGTGAATATGGAGGGACACCAGCTACCATAAGTGAATATGGAGGGACACCATCTATCGCAAGTGAATATGGTTGGACACCATCCAGCGCATCTCAAGTTGAGAGTACATCATCACTCAGATTTGATGAAGAAGGTATGCCATCATCCCCACGTGAACCTCAAGGTATGTCTTCCACTCCACCCTCAATCGAAGGTATGCAATCTAGCCCACCTAAATTAAATATTGATGAAATTCCTAATGTTGAGATGTATGTACCTAGGAGAACACCACCTAGGATTTTGCATAGAAAGCCAAAGTATTTGATTAATATTGATGAGGATATTTTGCAGCACATGGAAGGTAAGATTCTAGTATGCACTTGTAGAAGATATGTTGATAAGATTTGGAAATTGTTCTTTCAAAGGCTAAATGAGACCGCAGGATGTCAATTATTTGTTGAAATGATGTGGGGTATAAAGTATAGAAACATCATGAAGACTCTTTGGTTGAGAACATCGAATGTATCAAGTGAAAACACTATTGAGACCGCATTTCTTTGAGGCATTTTTTCAAACTACAAACTACCTTGTCTATGCTATTGCTTACTATTATGCTTTGATATATTTTTTCCAAGCATCCATAGTTTGTTGGAAAACACCTTTTTTAAGCATTTATCCATAGCAGGAGGAAATGAACTATTTGATAAAATGCTTTGGTAGACATGTATGGAAAATGTGGTAGCATAGAAAAGGTGGTGATCTATTTCAAAAATTTCTTCAAAGAAATTGGGTCTCATGGTGATGGATCACCATGAGACCACATTTCTTGAGCCACTTTTCAAAACTCATTGCCTTGTCTATGTTATTGCTTACTATTATTCTTTCATATATTCCTTCCAAGAATCCATAGCATAGACAAGGCAGTGAATTGTTTGAAAAGATGTCGAGCAGTAAAAAGTGGTCTCATGGAATGTCATGACAAGCAAATGCAATTGGAAGTTGCTCCTAGACTTATTACTTATTCTATGTGAAGTAATTGTATCACTGCTTATGTTGACTTTCTAAACAACTATATTGTATTTGAAATTTTGTCATCTATCAACATCTAGTTATTAGTTATAGAATGTGAAGTAATGCTTTGAGTTTGAATGATGTGCAATGCATTGTAATCAACAATATGAATATAAACTACACAAATCTATTAAGTACAATTCATTAGTTAAACTCTTTATTCTATTACCTGTGTGTAGGTTTGAGTGAATCCACTGGCACTGGGAGGTGTTCCCTCGAAACCTCCAATATTAGCCTATTCAACATCCAAAATCACATATTAAAATACCATTCATAAAACAATGATATTAACATGTAATAAATTTATAATTGTTTACTAGTTACATACCCCACTGATAGGTGTACTACAAAAATAAGTAGGTGTAGGTACGGTGTATCCAGTCTCAACACTGTGACCCTGCAATTTTATTAAAATCATAAAAACTAAATTAGTTAATCTTTCATTTCAAAATCAAAATTTAATAAATTAAATTCAATGAACATGCTAACTTTTACTTGAGTATCAATGCAATATGCCTCATGCAAAATTTCAGTTGCCCTCTCCATCTCCATAGTTGTAGACGGATCCTATGTAGCAGCCTCTTGAGTGTCGGTGGGGTCATATAAACAAGTCACCCCGCAAGATTGACACAAATGGGTTCGAAGGCCACCACTCAAAGAATCCCCTGGATGGTGTTGTAGAATAGGGCTAGCATGTTGGATGATACTCTAGGTCAAATTGTTGATCGCCTGCAATGTCTCTACGTCAGAACTCTCCTTCGTGATGGAAGGGATAACAATGTTCTCATGAGGCGGCCTAGCGAGAGCTCGTCTCCCTTTCCACGTAGGATCCAGCTATGCATCCGGTCTATCCTAAGCCGACCCCCCACCTCTCCCCTGGAAGTCCCTCATATCAAAATAATTTGGGATTTTGTTCAATATGAACTCACAGTATAGTTTCCTAAGGAAATATTGTAGGACTTCACAATTGTTGCACGGTAGGTAATCAAAAACCATGTACCACCTATCATAAAAAAAGTTCCTAATCTATTGGTGGTGGCACCAATGAATAGCAAACCTCTTCGCATTGAGGGTAAGATTTTGATTTGTGCGTGGGTTAGTGAATAATGAGCACAAATCACCTTTTGTAATTTTTAAATCCTTTACATCTTTATATGATAATTTATCCGTGTAATAAGCACTAGCCGCCTACCTCCTATCTTGCCATCCAGTTATTTGTTTGTTAATTAAATCTACATTTTTTAAAATATATTTCAATGAAGTTGCCAGGGTCATTCTTTCCGCGGTTGAACAGTTTGGATTGCTCAACCTCCCAATAAAATCCTCAATTTTTTTTTTGTTGTTCTCAATTTCACTAATTAAATTTTGTTGAGTGTTAGGAGGGTGTTGAGGGATTGGTGGAGGAGGTTGTTGTTGTGGTTGATTTTTTTGTTGAGGATTTTGTTACTTTGCTTGATGAGGATTTTGAGGGTTTGCAGGTTGATTTGCATCTCTTACAAATTCAAAAAAATAAATATCAAATACAACCTAAAACTAATAAATTCAACCTAAAAATAACAAATTCAAAACAAAAAGCAAACAATCCCTACCTCTCACACCTCCTCGTTGACGTGGCAGCATCCTCGTGATGAAATAGTAACCGTTGATGAATATTTTTGCAAAATACCTCCTAGAATGTGAGCATAAAAAATGGGGGTTTTGGCCGTGGGCAAAAGAAAAAACATAGTCGAAATGCAAGAATGAATTCATTTTACTTTTTTTATTTTAATAGGTCATAACACGAGTGCGTTATAATGTGCTCACATTATGGGCTCATTGTGGCCAAGCCTCAAGCTCAGAACACCAAGCCATAACACAATCGCGTTATGAGTTTTCAAAAAAAAATTAAAAGTGGCCACAAATTGGCTACCCATCTCCATGCACCCGCCCAAAAATCACTTAATTTTTTTTGAAATTTTTGAAAAAACCCTAATTGAGACTCATTCGCCCCTCTGGGTGAATCAGTCCCAGTCCAAATTTTAAATTTCCTTTAACAGCATTAAAAACCTCATTTTTATGCTTCCGAAGCCTCCTAGTAACATATACTATAAGTTCGGAAAGTTTCAGTAACATTTGTTTTATGTATCTAGGTCAAAAACATCAATTTAGGGTACTCATTTTTTAAATCATTTCAATTACAAGCATCATCAGATCTGAAAATGTTCACATTTCTAAAACTTTGCATAATTTTGATAAAAATGTTTTTTTTTTTAATTTTGGATATACATTGTTTGCATTCTTAAAGTTTTGCATACATTGGATAAAAGTAATTTTCATCTTTGGATATGCATTGTTTACATTCTTAAAGCATTTCATAAGATGGTTAGAAGTGTTTTTCATTTTTGTTCAAACAATGTTAGTACCTTACCTTTCTAGGAATGCTAAGAAAAAGGTCATATCCCCTCCCTATGAGAGTGTTTTAGTGAAAGAGAATACAACCTTGAACATTCCTAACGATCATATTTGTTCTTCTCCTAATATCTCTCCTATTGGAAAAGAAGATATTTTGGTGTTAGAAGAACCAATCAATGAGAGTTTTGAGAATCCTAGTTGTTTCTCTCCTTCTACCTCTCTTATTAGGCAAGACATTGATTAACAAGAAGAAACAACCATAGATAATCATGATGATAACATAGCACAACAAGAAACCATTGAAACTTCAACTAGACTATATTCATCTCCCAACATCGTCCCCTCTTGTGATAATTTTTTAGAGGATGAAAGCATAAGTGAGGAAGACATGTTGGTGTTGAATGAACAAACCTTTAAGGTGTATAACAACCCTCTCTATGATCATTCTCCTACCTATCCTATTTTGGAAGACATTAGGGAACAAAGGAATGAAATCATAAATGATCATGACAATCATATTTGTTCTTCTCCTAGTATCTCTCATAGTTGTGAAGAAGATATTGTGATGTTAGAAAATACAATTGATGAAAGTCATTGGAATCTTGATTTCCTCTCTTCCCCTAGAGAAAACATTAGTGAACAAGGAAACATCATCATTGACAAGCAAGAAAATCCAACCATCAATCATTCCCCTACTTGTGATGAAGTCATTTTGGAAGAACCAATCCTTGAATGTCAAGAACATTCAGTTTACAGTTCTCCTAAAAACTCTCCTCCAAGGGAGGATATCATGGTGCAAGAAAATGACAACAATAGTAATGAGACTTCCTTGAATTATAGTGAAAAGATGATAGTAGATTGCCCTTTATTAGAAGTACATCAAACCAAGACCTCTGAGGTTATGAATGCACAAGTTTCCATTATATTCCCTTGATTAATGGACCTCCTACATACCCCGCGGGACATCCTAACAATCTTCTAATCCTTTACCCACCTTCACACAAACCTCCAACTCAAAAAAAACCCAAACTTGTCCTCTACCCACCTAAGAATAATGTGTCGCAGCAGCCGAGTCATAATATCGTTTCTGATACATATAACACTATAAACAATACACAACCAAGAAAAACACCTTCAACATCCCTCCCATTTCCTAATCCTATCCTATCTAGTCCCCCTCGTTTGTCTGCACAAATTAGAAAGGAGTATGATCTTATTGAACAACTTAAGAACACTCCTACTAAGATATCATTATGGGACCTTATTCAATCCTTCCCCCAATATCATAACATGATTCAAAGTTCCTTTCAAAAAGTTCCTATCCCTTATAATGGACAACCAAATAAAATAGCAGCCCTGATTCAAGAAATAAAAGCTGACATTGTTTTCCACCAAAGTGAACTCCCCCCTTTGGAAGTGTAAAAAAAAATGATGCTTTTATAATAATAGCTAAATACAATAGAACAGGGATAAAGTGAACCCTTGTCGACAATGGCTCTTCTCTTAATTTGTTTAGTGTAAATCTTTTGGATAGGCTTGGCGTGTATAAATCAAAAATTCAACCTACCTCTTTATCTATTAGCGGGTTTGATAATGTGGGAAGAAAACCGCTTGGAGTGATTACTTTGCCTATTGCAATTGAAAAAGTTACATTACAAACTCCTATTCATGTTATGCCTCATGATCTTTCATACAATCTCCTTTTAGGGAGACCATGGATTCATGAGATGCATGCAGTGCCTTCTACCTGTAGACACTAAAAAATGTCCTAATCAAAGTCATACACTTAAATCAGATTTATTAACATCATTTCATCTTTAATACATCCTCTTTTTGCTTAATTAATTTAATTAGCCTAGCTAATTAATTAATTGCATCATTTTCATCTATCAGCCTAATTAATTAAATTAGGTTAATTCATCTCTTTTCGCACTAACACTTCATCTAATTAAATCAAAATATTTAATTTAATCTCCTAGGTCATCTTATTTAATTAAATAACCCTAAGTTATTTAATTAAATATCATTGCACCCCTCCCCTATTTATTAAATCATCTAATTTAATAAATCTCTCTTAATTCTTCTAATTCCCTAATTGCATAAATTAAACTAATTTTCTTCTAAGCAAAGGGAATATTCCCATGGAATATTCCTTATCCTCCTTTTTGCACAATTAAAACTTTGTTTTAATTTGTAAATTACCTTTTTCCTCACCCCAAAAGGAATATTCTCTCTCCTCCAATCAACTCACTTGGCTTCTTGAACAAGCTAAACCTTCAACCTCTTTAGCAAGTTACCTTTGACCTATGTGAGTAGGTCAAAAGTGTGTTTGTTTGAAGCAAGTGTGAGCCCTTGATTAACTTTCATCATGCATTCTCATCCATTTATGAGAATCCATGATCCATGCCTCTTATCCCCTTCATCTTGAATTGTTGATCTTAAGCTTTTTGATCTCAACCATTCATTCCTCATTTGCTCTCCTATAAATAGATCACTATTTGGAGACAAATGGATCCATCTTTTATTGCAAATTTATGTTGTTGAATTTACTTTCACACACACTCATCTTTTACTCACTTGTTAGATTGTTTTAGTTCATTTTCATTGCATAATAGATTAGAACATCCATTAATGGCCTCCATGCATCCATCTTAGTTTGTATATGAATTAGGATTTTTCATCTTTTAGCATAATTTTAGCTTAGATTAGCTTAGATTAGCTTAGAATTTGTATATATTCAACATTTTTAGCATAAAATCATGGTAACTTAGCTTGCATCATGTTCGTTTTTAGCATAAACTAGGTTTTCATACACTTATCACTATGGTTTCATCAATTCTCTTCCATAGAATTGATGAAATAGGCTCACTAATCATGGGATTGGGAAAGGGTCGTTGTTTCACATCAACACAACACTAATTCCACAACAAGATAAGTTTCAGATGGATTAGAGTAGATGTTTTGAAAGCTTTCATGATTTAATATGTTAGGTTTTGATAAATGTTTAGTTTCAATTTCATTTGATTGATCTTGTTGAGATTCAAGTATGGGTGGCTCCGTTATGCTTCGATTCTTCATGGATCAAGCGTAATGTTGCCAATACTAGTATTTTCGCATCACATTCTAGCGCTAGGAGGGAAAACTAATCATTTAATTGTTTTTTAGCTCGAAATCCATGTTCATGTTGTTTTGCAGGTTGCAGCGACACTCAAAATACAAACAGCGACGCTATTTCAATAGCGTCACCATATAGCGACATTGTGGAAATTTGAAACACCGACGAGTATTTAATCTACCAACGTTGATTTAAATATGGCGACACATATTTAATTTGAAGATATCGAGAAATGAAAATGGCGACACTCAAAATCACCAGTCTGATGCTTTAAATTTCAAACAACGACGCTATCGTTAGAAGCGATGCCCAACCAAATAACGATGCTATCATGCTCACTAGTCTTGTTGTAGAGCAACACCCATTTTCACCAAAGCAACGCCCACAGTTCAAATCGCGACGCTATCATGTGCAGCGGCGCCCAACTCTGGTAAGAAGTTTAATGTCTTTTTTTTAGCATGTGCTTTAATTTTTTGACTTTATTTGAATGCTAACATGTCACTGACTTCTCATTTTTTCTTTTTAGACTAACTAGTTTTGTAGATTTGGAGAAAAACTAGGAAAAATTTTACCCCAACTTGTTGGGGTCATAACTTTCTACTTGATGGTCGAAATTCAAATTTGTTTGCACCATCGAAAAGCTCTCCAAGAGGACTAATTTAGTCCCTAAAAATCTAATGCCTTCGACAATTAATTTTTTGGGACCAACATAAGTTTCAACCCCAAATTCCACTCCAAAGGCCTTTGAAAATGCAATTTACTACAACATAGAAAAAATTGAAAAAAAATGAAAATTTAATTTTTAGTTTTTCTTAGTTGTAGTTATTGTAACAGTGTTTTGACACTTGTGGGGAAATTATAACCCACCATATGCCGCTTTGGTTTATGTTTTAGGACCACTAAATTTCCATTGGGTTTTAAAACTTACACTCTTAGGACCAACTAGCTTTCAATTGGGCTTAAAATTCATTTTCAAAGTTGGTTAAAACTAAACCCTCACATCATCATTTTACTTTGGGTTTAAAATTGAACAAGACAACTTCATTTTTCAATTGGTGCTTAAAACGAACTCATCACTGCTTTGAAGGGTTAAAATTTACAATTGTTTGTTATGTTTTGTGGTTTTCAACATTGTTAATGGATTGTATGCAATTCTCTTGCGCCATTTGGTGACCTTGAGAAATAGAAACATTCTCTAACACTTTGCAAGATCACCTACATGTTTCATTTGGGTTTAAAATTGAACAATCATGCTAGTGTGAGAAAGAGACATTGTGTGTGTTCCCTCCTTGCGCTTTACGTGAACTGGGTGGTTGAACTACAAGTGTACTCCCTCTATTTTGTTATCTTTAGAGGGGCCTACCTAAGACCAATTTGAAGGAAACTCCAACTGGTTTTTCACTCAGGCCGGTATATAAATGGATAGGACTAAACTGTCAAGTCCTCATGGTATGTAGGCCTTAGTCATACAGTGTCTTTCAAAATGGGGTACTATTGTAAAAAGTATAAGAGCCCCTAGTAGGATTGATTAAAGCCTTTAGTGGCTTGTTGGACACCCGCAAGGTGCCATGTCCCCAATTACCCTTACTACAACCCATTTGTTTAGCATGCCAAAATCCTAAAATATTTGTTGGTGCAAGAACGGTCGTTCTAAAGCCGCCCCACATTTGTACTATTCAATTGTAGAAATAGGAAAATTCCTTTTAATCTCTGAATTTTAAGGATTTTGAGATTTGGTGGTCCTGAGAAGTGTGTACCATGGAGGGGAGCCAGTGTCACCAAATCTCTAACTATTCGCATTGTCTAGTGTTTGGAGAAATCCGAGTGGGGACTCAACAACTATGGCCATTTCTATCATTGTGAGTCAATTTATCACTTTTCTTGGTTTCAAAATTATGTAAAAACAAACATTCACTATCTTCCTCAAAATTTCAAACACTTTGGCCTAAATATGGATACCTCTTGAAAAGCCTTGATATTGCTACTTGTCCTAAGGATTCTATCCTTAGATATTTCTAAATATCTTGACTTAATCTCAATTACATATTTTCCAAAGACAACATAGGCAATTATGGCTTCAACCTCATGATTTTCATGAAATGGACATTGTGAAAGTTATGATGTTTTTTACATAAACATTTAGTTTGAAAACATAACCAAGACAAGTGTATGTGGTAAAAATAACCTCATTAATTAAAGATTAAATCAAATGAACACCCCACATTGATGTATGTTCAAACTTTGACTCCCCAAAACAAGCAAATTGAGACAAGAAAAACATTGGCAAAATCATTGAGCTCCATTATCCAAAGTCATTGAGTTTTATTTTCAAAATCATTGGGTCCTATTTCCAAAATCATTTGAGTCCTATTTTACCAAAATTATTGAGTTCTTAGGGTTTCATCACTTTAGAGGTATAGCATTTTTCTCACTACCGTGGTCTTATCAAAACAAAAGGTTCACTTTAGGTCAAAATTGGTTCAAACATTTCACTCACCCTTTCATCAAATTTCATCTTTCACTTCATCCAACTTTGCAAAATTTTGAGTACACCAACACTTTGTGACTTAAACATCAACATCAATCAAACCAACTGCTAACTTAGCTACTTTGTATGTGAAATGTATCCTTTTCCATGCACTTAGTTAAGCTAGTTATCATTTTTTAACTAGCTCATCTTGAAGGTAACAAGTCTACCCTAAATATTTACAAGTTCATAAACATCCTTTATCCTAACATCAAAACATCAAGAGAAAGTCAAAAGTGTTGTCCCAAAATGTTTGCAAATATCACTTCCCACATCACCCATATTTTCACCCCCCATTATCATCATTGCTCTGAAAAGACTTAGAGCATCCCTTCTACCTAGATTTGAGTCAACTAGAGAGTTCAAACATTACAAATCTCAACACACCTCTCCCATCATTGATCCACAATCTATGGTAAATACAAGATCACAACACAATAGAATCATGGAGAAAACCAAAGTCTTATCTACCATCAGTGATCCAAATCCTCAAGAATTCGATCCAAGGATTTATTCTACCCCCTCACAACAACCATCATCTCCATCATGGCCATATGAGATAGAAGATGTCACGAACAACCCATTTGGACTTACTAGAGAAGAAATCATGGAACATCAAGCCTTAGAAAACATGACTCCAATTTCACCATATTTTGTTGCACAATCATTGACACAAGGCTTGACACCATCTACAATTCAACCAACTCCGTCCCTTCTGCCAATTCAACCCTTAACATCTAGTCTTGCAACTAGGCTAGGAACCAACCTTGGTCTCACTTCATGTCTAGGAACAAACACAACTTTGGGTATTCACAAAATGACCATTCCATTAACCACCAAACTTCTCCAAGACACAAGTTGGATACCAACCTTTGGCAAACCACTTACATTCCATGATGCCACAACAATCTTGACATCTCGAGTGTAACCATCTTCATCCATCATCGCAAATATCCCAAGTATTCCTAATGTTACACAAGGTAATGTGAACCAAGTACCTCAATTAGGAAAACAAGGCCAAGTTAACACTTTCACACAAATTCAACCCTTGACAAGTGGTTCTAACAACCCCATTGACACATCAAAACAAGTGATTACCCAAGCTACTCAAATCAATCCACCATGCACATCAAAACCATCCATCCTCAATCCAAATCAAAACAACACCTTGGTTACAAATACCATCAACCAAGATAATACCTTGATCACACCTCAAATACAACAAGGGAAACCTCTAACCATCAATCAAGGAAACCCTTTTAATCAGTTACAAGGTCTAAATGTTCCATTACCATCGCAATATATAATGGCATCATCATCTTTCCCCATGGTCCCTCTCACCATTAAAAATCAATTGGGACCTCAAACTTACATTCCTCCATCTCAATCCACCATCTTGCAAGGAATGTTGAACCAAGGGAATGCCCAACCTCTCATCAACAATCTGCAACCTACACAAAACATCAACACCCAAAACATATTGCAGATGTCCCAACCACTGATTGATCCTACATTGCAAGCACATGCCTTTGCCTTACAACAAGCAAAAAAAATTTATCAGCAAGTCATCCAACAACAACAACAATATCAAGTAGCCTTAGTAGCATAGAAACAACATCAAGCAACCTTAGTAGCACAGCAACAACATCAAGTAGCCTTACTAGCACAGTAACAACATCAAGTAGCCTTAGTATCACAACAATGACATCAAGTAGCCTTAGTAGCGCAACAACAATAGCAAGTCCAACAAGCCACCTTAGTAGCGCAACAACAACAACAAGCCCAACAAGCTGCCTTAGTCACGCGACAACAAGCCCAACAACAACAAGCACAAAAATAGCAAGCCTTACTAGCTCAATAGTATTCCCAACAACAACAACAACAAGGTTTCTACTATAACCCTCAACAGAACATTGTCAATACAAATGTGCTAGGAATATATACATCAACACCTCAATCACCTTCACAGAATCTCACACCGCCATATACCCCATACAACACCTTATCATATCAAACACATCCATAATCCCACCATATGTTCCTCCATCAAACCCACAAGATGATCTAGCATCACAACTTAAGGTGTTGTACAAGAAATGTAGGACCTTCGGATGGGCAAGACAAAAAATCCCCATACATAGAACCTATGTCCCTATCCATTCGATTGAAACATTGCAATGGTACCGTTCCCTCCCAGATTTGAAATCCCCAAATTTAATAAATATAAAGGGGGGGGAAACTTGTATACCACATCAAAGAATTAAATGTCATGTGTATGGAGGTTTCCTACAATGATTCCTACTTAATACGCCTCTTCCCACGAAGTTTAACAGGTCCTACCATGGATTGGTTTTCATAGTTACCCCCAGGCATCAAAAATTTCCAAGAAATCATTGACTAATTCATAGATCACTTCTCCTTCAATCTTGACATGGATGTAAGCTTAGAAGAGTTGTATACACTCAAACAAAACAAAGGAGAATATTTTGCCAATTTCTTGCAATGATGGAGGCAAAAAGCTAGCAAAAGCAAGTGATCACTTCTCAACAAACAACAAGTGGGCATTATCATAGAAAATCTAGAACAAAATCTATCCCTCCACTTGAATATGCAGTGCATCACATCTTATGATGAGTTTTTCCCTAGATCCCTTAACATCGAGAGAGCCCTAATCTCACAAGGAAACACACAAGTGCATAAAGACAACCGCCCATCCACTAATTTTAACGAAAAGCCCCACCAAGAACAAGAATGTTACTAGTGATGGTGTTGTTGATGCAAAGGTGGTATTAAGTACTCCTAGACAAGAAAACACCCAACCCATGAACATACAACAACTATATGCACAACCACCAAACAATCAACCAACGATCAATGTTGCAAACACTCAACACAGACAATGGAGAACAAACAATGCTCCTAAGGGATAATTTACTCCCTTATGGGAACCTATGGAAGACGTGTTCAAGAGGTTGATACAATCTAACCTTATCACACTCCCAGATTTCTCAAACTATCAAGAGCCACAAATCAAACCTCGTAGCTATAGAGAAGATCACTTTTATGAATTTCACCGGTACAAAGATCATAGCATACAAAATTGTTTTAGGCTCAAACATCTAATAGAGGAACTTATTGAATAAAGAGACATTGAGGTTGATCAAAAATATGGGAATGAAAATTTGACAATTTACACGAACCCTATGCCTGATCATGGAAAAACAAAAGATTTGATAAAGGCATCAACTTCAAACAATACCCAGGATACCATGTTGGGACATGTTTACTTTTTTTATGAGGAATCAGACATGTATCAAGATACTATTTTAAAACAAATTCCAAACCCATCAACAGTATTTGGCACTATTTTATACCGTAATGACATCAAGTGGATATCAGATTGTGATATCTCTCCCACATATGACTCAATGATTGGGCATGTTGAAGAAGTTCCAAACAAGCCAGAAATATCCCTTATTACACCCATACCCACAAAATGTTGCAAAGAGTCTTTTACTGATGATATATCATCGACCCAAGGATCATGTCGAGAGGAGGCTCTTGAGGATAATGAAAGTTCCTCTGAATTGAGTCAAGATCAAGAACCATTATCCCCAGAGTTTCACAAAGAACTAAGGGACATCTTCCAAACCATTCTAAACTCCAAATATGTCCCCAATATCACTCCTAAGATGTTTCTTTCTGATGGACATATAGACGTTCTTCATCCAAAACATGAGTCTCCCACTCTTGATATTCCTACACAAGAGCAAGCAGTAGTCGAGATTATTGATTCTTACAGTGATTGTGCATCATTGACATTTTTTGAATCGGTACCAACATCTTTTCAAATAGTGTCAATAGATAATTATGTCATAGAAACAAATAAAATAGTTCATGAGCGAGCAACGGTCAAGATTCTTGATTCTTACAGTGATTGTGCATAATCAAAATCTTTTGAGTCATTATCAACATCTTTTGAAGCTATATCAACAAAGAATGATGTCATAGAACCAGAGCAAATAATTCATATTCCTAAGCAATAGGAACCCATAGCAATATCATGTGTTCACAACAAGTCCTACTCAGTGGCTATGGATCAAAGGATACATTATCAGGGCAAAGGATTAGGTATTGATAATACCTTCACAACGCCAGGGGAAATCTTGTCTACAAAAAACATCAACATATGGGGCACGAAGGATCCTTATGATGAAAATTTCAATGCTATAATTAGCCATATCATGAGTTAGCATTCACCCATCATCTCATATGAAAATTGGGACTGTGAATAAATATTCATCGAGCTCCCTTTGGGCTTTATTTTGTTGAAGTATCAGCCCACACATTACATTAAAAAGTCATTCGGCCCTTTTTGATAAACGTCACTGCCTCTACCATGTGTCTTCCCTACACTCCCCAAAGGATCTCTTCCCTTTGCATTTCAAAATGGCCCTACTGCACTGCCATGTGTCCGCTCTATGCACAATTGAAAGTTGCTTCCCTTCGCTTTTGCGTCAGGCTCTATCTGCATGCCACGTGGCATCATCTTCACATTTTTTAGCAAGCCCCATAGTCAGTACAAAGGATGAGGTAGGTTACACATGTCTCCTTGGTGTAGGCTTTTAACAGTGAAGGAAAAAGATGAGCATAGGCCGCACAAAGTCGCCACGTGTCTATTCAGTAGGTGTTTCTTTTAAACAATGGATGGACCGAGCCAAGGACCGCGACATCCTGCCACGTGTCATAACCACTTTAGCAGGGTAATGACACTTGTCTACATGACCTTGTCGGGACCACTACCATCATTTATAGAGGATGCACCTAAACTTGGAGCGACCAAATGCTTTGGCTGGAATATTTTATGTTGCAACGACTGGGAGGAATCTTTGATTTTGCATCATTTCCAAGGATTCTCAAATCTATTTTTTTACTACTTGCCAAGGCGGTGGGAGCATTTTTGGCTATATATACTCCTTGTTTCGGAGGAGGGGTTCCAGGATTTTGTATAAAAAGCATAGATTAAAAAAAAAAGACACCAGGCCTTTGTTATTGTTGTTTTAATTATTGCAAAGAGACTCGCAGACTATGATAATCATTCAACCTTTCTGCTCTTCTTATGATATTTCATTAACTTTAGACTATGTTGTTATTGTTTGGATGATTCATTTGCAGAACTTCTATAAATTGAATGCAAGTTTGTTGTCTTAGATCATGTCATGTGACTCTTCTTGTCAATAAATATGTGTGAAAAGTTATTTTATGTCAATGAATGAATTGTTTATACTTTAATCTTTAGTTTCTGCCTTTCTGGGACATCGTAAATTGTTGACTGGGCCCCTAGATCTATGATTTATCATGCCTATTATCTATGTCTTCGTGCATCACCTTAGGTTAGACTTTTATTTTTATATCTATTTCTTTTTCCCTTTCCAAACCCCAACTACAGAAGAAGTCAACTTTTTTAAAATTTGAAGGTCACTCAATTTAGTGCAATAGGTCCCACATAAACTGAGTTTCCCACAAAAGGGTTGTTACCTTGCCAAATTTTGGCATCAACATTTTTTCTTTTTTTGGCACGCCCGGTGGGACTGAGCCTAAATGAATTTCCACTTAAGGAGGGTGTATGAGCCATCGGCCTATTACTAGGTCCCAAATAGCGAATAATTATGGTTTGTTAGTACAACCATTAGGGACAGTATAGCCCTCAAATCAATTGGTAACTATTATGCTTCCTCCACCCATTTCGCTAACCATGTTGCCAGGCATCAATAAGAATTATGTGGCATGGGACATCGGAAGTCCCTTTTTGGTGCCAGTAGCACCCACTATATGGGCAACTATTCAGTCTCAGCTTTGAAGGCTATACCCAAGTTTACTGAAGATGGCTCAAGAACACCCACAGAACATCTGCAAGATGTGGCGGATGTGTATCTGGTGTATGGAATCACCGCTTAGAATGTAGCATTAAGGCTCTTCGTAGCTTCTTTCTGAGGCAGGGTGTTGGATTAGTACCGAACCTTGCCAGCTAACACTATTCGTACCTGGGACAAGCTCGGAGACCCGTTCTATGAGATATTTTCAAATGACAGGGATCGCTCTTCATTGTACTATCAGCTATCTACCATAAAATGAGCCCTCCAAGAAGCTATCACAGACTTCAATGTGCAATTCCACATAAACTAGCAGAGGATCCAGGTTGCTATTTGCCTGCCTCCTGAGTTGGCGTTCATGTTCTACCTAAAATCTATCAACCCCAACATTTTCATGATGATCCAGTCTTTGGGAGGGACCACTTTTCCAGGCACTTACAATGTCACCGTTAAGGCAGAGAATAATTTGATAGATGCCAGAAAGTTCCACCTTGTCCCATCATGCCAATATTTTCTGAAATATCGATTCTTGCCCAGGAAGTCGCATCAACTAGTGCACCCACACCTCCCCAGTCAATGTACATGTATGCGACAGTGCCACAAAGTGTTGCCTCTACATCTGGCTCCTCTAAGGATGAAATGAGCAATCTCAAGGAATTGTTGTGAACTATGGAAAATGACATAACTACCCTCAAGTGCAACCAGGTCGCACCTCCAAAGCCTGCCTACCAAAATTATTAAGGCGGAAGGTCCTCTTACCAAAAAAATCTAGTTCCAAGGAGGCACTCTAAAAAATCTGTAAGTGCAAACAACAAATCAAATGGTACTAGTATCCACTCCACTACAAAGTGCTAACTTAAGCTCGAGTAGAGAGTTGACCGCAGGTCACAATAATTTAACGGATGACACCAACCCCTGGTAATTTCCTTGCGGCGATTCACATATGCCCCAAAATTTCCCGCACGGCAACCTACAACAAAAGGTGGCGGAGCAGCACAGCCAAGCTACAACGTTAGCCCCCGGCAGCTGTGTATACCTCTTCACAAATGGACAATGCAATTCTCACTGCGCAAATGCAAGGGATGTCACTAGAACAAGAAGCAAGAATTACTCCTGACCACGCACTCTTTTCATGGATGGAAGAAGAAGCGGTGTTTGCCAATAATGCATCCGCATCTAAAATGTGGCAAGTACAATCCAACTACAACACTCACTCAAAGAGGAGATTTATAGGAAAATCAATTGTTCTGCAACTAGTCAATCCACAACCTAAAAGTGCTTCTGACTAGACACCTAGTACCTCGGTAGTAATGCCACAATATCAACCATGGAAGGAAATTATTATAACAAGAACAAAGGAGTAGAAACCTCTGAATCTGCCACCTTTCAATGTGGTGGAACAATTAAAGAAATCCTCTGCTAATGTGTCCCTATGGGACATCCTAGCTATCTTGGAGCAAAAGACGCTACTACAGAAGGCTCTCCAGGAAGAGGTAAGTGCGGCACCGATGGAACAATTTCCCAAAGCAAGGGCTGTTGATCAACCATCCCCTACCAAATTTTTTTCAAACAGCACAGTGGAAGCCCCTACTAAAGTAAGAGGTAAGTTGAAGCCTCAACCCTTCTTCATAATGCTCATTATAGGGGAGAAATTATTGCATAATGCCATGATTGATTCCGGTGCTAGCACCACAGTTATGCCTAAACAAATAGCTAAAGCTTTAGGACTCAGCTATGAACCCTTAAAAATAGGAGTGATGCAGCTTGATGGAAATAGAGTCAAAACGGTAGGTGTCATCAAGGCACTCCCCTTGACTCTATTTTCTTTCCCTAGTATCACAGTGTTGCAAGATACTATGATCATAGGTGTTCCCCCATGTTTGGCATCTGCCTATCCCAAGAATTTACTTCAAAGGTGGGTGGATATTTGTCCCTAGATTAGTCGCATTTTATCCTTAGAACCAAGCATGGTGTGAAGATGAAGATAGAATCTGAAGCTTTACACTCAGAACATGTAGCCGACGAGGCCATGCTAAATTTTCAAGTCGTGCATACCTCCATCACCAAGCAAGAAATGTATTGCACTAAGTTACTAGAAGATGAAAAGGTGACCAGCTACTGGAATGATCAAGAAGATGCTCTCTTAGGTGAACATATAGACAGTGACCCTTTCAGAAACTACCATGCTATCGGGCTAGGCACCTATGTCATCTATGATGAAGATCAAGTACTTCTAAAGGTTGTTAAGGAATCTGAGAATGGTCAAGCCTCTGAACTGTGGACGTTGTATTTCGATGGAGCAAGATGCAAGAATGGTACAAGTGTTGGCATATGTTTAATATCCCCATAGAATGAAAAGACACTAAGGTATTTTCGCTTCTAGTTCACTTGCTCAAACAATGAAGCTGAATATGAAGGACTAGTACAAGGTTTAAGCCTTACAAAGTGGATGGGAATCAAGCAACTAATGGTGTTTGGAGATTCCGAACTGGTGGTCAACCAAGTCCGGGGAATTTTTGTGGCAAAGAATGTCTGCATGAGATCCTATCGGCACCAATTTTGGGACCTAGTCCAGGGTTTTGAAGCCTTCAACATCCAAACCATCCCCCGAGAACAAAATAGCAATGTGGATCGCATGGCAGCAATCAGATCCCAGTTTGATCCTACCTCCAACCTCATCCATAATAAGCACTCTATATGAGTGATAGTCTGATCAAAGATTCCTGATAACGATCAAAGTTGGCAAGTGTTTGAAAGTGATGAACACATTGCCTCGTTCATCCAACAGTCAGGAGAATTCACCGATTAGCTCCAACCAAAGGTTTCTAAGGCCTATGAGGGACAAATCATTTAGCTAAAATCTAACAAGCTTCCGAAGGGATTGGTCACTCTCAAAAACCTTTTCGATTGTGATGATGAAAGAAATGAAAAGAGGAAGTTTGTGGCAGACAAAAG
Source organism: Sequoia sempervirens (assembly GCA_007258455.2). Lineage (NCBI taxonomy): Eukaryota > Viridiplantae > Streptophyta > Pinopsida > Cupressales > Cupressaceae > Sequoia > Sequoia sempervirens. The sequence goes on from VDFB02353493.1 coordinate 355,580,926, forward strand.
TGACTACACAGATCTTCAAGTCATAGATGGGAAAAACCTTTGAGTTGGGATAGATGTCCCACATCATGATAAAGAAAGGCTCATCAATTTTTGTGAGAAGTATGAAGGATTAGTGGCCTGGTCCTATGATGATTTGAAGGGATACAATCCTGACATCATCCAGCACACAATCGAGCTGGTGGAAGGTGCAAAACTAGTCCAACAAAAGTAGAGGTCGGTGAACCCCAAGATTGAAGCGCTAATGGTGCAGGAGCTAACAAAGCTAATCCAATCATGGATTGTCTTTTCAATAGAGCATAGCATGTGGGTATCCAACCTGGTCTTGGTCTGAAAGAAGAATGGAGATATCTGCTTGTGTGTGGACTTTTGAAACCTAAACAAAGCATCCCTGAAGGATCATTATCCACTGCCTTCTATGGAGCCAATCCTGCAAATGGTGGCAGGGTTGGAAATGTTTTCCCTACTAGATGGCTTCTCAGGTTATAATTAGATTTGGGTTAAAGAGGAGGATCAACACAAAACTACATTTACTACAAAGTGGGGGACATTCGCGTATGCTAAAATTCCTTTTGGCCTATCGAACGCAAGGGAAACCTTCTAATGGGAAATGGATATCACTTTCAACAAATTAATCAATAAGATTATCCTAATCTATTTGGATGATCTTACTGTGTTCTTGAAATCTAAGGATGATCATTTTGATCAATTAGAAATTGTTTTTCAAAAATGCTAGGAGTTCGGGGTTTCCCTGAATCCAAAAAAATGTGTTCAGAATGTCGCAAGGCAAGCTATTGAGACATGTGGTGTCAAAAGAAGGGGTTCTAATTGATCCCAAGAGGGTGAAAGGAATCAAGGAGCTTCCCCTTCTGGTTAACAAGAAAGGCATCTAGTCTTTCCTAGGGAAGGTAAATTTTGTTAGCAAATTTATTTCTGACTTCATAGGAATAATCAGTCCAATCACCCTGATGTTAAAAAAGGATCAAGCATTTCAGTGGAAAAAGGAAGCCAGAGAAGCCTTTGAGAAAGTTAAGGATGCTATTTCCTCAGCTCCTATACTGGTTAATCCGAACTTATCTAAGGACTTCATAATGTATGTATTCAGTAGCAAGTCAAGTATAGCTATTGTCTTAACTCAAAAAGACAATGTAGGAAAGGGAGAAAATCTAGTGGAATTCTACTCCTGGACCCTGAAGGAATATGAGATGATTATAATTTTGTCAAAAGTTAGGCATTTGCAATAGTAAAGGGACTTAAGAAGTTCCGCCATCTAATCTCCTGCAATAAGGTGATAGTTTATGTCGCGCATTCTAGTGTGCACGAATACATCATGGAGGGAGAAATCAAAGAAAAAAGAGATAATTGGATCACCAAGATCCTCGAATATGACATTGAAGTCAAACCCACAAAAACCATCCAAGGAAGAGGACTGTGAGAATACCTAGCGCATGACGAAGAAGTTGACTATGAAGAAGAGCAGCCAGAACTTGTTTGATGAATGAGTTGGAGTTCAGAGGCTGTTGGCTGACGAACAGAGTGAGATTTATGCAAATAGGGAAGTATCCGCTAGGTCTTTCCCCCCAAAAGAGGAGATACTATCGACTACAGAATTGCGGATGTGCACTAGTTGAAGGGTTCCTTTTCAAAAGGAACTTCAACGGTATCCTCCTACAATGTGTTGCCACAAGGCAAGCAAAGAGAATCTTCGACACTTTCCACAACAGCGCTGTACGAAAACACTTCTCTGCTAAGACCACCACCCTCAAGATCATGTGCATAGGTTACTTTTGGCTAGTGCTTTTTAATGACTCACACTCCTTCGTAAAAGCTTGCAAGGAATGTTATTTTTTTTACAGGGAGAAGAAAGAATTCCGCAATGCCTCTCAAACCTATAGTGGCAGACGAGCCATTCACACAATGGGGCCTGGACTTCATTGGAATGATCAATCCCACTTGCAGCATCGGACACAGGTGGATCCTAATGGCTACATATTACTTCACAGGGTGGATGGAAGTTGCACCGCTTAAAAATGCAACAGAGGCAGAGATAGTTGATTTCCTTGAAGGACTGGTGACAAGGTTCGGCCCTCCGAAAACTATCATTTCTAACAATGCCAGAGCTTTTCTAGATGCAAAGGTATGTCACTTTGCACTAACAAATGGTATATTCCTTAAGACATCATCAAATTATTACCCATAGGGGAATGGCCTAGCCGATTTGACAAATAAGAACCTGATCTGACTCCTCAAAAGGATTGGTTCAGAACACCAGAAAGCATGGCATAAAAACCTCTGAGCGGCACTCTGGGCAGACCGCATAACTCCTAAACAAGTCCTTAAGACTTCACCTTATGAGCTGGTGTATGAAAAAGAGGCACTGTTGCCTATATCCATGGAGATCCCAGTGCTCCAATTGTTGAAATCCCTCGAGATAGAGCAAAATGGTGCCATGGAGGTTCGACTGGCCGAATTATTGGAAGTTCAGGAAAAAGGAGAGAAATCCCTAATAGCCATGACTAACCACCAACAGGTGGTTAAGTGATGGTTTGATAAAAGGGCGTCCAATCAAGGCCTAAAGTGTGGAGACTTAATGTTGAAATTCAACGGAAGGGTTGCAAAGCTAGGTCAACACAGGAAATTTGATAGCCTTTGGGAAGGCCCCTTTAAAATAATTAAGTGCAAAGAGCATAATGCCTTTGAATTGGAAAATATGGAATAGGAGGCATGGGGAATTCTGGTGAACTGGATTCATCTTAAATTGTTCCATTAAGTTGCATGCTTTTACTGGTGTAAATATGTTAATAGTGTTTTTTATTTTTCTTTCCTTTTTGTTCTACTGGCGGGTCTTTTAAAATCAATTCATAGCAAGGTGAATGGAGAAAATAATACCTACATGCAAGGAGAAATCAGATACATATGCTGAAAAGAATAAAAACTCATATTGCAGAATACCAAGAGTAAAAGGAGCCAAGGATTTTATAAAGCTATATTTCATTATATATATGCTTCTATATTTACATGGAAAAATGGCTTAAGGGCCATAATTCAAAAAGTATATAACTATATGTTGCTTCCTTTTTGTATATGTTATATGTAGGCCTTTTTTAGGCATATGTACAAAAACTAGGAGATGGGTAATGTATCCTTAAAAGTATAAAACGGGGAAAAGGGAATTTTCAAGCAACAGCATGTGCAACAGCAATAGATGCATCAATTGTATCATCCACTATGTCTTCATCAATAGGTGCACCACCAACAGTAGCAACGATATCAGTAGGAACAGTGGCCAGCGATGGAGGGAACACTAGGTTCCTAAAGTTTATATACCATTCAATGTCATAGAACGCCACCATGTTATAGATGCGAAAGAGGAAATGGAATGCACGGGTGACCCTTTGACGGTGTTCATTTTGTGACTAAAGACGAAATTCGCTTAAGAATGGCAGCCACATGATGACCACTTCTTTTTCAATGTAGCGCCTAAGGTTGCTTGTCGTAGGCAAGCCTACCTCGTATGCAGCATTAGCGACAACTTCACCAAGACCGTTCAAATACTTCTTAGGGAAAAAAATTTTGAACAGCTTCAACACCGATGGCTTGGGGATGCCAATATCCAACATGGATGTGACAAAGTGCGAGCAGATGTCGGTATTGACCCAATACTTGTCTTCATACTCCAAACAGTCACAGCCCATAACCCACTTCATGGCTATTAAAGTCAGGGAGTGTTTTTTCTTTGTCATTCTTTTCAGATGTATGGTGGAATTCTCACCAAGAAAGGTCATCTGTGACTTGTGTGACACTAGCCTAATGGGGTTGTTCATGGTAATGACACACTGCAACTATCTGCTAACTACTCCTGAAAGCTGCCTAAAGCCTAGCCTATGAAGATACTGTGCCAGTTACCAAAGCCAAACGCTAAGTCAATAACCTATGACTAAAGCTTTCTCAAATGCTAATTGTGATATTGTTACAATTTATATGCCTATTTATAGAAAAATCGAGGAAAGGCGTGGTAAGGGGCTTTCCAAAAACATGATGATAATTAAGTGCTAACTTGAGAACTATGCCTAAGCTTTCTCGAATTTCCTGACCAGTTGCACCTGCTAAGTATGGTTCAATGCGTGCAAAGTTAATGAGAGCTAATTAATTAGCTTAACATGGTGGCGTTCATCAGCAGTCAAAACCCAAGGCAAGATTCATATCTTTTCAAGCGCTGATCATTTTCTTTGGCTTAATCATTCCATTCAGGATATTATTGCCAATGCATATGAATGTTAAGCTAAGAGAAAATCGTTGGCCCAACTTCCAACGAAATCATGTCGTATCACACAGTTTCCAAATGGAACTATGAATTCTTTTCACTTCAAAATGGCAAGTAATTCATTTTCGCATGAGCCAAATGGTGGGCGGTACATGCCGAATTAAATGCAAAATATCACTTTCATCTACCACCTTGAGAAAAGATAGCTAAGTATTGCATGCAAAAAATTTAAATGCCTAAGAGTCTTTTCAAATACGCTAAGCTGAGTGGGGAAAGGTTTTTAGCATATCCAGAGCCAAGGAAAAGTTGCAGAGAATTCAGGCCTAACAAAAGCTTTCATCAAAAGAGATAATGGCAGAGAGTTTGCAGCAAGAGATACAAGGGGAGGCAAAACAATCTTTGCTTAGGGCCATACAGGCATCACATGTTGTTAATATCTTTAAAAATATTTTGTATGCTATGCCTGATATACCAGACAAGACAAAATGGGTGAACACGCTAGAACCAAAGAAGCTCAAAAATTACAGAAACCAGGGTCAAGTCCACGAGTATTGGGACAATATTCATGACCCACACCTCGCAAAAAACCCCAAGTCTTTGAGAGAAGGGGCCTGTGAAAGGATTAAGGCGTCCAAGAAATAGATCTCAATAGCAGGAAAGATATGGTTCAACGATCTCCCATAGTACATGGTCACATTAGTGCACTATTTCCCAGAGTTGGTTGATGCAGCCATTCAACGTTACAACCCAAGCACCCACAACATTGAAGGTTGTACTTTAACGGTTAATATCAGCCCGTAGGCTATCTGGAATATGTTATGTATCCCCAACCCAACCACCAAAAGTGAGAAAATTGAGGCATTCACTCCTATGAAATGAGAGAACACATGGAAGGAAATGAGGAAGGGTCATCAGTTTTTAATTAAGGAAACTGGCAAGCAGGGAATAACGAGCCAAAACCTACCAAGTATCCTGGTGTCACATGGTTCGTTTGAGAATGACTTAAGGGAGGCCTTTTCAATGCTAGAATTTTTTTGTGGCCTGTACACAGACTAGGAGGTGCATGCTTTTCAATTAGGGATGGGTTTCTAATTTCGCAAGCAGAATAATTTTTTCTGATATGATTTCGCAGACTTCCTCGTAGAAGAAATGATAGGGAAAATAGAGAATTACCAAATTGAACAGAAGTTCAAGTTCCTCTCTTTTCTTTCCCATATTTTTTTGCATCAAAACCCTACTTTCTTCAGGTAAGCATGTGGGTTTATCTATTTTTGATGAAAAGGGCAGAAGAAAGTCGATATCTACATGGACATCTCTCTGCAACATTTGACTACTATGCATTTTTCAGATTTATTTCTAACTCTGATTTTGCAATATTTGCAAGGAAAAGATGACATGGTCTGACTCACCATTGAACAAACAGGATATATGCAAATCTTTACTCCCACATGTGACTGGTTCTTCGGCATGGATTTCACAACCATCCGAATACAAGGTTTCACTGAAAAACCATTCTGAATACCGGCCTACGTCACAAATAGAGTGTTGGCTCTTGAAATGTATCGACGGGAATGCATTATCAATTACAACTTTTGTGGAGTACCTCCCAATAATAAGGGATTCTTCCAGTTACCCATAAGTTTCAAAACGGTGACCTTGGCAAAGAAGCAGGCACACCCACTATTGCAAGATAAGCTGGCTCATTTAAGGTTGGTTTTGATATGTGATGAATGGAAATATAATCCTTTCCATGATCTACCACATGCACACATGAAGGTTACTCACACTCCTCGACCCTATTGGGAAAATAGGCGCAGCCCACGGGAGGATAAAGATGAATATTTGGTTGAGATAGTGCATATTCGGGCCATAGAGGATCATAGGGAACCATGGCATAAGTTCTACTTCGTTGTAGCGGAGGCTAATGAGAATGTTAAGATGGGGAGCACCATGTACAACAAGTTACGGCATATAGAGAAATGGACTCTAGAAAAAATGAGAGCCTTCTGGGTATATCACCAGGAAACAAAACAGCTTGAAGTCCCTTATAAAAGCTTGAAAGTTGTTGAAGAGTTTCAAAAATGGTGGGATGATGGACATGCAGCCTCCGACTCAAGCACTGGAGGGAGTGACATCCTGGGAGATGAATCTAAACAAGGAGAAGAAGAAGTGGGGACCCCAACATCCTCTGCTCAGCAAGAGAAGAGCTTCGCAGGGTGGCCCTCCTATGCAGCTTCAAATGTGTGATTCAATGTTTCGAGGGCCTCACAGTCACTCACTTGGGCCGCTAAATCAACAAGAGTGTTACAAAAACAACTGGTAGAGACTGCTGAGGTTGGAGAAACCCTGCTCACAAAGCGATAGCGCACAAAAACTATTGTTGAAGAAGGTTCACAAGAACTCATTGCAAGCCAAGTGCTCACAGCCAGCTAGGAGCCTGAAAAAGAAATGGAACCAGCAATGAGCCAGGAGCTGTCATTGACCAGTCAATAGGTAACATTCACTCCTACTTTTCTTGCCTCTCAGTCTTTGGTATCCTCCACTATCTCTGTGGTGCCCCCCACCATGAGTATTGGCCCTTCTTTTCCCACCTTTGATACAATGATTGCAAGAGGTTTCTCCCAGTCTGCACAGGCGAATCCATTTTCCTTTACTCCTCCGCAAACTCTTACACTAGCCGTTGCCGCTCAGTCCTTTCTTGCCTCACTTTCTGAAGGATTACCCACCATTGGCGCCCCTATTGCTACTATCGCCGTGAATCCTCCCTTTTTCTCACAGCAAGCACTCTACAATGACTACTACCTCGCCACCGTAACTCATGAGTCCTCCCACTGGTTCACCAATGGAACCTTGGAAAATGATAAGCCCTCCTACTAGTTCGCAAACCAAGCTTTGGCATGTGCTTCATTTCTCCCGTAGACCGTCACTCTCCAGAAGAAGAAACTGCCCGTACCTATTAAACTTACCTATCCATATGCCCTACCTCTCGGTGCTCCTTTCGCAAGCAGGATAGTCCCATCGCCAACTCATTTTATTGCACAAAATGATGCTACAAAGGAGGCACACGCCAGTAGAATTCAAAAGAAAAAATCCAAGGATGATAGTAAGTCGGCGGAACCGAAGATGCACACTGTCTATGATGAGACTCAAAAAATGTTGAAATTTCCAACCATGTACCTGACCATGGCAAAGTAACAAGGGGAGATGTGTCCAGAAGATTACAATATGTACATCGTGGGGCTTGAAACGAAGGTAACTTATCTATAGGATAAATTTGAGCTCATGGAGGAAACGCAATGAGTGGTCACCTTCGATTTCATTAAAACTGACCGCCAACTGAGGAAAATGGATGAGTAGCTGAAATCTTTGAAAGAAAAAACTAGTTTCTTGGAAAAAAGGGAGAAATCTCTAGGAGCGGATGTTGTGTGCTTAACAGAGAGATTGTTGATAGCAGAGGTGGAGATAAATAGACTTTAGGAGGAACTTGCAAAGGTTCAATCCATCGACCCTGTTGTAATTAACGAGTTGCATGCTAAGAACCAGGAATACTAGAGCCAATTAACTCTGGCGGGGCAGAATCTGTAGCTGAGGGTTGAGGAGCTTAAATGGTGGTACGTTGAATATGAGTAGGGGATGGTGCAAATAGATGAGGTGCTAGATCAGTAGAAAGCTTAGTATAAGCAAAAACTATAGGAGAAGGATGTCAAATTTGAGGGTCGCAAGGCCCCAATAGAAGAGGAGCTTCGGGAGGAAAAGTCTTCCCTTGACATAGAATTGGCTAACTATAGCTGGGCGAAGAAGAGTTTGTTTAAAGAGTTAGCTCATGTTTAGGAACAGTTGGAATCTGCCAACAAGAGGATAGCGGAGCTAATGTAGGACATCAACGTAAGGGATGCAGAGATCACCCTTTTAGAGAATGCTCCTTAGGCTCCTATTGCCCAGCCAGATCTCATCCCAATGGCACAATAGTTGTATGCTTCATACTGGGGGAAGGTCAAGTCTTATTGCCTAATGTTATAGCCAATACTCTGGTACATGTTTCAAGTGACAAGTTTGAGCCAGGAGGTTTATAGAACTATAGAGGAGTTCATGCAGTTTATCATGGAAAAGGTCCCTAAGGCCTAGGGACTACTAACCAAATTATACTCAATCTTTGATTAAGACCTAGCTAGATCAAGAATCAATGATCGAAAGGCTACTGCTAAGACAGCGAACAAGTTCATCCATTGCCACTCAACCATAAAATGAGCCAGGGAATGCACAGCCACTTTGGGCGTGACTCTAGATAACGTGCAAGAAAGCTTCTCCCAACTGACTAAGATGGGCCTACCTTCCCCATTTCTTGAGGATGAATCTGTGACCACTACTGAGCAGCTTGCAGCAAAAATTGAAGAAAAGCGGCAGGACACAACGGCCTTAAAAAACTTTAGCTAGCCTCCCACAGCAGCAGATAATGAAGGGATTATCAATCCAGTTGCGCGGCTACTCTTCCTATTTGAGTCTAAGGTCGTTCTACCGGTGGAGTTTCCTTATAAATAAAAGCTTTATCTCAGTGGAGTGCAAGAGAATCTACGTGACATATCAAGGCCATCTAAGGTTGAATGGCTACTATTGCAGGATGCCCTCTCTAACCTCTGAAGTCGTCACCTAATGGGTAAGACTCTGGTCTACAGCCAGAGAAATTTTGGGTTCTCTGTTCCTCAAGTGAAATGCCCCTAATAGTCGCCAAAAGCTGTGAATAAATATTCATCGAGCTCCCTTTGGGCTTTAATTTGTTGAAGTATCAGCCCGCACATTGCATTAAAAATTCATTTGGCCCTTTTTGATAAATGTCGTTACCTCTACCATGTGTCCACCCTGTGCTCCCCAAAGGATCTCTTCCCTTCTCATTTCAAAATGGCCCCACTGCGCTGCCACATGTCCACTCTGTGCACAATTGAAAGTCACTTCCCTTCCCTTTTGAGTCAGGCTCCGTCTGCATGCCACGTGACTTCATCTTTACATTTTTTAGTAAGCCTCATAGTCAATACAAAGGATGAGGCAGATCACATGTGTCTTCTTGGCACAAGATTTCAATAGAAAAGGAAAAAGATGAGCACAAGTCGCACAATGTCGCCACGTGTCTATTCAGTGGGTGTTTCTTTTAAACGATGGATGGAGCGAGCCAAGGACCACAACATCATGCTGCATGTCATAACTGCTTTAGCAGGGTAACGACACTTGTCTACACGACCTTGTCAGGACCACTGCCATCATTTAAAGAGGATGCACCTGAATTTGGAGCGACCAGATGCTTTGGCTGGATTCTTTTCTTTTGCAATGGCTGGGAGGAATCTTTGATTCTACATCATTTCCAAGGATTCTCAAATCTTTTCTGTTACTGCTCGCCAAGGAGGTGGGAGAATTTTTGGCTATATATACTCCTCTTTGTTTCGAAGGAGGGGTTCTAGGATTTTGCAGAAAGATCATATATTAAAAAAAAAAAGACATCAAGCCTTTGTTATTTTTATTTTAATTATTGCAAAAAGACTCACAAACTGTGCCAATCATTCGGCCTTTCTGCTCTTCTTATGATATTTTATTAACTTTAGACTGTGTTGCTATTGTTTGGATGATTCATTTGTGGAACTTCTATAAATTGAATGCAAGTTTGTTGTCTTAGATCATGTCATGTGACTCTTCTTGTCAGTAAATATGTGTGCAAAGTTATTTTATGTCAATGAATGAATTGTTTATACTTTAATCTTTAGTTTCTTCCTTTCTGGGACATCATAAAGTGTTGATCGGGCCCCTAGATCTATGATTTATCATGCCTATTATCTATGTCTTGGCGCATCGCCTTAGGTTAGACTTTTATTTTTATATCTATTTCCTTTTCCCTTTCCAAACCCCAACTATAGAAGAAGTCGGCTTCTTTAAAATCCGGAGGTCACTCATTTTAACGCAATAGGTCCCCCATAAACTGAGTTTCCCACAAAAGGGTTGTTACCTTGCCAACTTTTGGCATCAACAAGGACCAATGTAAAAAAGAAGAATTCTTATCAAATCAAGGTGAAGATCATCAAAAAAAAATGAATTCATCAAGCAAAAAGTAAAAAGCAAATACAAATGGATACCAAAGAAAAATAAAGAAAAAGATCCCTCCAAAACTCCATTAGTCAAAGAAACTATGGGGAAAAATCAAAAATGGAAATGTATCCATCAAAAGAGTCCTCAAATATAAAAGCAAGCTTCTCAAGCAAGGAACAAAGTATATCCATTGGTTGGTCCTAATTCCATCAAAACCTCCATTCCCACCCATCTTCACTCATCTTCCCAAGTTTGGAGAGTCAAAGGTTCCAAACAATCAACCAAACCATCTCATATTCCTTCATGCATGACACCATCCACTCCATTCATGATATCCAATTCTTGCATTGACTATGTGTTGATAGCTACTCTTCATCATAAGGATTTTGAAGGCACTTTATCACGATGTGCGCACATAGACAAAGTTAATTATGGTATCCACAAGGTAGATCAAAGTTCATCAAGGTTGCATCCAAGTGCTCATATCTAAGCAAAGCAGCTTCTTCAAGTAGGGTGTCATTGGCATGTTATGACAGTGGCCTCCACATCAGTACCACCAAGTGGTTCAACATCAGGCTAACATTTCCAGAAAATCTCAAAAAATCAAAAAATGATAAAAATCCAAAAAAATAAAAAAAGGATTGTGTGTCGTAGAAAAATGGCCCCTTGTCATTTTCATGGCCTTTTAGGTCATTTTTCATGGTTTTTGAACTATGTTGCTCTGATTTTATGTTGTAACATGGCTTGAACATGCTTATTTAGGTACTTAAACTCAAAGAACGATGTCTTGTGAAGGTGTTGTGAAGTGTTGTAAGACATTTCTACATTCTTCTAGACATTATTTAATACAACTTACCTAAAAATCACCTTTTTTTCTCATCAACGAGTCCTATATTGAAGTGTTGTATTTAGTCTTGTAATAAGCCTTCACGTTTTTCTAGGCACATCTTCACTATTTACACCTTTCTCATGCTTTATTTTGTCTTTTTATGCCTTCATATGACTTAATTAAGTTTATTTTTGAATGTTATCCTAACAAATAACATTAAATACAACATTATTCGCGACACTTGTTTTTAGGTCCTAGGTGGGACCCATTCGCCATGGGTGGCGAATGAGTCCCCCTTGGCCCCAAATTCAAAACATTTCAAATTTCCTTTTGGGATTTTATTCAAAAACACTTGATGTCAGCCTGTGATGAGGTATGAATAGATAGTAAGGCACAATAATTGTATAAATAAGTGATTTTCATCTCATTTCAAATCCCATTCATCAAATTCACTTATCCACCTATACATTCAAGTATTCAAGCATCTTACATCAACAATTAAAGCACTTTTCAAGCACTTTGAAGCTGGTATTGACATTACTTCAAAATTACAAGATCAAGAGTTAGGTGAGTTGATATCATTTGCATGTTATTACTTTATCTTTCTCTTGCATTTCATTATATTTTCAAGGGTTTAATTACCAAAAGTGGGGTTTGACCAAGGCAAACCCCTATTCACTAACCCTAATCATTTTTCCCCTTTTGCTTGTGTATTTGCAGCCTTTTGTTTATAGATTTGACAGGTTATAAGGTGTTGAATATTTATTTTCATGTCAACTAGGAACTTCAAGTCAACTTAAGTCAAATTCAAGCTTGGAGAGACTTATTTGTCCGTTTTCTGCATATTTGACTTCGGCAACCCGATAAGCAGACATTCCCAGATCTAGTGTTGCAGAGTTGTCTCCTGGTTTTTCAAAAATTTGGGAGAGGACTGATTCACCACCTATGGTGAATGAGTCCCACCTTAGGATTGGAAACTTGAACTTTGTCAGATTTCAGATCCCGACAGACAGAAATCATCTCTCGACAGTTTTTCATCAATAGGTGGACTTATTCGCCACCCTGGCCGAATGAGTCCCACTGTGAAAATTTAGTAAAATTCATCAACATTCTAGACACTCCAAACAGCTGATATTTCATCCAGGTGCACTCAGATTTACCCCTATACCTTCTATTCTACATAATTTCTTCATTTTCATAGTTGTTTGCATATCACAATGTGTTTTCAAATATAGCTTAAATTGCACTTTTGCATTCATTTTACTTCATTTTAATCAGTCAATTGAATTTAGTAAATATCATTTACATCATATCACATTGCATACATCCTAATTTGAGTGTTACATAAGTATTTTGGACCTAAATGTCTCTCCTTTTAGGTGAAAAACCCTAGAAGTGCTAGAGCAAGCATTTTAGGTTCCCAAAATCTATGTCACATTTTGGTGAACCTGACTTTTGAACACTTTCAATTTCTGATTGCATTCATATCTTGCATCCTAGTTTCCATTTGCATTAGCATTCAATTAGGGCATTGATTTGTTATTGCATTCTAGACCTTTCATTTTGCATTAGTGAAACATTCATTTAGTTTTCAGTTTTTGCATTCAATTTCATTGAAAAAGGTAAAAATTTGCATTCTGCATTTGTAATTGCATTCTATAGAACATTTAAATCACTCTCAAAAATTCTGAAAAACACAAAAAAAATTACATCCTGGGACTCATTCACCACTCAGGGCGAATCAATCCCTCTGCACATTTTAGATAGTAGTTATGTGCTTTTTCTAGCATTTTTTTCTGCATTTCTATTTTTTGTATTTGAATATTTGTTATAGTTAGCAAATTTTCTATTATTTTCATTTCACATTCTTAGATTAGCTTGCATTTCCATCCACCCTTCCTTTGTGATACTTGCATGAGTGTTTGGTGCCCTGTTGATAATACTTTAGTGAGAAGAATTTCTAGACTCATGGCATCCCGCGATAGCACTTTCATTGTGGACCTTGGGATCTCATGAGCTCCTACTCCTGGTATGGAAAATGGTGCATTAGGCCCTAACAATACCACTTCCATGCCTTCACTTTCCATCCTATGCATGTTGACAACCAAAACAAATCCCTCCCGCAAGAAAAGGTCATTAATATTCATGAGTACTTTGCACATTTACAACAAGATTTGTCACTTGAAAACATTTCCACCACTGCTATACATGTTATTGAGAACCTTCATCGCCTAATTGAGAGTGATGATGGCTTGCAAGTGCTGAAAAAAATTGTCGAGATTTACAATAAACGTGCCTCTTCAAATACCCAATCTGCAAACATTCCTGTAAGCCAAGGAGCACCTCAAGTTCCCCCCCCCCTTCAACTATAGTTTCCATACCAACTTCCACCAATCCACAAGTCCACACAACTATGCATCAACCTAATTATGTGCCTACTTCTTTCCCGATTTCCACTAGCATTCCTACTTCTTTTGTGGCATCGCAAGCTCCTTCCACCACTTTCACACCCCTTAGCATTCCTTTCACCTCCCCTAACATCACCTACACTCCATCACCATTTTCCCTTCCACCTCAACCTAATTATCCTAATCCTTTTATTACACAACTCCTTAACACTATTTCATCCATGCAACACCAACTTTCCACCATTAGTCAAGGTCAAACCACTCCACCCACATATCTTGTCCGCAGCAACCCCTTATCATTAGAAATATTATGTACCCCGATGCCACAAAGGATAGAAATGTCGAGGTTTGAGAAATATGGAGGAAAAGGAGACCCTATCAACCATGTCAATGCTTATACCGCTTTGTGTAGTGACTTTGTCCTTGATGATAAACTTTTAGTGAAAAATTTTACAAGGACCTTGAAAGATACCGCTTTAGAATGGTTTTCCAACTTTCCCAATCATTCCATCCGTTCATTTAACGAATTGGTGGAAGCTTTCATTAATCACTTTCAAGTGCACATGACACCTAAAAAGACAATGGCTGACCTTATGAGATGTAGAAAAAACACAAATGAAAATTCACAGATTTCATCTCCCATTACCAATCCTTATACGCTCAAGTTGATGTCAAAATTCTAGATGCACATCTGTAGAAGATGTTTATTGAGAATTTGTACACTAACCTTCAAGATAAACTTACCATGATGAAATTCCCTTCATTCATGCATTTGAGTACAACCTTATGTGATTATCAAAATTCGGTTTCAAGTCATGAGTCAAAATCCACTTCTAGTTGATTTGACAAACCTAAACATAACAATCAAAACCAAAACAACACACAACATTTCCGCAAACCTAATAGAGAATTTTTACAATTTAATCCACCTCCTTCACCCCAACCGCAACCATCTCCACAAGTTCAAAATTCAATGGTCGTTGCTAAGACAGTCATGCCTTATCATTATGGCGATCCAAATAGACACTTCACCCCTTTACCTGACATCCTCCATCATATAATGAACCAATTAATTTAAAAATGCATGCTCACCTTACCACCTATTCGACCACTTGATCCTAATCAACCCTTACCACCTACCTTCAAACCTAATGCTTATTGCCATTTTCATCGTCAAAATGGCCACGACACCAAACATTGCAAGCATCTTAAACATTTAGTTCAAGACCTCATTGATTTGGGTGAATTGACCATTATGGGTGTTAATGATCAAGGAAATAAGTCTGTCGCACCCCCTAACCAAAATTTGCAAATTTTGACCAACCCCATGCCTAAACATACTACCTCATTTGTCAAGGCTAGTGAACCTTCAAATTCTGATGTAATGACTATTGATACACACAACGAACAACCTAATACACCTCCTCTTGTTACCCAAGCTATTCTTGTGGATAAACGTGTAGCTACGATAGACATTATCCCTCGCAAGGGCCAAACCACTAAATCTCTTGATATTACTTTTTCTGCTAAATACATACTACAAAAAATTCCTGATGGTCCTCTCTATATAGCTGGCAGAATCTATGATAATCCTACTAATGGGATATTAATAGATCCCGCTTGTGGTGAGAATGTGATCACAGAAGAATTTCTAGTCTTACATGATCTATATCAAGATGACTATAATACACCGATTTCATGGATTAAAACACATAATGGTTTTGCATGCCCTACGATTGGATCGATCATACTACCTTTGCAAATAGGACCTCAAACTTTGGATGTAACATTTTCCATTATTCCACAATCTGACCAATTTTGTTTGTAGCTAGGCCTTCCTTGGCTTTGCTTAATGAAAGTGGTCCCATTAGTTCTTCATAAGTTCTTGAAGTTTCCACATGGCAATGAGGTATTCACCATACACCATAGTGGCTTTAATCCTTTATCTTCTAAAGGTAAATTTTCATTAGAAGCCTTTTCTCCTGAACCCATGGAACCTATCACCCCTCGTAAGGACTTCTTTTACATTGCTTATCAAAAGTTTAAAGCCAAAAAGATCGTTGACTTATCTCTCTGTAACACATTCGTCCACCTCCACCCATCCTATCCTAGATGAAACCATGATTACACCTGAATCTAATATTGAACAAACCATTAAACCTTCTAAACAAATCCCTCTTGACACTTCCCCACCATCGTTTAAATGACCAAGGGAAAATGAACTAACTCCTGTCCTACCTCCTCGTATCAAACAAGTATATTAAGCAAAAGAGAAAGTGGTTGATCCATCTTCTTCGGTTTCTCTTGCTCTTCTCCCTTCAGAAGAAGAAGAACCTCTAATGACTCAATTTTCTCTTACACCTCAACAACTCAAAAATATAATTAAACGAAACCGCGGTGCTCAGGAACGTAGACGTTGTCGTCATCTCCTTGCTCGTCAATCTTGTATGGAAGATGATAAAGAAAATAAAACTCCACCCTTGACAGAAGTCATATATGACCACCTTCCCTCTCCTAACCTACCATATGATAGTTCAACCCAACAATCACAACAAAATGAACCCATCCAACAACCAACACTCTTGATACATCCATCCTTAGAAAACACCCTTTGTCCTCTCGTCGTTATTAATCTTGATGATGATGATGATGATGATGATGATGATGATGATGCAACAATCGCTAAAATAGTTGAAGAAGTAAACAATGGTTTGAACTCTTTATTTTTGTCCAAAATGAGCTTAAATGATAAATCATCTCCACCAAGTGAAGAACCTGGTACCACTCCTAGTTTGGCACTTACACTTCTCCCTTTGGACAGCCAATCGCCTTTGCATTACAATGAACATGATTGGTAAG
The DNA here is from genome assembly GCA_007258455.2 of Sequoia sempervirens. Taxonomy (NCBI): domain Eukaryota; kingdom Viridiplantae; phylum Streptophyta; class Pinopsida; order Cupressales; family Cupressaceae; genus Sequoia; species Sequoia sempervirens. The sequence continues at coordinate 355,597,352 of VDFB02353493.1, forward strand.
CGGATGACTTGTTAGATGACTTGTTAGATGACTTGCATTTGCCTAGCTATCCTTTTATTTCTTTCTTTTCTTTCATGTGTGTATCATGTTCCCCCGTATCGTGCATTTGATGTTTTCCCTCTTTGTCCACTTCTTCTATTCGTACCTTTATTCTTCTATTCGTTGTGCTTTATTTTTTGTTTTCCTTTTGGGGATGACGCAAAGCATAGAGACGCCCTATGTCTCTTCCATGTTGACCCAAACGGTCCTTTTCTTTTTCATCTTTGTTTTGTGTTTTCCTTTTGGGGATGACGCAAAGTGTAGAGATGCACTATATCTCTTCCATGTTGACCCAAACGGTCCTTGTATTTCTCTTCTTTTTTGTTGTGTTTTCCTTTTGGGGATGATGAAAAGCATAGAGATGCCCTATGTCTCTTCCATGTTGACCCAAATGGTCCTTTTTTTCCTGTGTTTCCTTTGTCCTTTCTTGTGTTTTCCTTTTAGGGATGATGCAAGGAATTGAGACCGAAATGTCTCCTTCATGTTGACCCAAAATATTTTTCATTTTCTTTCACCTTTTTGTTTTCTTTTCGCTTGTGTTTTCCTTTTGGGAACAATGTAAGGCATCGAAACCACAATGTCTCTTCCATGTTGACTCAAAATGGACTTTGTTTTTCCTTTGTTTTCACTCTCTTTGTGTCAATCTACTAGTTCTATGTGTATTTGGGGAATGATGACAGTTCCATGCTCTCTCATAAAAACATTGCAGCAATGAGCATACTGACCCCAAATCTATAGATCCCTTATGTGTTTGGTGTACTTTCTTTTCTGGGGGGAAACTCCCTTTCTCTCTTTTCCTTGACATGATGCAGCCTAACTTTGAAACATATGACTTGGCATAGAGCTTTCTAGGTTGGCTCTCATGTCTTGTTTTCTTTTCGCATTTTCTTTTCTTCTCTACTTTCAAGTAATTTCTCATAGAACAATGTGTAGCAATTCCTATAAAGTGGGGGGCATACATTACCATTATTTCATTTGCATTCATGCTTCCTAGTGTAGCCTTTTCATTTACGTGATGTGTTTGTCACTTTGTGGATGACATTGGGTGTGATGTCCTTCATAAGTGTGATCTATCTCATCATATTCCATTCCTCTTTGTGGCTTTATGTGATGCACTGCATCCCCTAAGTTGTGAATATACTATTCATTGATTGGTCCTCTCTTGGAGACATTAGATAAAATGTTCCCTAAGTGACTAACCTTGCATAAACTGAACAAGACTCCTTTGAACAATCTTTCACATTACATTTTTGCATTTTATATTGTTGCATTTCTTGGCCACCTTGCAAAACAGAACTTGCATGCTTTTAGTGTCATACTATTTAGAGCTTAGCATTTACATTTTATTTGGCTTTGTGGCACCTTGTTAAAGTTATCAAGCAGTATAGCTTTAACATGGTTGAGCGGGAAGCCCAACTATCGACATGACTTTTCCCCATAGCCACTTTTGTGTTTGTGAGTGCATAGAAACTAGTGTATGTATCTTAATTTTTGGGCTTTCTCACCCTACGGAAAACTAGTTCCATGGCCCCAGAGTGAGTACATATTCCTTTTTTCAAACAATCAGCCTAGATCTCTTTTCACAACTAGTTGGATTGACGATCGAAGCTTCATCCAATTCTTTTCAACACTTGTGTGTTCATTTGTCCTTATGTTTAGTTTGCCATGGGACCTTCATCCTAGGGGCTTGATCATCCCTCTTGATCGTTGTATTCCATCTTGCTAGTGTAAGTGCATTCGAACCCTCCCCTCGATGTTCATGGCTACTTTAGTGTGAGTTTGAAGTAGGTTCATCCTCTCACTAAAGTGGGGACTAAATGTGTCATAGAAAAATGGCCCCTTGTCATTTTCATGGCCTTTTAGGTCTTGTTTCATGGTGTTGGAACTATGTTTCTCTTTGATTTTATGTTGTAACATGGCTTGAACATGCTTATTTAGGTACTAAAACTCAAATAATGATGTCTTGTGAAGGTGTTGTGAAGTGTTGTAAGACATTTCTACATTCTTCTAGACTTTATTTAATACAATTTACCTAAAAATCACCTTTTTCTAATTAACAAGTCCTATATTGAAGTGTTGTAAAGTCTTGTAACAAGTCTTCACACTTTTCTAGACACATCTTCACTATCTACACCTTTCTCATGCTTTATTTTGTCTTTTTATGCCTTCATATGACTTAATTAAGTGTATTTTTGAATGTTATCCCGACAAATAACATTAAATGCAACATTATTCCCGACACTTGTTTTTAGGTCCTAGGTGGGACCCATTTGCCATGGGTGGCGAATGAGTCCCCCTTGGCCCCAAATTCAAAACATTTCAAGTTTCCTTTTGGGATTTTATTCAAAAACACTTGATGTTGGCCTGTGATGAGGTATGAATGGATAGTAAGGCACAAGAATTGTATAAATAAGTGATTTTCATCTCATTTCAAATCCCATTCATCAAATTCACTTATCCACCTATACATTCAAGCATTCAAGCATTCAAGCATCTTACATCAACAATTAAAGCATATTTCAAGAACTTTGAAGCAACCATTGACATTACTTCAGAATTACAAGATCAAGAGTTAGGTGAGTTGATATCATTTGCATGTCATTACTGTATCTTTCTCTTGCATTTAATTATCTTTTCAAGGGTTTAATTACCAAAAGTGGGGTTTGACCAATGCAAACCCCTACTCACTAACCCTAATCATTTTTCCCCTTTTGCTTGTGTATTTGCAGCCTTTTGTTTGTATATTTGATAGGTTATAAGGTGTTGAAGATTGATTTTCATGTCAACTAGGAACTTCAATTCAACTTAAGTCAAATTCAAGCTTGGAGAGACTTATTTGTCTGTTTTCTGCATATTTGACTTCAGCAACCCGACAAGCAGACATTCCCAGATCTAGTGTTGCAGAGTTGTCTCCTATTTTTTTAGAAATTTGGGAGAGGATTGATTCACCAGCTATGCCAAATGAGCCCCACCTTAGGATTGGAAACTTGAACTTTGTCAGATTTCATATCCCGACAAACAGAAATTAGCTCCCAGTAGTTTTTCATCAGTAGGTGGACTGATTCGCCATCCTGGACGAATGAGTTCCACTGTGAAAAATTAGTAAAATTCATCAGCATTCCAAACACTCCAGATAGCTCATTTTTCATCTAGGTGCACTCAGATTTACCCCTGTACCTTATGTTCTACATAATTTCTTCATTTTCATAGTTGTTTTCATATCACAATGTGTTTTCAAACATAGCTTAAATTACACTTTTGCATTCATTTTTGTTCATTTTTGTTCATTTTAATCAGTCAATTGCATTTAGTTAAGATCATTTACATCATATCACATTGCATACATCCTAAATTGAGTGTTACATAAGCATTTTGGACCTAAATGTCTCTCCTTTTAGGTGAAAAACCCTAGAAGTGTTAGAGCAAGCATTTTAGGTTCCAAAAATCTGTCATAGATTGAAAATAGTAAAGATAAAAATCATCCTCCAATGAAAACCACTACGGTGGCACTTTGGGCAAGTACTATGATGAAAACCTGGCAAACAGGTGTCATGAGTAGAATCAAGTGTCTATATGATCCTTCTCATACATAAGCATCTCATCCTTGTCATGATAAAACCAATGTTCCCTCCATCCATCCAATCCAAATTTATCCAGATATTCCACTTTATCTTGATCTTGACAAAGATTCGGCGTATACTTCAACTCTACTCATGGAAAAAATTTGACAAGCTCTTTACCATTTTATCTCGTGAAGTCCCATAGCCCGGATCTAGCATGATAAAACTCTGTCAAACTCTTCACATATACGTTACCTATCTTGGTTGTCCATTGCACTATGAAGCATTGCTAAATACTGGGGGCAGGTTATTACACTCTTGTTTTGAAATAACTCTTGATCCATGTCTTATATCTCACAACGTGACATCAACATCGTGATCTAAGTATCGTTTTCCTTAAAATATTATCATAAAACACCAAAAAAATTCATAAAATCTTATCCAAAAAATCCAAAAACATTTGCAAAATCATGTATAGTGAAAATCCAAAAATATTCAAAAAATTGCAAAGGCTAAAATCCAAAACATCCAAAAAACATCAAAATCCCTAAAAATTTTGAACATCAAAAATCCAAAAAATAGTGTCTCTTTATTGAACCGTATCGTCTCTGAGCTTGAACATAGGCAAGGCCATCATTGATGTGCCCCCGAGACACCCTAGGTTAGTCCTTTAGTAGTCCATTGTAATTAACTATCGTCTCTCATCTGTTCATATCTTTGTCTTGTAAATGAGTCGAGTCGGTCGAACTATGTGGTCTCTACGTGTATAACGTAGGCAAGACTAATCTATGATTAGCCCCCAAGGCCCCTAGGATATGTCTTTAGGTTAGGTTCTTGGTTGAAATTATAGAAAACCCTAAACATCCAAATATTTTGAAAATCCAAAAACATCAAAACATCTTGAAAAATCCCAAAACATCCAAATATTCAGAAAACACAAAAACATTTGAAAATGAAAAAAACCAAAAACAATAGAAAACGATCAAAATACCTAAAAAAGCCTTGAAACATTCAGAAAACCCTAAAAAGCCTCACAAAACTCAAAAAATCCTAAGCATTCATATAAACATTCAAAAAAGACCAAAAACAACCTCAAAACATTTTAAACCACCAAAAACATTCAAATATTCCAGAAAATCCAAAACCCATCCATCCCATCTCGCTTTCACCTGCAATAAACTTTCACCCATAATAAATGATCGTTACCTTCAACCTTTGGCAAAACAAATAGAAAGCAAACATAGCAAGTCATAAAGTGTGAATCTAAAAGTCTAAATCATAGGTAAATGTGTCAGTGAAGTTTATAGCAATGGCTCATCTTAGCATCATTGTCCTAACATCAAAAAACCCTTTGATCAACATGTCCTAAGATGTATCCTTCCTACAATGGACATCAGTATCAAATATCACCTCAGCTAAACTTGAACTAGGAAAGAACTATAAATAACACTGATTGTTTGTCTTTGATATTTTCATATGATTTATCTTAATGACCTATTTTGATGACATCTCGATGATTTCTAAACAAAATGATTTAGAGAGAAAGGAATGGGGCATCGATCATTATCTTTCGTTTGATGTGCTTGTGGATACTCTTGTAAAATAATCTTGGCACATACTTGCTTAGTTGTGTGTAGGAAGGTCATTTGGAGTATGTTGTTGACTATTGTGTATGCTTTGGTCCAAATATTATATTCTTCTAACTTGCATTCCAACGGCATTTTCGTATGTCAGGGTGTGAACAAGAACTATCCTATTTGTTTGTCAATTCAGAGTCCATTACACTAGATACAACGATGTCCCGGTTATCACTACCTTGATACATCATGTCTATGTGTTATATCAAACAATAAGGAATGACATAAAATCCTAATCCTGAAGTGTGAGCACCCATCCTGCATTTTCATCTTGCATTTTTCATTGTCTCGTCACCATCTCTAATAAAGTCTCAATGGATCAAGGACTTGTTGGATCTTTGAAGAAATCATCATCAGCAATGGGAATTCATTCTTTATTCTTCTATCTTCTCTTTGCACTAATCTGGTATCATGACAGTCAACAAAAACATCATCAATGCATCCACCTTGCATCCACAAACCATCAGCATACATGCATCTCATAACCATATCATAATCATAGCATTCATCAGCATAATCATAGTATATCACATCATACATTTTGCATAATCATTTGAGTTGTGATGAATAATATAGATTTTTTATTCTAAGCATCTTAAATTGTGTCATATTATAAACATTTGCATCCATCCATCCATATGCATGCATCATCATAAAACATGCATAGAAAATATACAAAAAGAAATGCATCCATATCATGTGCATCTATAACATTTGCATATCATAATCATTCATCCATATCATATCGTGAAAAGATAATGAAAAAGAATATAACATTGCATCCATCCATATCATGATCATCACATATCACATAGGCATAAATAAAATGCATCCATATATGATCATATATAAGCATCCATACATCATCCATACATGAAATAAAGTCAACACGCCATAGCATGAATCATCTATATCCATATCATATATATATCAAAAAATGTGTCATGGTACAAAAATTGGATCAATGTATGTACACCAATGATAAGTACAATATCCATGAGGCTATCAAAAAGGATCCCATGAATGTATATCAGTGTAAAGAATGGAGCAAAATCACAAAGTGTCTATACATCAGAAAGCTAGCCCTGGTGGCTGCTACCCTCTCCAGCTTTCCGCTCAAGTTGATCCTCTAATCGAGGATTCACATCACTATGCTGAGAAAAATCTGGCTGACGAAGAGCTCCTAGAACATCTCGATGATAGTGCTTCCTATAGTATGTAGCCTCTGTGACAACCTCTCTATACAATTGTGCTGAAACGGTCTGTCCATGTGTCACTGCCACCATAACCTTGATTTTTTGTTGCCTTGCCACCTCTTGATCTCTCTCTAGTGATAGCATGTACTCTCTATAGTGCTTCATCTCTTTCTATTGTCACCACGATCACCTGCTACCAAGCCTAGTCTCACTCAGCAATAAGAGCCAAAACTTGTTGGCGGGCCTGGTCTCGCTCACCTGTCAATGTTTGCACCTGCTATTGCAGTTGTTGAATCTATTCATCTCATGTATCTGGTGGTGGTGGTGGTGGTCCTAGCTATGGTTGTATCTGTGGTTGCACCTATGGATGAACTTGAGGCTACACAATCGGAGGAGCCCTTGGAACCTATCCATCATGGCCATCCTAGCCTCCTTGTCCCCTACCCCTGGCACCTCTGCCTCGCAGTCTCCCTCTGGGAGGAGCATTTGTTGGATCTGTAAGTCACCTCAACGTGACAAACCATGCATCATATGCTAGAGTGGTATGTGCTATGGGTTCATCCTGATCATATGTCCAAGGCTAGGTAACCAACTGTCAAAAGCTCTCAACGACCTCTAGAGTCATAATAGTCGGCCCCCATGTGGGAACCTCCCTAGTCGAACTAGCAAAAATGGCTCTGTAGGCATCATCGGGCCTATCCTATATATCTTTGAGCTATCTAACTACCTTGTCATGAAGGTACCACTCAATAATTGTATGCTCTCGACCCTGCATGTAATGGGTCTATCTAGAAAAGTATAGTTGTTGTATATCATCAAACCATGGCAGCATCTATAACCATGGGCGTTAGCGGAACATTATCATATCATCAATAACCCATCTCTAGTACGGGAGCCCAATCTTTCTAGTGTTCCTAAGTGTGATGGTACCTCGATATCTCCATATGATGGGATCATCTAGCTCATGTATGTCATCTGTATAATGGGTTGAAGCATGAAAATGTGCTCCCATGCCCAAATATGAAGCAGAGTAACCCCTGTACTGAGGAATATCCCATCACAATAAACAAAATCATGTAAATCATGGTACAAGGAGGATAGCATCATGGACCACCATGCAAAAAGAGTCCTCATGTGTAGCATCCAGTGCCATGCCAAGCCCCATCCTAGACTGAAGAATTTTCCATGTTTGTCTAGCACCACCAAACCTGAAATGATGGCTATGATGATCAATCTAAAAGTTGGCACCTGACCTTTGTATGTCTCTAAATCAATCTATGAGGTGACCAATACAATCTGGTCCATCTCCATCACCTTCAGACATGCATCGAACCTGGTATCAGTGTCGTAAATCACGCAATCATCATGGTTAGGAAAATGTAATATCTACCACACGTCCTCCAAAGTAACTATAGCCTCCCTTGTCAGAAGGTGGAGGGACAAGATCTCACTGTGCCATCTCTCGCACAAAGTTTCCATCATCACCAAATGGGTCCTAATAATAGATGCATATGCAATGTACCACAATCCAATCTCTCCTGAGTGCTCCTGGCGCAACTCTGAAAGATCACCTAATCTCTCTAATACTATGGGCCTATGCTCCCTCGACATCAATGGTGGAAAGACCTCCTGCACCCACGAAGTGCGCAGCGTCAAGAAATCATCAAAATTTGGCGTTATGTGGAATTTTTGGCTTGAACATCATAATAGTGTCACTATTCACAATAGTGTCGCTATATTCAAAATTCAAATAGTGATGCCTGATGCATTTCAAATTTCAAATTGGAAAGTGCATCACCAGACAAGCTGGCGTCATGATTTATCTTCTGGCATGACCTAACCCTAATTTCTAAATTGGCAAGTGCATCGCCAAATAAGCCTGCATCACCATTTAAAATTAAAAAGCCTAATTTTAAATCAAAAGAAGTGTCACCATATACATATGCGTCACTATTAAGGATTTGGGCATCGCTAATTTAAGTTTGGGTGTCGCTATATAGCGACACCACCAGAATCTAAATTCTAATGCCTAATAAATGCATCAAAATTTCAAATTTCAAATCAGGTTTTGAATCACATATCAGTGGTCTTGTGCCTGGAAGCCGTTGGAACTCTCAAACTCGATCATAAATGTGTCTAGGAAGCTCTTGGTGTGCCATTTTTTTGAAGGGTCAAAGCTCAAATCGCAAGAATTCCTTAAGTGTGAATGCATAAATGAATTGAAAATGACCCCTCTTGGCTTATTTAAGCTAGAAAATTAGGGTTTTTTTGCCCTAATTTAACCTTACTAATGGGGTTTATTATCCTTTTCACCAATTTTTCCAATCTGGACCTAATTTTGCTTTGTTTTTTCCATTTTTGGCATTATTCTTACATCATGGAACCTTTCTAAACCCTTGGGGTAGCTTTTGAACCTTTATCAAGAAATTAACCCAAAATTCAAAAAAATTGCCCAATTTCTTGAGGGGGTAGGGAGTTAGTTTTATCCTTTCATTGGGGCATCTACAAAATCAGAAAAAAAAATTATTTTTTCATTTGGGTAGCATTTTTTATCCGAAAAGCGTTATTCTTTGAACCGAAGTAGCAGGTACCTCGCTTCAAAGAGGGGGAAAATGTAGACACTAAAAAATGTCCTAATCAATGTCACACACTTAAATCAGATTTATTAACATCATTTCCTCTTTAATCCATCCTCTTTTCGCTTAATTAATTTAATTAGTCTAGCTAATTAATTAATTGCATCATTTTCGTCTATTAGCCTAATTAATTAAATCGGGTTAATTCATCTCTTTTCGCACTAACACTTCATCTAATTAAATCAAAATATTTAATTTAATCTCCTAGGTCATCTTATTTAATTAAATAACCCTAAGTTATTTAATTAAATATCATTGCACCCCTCCCCTATTTATTAAATCATCTAATTTAATAAATATCTCTTAATTCTTCTAATTCCCTAATTGCATAAATTAAACCTTGTTTAATTAGCAATTAAACTAATTTTCTTCTAAGCAAAGGGAATATTCCCATGGATTATTCCTTGTCCTTCTTTTTGCACAATTAAAACTTTGTTTTAATTTGTAAATTACCTTTTTCCTCACCCAAAAGGAAGATTCTAAGGAATATTCTCTCTCCTCCAATCAACTCACTTGGCTTCTTGAACAAGCTAAACCTTCAACCACTTTAGCAAGTTACCTTTGACCTGTGTGAGCATGTTAAAAGTGTGTTTGTTTGAAGCAAGTGTGAGCCATTGATTAATTTTCATCATCCATTCTCATCCATTGATGAGAATCCATGATCCATGCCTCTTATCCCCTTCATCTTGAACCATTGATTAAGCTTTTTTATCTCAACCATTCATTCCTCATTTGCTCTCCTATAAATAGATCACTATTTGGAGACAAATAGATCCATCTTTTATTGCAAACTTCTGTTGTTGAATTTACTTGCACCCACACTCATCTTTTACTCACTTGCTAGCTTGTTTTAGTTCATTTTCATTGCATAATAGCTTAGAACATCCATTAATGGCTTCCATGCATCCATCTTAGTTTGTATATGAATTAGGGTTTTTCATCTTTTAGCATAATTTTAGCTTAGATTAGCTTAGAATAGCTTAACATTTATATATCTTCATCATTTTTAGCATAAACTCATGGTAACTTAGCTTGCATCATGTTCATTTTTAGCATAAACTAGGTTTTCATACACTTATCACTTTGGTTTCATCAATTCTCTTCCATAGAATCAACTGAAACAGGCTCACTAATCATGGGATTGGGATAGGGTCATTGTTCCACACCAACACGACACCAATTCCACAACAAGATAAGTTTCAGATGGATTAGAGTAGATGTTTTGAAAGCTTTCATGATTTAGTATATTAGGTTTTGATAAATATTTAGTTTCAATTTCATTTGATTGATCTTGTTGAGATTCGAGTATGGGTGGCTCCATTATGCTTTGATTCTTCATGGATCAAGTGTAATTCAGCCAATACTGGTATTTTCACATCACACTACCCTTCATCATAAAATGAAGTATGTATACAACAACAAAGTGTACACATTGGATGCCAATAATGAGCCTTACAGTGTTTACAACTCGAGAAAAACAAAGAGAATCCTTTGAAAACATTGACACCAACAACACAAGTAAAACCCATGCAAGAGAAAGACAAAGAAAAAAACATTGAATAAGTCATGAAGCTATTAGAATATGATTGGGGTTCCTTATATTTCACACCAACATTCATGGGAGAATACAAGATCATAAACAAAGACTCTGAAAAGGGAAAATAAAAAGCAATAATTTCAACACAAAATTTGAAAGACCCTTCAAAAGCATCCACCTCAACCACTTTAGAACAAAAGATAACAAATTACACAACAAACTTTGATTAACTTAATTGTGAGCAACCACCGAATCCAAAAGAGATGAATCTTTATGAAAAAGGTTATGAAATGATGAAACAACTTGGTTATAGTGGAAAAGGATGTGGTGCTAGAGAACAAGGTATTTGTGTCCCTATATAGCCTCACATGCAAGAAAAGATTAATGGTCTTGGTTATTATCCCTCAAAAGGAACAAAAAAGCCTTCACTTAATATCAACACTATTAAAAAATATTCCTCTAAGCCAACTTTAACATTGGAGCATCCTGAACTGGCAGACACTAGTGGTCTTGCTTTTTTTCCTTTGAAATAAATGAAAGGAACAAATAAATCTTCGCTTAATGTCAATTTCATCTTGCAAAACACTAATTATTTGAATTCGTTAGATTTTACACCTTCCTGTAAAGGAGAGAACAAAATCTCACAATCTAAAGAGTCTTGCGTAAGTATGGCACCTTGTACTAAGCGAGAGATATCTTTGTCACAAAATAAAGGAACATCTTCTACCATTGATCAAGAGGGTATCTTTTTGAGACTTCTCCAAGATTGTTTGATATCCCTCCCTCCAAGAACATGAAAGAAATTTTACTACAAGAATTCATTTTACACATATCATAGAGTTCATGGTCATTCTACTAATGAATGTAAGGCTTTGAGTGATTGAATTCAACATCTCAAGGAGTGTGGTGCTCTTCCTTGTGTTGAAGCACCTAATTCCTCTAACTGATACTTACTTTTATCCTATTTGGCTCATTCTTGTCCTACGCTAAGTGGGGGCAAGGGGTCAGATAGCCTTGTCCTCGTATGTCACTTGTCGTCATCTCTTTTGTCTAGTTGTCTGCCTTTCATGTATATATAAGAGCAAGCTTGGGATGTGGATGACATGCCTTAAGTTGACTTGCATGTGACATACTTATTCATGATGTAGTCCGATTCAGGAACATATGACTTGGCATAGGGCTTTCCAAATAAGCTCTTGTATATTTTTCCACTTTAAAGAAATTGCTCACAATAATGGTGTTAGCAGTCGCTTTAAAGTGGGGGTATACATCGACACTCATGCTTCATGGTGCGATTTTCTTTCTTCTTGTGATGTGTCATTTTCTTGGTGGTGTCATTGGGCTTGATTTCCTCCAAGAGTGTGATATTTCTTTGACTTGTGCTCTCTTGGAAACATTAAGCACGATGTTCCCTAAGAACAAACCTTGCATGAACTAAGAAAAATTCCTTTGAACATACCTTACACTATTTTACATTTACAACAATCATTATATGGCCACCTTGTATAACACACTTTGCATGCCTGTGGAGCCATCTTGTTTGTTCATGAACTCTAAAGATACAAAGTTTTTCTTGCCTCATGAAGCTTGAAGATCATTTTTGTGTGGTGCCTTATCAATGTTATTAGGAGGTATAACTTTGGTATGGTTTGATGGGAAGTCGAACGAGGGCATGACTTTCCCTTAGCAACTTGCATGTGTGTGTGAGAGCATACCGGCCATGAGTGTATGTCTCACCTTCTTGGACTTCTCACCCAATGAACAACCTGAAGTTTCGTTGCCTCGGAGTGAGTATGCATTTTTTGAACAAACAACCTAGACCTGATCCACATCGCATTGGACAAACAGTCGAACCTTGATCCACCCTTTTCTTTTTCATTTTGTTTCATTTTCTTTATGTCTTTGACAATGAATGTGCATTTCTTGTTGTTGCTCTTTATATCATTTTCATGTGTGTTCTTTTGTGCCTATGATAGTTTTCCATAGGACCCTCATCCTGGGGCTTGCGCAATCCTCTTGACCATGGTTTTCCTATCTTACTAGTGTTGGTGTATTTGAACCCCTCATGATTATGGTCGTCCTATCTTACTAGCATTGTTTCATTTGGTATACTTTAGTGTGAGTTTGAAGCAAGTTCATCCTCTCACTAAAGTGGGGGCTAGATGTAATGACAGAAAAAGGTCCCTTTAACTTGGCCTTGATTTAGTGTTGTAATATGCCTAACATATTCACATTAGGTCTTGGGACCTTGTGAACTAAATGAGCTTATTAATGCCTTGTTTAAAGTGTTGTAACACACTTTCACACTTTTCTAGGGTTGTCATTAATAATTGGGCTTCTTTATGCTTTAATTGGCCTTTTGTTGCATCCACGAACCTTATTTAATGCATCTTTTCGAGGACAATCCTAACACAAATCAACATCCAATCATAATTCAGGTGTTTTCACGTTGTATGGCCTAGATTTGGTGGTTTGGGACTCATTCACCACCTTGGGAAAATGAGTCCCACCTAGGTTTTTGGGTCCCAAACTTGACTTCTCACCTTTCTATGCATTTTTAAAAATGGTCCCAAAAACTATGCTTGGTGGGACTCATTCACCACCTTGGGTGAATGAGTCCCATGTGGCCCAAAATTAAAATTAATTCAAATTTTTGGCAGGATTTTATCCTCCTAGATCTGATGTCGGCTTGTAGTGTTGTAATTTCGATAATTCTTGCATAATTGAGTGTAAATACAAGGTTCTTTCACTCATTTTCACCTAAAACTTTTGTGAGAGAATTCATAATAGAAAATTGAAGTTCACAAGAGTATTCAAGTGTTTACAAGAGAATCCAAGGGCAGAATTCTTCATCAATTGTTGCAGCAATTCAAGATCCATCATCATGTCAAGCATATTAAGCATCAAGCATGTTATTGAGTTAGTGTTGTGATGTAGCATTAAAGATCCAAGATCAAGCATTGTTCAAATCCTATTGTCAAGATCAAGATCTACATCCTTTATGGCCATTTCATGTTGAGTTTTGGATTTACAAGACATCATTTACAAGGTATTATTTCAATGGTTCATGTTCTTTGTTTTATGTTTCATTCCTTTATTTCATTGTCTCGTCATTTGGTTTAATTACCTACAAGGGGTTTGACCAAGGCAAACCCCTATTCCCTAATAATCAACTCTCTCTCTCTCTCTCTCTCTCTCTCTCTCTCTCTCTCTCTCTCTCTCTCTCTCTCTTTGTGTAATTGCAGATCTAGGTGCTTTGAAGACTTGAAGGATCATTGAAAATTATGTTACAAGCTTGGAGAAAGTTCTTGGATTTGTCTCCCCATTTCCAAGGTCATAATCTTCACTAAAAGGTCACTTACAGCCCCGAAATCAGGGTTTTAGATCTAGAAACAAAGAGGAATAGAAAGAGTAGACATTGAAGGTTAGATTCAGACTTTGAAATTCCAAAAAACCCTAACTAGACTCATTCACCTAGATTGGTGAATGAGTCCCAGTTTAAGTCAATTTTGAGATTTTAATTATAGTTTTGAATACCCTTTTTCAAGAAATCTATTCCTATACAGAAACCTGGATCTAGGATTGATTCTCCTAGATAGATGAATGAGTCCCAATAGGCCAAAATTTTAGGATTTGTAGCATTTCCAGTATTCATTCAAGCCTCTATAAGCTTCCAGGTGCACACTTCTAATTTTATAGCTTTATGTTCTGATTTGTATGCATTTCTAGGTCATTCATTCAAGTTTCATGCATCACTAGGTTTTATCATTAGATATCACATTCCATTTGTCTTTCCAAGTTCTTACTTGGTGGTGAACCCCTTATCAATCTATATTCAACCCCTAGGATAGGGTGATCCCACAATAGTGGTTTACAATTTTTGGCCAAACTAGATAGTGAAATAAAAAAATTTAACTAAATCTTCACTTTCGGGCACTTATAACGGATAAACCGTGAGTAATTTGAAGATGATGCAAACTAGAGTTTCTTGAAATTTTGTCTGTAGATTCTAAATATATATTTTTTTAAAATTTTGGAATCAGATTGCACTTCTTTTTCCATCTTCAAAAACTAGTTTTTTTCAGAAAACAACATTTTAAAAAAGTGACACTCACCGTATAACACATAATTTTTTTTCCATGAAGGATAAAATTCTAATTCTTTCGAATTTAGATTTGTAACTCTGATATTTAGTGCTTCCACCTAGTTAGATAGTTTTTTATTGAATAGTTTTTCTTTAATCAAGTTTTGAAGTCAAACCAATTATAATTCAGACATAGCGCGACCGTATAACGCGTAACATTTTTTGTATGTATCGAAATTCAATTTTTTTTGTGTGTTGAATCAAGGACTTCAATATCTGGTGCACTCATATTTTTTATAATCTCCTATTTTTCCACATGTGTAGAACAGAGAGCTTGATTTTTTGTGAAAAACCTATATTCATAAGAAATAAAAATAAATATAATAATTAAATTAAATTTATTTAAATTTATACTTTTTGGGAAGCTTATAATAAGGACTACATACTTACAAAATATAAATTTTAAGTAAATTCATTTGTTCCCCCAAAAGTTAAATCAAAAGTGGTTTTTTATCAGCATTTTGATAGGTGTAAAGGAGACTCCGTTATAGGTATGGTTTAAAACTAGCGGGGTTCTATCCAAGGGGGTTTGATCTAAGGTAGTTTGATCAAACCATATTCAATTGGAATGCTTTAAATGAAAATTTTTAAGGCTTAAATCATTATAATTTCTAAAAATATGTGATTTCATCAAAAATCAGTTCCTCGCAGAAATTGTAAACTAGCTTTGTGGGATCACTCGATAGTCCCTTATCAAATCTCTTTCTCTCATTCTCATCATTTGATTGAGATCTCTAGGGAATCCTTGAATGTGGAGTATAGAAATTTTGTTTCCCTAGGTCCTAAAAACCTAGTGGAGACAAAATTCTATATTACAAGTCCTTGATTTCCTAAATTATGCATTTTATAGCCCCATTTGTACCATTTTTCAAGAAATTGCAAGCATTAAACAAAAGCATCCAATTAATATTTTGCCATCGACACTTAATGTCCTAGAGAATAGGGCCAGGACACATTCGCCCAAGGGTGAATGGGTCCTCCTATTCTATTGAGGACCAATTTTGGACATGTCAAAGTGGACATCTTAACATTCAAATTTTCAATTTCAATTTTCAGATATCGATATTTAATTCTTAGGAAATTAGAGAAATGCCTATAAATACCTAGTTATTGCATCATTTGAAATCTAAGTGAAAGGAACAAGCATTCATGAGAAAAAACTATTGTCAAGATCATTCAAGATCAAGTGAAGAGAAACATTTTAGAGCTTTATTGCAGCAATTCAAGATCCTAACATCATGTCAAATCTTGTGTGAGTTTGTGTGTTCATGTTATCATTGTTTTGTGAAGGCTAATACTTTTGTAGGTCTCCAAAGCATTCAATAAAATCAAGCAAGAAAGATCCAAAACCTTGAGGTGATGTGTATGAGTTCAGTCCTTCAAGGAAGCCATTGTAGGGTGGTGGGTTGCAATGCTTTGTGATTTCATCTTTTCGTCCTTTTCATTATCATTCTATCATTGACATTTCCATTGTGGAAGTGGAAACACTTACATGAGGCTTGACTAAGGCAAGCCCCTAAATGGCCCAACATTTTCCCTCTCTTTGAATATGTAGGTTTTAGGTTTGAAGAGGATTGAGGGAAGATTGAAGATAAATTATTCATTATTGCATTTGAAGCCTTACATCTTGTCAATAAATGGAAACTCACCTACAGAATTATCTGGCAGTATTCTGACAATTCTACAACCAAAAATTAGAAGTTCAAATCTATCATCAGAGGACTCCAAAAATAGAGCAAAAGTGTCATACAAAGACCCATTCACCCCAAGGAAACCTAGTCCTACTACAACACTCAGATCCAAATTCTGATGATGGGTACATAGTCCTCTACACTTTCTAGATCTACCTGCAAGTTATTGCAGTATGTGAATTATCGGGATCTTGCATTTTTCATATTAGGGCATATATCCTAATTAGGTTAATCATAACAAATCATTTCCAATCCATTTTCAAGGTCCTAATGATGTAGATCCAAGTTTTATTGACTTACCTTCATGGTTGAAAGTCAATCTATTCACCTTGTTGATTTGCATTCTAATGTACCTTTAAAGGACCAAAAAGCAACCCTAGGTTTATACCCTAGAATTAGGGTTCCCTCTTTCATATGTTATAGCGATCATTCATGGTTTTTGAAGAAAAATCATTAAATAAATCATGCTTTCTTTTAGGAAGGGATTAAAGGTGATATTTAAAATTTTATGGTAGAATATTTAGCATGTCAAAGAAATAAAGGGGAGATGCATATGATACTTTATCTTTTGTAGCCCTTGTTTATTCCTAGCTAGAGGTGGGAAGAGGTCTCCATGTATTTCATTACAAGTCTTCCATGATATAGAGGTGAGAGTGTTATCATGATAGTGGTGGACTATCTCACCAAATATGCCCAATTTATTGCATTATCCTATCCTTTTAAATAGCAAATACAACAATCAAAACATTTATGGATAATATAAAAAAGTTAGATGATACCCCAAGGATTATTGTTAGTGATCATGATCCTATCTTTACTAGTAAAAATTTAATAGATTTATCCTCTTATTTGGATACTTGATTGGATCATAGTTTTTCTTACCGTCCATAGTCGACTGGAAAAATTGAAGCCATAAGTGCTTAAAAGAGTATCTATGTTATGTTGTTTCACTTGAGATAAGCAATCTCAATGGGTGTATTGGCTACCACTGGTAGAATGGTGGTATAAAACTTCCATATTTCTTCAAAAAATGTCCCCATTTATGACATTATATAAATACCATCCCCTAGCCATCACATCTGCTTCAACCATTTATGACATTATATGAATACAATCCCTATCCATTATAGCATCATTCAAGGTGACACCAAGAGTTTGGGCTATGAAAGACCACATGAATCATCAAAAATAGGTACATTTAGGACTCAAGGATATTTTGGTCATTAAACAAAATAGAATGAAACACTACACTAACCAACACCATAGTGAAAGGAGTTTTGAAGTAGGTGATTAGGTTTTCTTGATATTGTAACCTTGTAAGTAAATGTACTTGAAGAAACAAATACAAAATAAGTTATCACCAAAATATTATGGTCTGTATGAGATTCTATTTGTAGTGTACCTTACAATATCAAGTTATCTCCAATAATAAATACATTTAATTTTTAATATTTTCTATTTAAAGAATGTGTTTGGTTGGCATATCCCTACACAAGCAGTGTTACCCAAGCTAGATGAAGAAGGAAGAATAATATTGGATCTACACATAATTTCCTAGATATGCAAAATGGAATCAAGGATTAGAGATAAGGTCAGGATTAGGGCTAGGATTAGAGATAGGGTCAGGATTAGGGCTAGCATTAGGGTTAGAGATAGAATTAGGTTTAGGGTTGGGTTAGCATTAGGATTAAGGTTATACTTTCTACTAGAAATAAGGTCAAGATTAGGGTTAGGGTTAGGGTTAGGGTTAGAATTAGAATTAGGATTAGGATTAGGATTAGGGTTAGGGTTAGAGTTAGGGTTATAGATAGGGTAAGGATAGAATTAGATTTAGGGTTCAAGTTAGAATTGTTGTGAATGTTAGGGTTAGGGTTATAATTATAATCCATGTTAGTTTTATAATTAGACTTAGGGTTAGGATTAGGGTTAGAGATAGATTTAGAGATAGGGTTATAATTAGAATTAGTGTTAGTTTTAGAATTATGTTATGTGTTTCTAACATGCATTTAAAAGAAATAAAGTAATTAGACATGAACCCTAAGTGAATCATAAATCTAATTGAAACTCAATCCTAACCCGAACCCTTATCCTAATTGACCCCTAACCTTAACCCTAACCCTCATTGAACTGTTATTGAATCTAAACCTAATTGAAACCTAACATCAGCCCCAAACTTTATTGTAGAACCCTAACCATAACCATAACCTTAAGCGAACACTCACCTTTATTGAAATCTAACCCTAACCCTAATTAAACACTAACCATAACCATAACCCTTATTCAACCCAAACCATAACCCTAATTGAATATTAACCCTAATTAAAAACCCTAACTCCATTTATAATCCTAATTGAAGCCTAATTATAATTTAACACTAACCCTAAACCTCAACCTCAATTAAATTGTAACCAAAATTGAACCCTAACCTTAACCTTAATACTAACCCTTACCTTAATTAGACTCTAATCCTAACCCTAAACCTAATTAAACCCTAGTCATAACCCTAAATTTACTCTAATCCTAACCCTAATTGAACCCTAACCCTAAGCCTATTTGAACCTTGACCATAAACCTAACCCCAAGCTTTATCATAGAACCTTAACCTTAAGCCCAGCTTGAACCCTAATCCTAACCAAAATTAAACCCCAATTGAGCCCTAACTCTAACCCTAAGTGAACACTTACCTTAATTGAACTCTAACCCTGACCCTAATTAAACCCTTACTATAATTAAACCTTAACTATGATGCTAATTGTAACCCTATTTAAACTTAACCCTAATTGGTACTTTATCATAATTGAACCCTAACATTGAATGAGCCATAACCTTAACCCTAATTGAATCATAGCTCTAATTAAACCTTAACCCTAATACTAACACTAACCCTTACTGTAATTGAACCCTAACCCTTACCCTAATTGAACCTTAACTATAACCCTAATTAAGATTAGGTTTACAATTAATATTAAGGTTAGGATTAGGCTAAAATTTAGATTTTAACCCCAATCATAACCTTAATCTTAAGATTTATTGTAGAACCCTAACCCTAATTATAACCCTAAGTGAAAACTAACCCTAATTGAAACCTAGTGTTAACCCTAATATAATCCTAATCATAATCCAACCCTAACCCCAACCTTAACCTTTACTCAAACCCTAACCCTAATCCTAATAGTAACTCTAATTGAACCCTATAATTGACCCTAATCAAACCCTAATCCGAATTGAATTGTAACTATATTATAACTATAAATTGTAACCCTAGTTGGACCATAACCCTAACCCTAAACCTTAATTTACTTGTAACTACAATTTGTCTTCACCCTAACAGTAATCCTAATACAAACCCTTATCCTAATTGAACCATAACCCTACTTAAACCCTAACCAAAAACCTTAATTTAACCCTAACCCTAATTAAAGCCTAATCTTAATCCTAGACCTAACCATAACCCTAATTGCATTCTATTCCTAACTAAACCCTCATTTAATCTTAACCCTATTATAACCCTAACCCTAATTAAACCTTGACCTTAAATGAATCCTAAGTGAACCTTGATTAAATTATAAATCTAACCCTAATATAACCCTAATTTAATCCTAAACCTAACTCTAAGCTTTATTCTAGAATCCTAACCCTAACTCTAAGTTTAAATGAACCCTAATTGAATAATAACCCTATTTAAATCCTAACCCTAACCCTAATTGAACCCTGGCCCTAATATAATCCTTATTATAACCCTAATTAAATGCTATTTGTACCCTAATTGTACCCTAACCTTAACTATACCCTAATTTAACCCTTACTCTAACCCTAACCATAACCATAACATAACACTATTTGCATCCTAATCCTAACTAAACCATAATTTAACCCTCACCCTAATTAAAGCATAATCGTAATATAGCCCTAACCTTAACCCTAACCCTAATTTCATCTTAACCCTAACTAAACCCTAAACTTAAATAAACTCTAACCCTAATTAAAACTTAACCCTAAAAAATCCTAAGTGAACCCTAATTGAATCACAACCTAACTGTAGTTCAATCGTAACCATACTAATCCTAACCCTAACCCTAATTGAACCATACTATTAGGGTCAAATTAGGGTTAGGTTTAGGACTCAATTAGGGTTTTACACTTTTGGGGTTAGGTTTAGGTTTAAATATTAATGTCTTACTATTTGTTTATAAATTTTATATTAATGATAAATATTTTAAAGGAAAGCCCTAATTTAACCCTAATTAAACCCTATTGTTAGGGTTAATATGGTTAACTTAAGGTTCAATTAGGGTTAGGTTAAGGGTTCAATGAGGGTTCTAGGATAAAGCTTGGGGTTAAGGTTATTTATTTCTTAATATCAATTTATAAATTTGACATTAATGATAAATATTTTAAACAAAAAATAGTCTAGATATTTATTTGTATGAGAAACTAAGTATTATTAGGGTTAAAATTATTAATATTTTAATATTAATTTATAAATTCGATATTAATGACAAATATTACAAATAAAAATAAGTATTTTAATCTAGAATTTTACTTCTATGTCAAATGAAGTATTATTAGAGTGGGTTAGAATTATTAATGTCTTAATATTAATTTATAAATTCAGTATCAATGTCAAATATTACAAACAAAAATAAGTATTTTAATCTAAAATTATATTTCTATGTGAAATGAAGTATTATTAGAGTTAGAATTATTAACTCTAAAATTTATAAAGCATTTATTATCTAGTTTTGAAAATAATCAATTAAATTATACTAATTATTTGTTACAAATAAAATTTAATAAAACTAAATATTAATTTTAAATTTTTTCAATAATTACTAATTACATCGAAGGTGTTCCCTATATGAAATGGATGACCTAATTTTTAAAATCAATGATTGAGAATTGAGGAGAATGATGCAAGACCATGAAATTAATCTCAATTGTCATTCTCTTCTTCTTTTTTTGGTTCGTAATATACAGCAGAGCTGCATGATTTATATTAATAACAAAAAATTTACATCATTTTTGGCCCATCTTGGAACTAGCCAGAATCGAATGACACCGGGTGTCATCATCCAACTTTACAAAAAAGTAGAAAACAAGCCAAAATTTTGCCTATAATCCCCTAGTTTAGACAAAAATATTGACCAAAACTACATCACAGATACCCACCCATAGCAACCCATCATTCGTCTTCATCATAGAACCTAGTGGATTCCACCAAATTGGCAAATGTTTGGCACCATTCAAAGCCTAATGTCTCATTCAAGCCCAACCATCTGCATAGGAAGTTGTATCCTATAGTTGCCCATATCCTATGGCACTCCAAGCCATCTTCTTTCACCCAAGATAAAGGGGAGCCACTCCATCTCTGCACCTTGCAAGAACATCTTATTGATGTCATCTGGCAATGGAATTCCAACTCCCAACTACGCCACCGCCACCACGTCTACGTCATCGATCAAAATCGTTGCTTTAAAAATTATCCTGAGAAGAACCAAACACCTTAGCTTTGGCAGATTCAAGTCAAGTAGCAACACTAGAAAAATGGGAGGAAATGTCTGTGTTTGCTCTTGTCTAATTATTGGAGAAGAAAAACTTCTTCCCGAACACCATCCTCACCACTTCCAAACATAATATATCTTTATTCAGACAAATTTTCTTCAACCTCCGATCTATGATAAAGCCAGAGAACGTTGATTGCTTCTTTGAGCAGCGCAATTTTATCGGTGTATCCATTGTTGAGGCTCTACTCCATTCTTGGTATTGCATGTCTTAATATAGCCGCTCAGCTTTGAGAAATTCGAAGAGTCGGCTCTCTCCATCATAAATTTGATCTACCTCCATCCCAACTACCTCTCATCTCCATACGGCTCCCAGGAGATGACATTCAATTTTCTTAACTAGGACGTACTTCTGCTTCCAAGTGTTCTATCTTGGACAAGCTTTGTCGTAAACTCTCATCATTTCCCTTCCACTAGCATCACTTCCCCAGTCTGATTTTCCTATTCTAATGCCACCAAATTTGGAAAATTGCTCTGCAACTACCGATCTTGAATGCATTTAATGTTTCAAGTCCCTGAGTGAGGATGTGGCTTGTGTAAATGATCTCATTTGCAACTACGATGAGTAGGGCAATAGTCTTGATGTCAGAAATTGTTAATTTCTTTCTCCTTGGGAATTCTTGCCATCCTACAGGTGGGAAGCCATGTTGGTTGTTGTGGTGACAAAACTGCCTTCTCAACCTCCTTCAGATTGCCCATTAGCCCAATTTGGCCACCTAGTATAAACAAACTGACTCCCCTGGCACATGGGAAAACTGTCATTTTCTATTTTTAAACTAAAATGATTTAACAATTTAAAAGTAAGCTTTTTATTTTTTTTTTTAAAAGATGATAAGATTGAAATGAAAATAGAATTATATTCTATTAATATTTCAATTCTAATAACTTTCTCTTTTTTATGTATTTTTAAAATGATTTAACAATTTAAAAGTAGACTTTTTATTTTAAAAATAAAGAAAAGAAAAGAGTTTGATAAGATTGAAATGAAAAATAGGATTATATTTTATTAATATTTTAATTCTAATATATTTTAAAGTTAGTTTTGCTTTTTTATTTAATTATTTATTATTAATATTTTTAACTTATTTTATTAATATTTGCATTTTGATATATTTTGATTTTACATTTAGTTCATGCTACTTTAATTTTTAATTTAGACTTAAGTTTTAAATTTATTTTAATTATTTGTCTTCTTATGAAATTACAAAAAAAAAAATTATTAGAATTAATTTAATAATTAATTGTCTTATTAAAAATTAATTATTGTAGAATAATTTATATTTTTAATTTTTAATTTAATTTATATAATAAAATAAATTTAAAACTTAAAATCTAAATTAAAAGTTAGAGAGAGAGAGAGAAACTAACTTTTGATCAGTCATTTTGTGTCAACAATACAAGGATAACATGTGTCCCTACAGAGTTATGCTCCAAGTAGCATGTTGTTTGATTAAGGATATGATAATTTACCTTTAGTACCTCTTCAATGTACCCATTTCACACATAAGGAGAAAAAAATATAAAGAGAAACGAGAGAGGAAAGATCTCTTTATGTCTTTGTCTCCCTCTCTATCTTTATGTTTCTCATTATCTCTCAATCTCTCTTTGTAAGACCCCACTTGACATGTGATTAATAAAACTCTAATTTGTTTCCTAAGTAAATGGTAAGATGGATTGTGAATGATAAATAGTGTGATTAGGTGACAATACTTTTGCATTTCATGTAACGCCCCACCACGCAACCCTAGGGGAAGTTGCAATTTACTACACAAACGAACTAATTTTTTTTTTGAAAGGACAATTAACAAGCAAGTTCACTAACCATTACCAACCAATCCCCTAAGGTTATGAGACTAAGTTACTTAAACCCAAACAAGAAACATGAATTAAATTCATAACATTTAAATACTCAATAAATAAGTTCACATACATTCCATACATAACGATTTACAATGAAGGATATGAATGCCACTTGATTCCAATAACATAGTTTACAACATAATTACAACACTCATTCCCCGAATGAGATAAATCCAATAAGTGTAATTACATATTACAAATTCCACCTCAATAACAAATGAGGGGTAGTGAAAATACAAGATCAACTAAATGAATTAAGCAAGGAAAGGAACTGGATCTCACGAGCTCTCCAACTGGAAATCTCGTCCACACGAACAAGAGCCAACCCAATGGATTAAGGTGCATGTTCCACCCAACCATGTGATACCCAAAGGCTCACCCCCCGTGCTAGGAGATAGTAACCAGGAATCCCTAAACAAGACCATCTACCTCTAGACACAGGCTAAAACATAATTGAACTGAAAATGATACAAGTACAACATCACTTAACACAAAGGTTACAATGCATCCAGAGAACAATGATCATATACATCATTTGTACACCACACAATAACTAACTAACTGTTGACGTAGGAAGAGTGTCATACATAAATTCTTAGGTTACCCTGGCTTGCCTCTACCGGTCGCTGGACCCTCACGCAAAACTATGCGTCTCATCTCATCTCGAGCCTTAACATTCTCTTGCTTCACGAGAGAGGCATTCATTATCTTTAGTAGTGTGAAAGATCCCCATTAATTATTTTAGATTATCACTTGGTTAAACCCTAGGTGAGTTACCCTGGGGCCCCATTGTGTGTCGGACCCCCACAAAGAGCCACTCTCCTATTAACAACACACACGGTGAAAACCACAATAGGTAACTAGATAATACGACCTCTCTAATCCAAAGAGGTGACAAATCAAGGAAACTCACTCCAAATACTGGAGGCAACAAGGTCAAAACCCTCTCCAAACAATGGAGGAAACCAAAATACAAACCCCATTCCTTCCAAAGGAGGTACAAACCACATACCATCCCCGTTTGTGAAAATCGGGTGAAACCACATGGTATAACTATATGCACTTTCCTTGGCAACACAAAAGTTGACTAACATAACAACATCCCCTACCAATAAACGAACCCCTATCTGGAAGACTTCAAAGCCTTTACTCTAATTTCACAACATCGAGGACGAACAAATAAACACTAAAAGCATTGCAGACAATTAATAATCTAAAGTTAGGATCTCCTAAATCCAATCAATCACAGTTTTCATTACTTGCATTTATCCAATCAAATACACCAATTTCATTTCACAACATTGAAATATTTAAAAAAAACCAATCATTTACTCTAAGTTTCACAATTAGATTCTATAATCAGGCATTTTAATAATTAATATCATTTGATTAAAATAATTCAATCACTTACTCTAAGTTTAACAATGATATTCATTATCAAAATATTCTAATAAATAAAACATCTGATTAAACAAATTCATAAACAAAACATTTTGATAAATAAACCATTTAGTTAAAATCAATTAAACTTTATTTCAACTTAGCATTAATCAATTAATTAAAACTCATCTATACCAAAAATACAATATACATTAACTATATAAATATACAAAATATATATTCCATGTATATACTATGATATATTTATTTATTTAAATATTTAAATCCCATTGATAATACAATTTAACCAATCTTAATAATCTATATTAAATATATATATATATAAATAAATTATTATTTAAATATTAAAATAATATTATATATATAATATATATTTATATTATATATATAATATATAATATATATATATTATATATTATTATATAATAAATAATATATATATATTATATATTATTATATAATATATAGTATTAAATAATATTTAATAAAATAATTTAAAAAAATGAAATCAAAGTTTTGATTTAAACGCAGCCCTAAATGGGCGCGGGCCTCTCTCCCCATGGGGAAGGGCGCTGCCAGCGCAGCCTCCCCCATACGGGGGGTGCTGTGTGGGCAGCACCGCTGCCTGTGGATGACAGTGTTGCTTCCACACATCGCCTCCCATGGGGGGTGCTGCGTGGGAGCAGCACCTCCCACATGGGCACACGGGGGTGTAGGGCTTCGGCCCTGCCCTCCGCCATGTAAAGAAATTAAAAAAAATTGCATAAAAAAAAATGTTTGAACAAAAAATGGCAATGCACAGGGGTGCGTTGTTTGAAAGCCCTAAATTTTATTTTATTTTTTGAAATAAAAATCAAATATATCAATATATATATTTGTAAATGTATCTATGTGTATATATGCATAGGTATATTTATAAATATATATACCCAAATTTTCCATTTACAGTGATATTGTGCAAATGATCAACAAATTTGCAAGAACAGAAATAAATTTGTCCAAACACAAAGGGTTTAAGATTTTAGTTTGAAATGGAGATTTCTTTTGAGTTTTCTTCCTATTTTCATTGTGTAAGTTTTTGTTTTTGTTTTCATTTCAAAATCTATCACCAAATTGCAAGTTTGAATGCATTTCCCATGGTTTTCTATTGAATCTAAAACTACATTTCAAAATTTAAAACCCTTTCAAAATGAAGCAAGAAATTAGAAGAAAGAAAAGAAGGAACCTTGTGTTTTCTCCCAAGTTTGAAGCTTTCAACAATGGTGGATCCAATCTCTCCTTCAACTCCAAAATCAGCCCCAACCAAGCTCTCCACCAAAAAACCAAAATTCCAATAAAATGAAGTTTCATTCCTTTACATAGGGTTTTCCCCAAATTTGGCCCAAAACCTAAAATAGCCCACTCACTAAATTTTTAAATCATTTGGAGGATATTTCCATTTTAAAATTTTAAAACACTTTTCTAATTCCTAATTGAAACCTCATGCATTTTCAAAATTCTTTAAAACAAAAGAATACCATCTTTGCAAATAATTTACTTTATCAACAATTTTCAAAAGTGAAATTAAAAAAAAAACACATTTTCATTTATTTATTTATTTATTTTAATTTAACTCTAACTATCCAAACATGATTTCTTCTTTTATTTTAATTAAATCATAATATATAATAATGCCAAAACAACTATCTCATTCAATATATCACAATTAATCTAATTAATCAAGAAATTCAATCTAATTTTATTAATTAAATCAAATCAATCAATAAAATCAATACAATCAACCCTACAACTAAATACATTTAATCATAAATTTAACTGTGCAAGCTATTTAATAACCTCTATAATTTGCAATTAATTAAATACTCAAGGTAAAATTGACCAAATTAAAACAACCAACCCGACAACAACTCGACGACACGCTATGACTAGGGTGACAACTTGGCACGGAAAACCTAGCTACTATCTCCCAATCAATTTTCTTTGGTCAATGGACACACTCAAACCTATGAACCAAGTGGAGTCGATGTCGTGTACCTGTCAACCTGCAACAAAGAGTACATCGAACATGCATATGTATATAAAATGATCAAACACACCGTGAAGAGGAAATCTCAGAATTGTAGGGCACTCGCAAGCGAGTGATACAATCCCGTCCCCTTCACCAATACACAATTACTAACTGACGATTTTAACATCAATGATATGATCAACAGCATAAAACATCATTAAATCAAATATTTGTAAAGCTAATCCAAAGCATGCCATAAGGATAACATCAAAGTAAAATAACATCAC
The DNA here is from genome assembly GCA_007258455.2 of Sequoia sempervirens. Lineage (NCBI taxonomy): Eukaryota > Viridiplantae > Streptophyta > Pinopsida > Cupressales > Cupressaceae > Sequoia > Sequoia sempervirens. Next base: position 355,624,909 of record VDFB02353493.1, read on the forward strand.
ATCAAAATATAACTTTCACATCGTTTAACAAATGCAATCAAAAGTAACCAAGTTCCAAAGTCACAGCATAAACATAAACAACATACAAAGAAGAACATTGTCGAACAAAAGAGCCAAAACGGAGGGGTGTTACATTTCATTTTGACATTTGTATTGAGTCTACCATGAAGGAGTTAGGACTCGTAAATTGTGAATATGAGTTGAAGTTGTAAATGGAATTGTTGTGCAATTAATCTTATTTTAGCTATCAATTAATATGGTATATGATTGTTCTTACGATTGCATTGGTAATGTGTAGGAAAGCATAGTACCAATACGAGAAGGGAAAACCGTGGAGAGAAAATTGAAGGACATCTCTTGAGGATATGAATTTGACCCTTTTTTATTTATTTTGGTCTTAGAAAGAAATAGAGTTAATGTGTTGGAATACTAAGGTTGGGAAGGTTGATATTATAAAGGTTAATTTACTTTGTTGTAAGGGAAATTAATTTTGAGTCATGTGAAGTGTAAGTAAGGTCAAGGTTTAAAAATTCCTACCTAAGTTGAAAATATGGATGAATCTTTAAATGAGCTTTTAAAGAGGGTTGTTGGTCAATTTCCTTGGTTGGGATGCAAAAATAAACCCCCTAGTGTCTATACCATGTCGGTAGGGGTCAAGTGGGCATGCAATAGGGCCCCAAGGGCATGATTTGACTCTTGAAAAGACCTCGTAATGAGGAGTGACGAAATTTGAGGAAAGGATGGAGGTGAAAAGATTGGGAGGTTGTCCAAGTGCATGTTCCCCTCTTTAATGAGGAAAGACCCTCATTGATGGAGGTAGTTACACTTCACACCTCCCCATTCAAAGGCTGCAAGTGGAAACTCCTATTTATCTGGGAGAGGAAGAATGAGCGGTTGTTACCCACTTCTCCTCTTGGAGAACTTTGGTGGAGATGGCAAAGAGAATGGGAAGAGGAGAGGAGTCTACCTCTTGGATAGATAGAAATCAAGATGTCTTGGCTTGGAGAGGAAAGATGGATGAAGGAGCTCAATCCCTTCACCAAAAATAAAAGAGATAAGTTCTTTCTATTTCTGTTACCCTTGTTTATTGATTGTAAGAAGGTGGCATAGTGTATGAGTCATGGTTGAAAATAGAAGGTAGAGCACTTAGATTCATGAAATTTGTGCTATGTTAGTTTTGTCCCTTGTAGAAATGAGAGAAAACTCCATTTATCATCATGGAGCTAAAATAATTCCTTGCTCCGGGGAATGGCTAAAGGCCACGAGGCTCCATGACGCCATTACGATAGGGTGGAGAGCAATTTTTACTAATTTCCTTTGTGTTACTTTTGTTGTTACTAAACAATATGGTAATATTGTAGAACATGTATCTTGTGGAAAATTTAAGGATGGGAAGAGAAGCTTTAGCTGTTGGTATGATTGTTCATTCTATGTTAATTCGCAGTGCTGAAAGTTTAGGTATGAAAATTGTATCTTCTGACAATAAAAGGAGGAGATGTTCCACTAAGTTATATTAAAAAAAAGGGGGAATGCATGGGATAAATAAATACTGTATTTGATAATGAAAGAATTTTTCCATTGGACCTCTTATGTTTTTTTTTGTGTAATGTAATAGAGGAAGTATTCTATGTGCTTGCAGGATAAGGGATAAGCTTGAATATTTGAATTTAATCATTCAGAATGAGAAAAATAAGCAGAGTGTATGAAGTAGATATCATCAAACCAATATGTATAAGGGAAATAAGAGAAGCAATTGCCTATGCATGAAGCAGGAAACCCATTTGAAATATGTATTAAAAGAAAGGGGATTTGTAATATGGGTTGACAATGTGTATTAGCATCTTGATAGACCACTCATGCAAACTACAGTCAAACTAGAAATGAAATAAAATCCAGAGGATGTATTGCATCTGAATATAGGAATATATTTTTGTTAAGGTCATCATTCATTTTTAATCCTGTATATAAGCTATGAGAGAATGGATAGAGGGTTCTATGTGTGAGCAGTTTCTTTGTGCTATGGATTATAATGAAAATAAGACTGTATCAATCACCTAAATCATGTATATGGATTTTTTAGCTAGTTGTTAAGTTTGTAAGGGAATGCATATACAAAACTATACCAAGCTAAAACCAGGAATATAGGGGGAAACCATCCACCCTCTAGAATGATCCGCATAAAGGTGTTCATTTTCCTGGTTGATCCATTTTTTTACATAAAACTAACAGAGGCCAAGCTATGTTATGTATAATGAAACAAAATACAAATAAAACAAAACAAAATATTTTAAACCTAATCTAAACCTAAACAAAAGAAACAAATATATACATAAAAATAAATAAATGAATATAAGGTCAGTTGTGTGAGGGCCGAACCCTAGGAAAATTCATGCATCAGAAAATAGAAATTTTTTGTGACAGCAACACCATTGTTTGGGCACCATTCATACTGTTCCTGATAAACCGGCGCTTTGGACTTGGACCTTTTAACAGGGGAAATATCAATTGTATAAGCAATTTTAGCGACCTGGCATTAGCTTTCAACGAAAGGTGAGATTAATTTATGTTCTTAATCTCTCGGACTAAACATAACTCACTAGATAAAAATAGCACTGAATCATTTAAGCCAGGAACCTTGTCATCTAGGGCTTGAGAAGTATTGCTCGTGCCTCATAAGTATGTCAAAAAAAATATGAATCTCAACCATTAGTCATTTTTTTTTTTTTTTTGCCATTTCTGTTTTGGCTGTTTTATGCTGTTTTTGTTGCTTCCTCATCGAAAACTTCCTCGCTGGTATTTCCCTTCCACTTCTCCAAATCGTCAAGCTGTAGGCAAAAAATAAGTGATTCCTATTTGTCACGCTACTGATAAGACAACTTTAACTCAATACTGAATATTATTGTCGATGATAAGCATATCCTTTATTGGAATAGATCACCCAAATAATGACAATATTTAACCATTCATTCACATTAGTCTTAAAAAGTTTGACAAGTAAAAACATTAATGGCTGCAGTTAATTATGTGCAGAATGGATCGCCAGGTTTGACATTTGATTGAAGAAGTAAAGTTGAGTTGATGTAATTGCTCTGTGTTATAGGCGCTTCCAGTAGCAGATTTGTTTTGTCATATTGTATTGTGTTTCTTAAACGTAAACATCTGTCAGATGTCGGCGTCCTTAAATGCCATGTTGTGGTACCATCTGTAGTCAATTTAATCGATACACCCTCTTGATCTGGCTTGATACACTACAGAGAGTCCTAATCTAACCGCTGCCAGTGCCTTCAATGCTATTAAGGGAGTTGGGAGGTGAGTAGTTGGAATAAATGGAATGCTCCTACTTGAGTACAATATTGCAACGACACACTCTCTATCATATAGTACTGTGGTTGGTGGGCTTAGCTGTAATTAGATAAGATATTATAAAAATAAAATAACTAATTAAATTAAATGTATGAATTGGCAAGTGGCAAATAATGATGAACAACATTGGGGTTGCTAGGTTGTAGCAGCTTTAACTAATAGATTAATGTTATCATTATTTTATCCCAAAGTTATCAGAAAACACTCAAATCAACCTTTATTCGACAGTGAATTTGAATCAAAAGCAGGTAATGAATAAATGCCACATGAAATCAATAATGAATAGCTTAAATACAGCAGTTTAAGCCTCTTATCTTTTACCATGCTGGATCGCGAGTGGCGGCATTTGGGTAATGGTTATTGCCTTGCTATCGCTGGTCAAGTCTATGTTTTTCAGTGTTAAAATTAATCTATCTTTATTGCATTTGTAACTCATGAGATCTCGGGTCATAAATTATACTGATGTCTTGGGTGCTGCAGATATTATTGCCTCAACGGATAATATTAACAATAGTGGAAGAAATGCTAATATCCTGGGCCAGTTGCATAATTATACTATCAGTTAATATTCCTACTTAAAAGATAATATTAACCTTAAAGCTATTGATAACAGTAATTTAAAATAATATTAAAGGTAAGTTTTGGATAAAGTTGTCATAGTTATTACTTTGTCTCACGAAGTAATAACAATGATGCATGTATTTATATTTTTAAATTATTAGCCTTTGTCTTTAGCAGTTAAATCCTCCTTTGTCGTTAGGGAGGATCGCTCAAAGATTGAAGCAGATGGAAAGTTAGTGCACCCGCCACTAAGGTCTTATAATTCCCAATCCTTATGATTCTTGTGTTCAAAATTTAAAATAAACTTAATAAGGCCCCCTTCGTGAGTAGTTTAAGCAATTCATTTAAATCCTTAAAAAAAAAGTTCTCAAGTTTCTCTTAATAAAAGAGAAAGAAAGAAAGAATCGTAGTATATTTCTTAAAGTCCATTCTTTAGGAACTTAACTTTATTTTATTTATTCTACAATTCAATATGATATTCATATGTTAGTTAAATTAAATAAATAAACATACCTTTTCTTATTATTATAGTAAGTAGTATATAAGATGAGATTTTAATTGGGGTATTTACTTTATTTTCTTTTATTTTTATAATATCTTATTTGTTTTAGTTTATTTTTATTTGTCATTTTTTTTTTCCTTATAGGAATATATTGGAACAATTATATTATAGCATATAATAGAATGCTTTCTTAGCAATAAAATCTATTCAAACAAATTAAACTTCATAGAAATTCTGGAGAGTTAGAATATTTGTATTTATGTTATTATGGATATTTAAATTATTATATCACGAATGCTTCAGAAAAATTTAGGACATTTTACTATCAGAGACATTCAACTCAACACATTGAGTCAAATGATAGTAAACAAATTCTACTACATGTGGACCTTAGCTCTGATACCTGAATCTATATTAATAAGGATATGAAGTAGTAATTAGATACCTCAAATATTCATGAGAATGTAATTTGATAGTAAGTAATATTGATATGAACATGAAAGGGACAATTGAGCAATTTCACACTATTGTAATTTATATCAAATGATAGTAATGTGGAAGTGTTAATTAACAATTTTATCAATAGGATTAGTAATTATTATATTAAGCCTTTAGAAAGCTAATATCTTTCGGTTGGTAAATGCAAAAATATTGTTAACAACATATGAACTTGCATCACAAAGAATTTGAAGGGCACTAATGTAACGTGGAACTAACATTACCATATGTTGGTTAATGGAAGAAAAATATCTATATAAATAAAATTCTTAAATCGGGTATTAGGGTCAATGTTAACATTAATAGTAACATCTTATAAATATGTTAGTGTCAATTTCAAGCAAGATACAACAGAGTATAATTATTTGATAGTACCTTAAGTGGAAGGAGTTATTTAATGATATCATTGTGTTTCTCTTGATAGTATAATTATTTGATAGTGTAGACACCCAAATTTGATCACTCCCATATGATCAAATTCACCTCTTTATTCATCAATTATGTCAATATTAATTTATTTAATTAATATTACACTTCCCACATAAGATTCTTAAAGTATTTAATTTAACAATTAAACACTTTATCTACCTTTCTCCTCTCTAAATTAAATAAATACACCAATTTATTTAATTTAGTCATTTTAATCCTTTTGAACTAAAATCAATTTAAAATTCTTTTTTTCTCTCTCCTTGTCACATCCTCCATAATTCATCTCTAATTTGGATTAATTTAATTAATTCATAATTAAGATGTGCATTCTCTTAATCAAGGATTAATGTCACATCCTCTTACATTTTCCACTTGTCTTTAATCTTCCATTAATTATCATAATCAAGCATTTGCACAACCTTAATCAAAGTCATTAGCCATTTTTAGTACCACTTTTTAGTCAATCCTTCCATTTGCCTTTCTTGGCATTGACTCTCTTTCCTATGTGAATTTTTAATTCACTTTTATTCATCCTAGGTCTCTCTCCTCCCCATGTGAATTTTTAATTCACATTTTATCCTTCCAAAGCTTCTAGAATATTTGACTTGTCACCTCATGCACATGTGACCAATTCCCACCTTTTTGGAGACCCTCTCTTATCCATTAGATTCTCCTACGAATGTGAATTTTTAATTCACATTTATTTCTCCAACCACTTTCTCTTTTCCCATGGAGATTTTTGAGAAATTCCAAAATTCTTCAAATGTCATTTTCACTCCCACTTGGGGACAAGAAGTTCTTTTTTGAGGAAATCTTCTCACTCCCCAAGGTACTTGGAAGGTACTTGTCCTTCCTCCACATCATGTACTTCCCTTTCACATCACCTACACATCATCTCACTCTTAGCCATCTCACATTTCACATGTCAAAATGTGAGGGCTTGTGAGTCCTCAACTCACCTTAGCCCTTCATCTTGGCTTTGTTGGATAAATCTCAACCATTGAATTCTTTAGAGAATTCAAGTTTATCTATAAATACTCCCCTCCTCTAAGGCATTAACAACACTTAGCCATTTTGTGCACTCATCTAGCCATCAATTTCATCCATTTGCATCTACATTCAAGCATATAGTTAAATCTTTCATTTAGTCATTTGAAGAGTCATCAAGGAGCATACAAACCAAATCAAAATCAAGGGCCAACCAAGGATTTTCAGCTGCAAAAGGGAGGTATATCTATTTAGCATCATTTTACACTTTTCCTCTTTGCATTTACAAATTTCTTAGGCTAATCTTGAGGTGTTTCTTTATGTTTCTCCATTGCATTTTAATTGCTTAGAATAGGTTAAACATTTTGATATCATAGATAGTACCTTAAGTGGAAGGAGTTATTTAATGATATCATTGTGTTTCTCTTGTTAGTCAAAAGTGCATCCAAACGAAGCTTCCCCAACTCTCATATAGGTTGACGAATAACAAAAAAAAAATAGTTGAGTTTTTCGAGTGAAAAATAATGGGCATGACACTCTTCCTCTCTCCCCTATTTCTCTCTATATTTTTTGATTTTCTGATTTTTTTGACTGACTGACTTTTTCTTTATTGAAAAACTCGTGCTTTTTGTCGCCATTTCGAGCCTGAGATCCTTGGACTTCTGACGGAGTGACGAGGATCCCGGATTGATCCGGGATTTTTTGAGTGTCTGATTCGGATTTTCCGATGATCTCTCTTCGCGCGATCCTCTTTCGATTCTCTCGATCTCGTCGCGATCCTGACTTTCGATCCATTCGATCGATTTCTTTCGGATCCTGATGCCTCTCCCTTCTCTCTTTCACTTTCGATCCCTTCATTGATCCTTCGTATTTCTATCCCCTTATCTCTTATCTTTATGATCGCACCATTCAGTCCCATCCCTTCGCCCCCTCTCTATCTGCCACTTACCATCTCTATCTCTTACATTTCTATCCCAGTATCTCCCTCTCTCCCTATTGCAAACATAACATGTCTCTCTTGGTAATGAAGCCTGATTATCTTCTTGATTCAGAGGTTTTATTTCAATCATGTATGGATCTACCTATAAATGGATTCATACTTGATTTGAAGCTATCACTTCTCCATTTGAGACCTTTGTTGCACAAAAAACATCATTTGCTAAATGGCCTACCAATTGATCTCACATCAAGTGTGTAAATGTATGCAAAAAATAGACCATTTTTTTTTTCTAATTGACCTTCCACACTTTTGGCGTACCCATTGCACACCAAGGTGTGATTGCTAGTTATAATTTTAGAATAAATTAAGAACTAAAAATATATATAAAATAAACATTTCTATTATTTTTTCTTTACACCCAAATCATTTTATTTTGTAAAATTATATTAAATCTAACTTTTAAAAAATCATAAAATATTTTACATATATACTTTTATATTTTTTAGTTCAATTAGGTTGTATTCTTCTTTAAATTTGAATAATTAATCATATAGTAAATAAATAATTAAATCACCACAATATTTGTAAAACTTAGATTTCATTTTGAAATTAAACTAAATTCTAGTTTTTAAATTTTATAGAATGCTTACTATATAGTTGATAATTAATATTTAATTAAATTATAGTGATTATCTAATACAAATGAATTAAATGAAATTAAATATTCATTTTAAAATAATTAGATAAATACTAATTATAGTTTTAGAATAAATCAAAGATTAAAATCTAGATATAAAACAATCTTTCTGTTGTATTATTTTCCTTTTTTCGTACAAACTATTTCATATTGTAAAATTAAACTAAATTCTAATTTAAAAAATCATAAAATACTTTAACTCAAAAGATCTCAAGATTTATATTTTTTTAATGAATTCAACTAAAGCATATGATTTATACAGTTCTCGGAAGAAGATTAAATGAACCTATTGATACATTAGATGAATGTGCAATAAGATGGTTGTATGGAATACCTATCATCTTTAGAAATTGGGATTTTTAATGGTCAAACAAAACAACAAAAAAATGGTTGTATGGAATGCTTATCTTCTTTGTAAATTGAGCATTTTAATGACCAAACCAAACAAGGTAGCAAATCCCATAAGGATGCAAACAATCACCAATGCTACAATTCCTAATAGTTATATAAAAAATAATTAATCAAATCACCACGGTATTTTTAAAGTTTAAAATTAATTATAAAATTAAACTAATATCTAGTTATATCTAGTTTTCAAAAATAATTAATTAAATTAACTAATTATCTGTTTCAAATAAATCTTAATAAAACTAAATATTAATTTTAAAATAATTTGATGTCTCTAGGAAAACTGTCTACTTCTAGCAACAGGCAAAATTTGAAAAATGGCTACCGGTTTCAATACTTACGAGGGTATCAGGGCTTCTATAGAGGCCCATAGGCTAGAGAATGTCAAAAATCTATCACATCAAAAGTATTCTCCCACCACAGGCCTTCCTTTAGACCCTAGAACACTATTCTAACAAAACCGCTTGCTCCTCGTAACGGTCAATTTTTGAAAAATGGAGTTTGGTTTTAGAGATTTCGAGGACTGCAGGGTTTTCATAGAGGCCCACAGACTAGAGGTTGTTGGAACACTGGTAAATCTGAAATACTCTCCCGTCATAGGCCATTTTTTTTACCTCAAAAAAAACTTAGTCGAAAAAAATAGGTGGTCTTTGATATATGTGAATCAGAAGCAGAGCAAAAAGAGAATCGACTGCAATCTTCTTTTAAACAACCTTTGCAGTCAAACATTGTTTCTGGCCAAAAAACCCCATTATCTCACCCCAATTCTATATATGTTAAATTTGTGTTGCCATATTATTTGTATACCACAAATGGGGTGCCCTTCAATCCAAAGCCCTCGTCACGCAACAAATCTAAGAAACCAAACCTAGAAGGTGGTTCTTTCCTTTTGAATCAAAAACAAGGAGACAAATCTGGTTTCAAAAAGGTTTGGAAAAGAAAAGAGGAACTGAAAAGATCACATGAAGCTAAACAAAGAGAGCCAAAGACTTACGAACAAAGCTTGTAGCCATAGCATTCTTCACCAAACCAGAACATGGGAAAGGGGATTTTGTCCCTAACCCTTTCAAAAGAATATCTTGACATGCAAGTCCAAGATCTTCACCAATTAGCTTTAATTTGTAAGCTTTGGAAATATAACCCTGAATTTAATTCCTTGAAAGATTGGGTGTATGAATAATGGGTTGGTGCTAATCAGGTTTTTTACATAGACCAAGATTCTAGTTTCTTTGTTGTTCTTTTCTCTGAGAAATTACATAGAGATAATGTTTTAAAAGTTAAGTTCTGGTCTTTTCAAGGAGCAAGTTTATATATTCAATCTTGGGTTCCAAACTTTAATCCATCAAGAATAGTTGTTAAATATGTGCCCTTCTGGATTCAAATGCACTCTCTTCCTTTAGAATATAGGGAACCTAAAATAGTCAAGATCTTTGGAAACCAAATGGGATTTTTTTTGAAACATGATCTTGATTTCTTTAGAAACCCTGGATGCCTAGTGAGGGTTTGTGTCTTGTTAGATACTGCTAAATATTTCCCTTCAGAGTTAAAAAATTAAATCCAAATATGGAATCTGGAAATAGAGTATCTTCATAGAAACATAGGAAAATAATTGTGTGAGATGTCATAAATTGGATCATATTAAAAGTAATTGCAAAGAGGGGAGCCCTTATCTTGTACAAGAAAATAAAATTGAGATGAAAAAGGAAAAAAGTGTCAAGGTCCCCCTACTATAGTAGCTCCGGTTGGAGAAAATAAACTTGTTGGGTTATCCTCTAAGCTTTCTTCTCACGAGAATAAAAATGAAGTAAACGGTTCTATCAATAGATGCTCTATAATGGTTACAAAGTTAAAGAAGCTATATCTCCATGGACATCATTGACAAGAGGAAGAGTCACTTTATTTTTTGTTTGTGCTTTTAAGGATGCTCCAAAAATTGGGGTAAATTTTCCCCAATCTAGCCACACAGTAGAAATTATTCCTATTAGAGGCCTCAACTATTCGACAATATCACTCCCTTCGGCTCTTTCTTCATCTTTTAATATGTTTCATCTAGAGGAGATTATTAAATCCCTCATATCTAACAAGGATATAAGAGGGATGGAACTTGAGAAATTTGAGCTGGAGGAAATTCAAGAATATATGTCAATGACGCCACAAACAAACTTTGAATGTCAGGAAATGCCTTCACAACACAGTTGCACCAAGAATATAGAAGAAGATAAAATAGACATTCTCAACTTTGATAGTCTATTTCAAGCAAGGAATTTGGAAGAGTTAACATAAAACATTCTAACAATAGTGGGATCTGAAATTATTGACAATATAGAAGAGGAGGTAATGTTGGAAGATTATGAGTTTGATTACTCTAAAACCCTATCAATATCATAGTCACCAAGGCACAACTTGTTAAGAAGAAGACTTTTGGGAAGAGAGGTAGGAAATCTCATGCAGTCAAGGTTCAAGAGGAAACAGAAGTAGGAATTCAATCAACTTTGGATGGTAATGTTAAGGTGGTTCCCATTAAAGAACCAAGACCGAGGAGAGTGTGTTGCTCTCCTTGAGCACAATGAAAATTATATCCTAGAATATTAGAGGCATTAATACCTCTAATAAATGAGCCCAAATCAAGCATCAACTTGAGGCTTATGGGGAAAATGTGGTGATCTTGCAAGAAACAAAATTTTTTGATGATATGTTTGAATCTACAATAAAAAAAAATGGAAGAAATGGACAGCTAATCATTCAGTAGCTCATGGAGCATCAGGTGGGTTAGTAACTCTTTGGAATCTGAAGACAATGGCCATAGAATTTATTTCCAATTATAGAAACTGGAAATTAATGAACATTACTCACTTTGAGTTGAATTTTTGGTTTGTAAATGTATACGGTCCATCATCATTGGTAGCTAAGAAGATGTTGTGGGATAATATGAAGCAAGTATTGGATTAGATAGGAGTGGAAAACATCCTTCTTGCAGGGGAATTTAATGCTATGATCTCCCCTCAAGAAAAGAAAGGAGATATATTACATCCCCAAAAAGTAATGGAAGACTTCACTACTTTTATTCATGATAATGCACTCCAAGATATTTTCCTTGGGAATAGGAAATTTACTTGGACAAATAGGAGAAAGGAATTTTTGCAGATAGAAAAACAGTTAGACATATTTTTAGCCTCACCTAATTGGGATTTTGGAGCTTATTCCCTTTCCTCAAAGATCCTACCTCTAGCGGGTTCAGACCATTTTGCAATCTCACTCAATATATTACCTAAAAATTCTACTTCTTCATGGAAATCTTCATTTAAGTTTGAAAGTATGTGGTTTAGAGACCCATAATTTCTTCCACTTCTTGAGAAATGGTGGAAAAATGCTCCTTTTGTAAAGGGCTCCAAGATGTTTCAGTTATGTAAAAAGCTTGCACACATAAAGCAACAAATAAAGGACTGGAATACTATTTTGTTCAAAAATATTTTTGCTCAAAAAGAGGTGGTCTTTAAACAGTTAGTAGATATAAATGAACATATCATGGGTTGGATGTTTCATCCTATAAACAACAATAGAAGTTACAGTCAGAATGGTCAGAATTGCTTGTGAGGGAAGAAACTTATTGGAGGCAGAAGTCTTGGGAGCTATGGTTAAAGGATGGTGATAGAAATATAAAATTCTTCCATATTTCCACACAGATAAAGAGAGCTAAAAGTTCAATCTTTTCAATCTAAGATAGTGTGTCAGGTGCATGCCTTACAAGGGAACAAGACATACAAAATGAAGGGATCATATTTTTTGCAAATTTTCTAATTGCTTCTACATCTCAAACCCCATAATCTGATAGGGAGAGAGAGGAGTTATTGGAGGCTATTCCTCAATTATTACAACAAGAGGAGAATGACCAGCTAATGAAACCATTTACAGAAGAAATTAAAGTAGTAGTCTTCTCTTTGTCACTTGATAAGGCTCCAGGAGTAGACAGATTCACAACTATGTTCTATCAAAAGTGTTGGGATTTATTAGGAAATGATCTCCTTTATGCCTTAGAGGAATCTCAAAAAATAGGAATAATTCTAAAGCAATTCAATCTAACACATATTGCCATCATCCCTAAGGTCAAAGCTCCAAAAAATTTCTCAGATTTTAGGCCAATCTCTCTGTGCAATACAATGTATTTAAGATTTTTACTAAAGCCATGTATCTCATACTCCAACCACTCATCCCTAAAATAATTTCAAAGGAACAAGGAGGGTTTGTCCCTGGAAGGGAAATTGTAGAAGGAGCACTAGTGGCCCATGAAGTCTTGCACTCTATTAATTCTAATAATTTGTCTTCCTTCGTAATTAAGCTAGACATGATAAAAGCATATGACAGAGTTAATTGGGGATTCCTCATACAAGTATTGAGAAAAATTGGGTTCAGTCACAAATGGTGTAAATGGGTGTTATCATGTTTTTCAATAGCTAAGTTTTCATTCATTATTAATGGGTCACTTGTCGATTTTTTAATTCTACACAGGAAGTTAGACAAGGTGACCCACTCTCGCCCTTTTTGTTTATTATATTGGTAGAGGCATTAAGAAGATCCATACATAAGGCAAGAAATTAGGGTCTTTTGAGAGGTATTTATATACCGTTGGCAAACATAATGGTCTCACACTCCTTGTTTGTTGATGACACCATCTTATTTGGGAAATCTTCCTTGTAGGAAGCTAAAAAAATTAAGGTTATCTTAGATAAATACTCTATAGCATTTGGGCAAAAATTAAATGCAACCAAGTCAAAGATTTACATATTCAACACAAAGGCAGCAATGAAAAGGAAAATATTAAGACACCTTGGTTTTCAATCAGCAGAATTGCCTTTCTCATATTTGGGCATGCCTTTCTTTTTAGGTGCAAATAAGGTGGCATATTGGAATAAAGTGATCAAAGCATTCAATCAAGAATCTCTTCATGGAAGGGTTGTTGGTTATCTCTCAGGGAGAATTTTAATGGTAAAATCAGTCCTTTCCACCATTCCCAACTATTATATGGCATTTTTAAGGGCACCAAAGTCAATAATAGCAACAATAGAGAAACTAATTAGAGATTTTTTATGGAAGGGTAACATGGATAGCAAAAGGAAAATACCATCATCGTTAGAAAAAATTTGCATGGACAAATATAAAGGAGGGACATGGATCCATAATTTGTCAGCTAGGAACTTATCTTTAGGGGAAAAACAAGTATGGCATATGTATTTTAAACCTCAATCAAAGTGGTGTAGAATAATGCAAGAGAAGTATTTGGATGTGGATTCCCCAAATAGGATCTTCACTATTTCAAATCCCCCATTGGGATCCACAATGTGGAATTTTTTTATAGAATGCAGGAAAGTAATTACACCACATCTAACATGGGAAATACATAGTGGAGAAGAAGCTTTGTTTTGGGAAGATTCTTGGAATGGCTACCCTCCTTTGCAAATATTACCCAATTTACAAATAGCACATCAAGTATTAACTAGCAATTGAGGCAAGAAAGTAAAGCATTATTTTGGTTTCGTTGATGAATTGATAGGGAAAATCTCATGGAAAGATTTCTCCACTCTACAAATACCCATTGATCAAAGATCTGCATTGCAGGATTTTCTAAAGGAATGGATGGTATACAAATCAGATAGTCCAAAAAAATTAGTTTGGGCCCCCTCAAAAATAGGTAAATATTCAGTTAGTCAGGGCTATAAGGTAGTGTTAAGTAACATGTAAAATATTCAATCACAAAGGGCCTTTTATTTCTATTGGAATGCAATGACACTTCCAAAAGTTGGCTGCTTTGCATGGCTTGCACTTAAAAATAAGATCCTAACCAGCGATAAACTCTCAAAGATTGGAATATCTACACCTTTTTTATGTGTGCTATGTTAGGAGACTTTGGAAGATGTTAATCATCTATTTGTTCAATTCTCATTTTCTCAAAAATGTTGGTGCTTTATTCAAAATAAATTGAATTGGAATTCCCCTTTGCAAAATACACTATGGGAAGTTTTCTCTAGCTGGCTAATATTATACAAAACTTCATTGTTTGCCTATACATGGAGGGTTGTTCCAACAATTGTGATTTGGTGCATTTGGTGGGAAAGGAACAAAAGAATATTTAGAAAATAAATAATAGGGGTGGATCAGGTTTTATTAATATTGGAGAAATTAGTTTCGGAGGTAGTAAATGCATATGTTCAGAAAGCTAAATTTGTATCTTCTATATTTACTGATTGGGATGCATCTTTTCTTAATAACTGTAAACATTTGGCTATTCCATTCAAAGGGAGTCATCATCATCCAAGTAAATATAATATTGATAGAAGTACCATTTCATGGATACCACGTCTAGAAGGTTTTGGCAAATTGAACTTCGATGGGGCATCCAAGGGAAATCTTGGAATCTCAAGTGTAGGAATAGTTATTAGAGACTGGAAGGGTGATCTATTAGGAGCTAAGTCAATTAGGTTGCCACAAGGTATGAACAATATTACAGAGGCACGGGGTCTTCTTCACGGGCTCAATATGGCAATTGATCAAAAAGTCTCAAAACTCCAAATAGAGGATGACTCACTGATAGTTATAAATGCATTTAAAGAAAAGATAATTCAAAATTGGAAATTACACTATATTATGTAGTAGTTATGGGATTTTTTGTCCAATTTTGAAATCACACATATTATGCATACTTATAGAGAGGGTAATAAATTGGCTGATCTATTAGCAAACATGGCTTGTGACCAAGAGGAGGAAGAGGTTTCATTTTGATAAGGGATCTATCAATACTAATGAAAAATTGAGGAGAATAATCCTTTTTGAAACAAAGTGATCACAAATAAATAAGATGTACAGACCTTTCAGCTATGGCATGATTCCCACATGTATTAAATATTGTTGATGCCATCAAAGGGAATTACTCATCAACAGGGAAGTACAAGAGTTAAGGTAAAAGGTGGCATGTTTAGTATCTTCAAGAAGATTGATATTCATGTGGAAATGAAAGAGAAATTAATTTTGTAGTGTAGTGTCCCTCCGTCTGTGATATCGTCGTATTGTTTTCAATTGTGGGAAATAGGGTATCATTTGATTTTAATTTGTTTATTGTTATTTCTTTGATTAAATAAATAATATTAATAATTTATTTAGTTTAAATAAATTAAGGTGAAAATATTTATTAAAATAAATATATTTTATTATAACCAAAAGAAAGATTAAATTATTAAATATTTATTAAATATTTAATAGTTGATCTACTTGGTTCATATATTAAGAGTCAATTATAAAATAATGAATGGGGGGTAGTGGTTGGCATGCAATCGTAACTATTGGAAGTGCAACGGTCTGCTGATGGGAGTGGAAAAGACACCATGAAACAAATTATAAACAAAGAATTCCAGATGGTGTGGAGGGGAAATTGGCAGCGTCTTCAACTTCAGATATTGCGAGCATAGGAGTATCGTAGCTCTTTGAGGATCCAAATGGATGAAAACAAAACCGATTTTCATCTGAGAGAGGTGAGGAATCCGTTCTTGATTTGTAACTGACCAAGAAAGAAAATAAGGGGAAAGAATGAAGGAGGAGGCAAGAGAGCTAAGGAGGCAACCAGTCTGAGATAACGCAGGCCCCTGAGAACTAAGCAGAAGAGACAGTTGGAAGAGGAATGCTGGGGAAGAGAGAAACATGGTGGAGACTGGCTCTACACCACTCTTCTGCATTCGCTTGTGAGTTTTCTTCTTCATTGCTTGAAATTTTCTTTAGTCTTTTCAGTAAATCTATCTTATGTACCTACGCCCCTGCAGCCAATCTCCTTGTAGTCTTCTCATTCGGTTGCCATGCATGCTATGCTTGTCATTGTCAGTGCTGTTTTTCTGTAGTCATCTCCTATTTGTTTTCAGATCATAAGTTTGCCTTGGAGATGCCTGTTTTCCATCCATTTACCTCAGCTTTTGGTTTCTGTTTCTCTGCCTCATCTTCATTATCATTGTTACTTGAGGTTGCAATATTAGTTTATACATTGGAGCTAACTCCCAGTTGTATTTCAGACCTTTAACCATAGCAACCGCAATGTCAGTAAGGAGTGATGAATAATTATGTGTTTTTGAGTTACCAGTCTGCAACTGCAAATATTCAAAATCTGTCACAACCGTAGCACTGGAATATAAAATATTTTGGACATTTAAATAGCCTTCCTGATTTCGTTGGCAATCTGTGACATCTAAGTACTTGCAAATAGAATGTTGAAGAGGTTAAAATAATCGCTATGTTTCCTTTATCAACTTGTCTCAGCCGCAATACTTGACCTTAATAGAAAGTTTAAAGGTTTAAATAACCAGCTTGATTCTCCTGGAAATCTATAGCAGCTGCAACACTTGAAAATAACTTTAAATAATGCAAGTAGATAGTGATATTTCCATATTCCAATATTCACTTTCTAATATACTTGGCAACCTGTCACTGTTACAGCTTTTAGTCTTGCAAGGGTGTAGAAATTTAATAATCTCTCTGATTTTGTTGTAACCTATCGCCGCACTTGAACATGGTAGGGTGTATAGAATCAAATGACCCCTCTGATTTCTTTGCCACGAGCTTGAGCGTAATAGGAAGTTTAAAAGTTTAAATAATCTCTCTCTCCTTCATTTGAATGACTATTTCCATAATATCATTCTTTTGGGTCAAATATCATAATATAATTATAGTCCATATCACTTCAATACATGAATCTTAAGAATACTATCATGCCAATCTTTATCGTGTGGAAATGTGTTCAATTACCACAAATGTGAATATAAATATCTATAGATGCTTTCATGTATTGAGTAGAAATAGAGTATTGAATTTAAATCATAGGAAAGTGACGATAGGACATGTGGCCAAACATATTTATATATTTTATAAATGTTTTGGAAGTTGCTTGGCTAGGGATTACTCTTTATAGCTCTTTAATTATTGTAGTAGTTTCTTATTGAGAATAACTTAATTGTTAAGTCTCCTTTATGCGATGTAAATAGGTGATGTTTGTGCTCTGATGTTGAGTCCTATGTTTGAACATCAATCATATCCTCTTTATCATGAGTGTCCTTGAAACCTTTTCTCTTTGTTCGGGACACTGGGAATAATCATTATATCCTCCTGACAAGTGCAAATATTAATCATTGTATTTGAAACTAATATCATTTTCCATCCATTAGATCAACCTTATAAATAG
>VDFB02353493.1:355642604-355664164 GCA_007258455.2 Sequoia sempervirens
AGAGAGAGAGAGAGAGAGAGTTAAGGATTAATATATAGAGAGGGAGAGAGTGGGGGTATGGAAGGAGAGAAGAAGAGAGAGAGGGAGAAATAGGGATAGAAAAATAGAGATATGAAGTCATATATAGAGAGAGAGGTGGAGGGAGAGAGGGAGAGAGAGAAGGGGGAGAGAGGGAGAGACAAATAAGTATAGCAAAAGAGAGTAAGGGAGGGAGATAAGGGGAGGGAAAGAGATAGAGGGGAGAATAAATAAAGATAGAAGGGAAGACAAATATAGAGAGAAATAGGGGAGAGAGGAAGAGAGATTGAGAGATAATGAGAAACATGAAGATAGAGAGGGAGACAAAGACATAAAGAGATCTTTCCTCTCTCTTTTCTCTTTATCTATTTTTCTCCTTATGTGTGAAATGGGTACATTGAAGAGGTACTAAAGGTAAATTATCATATCCTTAATCAAACAACATGCTACTTGGAGCATAACTTTGTAGGGACACATGCTATCCTTGTATTGTTGACACGAAATGACTGATCAAAAGTTAGTTTCTCTCTCTCTCTAACTTTTAATTTAGATTTTAAGTTTTAAATTTATTTTATTATATAAATTAAATTAAAAATTAAAAATATAAATTATTCTACAATAATTAATTTTTAATAAGACAATTAATTATTAAATTAATTCTAATAATTTTTTTTTTTTGTAATTTCATAAGAAGACAAATAATTAAAATAAATTTAAAACTTAAGTCTAAATTAAAAATTAAAGTAGCATGAACTAAATGTAAAATCAAAATATATCAAATGCAAATATTAATAAAATAAGTTAAAAATATTAATAATAAATAATTAAATAAAAAAGCAAAACTAACTTTAAAATATATTAGAATTAAAATATTAATAAAATATAATCCTATTTTTCATTTCAATCTTATCAAACTCTTTTCTTTTCTTTATTTTTAAAATAAAAAGTCTACTTTTAAATTGTTAAATCATTTTAAAAATACATAAAAAAGAGAAAGTTATTAGAATTGAAATATTAATAAAATATAATTCTATTTTCATTTCAATCTTATCATCTTATTTCTTTTTTTAATAAAAATCTTACTTTTAAATTGTTAAATCATTTTAGTTTAAAAATAGAAAATGACGGTTTGCCCATGTGCCAGGGGAGTCAGTTTGTTTATACCAGGTGGCCGAATTGGGCTAATGGGCAATCTGAAGGAGGTCGAGAAGGCAGTTTTGTCACCACAACAGCCAACATGGCTTCCCACCCGTAGGATGGCAAGAATTCCCAAGGAGAAAGAAATTAACAGTTTCTGACATCAAGACTATTGCCCCGCTCATCACACAAGCCACATCCTCACTCAGGGACTCGAAACATTAAATGCATTCAAGATCGGCAGCTGCGGAGCAATTTTCCAAATTTGGTGGCATTAGAATAGGAAAATCAGACTGGGGAAGTGATGCTAGTGGAAGGGCAATGATGAGAGTTTACGACAAAGCTTGTCCAAGATAGAACACTTGGAAGCAGAAGTACGTCCTAGTTAAGAAAATTGAATGTCATCTCCTGGGAGCCGTATGGAGATGAGAGGTAGTTGGGATGGAGGTAGATCAAATTTATGATGGAGAGATGACTCTTCGAATTTCTCAAAGTTGAGCGGCTATATTAAGACATGCAATACCAAGAATGGAGTAGAGCCTCAGCAATGGATACACCGATAAAATTGCGCTGCTCAAAGAAGCAATCAACGTTCTTTGGCTTTATCATAGATCAGAGGTTGAAGAAAATTTGTTTGAATAAAGATATATTATGTTTGGAAGCGGTGAGGATGGTGTTTGGGAAGAAGTTTTTCTTCTCCAATAATCAGACAAGAGCAAACACAGACATTTCCTCCCATTTTTCTAGTGTTGCTACTTGACTTGAATCTGCCAAAGTTAAGGTGTTTGGTTCTTCTCAGGACAATTTTTAAAGCAATGATTTTGATCGATGACGTAGACGTGGTGGCGGTGGCGCAGTTGGGAATTGGAATTCCATTGCCAGATGACATCGATAAGATGTTCTTGCAAGGTGCAGAGATGGAGTGGCTCCCCTTTATCTTGGATGTGAAAGAAGATGGCCTGGAGCGCCATAGGATACAACTTCCTATGTGGATGGTTGGGCTTGAATGAGACATTAGGCTTTGAATGGTGCCGAACATTTGCCAATTTGGTGGAATCCACTGGGTTCTATGATGAAGACGAATGATGGGTTGCTATGGGTGGGTATCTATAATGTAGTTTTGGTCAATATTTTTGTCTAAACTAGGGGATTATAGGCAAAATTTTGGCTTGTTTTCTACTTTTTTGTAAAGTTGGATGATGACATCCGGTGTCATTCGATTCTGCCCAGTTCCAAGATGGGCCAAAAATGATGTAAATTTTTTGTTATTAATATAAATCATGCAGCTCCGCTGCATATTACGAACCAAAAAAATAAATAGAGAATGACAGTTGAGATTAATTTCATGGTCTTGCATCATTCTCCTCAATTCTCAATCATTAATTTTAAAAATTAGATCATCCATTTCATATAGGGAACACCTTTGATGTAATTAGTAATTATTGAAAAAATTTAAAATTAATATTTAGTTTTATTAAATTTTTTTTTTAACAAATAATTAGTATAATTTAATTGATTATTTTCAAAACTAGATAATAAATGCTTTATAAAATTTAGAGTTAATAATTCTAACTCTAATAATACTTCATTTCACATAGAAATATAATTTTAGATTAAAATACTTATTTTTGTTTGTAATATTTGACATTGATACTGAATTTATAAATTAATATTAAGACATTAATAATTCTAACCCACTCTAATAATACTTCATTTCACATAGAAGTAAAATTCTAGATTAAAATACTTAATTTTGTTTGTAATATTTGTCATTAATATCAAATTTATAAATTAATATTAAAATATTAATAATTTTAACCCTAATAATACTTAGTTTCTCATACAAATAAATATCTAGACTATTTTTTGTTTAAAATATTTATCATTAATGTCAAATTTATAAATTGATATTAAGAAATAAATAACCTTAATCCCAAGCTTTATCCTAGAACCCTCATTGAACCCTTAACCTAACCCTAATTGAACCTTAAGTTAACCATATTAGCCCTAACAATAGGGTTTAATTAGGGTTAAATTAGGGCCTTCCTTTAAAATATTTATCATTAATATAAAATTTATAAACAAATAGTAAGACATTAATATTTAAACCTAATCCTAACCCCAAAAGTGTAAAACCCTAATTTGACCATAATAGTATGGTTCAATTAGGGTTAGGGTTAGGATTCAATTATGGTTACGATTAAACTACAGTTAGGTTGTGATTCAATTAGGGTTCACTTAGGATTTTTTAGGGTTAAGTTTTAATTAGGGTTAGAGTTTATTTAAGTTTAGGGTTTAGTTAGGGTTAAGATGAAATTAGGGTTAGGGTTAAGGTTAGGGCTATATTACGATTATGCTTTAATTAGGGTGAGGGTTAAATTATGGTTTAGTTAGGATTAGGATGCAAATAGTGTTATGTTATGGTTATGGTTAGGGTTAAAT
This sequence comes from Sequoia sempervirens, assembly GCA_007258455.2. Lineage (NCBI taxonomy): Eukaryota > Viridiplantae > Streptophyta > Pinopsida > Cupressales > Cupressaceae > Sequoia > Sequoia sempervirens. The sequence goes on from VDFB02353493.1 coordinate 355,646,202, forward strand.
CAGGGTATAGTTAAGGTTAGGGTACAATTAGGGTACAATTAGCATTTAATTAGGGTTATAATAAGGATTATATTAGGGTCAAGGTTCAATTAGGGTTAGGGTTAGGATTTAAATAGGGTTATTATTCAATTAGGGTTAGGATTAGGATTCAATTAGGGTTCATTTAAACTTAGAGTTAGGGTTAGGATTCTAGAATAAAGCTTGGAGTTAGGTTTAGGATTAAATTAGGGTTATATTAGGGTTAGAGTTATAATTTAATCAAGGTTCACTTAGGATTCATTTAAGGTCAAGGTTTAATTAGGGTTAGGATTAAATTAGGGTTTAATTAGGGTTAGGGTTATAATAGGGTTAAGATTAAATGAGGGTTTAGTTAGGGTTAGAATGCAATTAGGGTTATGGTTAGGTCTAGGATTAAGATTAGGGTTTAATTAGGGTTAGGGTTAAATTAAGGTTTTTGGTTAGGGTTTAATTAGGGTTATGGTTCAATTAGGATAAGGGTTTGTGTTAGGATTACTGTTAGGGTGAAGATCAATTGTAATTACAAGTAAATTAAGGTTTAGGGTTAGGGTTATGGTCCAACTAGGGTTACAATTTATAGTTACAATAATTATAACAATTCAATTCGGATTAGGGTTTGATTAGGGTCAATTATAGGGTTCAATTAGAGTTTCTATTAGGATTAGGGTTAGGGTTTGAGTAAAGGTTAAGGTTGGGGTTAGGGTTGGATTAGGATTAGGATTATATTAGGGTTAACACTAGGTTTCAATTAGGGTTAGTTTTCACTTAGGGTTATAATTAGGGTTAGGGTTCTACGATAAATCTTAAGATTAAGGTTATGATTGGGGTTAAAATCTAAATTTTAGCCTAATCCTAACCTTAATATTAATTGTAAACCTAATCTTAATTAGGGTTATAGTTAAGGTTCAATTAGGGTAAGGGTTAGGGTTCAATTACAGTAAGGGTTAGTGTTAGTATTAGGGTTAAGGTTTAATTAGAGTTATGATTCAATTAGGGTTAAGGTTATGGCTCATTCAATGTTAGGGTTCAATTATGATAAGGTACCAATTAGGGTTAAGTTTAAATAGGGTTACAATTAGCATCATAGTTAAGGTTTAATTATAGTAAGGGTTTAATTAGGGTTAGGGTTAGAGTTCAATTAAGGTAAGTGTTCACTTAGGGTTAGAGTTAGGGCTCAATTGGGGTTTAATTTTGGTTAGGGTTAGGGTTCAAGTTGGGCTTAAGGTTAAGGTTCTATGATAAAGCTTGGGGTTAGGTTTATGGTCGGGGTTCAAATAGGCTTAGGGTTAGGGTTCAATTAGGGTTAGGATTAGAGTAAATTTAGGGTTATGACTAGGGTTTAATTAGGTTTAGGGTTAGGATTAGAGTCTAATTAAGGTAAGGGTTAGTATTAAGGTTAAGGTTAGGGTTCAATTTTGGTTACAATTTAATTGAGGTTCAGGTTTAGGGTTAGTGTTAAATTATAATTAGGCTTCAATTAGGATTATAATTGGAGTTAGGGTTTTTAATTAGGGTTATGGTTATGGTTAGTGTTTAATTAGGGTTAGGGTTATATTTCAATAAAGGTGAGTGTTCGCTTAGGGTTATGGTTAGGGTTCTACAATAAAGTTTGGGGGTGATGTTAGGTTTCAATTAGGTTTAGATTCAATAACAATTCAATGAGGGTTAGGGTTAAGGTTAGGGGTCAATTAGGATAAGGGTTCGGGTTAGGATTGAGTTTCAATTAGATTTATGATTCACTTAGGGTTCATGTCTAATTACTTTATTTCTTTTAAATGCATGTTAGAAACACATAACATAATTCTAAAACTAACACTAATTCTAATTATAACCCTATCTCTAAATCTATCTCTAACCCTAATCCTAACCCTAAGTCTAATTATAAAACTAACATGGATTATAATTATAACCCTAACCCTAACATTCACAACAATTCTAACTTGAACCCTAACTCTAATTCTATCCTTACCCTATCTATAACCCTAACTCTAACCCTAACCCTAATCCTAATCCTAATTCCAATTCTAACCCTAACCCTAACCCTAACCCTAACCCTAATCTTGACCTTATTTCTAGCAGAAAGTCTAACCCTAATCCTAATGCTAACCAAACCCTAAACCTAATTCTATCTCTAACCCTAATGCTAGCCCTAATCCTGACCCTATCTCTAATCCTAGCCCTAATCCTGACCTTATCTCTAATCCTTGATTCCATTTTGCATATCTAGGAAATTATGTGTAGATCCAATATTATTCTTCCTTCTTCATCTAGCTTGGGTAATATTGCTTGTGTAGGGATATGTCAACCAAACACATTCTTTAAATAGAAAATATTAAAAATTAAATGTATTAATTATTGGAGGTAACTTGATATTGTAAGGTACACTACAAATATTCTATAGAATCTCATATAGACCATAATATTGTTGGAAAATGTGCCTCAATCTCATAGGTTGAAACCTCTGAGAAAGCATGGTCGCTGTGACATTCATGTTGTCTGGCCGACTGGCAGTTTAGTAACCTTGTGTTTTGCTCATGTCGTTCAGACTTTGCTTCTGTCTTGCCGACTGATGATGTCGTTGTGACTTGTGGCCTTCGCTGTAACCTTTTGCCGAGTGGAGTCCTTTGGCCAATGGTTTGGTCTAGCGGATGTCGGGGAGACTCATGGCGACTGGATCATCGGGGTAACTCATATGTGTCAGAATGATGTCTCGATGACGATAGGAAGTCTTGCCGATATTGGCATGACCTTTGGTTTGTCTGGCCGATGTGGAAATTGGCATGACTTGCTCCTATTGGCATGTAGTCTTGGCGACCGAGAGATGTCTTAGCAAATGGAGTCATCGGTATGACTTGAAGGCTTCGCTATGAAGTCTTGGCGATGGGAATTTGTCTCATCGACGGTGTGGGATGTGTTCGGCATGACTCTTGGTGAAAGATAGGCTCGGGGTAACCTGGAGACTTCGGCGTGAAGTCTTGGCGACAGGTGTTGGTCTCGCCGACGGGGATGCAATTGAAGTCATCGGTGTAGCTCTCGGCGCCTGGTGAAAGGTCTTGACGAAGTCAAATGTCTTGCTGACTCGGCAAGACATGAGCACTCGGTATGTGGTCTCGGCGAAAGGCATAAGTCTTGCCGACTGGTGAATGCAGCACTCGGGGTGACTTAAGACCTTGATATAATATCTTGCCGACTGTCGAGCACTATGGTGTAACTTGAAGGCATCGGTATGATGTCTTGGCGAAGAGTAATTGTCTTGCCGATGGGAAACCTGATGTCGGTATGACTCTTGGCGACTGCTCAGTGTTCGGTATAACATGAAGCGCTCAGTGTGATGTCTTGGCGAAAGACAATTGTCTCACCGAATGGAATACTCATGTCAGCATGACTTGAAGACTTCAGTATGAAGTCTTGGTGAACTGCAGGTGTCTTGCCGATGGAAAAGCTAGCATCGATATGACCTTTGAACTTCGGTATGATGTCTCATCGAATGGCGATTGTCTTGCCGATGAGAATGCTGAGGTCGATATGACTTGGAGTCATCGGTGTAATGTCTGGGCGAAGAGCGATAGTCTTGCCGACTGATGAACTCTTCAGAATACCTTGTGAGCTTCGGCATGATGTCTTGGCGAGAGCGGTAGGTCTTTTTGACTGTTTGACGGTTGCCGATAGAAGTGCAAAGGATATCGGTAGATTTGGTATGACTCATGGCGTTTGATATAACCTCTTGCCGACTGTTGGAACCTATGCCGATATCATCTGTGAATCCGTTAAGCATCGGGGAGACACTTCTCGTATCTCACCAACATGCAAACTCAGTGGATTGTTCCTTGATTGTTTGACTACCTTTGTGGTGGCTCGTGGACCAATCAGAGGAAGCGAAATTCAAATGGTTGGCGGTTGGATTTTTTGCAGCAGTTGCGATGGAACTAAACGATTTGCAAGGAAAAATCTACACAGGAATGGAAACATCTTCGTTTCGATAAGGATGTTGAGATGGAGGTTGCTGTTTTGACAGTTATGATTTTGAACCAATTCATAGAGAGCCTGTTGAGAATGAATGCATACATGAATGCATTGGATGTTCTGCAGTGTAGAGGAGCTGACGGGCTGATAAGCCAAGGAGCTGAAGAGTCAAGAGCTAGAGAGAAAACGATAGAGTGAGGACCGAGTGGCTGGCCGAAAGGCCGAAGCCATGAGGTCGAAGCAGAGGAAGAGAAAGGCAGTGTTATGCTGGAATCTCTCCTGATCTCTCAGGGATAGTTTGCTACCAGTTGTATCTAGATGAACAAGATGTAATCTCTGAAAAGGCTAAGAGCCTGAAATTGTATTGTAACCGATTTGTTGCTGAATAATACAATGGCTCGATCTTTGGAGTGTGGGGTTTTTTATCCAAAAGGATTTTCCCCACGCAAATCTTTGTGTTTTGGTTTTTTGTTTTATCTTTCATCTGTGTTGTTGATTGCTGTTGAATTCACATATGTTTTTCCAAGAAGGATCAATGTGGGAAATAACTGTGTCTGTTTCTGCTTTAGGACATAGTTGAACGTGTCTTTGAGGTAACCTAATCGAAATGAAAGTTACCGAAGGCACTACTGTATGGAGTTTTCACTAGATATGCTCCCAAATTTCCTTACAAGTGGTATCAGAGCCTTCTTTTGGTTGTTGGTTCTGGATATTTCTCCTGTGAAGATTTCTTAGCTTGATGGGCTGGAAGAAATCTGGAGGAATGGACTAATGGATTGATCCTTTGATGAGTGGAAGCCTTGTGAAATTCTGAGACAACATGCAGCTTGAAGGATGGTCAAGAAGGAAAAAGGAGTTGATCATGTTGTGATCTGTGTCTCCTGGCTGGTAGAGGTTTAACCTTGAAGTATGAGGTGGATTTTTTTTAGAGTGCTTATGCTAGGTGGTGGTTCCTGGTGTTGGAAGGCACTGTTTCCTATTAACCTTGAATGCTTGAAGGCTATGAAGTTAATCATTAGATGATTTGCAAGCTTCTAAAATAGCCTTTCTCTCTTTCTCAGATGCATGTACATGTTGGTGGTTTAGAGTTGGCCTGAAAGGGGTCTGGATACTCTTGAACTGCTGTTTCCTTTCTAAGGATGTTTTGTACTTGCATGGCTCTGTGGTTTTGCAGGTTTTACACGGTTAAGCAAAAACTTGTGATCATGTGGAGTTTCTGTTAAGCTATTGTCTAGGTATTGGCCTTTTGGGGTGTTCTTGGATGAGATGGTTGCAGGTCTGCATGCATGCTTGGTGCATGGTTTGAGGAGGTATGTCTTCTTCTCTGCATGGGAGTGTTGGTAAGTGATTTGTCACTCAACATTCTTGTGGTGGTGTTCCTTGATTATGGTGCTCGTTGTGGACATGTTTGGCAAGTCAGATCTGGTGGGATCTGGTGTTTGAGTCATGTTGTGTATGTGGTTATTCTCTTTGATATCTCAGTGATGCAGTTTCCAATGCAATGATGGGTTTGCACGTTTCTGTTGAATGGATCTACGGGTTGTGCAATGTTGTGGGCTGTCTTTACCTACATGTTTGCTATGAGACAACTCAGATGTGGACTATCTATATCCATGAGGTTGATTCATTGTTGGTACAAACTTGTTAGTTGGCCTTGTCTGTGGTCACTTGTGCATTGGTGTGATTACTTTGAGATGAGAGGATGGATACTATTGAGTACCTGAATAGTTGGTTAAGGGAACCTGTAGTAGGTGGTCATGATGCTTGGAGAGCTCGAATGTCACATTTTAGTGGGAGTTCTAGTAGTGACTGTGGGTTCATCACATGGTGGTGATTGGTCTTCTTTAGTGTTGCAGAAGGGTTCTTGCGCTTTTGCATGGACATTATTTGAAGATGTGCAACATCTTGGAACCATGGAAGATGCTTGGAGTCTTTGGCTAAGGTGTTGGTGGTGCTTGATAGGTGATGCTATTTTTTGAGTCTATTTGCTTATGTCATGGTATACTCTTGCTTGTACACTGTAGTTTTGGCATTGTGCATTGTACTTGAGACAATGGAAAAGTCACCTGAAGCATGGGATCTCCTATGGCGATGTGTAGATCACGATGTCATGATAAGTTCCTAATTCAACTGATTGGAACTTTGACAGTGGTCTGGAAATCCTTTGTGTATTGAGTGCTTTGATTACTTGCTTGATACTTCATGTTAGTGTAGTAATGCAGTTGAAGTTTAGCATGAGATGATCAGCTGCTAGTACTCATGGATACATGAAGAATAAGGTGAGGCTGTTTTTCTCTTATGAGAGATGTGTTGCTGCTTGTTACTTTTATTAAAATTGTTCAGTAGAAAGTCTGAGAAGCCTTCACCTTGGTTGAACGTGAGTTCAATAAGAGACCTATGAGGAGATTTCTCTTGGATTAGTCATGATGACTTGCATATCCTGAAAGGAGTATTCTTGTTCCCACTCTTGGTCTACTCGACAGCTTATCTGAAAGGTATTTGGCCCATTATATTTTTCAGATGTGTTTTATTAAGTTTACTTTCATGATATGGATCTTGAATTACTGTTTAATGATTCTGGAAGATTCATAGTGGAAGTTGTATAGTTTCTTTAATCTTCTTGTTACTAATGAGAATTGGTAGGAGATGTTGTATGGGCTGATTTCCTGAAATGGGGAATGAACTAGCTTGATCTTCTTAGAGATGCTTACATCCATGTTGTTTGTTAAATTGGTTTGATCTTGGTGATTGAACAGATGGATGTTGTTAAGGTTTCCTTATGGGATGTGAAGAAGATCATTCTTGACACAGCTGGCTATTAGAAGTGTACGTAGAAGGATGTTCTACAGGAAGATGATGTGCAGTGTTTCTCTCTGTGGCCGTGAAGGTTTGTGGTGAGAGTTCTTGTGGCTGGTTGTTGCAGGTTGTGCATATCATTGTGGATATTTCCTTGGTACTACATGGTTACATTTTCTATGTGCTGGTATTGGTAGACTTGTTGATGCATTTGATCTTTCAGATTTGGATTACTCTAGCAGTGGGAGTTCCTGTATGTGTCTTGTATTCTTTGACTGGTTGAAATTGGAACTTGTATTTGCTGTTAATGAATTGGAAGAAGTTTACTAATGTTGATACCTATTAAGGTATGTAAGATTGGATGGTATAGCACGAGCTATGGGTGCTATTTTCAGTCGCGTGGGTTTATCGGTTGGATGGGAGCAATCAGTCTGATTGTTGTTCTAACTGATGTTTTGTATCTTGTTTCTGGATAATGACTTCACTGTTGTGTTTTGGTTGAAGCTTTGAAGTTAATATTGCTTCTGTATAGCGTTTTGAACACAGTGAAGTGGTAGCAGTATCTTGTTGGTGAGATCGCTGGGATCTTTTGCTTGTGTTCGTTGGAATGGTGCTTATACACCTTGGCTTTGTATTCTTCTTCCACAGGTGGCATGTTGGAAGATGACATGATTGTTGCCTGAAGGTGAACATCTTGGATGTTGGAGCTAATTTCTTGATAGAGCATGAGAGCATGTTGAGGTCTATGTGGTTTCCTCGATGGCTGTGATCGGTTGCTTTATTGATCAGTGAGTTGTAGTTGGATGCCTGGTCTTTGTTGCAGATTGTCTTGTGGACTGTTATCTGTTGAATCATGTTGATTGGGTGTCTTGAGTATTGTGGGGTTTGAACTGGTGGAGCTAGTGTGATATTAGTTCTTGGTTGCTTTGGAGGTGCTTGTGTGATCTTCGTCAAGTGGGAGATTGTTGGAAAATGTGCCTCAATCTCATAAGCTGAAACCTCTGAGAAAGCATGGTCGCTGTGACATTCATGTTGTCTGGCCGACTGGTAGTTTAGTAACCTTGCGTTTTGCTCATGTCGTTCAGACTTTGCTTCTGTCTTGCCGATTGATGATGTCGCTGCGACTTGTGGCCTTCGCTGTAACCTTCTGCCGAGTGGAGACCTCTGGCTGATGGTTTAGTCTAGCGGATGTCGGGGAGACTCATGGCGACTGGATCATCAGGGTAACTCATATGTGTCAGAATGATGTCTCGGCAACAATAGGAAGTCTTGCCGATATCAGCGTGACCTTTGGTCTATCTGGCCGATGTGGAAATCGGCATGACTTGCTCCTATTGGCATTTAGTCTTAGCGACTGGGAGATTTCTCAACGAATGAAGTCATCGGTATGACTTGAAGGCTTCGCTATGAAGTCTCAGCGATGGGCATTTGTCTCATCAATGGTGTGGGATGTGTTTGGCATGACTCCTGGCGAAAGATAGGCTCGGGGTAGCCTGGAGACTTCGACATGAAGTCTTGGCGACAGGTGTTGGTCTCGCCGACGGGGATGCAACTGAAGTCATCGGTGTAGCTCTCGGCGCCTGGTGAAAGGTCTTGGTGAAGTCAAATGTCTTGCTGACTCCGCAAGACATGAGTGCTCGGTATGTGGTCTCAGAGAAAGACATAAGTCTTGCCGACTGGTGAATGCAGCGCTCGGGGTGACTTAAGACCTCGGTATAATGTCTTGTCGACCATTGAGCACTGCGGTGTAACTTGAAGGCATCAGTATGATGTCTTAGTGAAGAGTGATTGTATTGCCGATGGGAAACCTGATGTCGGTATGACTCTTGGTGACTGCTCAGTGTTCAGTATAACATGAAGCGCTCGGTGTGATGTCTTGGCGAAAGACGATTGTCTCACCGAATGGAATACTCATGTTGGCATGACTTGAAGACTTCGGTATGAAGTCTTGGCGAACTGCAGGTGTCTTGCCGATGGAAAATCTAGCATCGATATGACCTTTGAACTTTGGTATGACATCTCATCGAATGGCGATTGTCTTGCCGATGAGAATGTTGAGGTCGATATGACTTGGAGTTGTCGGTGTAATGTCTGGGAAAAGAGCGATAGTCTTGCCGACTGTTTGACGGTTGTCAATAGAAGTGCAAAGGATATCGATAGATTCAGTATGACTCATAGCGTTCAATATAACCTCTTGTCGATTGTTGGAACCTATGCCGATATCATATGTGAATTTGTTAAGCATCGAGGAGACACTTCTCATGTCTCACCAACATGTGAACTCAGTGGATTGTTCCTTGACCGTTTGACTACCTTTGTGGTGGCTTGTGGACCAATCAGAGGAAGCAAAATTCAAATGGTTGGCGGTTGGATTTTTTGTAGCAGTTGCGATGGAATTGAACGATCTACAAGGAAAAATCTACACAGGAATGGAAACATCTTCATTTCGATAAGGATGCTGAGCTGGAGGTTGCTATTTTGACAATTATGATCTTGAACTGATTCATAGAGAGCCTATTGAGAACGAATGCATACATGAATGCATTGGACTTTCTGTAGCGTAGAGGAGCTGACGGGCTGATAAGCCAAGGAGCTAAAGAGTCGAGAGCTAGAGAGAGAACGATAGAGTGAGGACCGAGTGGCTGGCTGAAAGGCCGAAGCCATGAGGTCGAAGCAGAGGAAGAGAAAGGCAATGTTATGCTGGAATCTCTCCTGATCTCTTAGGGATAGTTTGCTACCAGTTGTATCCAGATGAACAAGATGTAATCTATGAAAAGGCTAAGAGCCTGAAATTGTATTGTAACCGATTTGTTGCTGAATAATACAATGGCTCGATCTTTGGAGTGTGGGGTTTTTTATCCGAAAGGATTTTCCCCACACAAATATTTGTGTTCTGGTTTTCTGTTTTATCTTTCATCTGTGTTGTTGATTGCTGTTGAATTCACATATATTTTTCTCAGAAGGATCAATGTGGGAAATAACTGTCTGTTTCCGCTTTAGGACATAGTTGAACGTGTCTTTGAGGTAACCTAATTGAAATGAAAGTTACCGAAGGCACTACTGTATGGAGTTTTCACTAGATACGCTCCCAAATTTCCTTACAAATATTTTGGTGATAACTTATTTTTTATTTGTTTCTTCAAGCACATTTACTTACAAGGTTACAATATCAAGAAAACCTAATCACCTATTTCAAAACTCCTTTCACTATGGTGTTGGTTAGTGTAGTGTTTCATTCTATTTTGTTTAATGACCAAAATCTCCTTGAGTCCTAAATGTACCTATTGTTGATGATTCATGTGGTCTTTCATAGCCCAAACTCTTGGTGTCACCTTGAATGATGCTATGATGGATAGGGATGGTATTCATATAATTTCATAAATGGTTGAAGCAGATGTGATGGCTAGGGGATGGTATTTATATAATGTCATAAATGGGGACATTTTTTGAAGAAATATGGAAGTTTTATACCACCATTCTACCAGTGGTATCCAATACACCCATTGAGATTGCTTATCTCAAGTGAAACAACATAACATAGATAATATTTTAAGCACTTATTGATGGCTTCAATTTTCCCAGTCGACTATGGACGGTAAGAAAAACTATGATCCAATGAAGTATCCAAATAAGAGGATAAATCTATTAAATTTTTACTAGTAAAGATAGGATCATGATCACTAACAATAATCCTTGGGGTATCATCTAACTTTTTTATATTATCCATAAATGTTTTGATTGTTGTATTTGCTATTTAAAAGGATAGGATAATGCAATAAATTGGGCATATTTGGTGAGATAGTCCACCACTATCATGATAACAATCTCACCTTTATATCATGGAAGACTTGTAATGAAATACATGGAGACCTCTTCCCACCTCTAGCTAGGAATAAACAAGGGCTACATAAGATAAAGTATCATATGTATCTCCCCTTTATTTCTTTGACATGCTAAATATTCTACCATAAAATTTTAAATATCACCTTTAATCCCTTCCTAAAAGAAAGCATGATTTATTTAATGATTTTTCTTCAAAAAACATGAATGATCGCTATAACATATGAAAGAGGGAACCCTAAGTGTAGGGTATAAACCTAGGGTTGCTTTTTGGTCCTTTAAAGGTACATTAGAATGAAAATCAACAAGGTGAATAGATTGAATTTCAACCATGAAGGTGAGTCAATAAAAATTGGATCTACATCGTTAGGACCTTGAAAATGGATTGGAAATTATTTGTTATGATTAACCTAATTAGGCTATATACCCTAATATGAAAAATGCAAGATCCCGATAATTCACATACTGCAACAACTTGCAGGTAGATCTAGAAAGTGTAGAGGACTATGTACTCATCATCAAAATTTGGATCTGAGTGTTGTAGTAGGACTAGGTTTCCTTGGGGTGAATGGGTCTTTATATGACACTTTTTCTCTATTTTTGGATTCCTCTGATGACAGATTTGAACTTCTAATTTTAGGTTGTAGAATTGTCAGAATACTGCTAGATAATTCTGTAGGTGAGTTTCCATTTATTGACAAGATGTAAGGCTTCAAATGAAATAATGAATAATTTATCTTCAATATTCCCTCAATCCTCTTCAAACCTAAAACCTACACATTCAAAGAGAGGGAAAATGTTGGGCCATTTAGGGGCTTGCCTTAGTCAAGCCTCATGTAAGTGTTTCCACTTCCACAATGGAAATGTCAATGATAGAATTATAATGAATAGGACAAAAAGATGAAATCACAAAGCACTGCAACCCACCACCCTACAATGGCTTCCTTGAAGGACTGAACTCATACACATCACCTCAAGGTTTTGGATCTTTCTTGCTTGATTTTATTGAATGCTTTGGAGACCTACAAAAGTATTAGCCTTCACAAAACAATGATAATGTGAACACACATAAACTCACACAAGATTTGACATGATGTTAGGATCTTGAATTGCTGCAATAAAGCTCTAAAATGTTGCTCTTCACTTGATCTTGAATGATCTTGACAATAGTTTTTTCTCATGAATGCTTGTTCCTTTCACTTAGATTTCAAATGATGCAATAACTAGGTATTTATAGGCATTTCTCTAATTTCCTAAGAATTAAATCTCGATAGCTGAAAATTGAAATTGAAAATTTGAATGTTAAGATGTCCACTCTGACATGTCCAAAATTGGTCCTCAATAGAATAGGTGGACCCATTCACCCTTGGGTGAATGTGTCTTGGCCCTATTATCTAGGACATTAAGTGTCGATGGAAAAATATTAATTGGATGCATTTGCTTAATGCTTGCAATTTCTTGAAAAATGGTACAAATGGGGCTATAAAATGCATAATTTAGGAAATCAAGGACTTGTAATATATAATTTTGTCTCCACTAGGTTTTTAGGACCTAGGGCAACAAACTTTCTATACTCCACATTCAAGGATGCCCTAGAGATCTCAATCAAATGATGAGAATGAGAGAAAGAGATTTGCTAAGGGACTATCCTAGGGGTTGAATATAGATTGATAAGGGGTTCACCACCAAGTAAGAACTTGGAAAGTCAAATGGAATGCGATATCTAATGATAAAACCTAGTGATGCATGAAACTTGAATGAATGACCTAGAAATGCATACAAATCAAAACATAAAGCTATAAAATTAGAAGTGTGCACCTGGAAACTTGTAGAGGCTTGAATGAATACTAGAAATGCTACAAATCCTAAAATTTTGGCCTATTGGGACTCATTCATCTATTTAGGAGAATCAATCCTAGATCTGGGTTTCTGTACAGGAATAGATTTCTCGAAAAAGGGTATTCAAAACTGTAATTAAAATCTCAAAATTGACCTAAACTGGGACTCATTTGCCAATCTAAGTGAATGAGTCCAGTTAGGGTTTTTTGGAATTTCAAAGTCTGAATCTAACCTTCAATGTTTTCTCTTTCTATTCCTCTTTGTTTCCAGATCTAAAACCCTGATTTCGGGGCTGTAAGTGACCTTTTAGTGAAGATTATGACCTTGGAAATGGGGAGACAACTCCAAGAACTTTCTCCAAGCTTGTAACATAATATTCAAAGATCCTTCAAGTCTTCAAAGCACCTAGATCTGCAATTACACAGAGAGAGAGAGAGAGAGAGAGAGAGAGAGAGAGAGAGAGAGAGAGAGAGAGAGAGAGAGTTGATTGTTAGGGAATAGGGGTTTTCCTTGGTCAAACCCCTTGTAGGTAATTAAACCAAATGACGAGACAATGAAATAAAGGAATGAAACATAAAACAAAGAACATGAATCATTGACAATAATACCTTGAATGATGCCTTGTAAATGATGTCTTGTAAATCCGAAGCTCAACATGAAATGGCCATAAAGGATGTAGATCTTGATCTTGACAATAGGAGTTGAACAATGCTTTATTTTGGATCTTTAATGCTACATCACAACACTAGCTCAATAACATTCTTGATGCTTAATATGCTTGACATGATGATGGATCTTGAATTGCTGCAACAATTGATGAAGAATTCTTCCCTCAGATGCTCTTGTAAACACTTGAATACTCTTGTGAACTTCAATTTTCTATTATGAATGCTCTCACAAAAGTCTTAGGTGAAAATGAGTGAAAGAACCTTGTATTTACACTCAATTATGCAAGAATTATCGAAATTACAACACTACAAGCCGACATCAGATCTAGGAGGATAAAATCCTGCCAAAAATTTGAATTAATTTTAATTTTGGGCCACATGGGACTCATTCGCCTAAGGTGGTGAATGAGTCCCACCAAGCATAATTTTTGGGACCATTTTTAAAAATGCTTAGAAAGGTGAGAAGTCAAGTTTGGGACCCAAAAACCTAGGTGGGACTCATTTTCCCAAGGTGGTGAATGAGTCCCAAACCACCAAATCTGGGCCATACAACTTGAAAACACCTGAATTATGATTGGATGTTTATTTGTGTTAGGATTTTCCTCGAAAAGATGCATTAAATAAGGCTCGTGGATACAACAAAAGGACAATTAAAGCATAAAGAAGCCCAATTATTAATGACAACCCTAGAAAAGTGTGAAAGTGTGTTACAACACTTTAAACAAGGCAATAATAAGCTCATTTAGTTCACAAGGTCCCAAGACCTAATGTGAATATGTAGGAATATTACAACACTAAATCAAGGCCAAGTTAAAGGGACCTTTTTCCGTCATTACATCTAGCCCCCACTTTAGTGAGAGGATGAACTTGCTTCAAACTCACACTAAAGTATACCAAATGCATCAACGCCAGTAAGATAGGACGACCATAATCATGAGGGGTTCAAATACACCAATACTAGTAAGATAGGAAAACCATGGTCAAGAGGGTTGTGCAAGCCCCCAGGATGAGGGTCCTATGGAAAACTATCATAGGAACAAAAGAACACACATGAAAATGATATAAAGAGCAACAACAAGAAATAAGCATTCACTGTCAAAGACATAAAGAAAATGAAACAAAATGAAAAAGAAAAGGGTTGATCAAGGTTCAACTGTTTGTCCAACACGATGTGGATTAGGTCTAGGTTGTTTGTTCAAAAAATGCATACTCACTCTGAGGCAATGAAACTTCAGGTTGTTCGTTGGGTGAGAAGTCCAAGAAGGTGAGACACATACACTCATGGCCGGTATGCTCTCACACACACATGCGAGTTGCTAAGGGAAAGTCATGCCCTCGTTCGGCTTCCCATCAAACCATACCAAAGTTATACCTCCTAATAAAATTGATAAGGCGCCGCACAAAAATGATCTTCGAGCTTCATGAGGCAAGAAAAAATTTGTATCTTTAGAGTTCATGAACAAACAAGATGGCTTCACAGGCATGCAAAGTGTGTTATACAAGGTGGCCATATAATGATTGTTGTAAATGTAAAATAGTGTAAGGTATGTTCAAAGGGATTTTTCTTAGTTCATGCAAGGTTTTTTCTTAGGGAACATCGTGCTTAATGTTTCCAAGAGAGAACAAGTCAAAGAAATATCACACTCTCGGAGGAAATCAAGCCCAATGACACCACCAAGAAAATGGCACATCACAAGAAGAAAGAAAATCACACCATGAAGCATGAGTGTCGATGTATGCCCCCACTTTAAAGTGAGTGCTAACACCATTATTGTGAGCAATTTCTTTAAAGTGGAGAAATATATGAGAGCTTATTTGGAAAGCCCTATGCCAAGTCATATGTTCTTGAATCAGACTACATCATGAATAAGTATGTCACATGTGAGTCAACTTAAGGCATGTCATCCACATCCCAAGCTTGCTCTTATATATACATGAAAGGTGGACAACTAGACAAAAGAGACGATGACAAGTGACATACAAGGACAAGGCTATCTAACCCCTTGCCCCCACTTAGTGTAGGACAAGAATGAGCCAAATAGGATAAAAGTAAGTATCAATTAGAGGAATTAGGTGCTTCAACACAAGGAAGAGTACCACACTCCTTGAGATGTTGAATTCAATCACTCAAAGCCTTACATCCATTAGTAGAATGACCATGAACTCTATGATATGCGTAAAATGAATTCTTGTAGTAAAATTTCTTTCGTGTTCTTGGAGGGAGGGATATCAAACAATCTTGGAGAAGTCTCAAAAAGATACCCTCTTGATCAATGGTAGAAGATGTTCCTTTATTTTGTGACAAAGATATCTCTTACTTAGTACAAGGTGTCATACTTACGCAAGACTCTTTAGATTGTGAGATTTTGTTCTCTCCTTTACAGGAGGGTGTAAAATCTAGCGAATTTAAATAATTAGTGTTTTGCAAGATGAAATTGACATTAAGCGAAGATTTATTTGTTCCTTTCATTTATTTCAAAGGAAAAAAAGCAAGACCACTAGTGTCTGCCAATTTAGGATGCTCCAATGTTAAAGTTGGCTTAGAGGAATCTTTTTTAATAGTGTTGATATTAAGTGAAGGCTTTTTTGTTTCTTTTGAGGGATAATAACCAAGACCATTAGTATTTTCTTGCATGTGAGGATATATAGGGACACAAATACCTTGTTCTCTAGCACCACATCCTTTTCCACTATAACCAAGTTGTTTCATCATTTCATAACCTTTTTCATAAAGATTCATCTCTTTTGGATTCAGTGGTTGCTCATAATTAAGTTCATCAAAGTTTGTTGTGTAATTTGTTATCTTTTGTTCTAAAGTGGTTGAGGTGGATGCTTTCGAAGGGTCTTTCAAATTTTGTGTTGAAATTATTGCTTTTTCTTTTCCCTTTTCAGAGTCTTTGTTTATGATCTTGTATTCTCCCATGAATGTTGGTGTGAACTCTAAGGAACCCCAATCATATTCTAATAGCTTCATGACTTATTCAATGTTTTTTTCTTTGTCTTTCTCTTGCATGGGTTCTACTTGTGTTGTTGGTGTCAATGTTTTCAAAGGATTCTCCTTGTTTTTCTCGAGTTGTAAACACTGTAAGGTTCATTATTAGCGTCCAATGTGTATACTTTATTGTTGTATACATACTTCATTTTATGATGAAGGGTAGTGTGATGTGAAAATACCAATATTGGCCGAATTACACTTGATCCATGAAGAATCAAAGCATAACGAAGCCACCCATACTCGAATCTCAACAAGATCAATCAAATGAAATTGAAACTAAACATTTATCAAAACCTAATATAATAAATCATGAAAGCTTTCAAAACATCTACTCTAATCCATCTGAAACTTATCTTGTTGTGGAATTGGTGTCATGTTGGTGTGGAACAATGACCCTTTCCCAATCCCATGATTAGTGAGCCTGTTTCAGTTGATTCTATGGAAGAGAATTGATGAAACCATAGTGATAAGTGTATGAAAACCTAGTTTATGCTAAAAACGAACATGATGCAAGCTAAGTTACCATGATTTTATGCTAAAAATGATGAAGATATACAAATGCTAAGCTATTCTAAGCTAATATAAGCTAATCTAAGCTAAAATTATGCTAAAAGATGAAAAACCCTAATTCATATACAAACTAAGATGGATGCATGGAAGCCATTAATGGATGTTCTAAGCTATTATGCAATGAAAATGAACTAAAACAAGCTAGAAAGTGAGTAAAAGATGAGTGTGGGTGCAAGTAAATTCAACAACATAAGTTTGCAATAAAAGATAGATCCATTTGTCTCCAAATAGTGATCTATTTATAGGAGAGAAAATGAGGAATGCATGGTTGAGATAAAAAAGCTTAATCAACGGTTCAAGATGAAGGGGATAAGAGGCATGGATCATGGATTCTCATCAATGGATGAGAATGGATGATGAAAATTAATCAAGGGCTCACACTTGCTTCAAATAAACACACTTTTAACATGCTCACATAGGTCAAAGGTAACTTGCTAAAGAGGTTGAAGGTTTAGCTTGTTCAAGAAGACAAGTGAGTTGATTGGAGGAGAGAGAATATTCCTTAGAATCTTCCTTTTGGGTGAGGAAAAAGGTAATTTACAACTTAAAACAAAGTTTTAATTGTGCAAAAAGGAGGACAAGGAATAATCCATGGGAATGTTCCCTTTGCTTAGAAGAAAATTAGTTTAATTTCTAATTAAACAAGGTTTAATTTATGCAATTAGGGAATTAGAAGAATTAAGAGATATTTATTAAATTAGATGATTTAATAAATAGGGGAGGGGTGCAATGATATTTAATTAAATAACTTAGGGTTATTTAATTAAATAAGATGACCTAGGAGATGAAATTAAATATTTTGATTTAATTAGATGAAGTGTTAGTGCGAAAAGAGATGAATTAACCCGATTTAATTAATTAGGCTGATAGACGAAAATGATGCAATTAATTAATTAGCTAGGCTAATTAAATTAATTAAGCGAAAAGAGGATGGATTAAAGAGGGAATGATGTTAATAAATCTGATTTAAGTGTGTGACATTGATTAGGACATTTTTTAGTGTCTACATTTTCCCCCTCTTTGAAGCGAGGTACTTGCTACTTCGGTTCAAAGAATAATGCTTTTCGGATAAAAAATGCTTCCCAAATGAAAAAATATTTTTTTTTTTTCTGATTTTGTAGATGCCCCAACGAAAGGATAAAACTAACTCCCTACCCCCTCGAGAAATTGGGCAAATTTTTTGAATTTTGGGTTAATTTCTCGATAAAGGTTCAAAAGCTGCCCCAAGGGTTTAGAAAGGTTCCATGATGTAAGAATAATGCCAAAAATGGAAA
>VDFB02353493.1:355664264-355699458 GCA_007258455.2 Sequoia sempervirens
GAGAGGGAGACGGGGTAGGAGGGAGAGATGAGAGAGAGAGAGGGAGGGAGTGGGAGAGAGATAGAGGGTAGAGGATAGAAGGTATAAGGGTTAAGGGTAGAGGGTAGAGGGGAGAGAGATAGAATTAGGGTTTAAGGGTACAGGGAAGAGATATAGAATTAGGGTATATAGGGTATAGACAAAGAGAGAGAAATGAAATCTATTAGAAAACCAACTTTCTAATAACATGAGCACGTTTTGAAGTAGAGATATGTTCATTTTTAGCAAGAAATAATGTGCTCGCGTTATAACATGAGGGCGTTTTGGCTTGCACCAAAAATGGTAAAAAACTCAATATACCCGTGATCTCAAGGCCCACATTCTGCATATTCTCTTGGTTCTACGCATGCTCTGACAAAAATTAGCTTTTGATGATGTTGTGAAGTGTGCATGCATGTTTTTCACATTCCACCACCCTTTTCATGATCTTTCCACCACCTTTGCATGAAATAGCATAGTTTTCACATTGAAAGGAATATAATATCAATTAAAGTTTGAATTCCATTTAAAACTGATCTACAATTGAAGTTTGGAGGCGAACAAGCTTTTGAAAAAGTCAAATTGTTGAGGAGTTTGAAAAAATAAGCTAAGGCTACATAATTGGGTTGAACTCCTCCATTTGAAACTCTGGTTTTTTAGGTATGTGAAGTCTTTACAACTTTTTTTTCATTAATCTATTATGGCTTGCTTTCATTTTTGTTATTTTCCATATTCCATGTTGATCATTGTTTGTTTGTCATTATAACCTTAGGTTGCCAATGCACATTTCAAATTACACAATTCTATACACTTACCAATTAAATTTTTAAACCACATCTCTTTGAGGCATTTTGTTGTTTAACAACTGACTTACCTTGTGTATGCTTCCACATTTTGTATACACATATATATGACATATGTTTTAAGGAAGTAAAATAAAACATCATTTCTCAATATTTTATTATGGATGTGCATACAACTCTCTGAAGCTTCCATTGAGGTATTTTTTCAAATAGTTCTACCAAGTAGCTCATTTCTTTGTCTATGCTACCAAATTTTCCATACATGTCTCTAAAAAATTGGAATATACTCCTCCTACATTGATAGATCTTAGAAACTATTTTGGTTTTCATCTCTATTTCTAAATTTACCTCATCACTAAACCTACCTCATCACTTTTAGTTGTGATATATTTTAATTTTTTCCTTGATTAGTCTACCTACAAGGGATTCTAACCCTTCTCTCCACTGTTACAAGACTCTTTATTCAAGGCTAAGTTAGCAACATGGGGAAAGGTGTAGCCTATCTTGCAATCATGGCTCAAAATGGAAGCTTGGAAAAATAATTTGAATTGTGATGCAACCAAGGGAGGTCCTACAACATAAATGAACAAAAAAAATCAACCAACAACAACAATTCACAAGTCACAATTCTCAAAACTCTTCACTTTTCACCAAATCAACACTCTTCCTTGTAGCATTGCCAACTCATTCAATCGGATATTTCTTCTTGATAAGATTCTTTCAGACCAATACTTGAACCATTTCAAGGACCCTTCAGGGTACACAATCACATTCCAACAAACCACTATTGGTTACTTTGTAACAACTTTCTCAAATCAGGCTTTCTATGCCAACTAGGCCTCAAATTAGGACACTTTAACAAAGAAACTTATCTTGAAACTTGACCAAAACCTCCAAAAACATGTGGGAAGAAATTTATATGTATTCAAACCAAATAATTCACAATTAGTTCTCATAAATTTATCCACCAAGATGTCAAAACCAAAAACCCTCTTTTTAAGCCAAATAACCTAGGGCTTATTGGAA
The DNA here is from genome assembly GCA_007258455.2 of Sequoia sempervirens. Classification (NCBI taxonomy): domain Eukaryota; kingdom Viridiplantae; phylum Streptophyta; class Pinopsida; order Cupressales; family Cupressaceae; genus Sequoia; species Sequoia sempervirens. Next base: position 355,666,112 of record VDFB02353493.1, read on the forward strand.
AACACACTTCTCAACCTTATCAAAACATGACACCACCTCAAATAGGTCTAAAATGGCCCACAAAAACTCAATTCAACAAGAAACAATGATTTCCTAACACAATACTCACTTTAGCATGTCAAGACCTCTCAAATTCACATGGAAAACACCAAATTTCACTCTAGGGTTTCATGCCCAACTCAACTCTTGACCTCCCCTGTACTTACTCAAAATTTCCACAACTTTTTAGTAATGTTGCAAACCCATTCCTTGAGTTATAGTTTCCATAGTGAGAGGAATGGGTCAATACACCATTTTAAATGACTTTCAAACCTTAAAATTGTGTGTTCAAGTTGGTCTCAGAAATAGTTGAGATGGTAGGGGCAGCGTATGCCTCATAGAAATGGGGTCTCATGGTGATGTAAATGAGGTCTCATAGTGATGTACATCACCATGAGACCCCATTTCTATGATTCATATGCTACCCCTACCTTCTCACCCCTACCACATTGGCAAGCCTATGGTCAGGTTAAGAAGGTAGGGGCAACGTATGCCTCATAGAAATGGGGTCTCACGGTGATATACATCAATGTATGCCTCATAGAAATGGGGTCTCACGGTGATATACATCACTGTGACACCCCATTTCTATGAGGCATACGCTGCCCCTACCTTCTCAACCCTACCGCATTAGCAAGCTAGTGAGTGAGCTAGCTTTCTAATGCTCCACTAGCTTGTCAATGTGGTAGGGTTGAGAAGGTAGGGGTAGCATATGCCTCATAGAAATGGGGTCTCTTCTATGAGGCATACGCTGCCCCTACCTTCTCAACCCTACCACATTGGCAAGCTAGTGAGTGAGCTAGCTTTCCAATGCTCCACTAGCTTTCCAATGCAATAGGGTTGAGAAGGTAGGGTTAGTGTATGCCTCATAGAAATTGGGTGTCATGGCACCCCATTTCTATGAGGCATACGCTACCCCTACCTTCTCAACCATGCCGCATTCGCAAGCTAGTGAGTGAGGTAGCTTGCCAACACTCCACTACCTTGTCAATAGGGTAGGGTTGAGAAAGGTAAGGGCAACGTGATAGGAACCTAGGTGGTGAAGACCCCAACCAACTCAAAATGATCAGACTGAAACAAGAAACTAGCCCCTTAAACACTATACACTCAACTTATCCCAAACACACACCTAAAGGCTTATAGCCCTGCAACATTGCTTTTTCTCAATATCTTTTAGAGAAGGTCATACAGAGACCTAAAAAACATCATCTGAGACACACTTCAACTCCTAACACAACATACCAAAAGGTTTCAAGAGGTTTCTTTGCAACAATATTGAAAACCAATAGGTTTCCCTGCCTTTTAGGCCACCAAATAGCCCTCTTTTACAAAGGAGGTACCTCCAAAACACTTTGTTTTCACCAAATATCAACTAATAATCACTAATTGTGTTACAAAATAACAAATTCCACCATTATTTCTCAAAGCCTTGACATCTAAATCATTGTACCACCAAACCCTCAACTTTCATGCAAATAACCTAGGGTTTATTGAAAGTCTTGACAACTGGGCTTACCAGACCTCACCAATACCAACAACACTTCAAAAATACCCTATGCAAACTCAAACAACCATTTCATGGAAGGTTCCTTCAAAATTTCATGAAAGCCCTTCTTTAACACCCCATTTACACAAGGAAAACAATGTAATTCTGCCTATCTTGTAATCATGGCATGCCCCTACACCACCTTTGTCTATGCTATAAATACTCTTGTACATGATGTTGTAAGTATTTTTTATGAAGCCTTGAATGACATATATTTCATTTATTTGAATGGATAAATATTTAGGAACTAATATTTGTCTCATTACCATGCTACAAGTAAAATTATTCACCATGCCGAAGAAACAAAGAAGGAATAAACTAACAGACAAAGAGTATGAAACCTTCAAAACAAAGAAGAGAGAACGGGTGGTGGCATATTGTGAAAAGAATAAATTGCGTACGATTGATGAAAACAAGCCAATTGAAGAGGACCCTCAACCATCAAAAAGAGAACATGATTTGGCAGCACAAAGGGCACAAATGCGAAAGCATCGTGGTAAGATAGATTTGGATATCATAATTGGAGACACACCCTCTATAGAAAGTGAATACAAAGGGACACCATTAAATACAAGTGAATATGGAGGGACACCAGCTACCATAAGTGAATATGGAGGGACACCATCTATCGCAAGTGAATATGGTTGGACACCATCCAGTGCATCTCAAGTTGAGAGTACATCATCACTCAGATTTGATGAAGAAGGTATGCCATCATCCCCACGTGAACCTCAAGGTATGTCTTCCACTCCACCCTCAATCGAAGGTATGCAATCTAGCCCACCTAAATTAAATATTGATGAAATTCCTAATGTTGAGATGTATGTACCTAGGAGAACACCACCTAGGATTTTGCATAGAAAGCCAAAGTATTTGATTAATATTGATGAGGATATTTTGCAGCACATGGAAGGTAAGATTCTAGTATGCACTTGTAGAAGATATGTTGATAAGATTTGGAAATTGTTCTTTCAAAGGCTAAATGAGACCGCAGGATGTCAATTATTTGTTGAAATGATGTGGGGTATAAAGTATAGAAACATCATGAAGACTCTTTGGTTGAGAACATCGAATGTATCAAGTGAAAACACTATTGTGAAGAATCTAATGGATGCATATGAGAGTGTGGGTAAGACCTCACGCTCAAAGGATAGTAATGTCACCTGACATGTCATTACATCGACTTTGGTAAGTAGTAAAACAAAGAGAGATAGTCTCATTAGAAAGATGAGTGAACAAATGAGAATTAGTAAAAAACTTTATTAAAATCCATTCAAAGGCAACAAAGAATTGAGGGCATCGATTCAAATGAATTATGGGAATTCTCGTGGAGACTGCCACAAAAAGATAAAAAAAATTGTTGAAGCATTGAACACTAATTGAAGAGTATTGGAAGAATAACACAAGGCCATCTCTAAATCAAAGGGATGTGGTAAGAAGGAGAATCGGTAGTCAAAAGCATGATCCACATCCAAAGCATTTTTTGGATATGACTCAAACCCAATTTTTTCGTAAATTTCAAAAGGACAATCCTCAAATTAGTATTTGTCAAAGATTTTTTGAAATGCTTAAACCTTTTTATGTCAAGATAAATCACACACGCACTAATATTTGTTGTTGTAGACTACATATTGAATTCTCTAACCATTATGATGTTTATCGTTCTATATGTTTAGATTTGCATACTAACGATGTTTTGCAGGATTGTGGCATAGAAGCCCCACCAAAATCTTCAAGAGAGTTCTTATCAAAAAATTTATGTGAAATAGAGGATGGCCAAATATTCTATAGGATAGCATGCTTGGATGGTTCATGGGAGCGTTACGGTGGCTTGCAGCATATGCTAGTATGTCAACATATGGAAAGCATAGATGAGGTGGGACGAAAACTAGTAGAGTTTGGGAAGTATAAAATACTAGCATATGCTACAAAAGATGGATCTCAAGAAAAAAGATGTGATTTGGTTATTCAGAAGATTCTAGTGTATCAATTTATGTCCATGTTTCGTGACAATATAGTGTATGAGTATGTAAGTCATACCCATAGAGCCCGATGGTTGGACATGCAATTCAAGCTATGCTAGGACACATTTCTGGTTGGAAGCATAGTATCAGTGGTTGAATTTGCAGAAAAATACACTCTATAGCCACAACGTGAGGTACAGTACAGTATTACAACTCCACACAGGTTTTGATATTTGTGCAAATAGCATTCATTCATGCAGCTAATAGTATAGAGGACCAATGGAAGGTATTGAGGGAGTATCACTTTTATATTAGTGATGATTGCACACATTCTCTAGAGTTTGTGCAAGGTTGCTTCCAAATGTTCTACAGTGATTTGGCTTAGAGGGGCATAGCATACGATCGGCATATAATATGGTCGGATAATTGTGCAACACAGTTCAAGAACTTGTGCATGTTCTATTGGTTGAGCAGGATGCATGTCATTAAAGGTGTACAACATATGTGGAGATTATGTGAGGCCATGCATGGAAAGGGGGAGCATGATGGTGCAGGAGCATGCATGAAAAGAGCATTAGCATGACAAGAGTTAAAGTATAAAGACAATGCAAAGTTGACAGTTGCAAGATCAATTGTCAAGTGGTGTAATGCTTCGATGGGTCCAGGTAATGAAGGTACATCTTCAGTTCATAGATTTTTTTGGTTGATGGATGATACTAACATTGCACCATATGAGTATTTTTGTACACTAACAGGATCGAGTGAGCTACACTCTTTCCTTAGCTCAAATGCAGGTTCATGGAGTATCAATACACAGAAGATGGCATGCTTTTTTTCTTCATGTACAATGCAAGCCTAGAATGATTGTGAGTCAGGGGAGTGGGTTGACAAATGGTTGACAAGTTATCTTATCCCACTTCACATGTATCACCCTCTGATGGCATTGGAACTAACATGGATGGAATCATCGGTCGACTTTAACCACGTATCAAATATAGTTCAACTAGGTAATATATATGCTTGCTTAGTTTTTGAAATTCCATATTGTTATCTTACTTTGTAGTGTATTCATAATGTTGACTAATTTTAATACATTTGCTACACATATCAATACAGGGCATGTTTATGCAGTTATTGCAGATGAAGACAACGAAGAGGGAACAGACTATTACTTGTGTCATTATGTTGAGGCCAAAAATAAATTGGAGGCCTCGGTTATAGATGGAGAAAACATTGAATACCCTACAGGCTCAGTTGTTGTTACTAGAACATGGCTTAGAAGGTACCCACATAAGAGTGTTAAACATTGGTCGTTTCAGGACTTTGACACACATTGTAAGATTCTTCATTACTCAAACCTTTTCATGGCATCCAATGTTCTTTTGACCAAATATGGGGGTAGACCTTTGAACAAGGTCTTGTGGAAGGTCTATTTTTTTACCATGAGGTAATTCTTGACACAATAAAGAGTAGAGCAGACCCGGATGGTTCGTTGGATTAATTTATAAGTATGCACATCAGTTCTTATTAATTTATACTTGTATGCACATTAATTTTTTTGATGCAACATCCTTATTTTGATGATCTTGAAAAATCTCATCCAGAAAAGCAATGCAACATCCTTATTTTGATGATATTGACAAATCTCAGTTATGATTTTAAGCCATTACAAAAGTGTGTGCAAATCTTGGTGAGGGAATTTCAAGTTATTCATTTGAAGTTAACCTTATCATGAGCACCTATGATGTATACATTATAAGAACATCTCGAATTTCAAGTTATTTTATTCATGAGAGGTGTTTTGTGCAATAGGTATCTTGGAACTCCCAATGAAGACGTATGACGAGGAATGACTAAGTTGAGAGACTGGAATGCTTATCTATAAGTGCCTTCCATTTTTTTTCATTTCATTTCCATTTTGGATGCTCTTTCTTTTTCTTCTTTTACTTTGCATATTTGTAAGTAAACTACTAAAAATCGATTGGTCTCTCGTTGCAGAAAATGTTGATTTATGAGCCATCAAAGAGAATCTCAGCCAAAAAAACAATGCAACATCCTTATTTTGATGATCTTGACAAATCTCAATTTTGATTTGAAGCCATTATAAAAGAGCGTCTGAAGCTTAGCGAGGGAATCTCAAGTTCTCAATTGATGTTAACCTAATAATGAGCACCTATGATGTAGACATTAAAAGAGAATCTCAGATGTATGAGTGACATTGTAAAAGATCTGTGAGAACGAAGTACCTAAGGCATTGTAATGAGATTTACTCAAATATTGAAATTTTGGAGTTCATGTTTGGTGCAGGAGCACCTTGTTCTCTAAATTCCTTCAATAGGAAAATTTGTAAAATTTGAATTTTAAAATGTAAAAAATGGGAAAAAGGTCATGTGAAGGTCATATGTAATGTATTCAAAGTCTTAAATAGGTCATTAGGTGATTAGAGAAGTGATATTGCACAAAAGTTGTCATTTGGTGTAAAAATGCAAAACTTGCATTAGTTGCACAATTGCAAAATTATAGAAGATGAAGAGTCCTCTTATTAGAAAGGGTAGTTAGTCGATGGAAGATGTAGGGGTAGCATTCATAACTGATTGGAATAGCTATATAAAGCATTGTAAAGGCGTGGAAAAGAGCAGAACTTGTATTCTTGAAGAAATTAGTAAATAAAGGATGATGTTTTCTGTATTTGCAGCACTTTTCCTTTTTTGTTTCAAACTTGTGTGGATTATACAACACCTTATACTTTGATTGTTGATTAGTTTTCTTTAGAGCAAGGATTTAGGTAAATTTTGAAATTATTTTGAAGTCTTTTAACTTAGATTGAGGAAATAACAAAAAAAATATCATAACTAGTTTGTAACCCTTAAAACAGGGTTTTGAGAGTCCATTAAGCAATAACTAGGCCTAATTTACAAAGGAAAATACCTTTAAACATTCAAAAAACCCTTGAATTTGCTGGGGCAGCAATTTTCATGTATCCAAACCCTCAAATCCTCAATTTGTCTCAGGAGAAACTCACTCCACCATGCCAAACGACAAAACCCTTATTTTATGCTAGTATGAGGAGGGTTTATTGAAAGGAATGGTTCCACACCTTACCACAACATGCCACCACCTCAGACCTTACAATCACCTGCACAAACTCAAAAGGTAATCACCCAACCTCTACATGCAATATTTTATCAAACCCTAGGGTGAAACCTCATTTTCATGCCCTTTTCCATCAAAATCTATAGGGGCAACAACACAAACCCCATAAAACTTATTCCCTTTCACCAAATAAGCACCCTAACATCTAAACCAAACCCTCCTGACTCATTCCTTTGATCCAAAAAGATTACAATAGGAGGAATGAGTTAAATCTCCATTTCAAACTTCAAAACCCCTAAATCTGCAAACTTAGACCATCCCCTGCAATCTTCCAATAAAATGATTTTTACTCAATGAAATACCACTCAAATTGATTCAAAAGAGAGATAATAATCCTCCACAGGTTCACATTGATTTCAAAGCATAGTGCAGCAATACGGGTCCATACAGACCTATAAGAGCCAAGAAAACACAAAAAATCAATGAAAAATAGAAAAATATTATTGTTATTGCTTCAATATTCTCCAACCAACCATTACAATGAGTTTTCATGACTTTTTAAAGGCTTCTCCACACAAAAAAATTGATCAACCAACTCTTAACTAAATCTTAAACCCCTTATGACCATTGGAACCCCTTAACATAACAATTTTGCATTTTTGTACTGACAACAATTTGTCAACTTTTCACCTTTTAGACACAATGACTCCAAATCACCATGATTATGTCCTAGTGCATGAAAATTGGTCTATTAGACCTTATTTAAACTAAAAACATGACCTCACACACAAAAACTGACTTTTCACCTATCTTGACAACTTTTGCCAACTTTGACGACATTTCAACATAATTTGCAACATGGATTCAAAAGATGTCAAAGTTGATCTATTACATCAAGAATGGTCTCTTCAGACCTTATTAAGACTTAAAACCCCTAAACAACTTAGACTCCATCACCATGACTCATTTTTCATAAATCATAAAATGGAACGGTGCTCCTACACCATTGTTAAACTGTAAAATTGGAAGATTTGAAGGCTTTTAGACTTGATACATTGTTGCCTGAGGTTATTTTATGGTTTGGAGTTGATTTCTTGATTCTTGATAGTTGTTGGCTTGATCCCTTAAGTGTCCAAAGTGCAAAAGGGCAGTAATCTTTGATGGGGTATTACTCAGAAACCATGGCACTTAAAAAATCTTTGTCTGAGCCTATGAGATCATGTTGGGCTATAATAACCTCTCTCAGTTTTTGTTATCTCGGAGTGTTTTCCCCTTGGTGTCCATTTTTCACTTCATGGAAAAAGTGTCAAATGCAAGCAGTGCAAAGTTGCAAAGTGGTGCAACTTTCGTTCTACAACTCGTGTGACCAAACGGACTGTTCCAACATGTTTGAATAGGTATGTTTACACTAGGCATGGTCTTCTTTCACACCCAAACACACAGAATCGCTCTGAGCTATGTTCAACCAGATTGATCCCTTAAGAGTCCAAAGTGAAAAATGGCTGCAAACTTCAGCATGTTGTTACTCAGATACGTGATGCTTAGAAACTTCTCATCTGATCCTATAGGATCATGTTGGACCCCTCTACAAAAACCTCTCTTTATTTTCACTATCTTGGAGGCATTTTCCCGTGGTGGCAGATTTTCACTTGTGGAAAAAGTTGTCAAATGCAAGTAGTTAAAAATTGCAAAGTGGTGCAACTTTCGTTCTACAACTCGTGTGACCAAACGGACTGTTCCAACATGTCCAAATAGGTATTTTTATGCTAGGTGTGGTCCTCTTTTTCACCCAAACACGTAAAATTGCTTCAAGCTACGTTCAATTGAATCGATCCCTTAAAAGTCCAAAGTGCAAAATGGTTGCAAACTTCAGCATACTATTACTGGGATATCGTGATGCTTAGAAACTTATCATCTAATCCTATGGGATCATGTTGGGCCCCTCTACATAAACCTCTCTCAATTTTCACTAGTTCAGAGTCATTTTCCCGTGGTGGTGGATTTTCACTTGGAAAAAAAGTTGTCAAATGCAAGTAGTTGAAAGTTGCAAAGTTGTGCAACTTTTGTTTTGCAACTCGTGTAATGAAATGGACTATTCCAATGCATCTAAATAGGTATTTTTATGCTATGCATGGTCCTCTTTCACACCCAAACAAGCGGAATCACTCTGAGCTACGTTCAACCGGATCTATCCCTTAAGAGTCCAAAGTGCAAAATGGATGTAAACTTCAGCATGCTATTACTTGGATACCGTGATGCTTAGAAAATTCTCATCTGATCCTATAGGATTGCATTAGGCCCCTCTATAAAAACCTCTCTTGGTGTTTTCTATCTCAAAGTGGTTTTCCTATGGTGGCAGATTTTCATTTGGGGAAAAAGTTATGAAATTAAAGTAGTTGAAAGTTGCAAAGTGGTGCAACTTTCATTTTGCAACTCGTGTGACCAAATGGACTATTCCAACGCATCTGAATAGGTATTTTTATGCTAGTAATATTCCTCTTTCACACCCAAACATGCGAAATCACTCTGAGCTACGTTCAATCGGATCGATCCTGTAAGAGTCCAAAGTGCAAAATGGTGCAAACTTCAGCATGATGTTACTCGGATATCATGATGCTAAGAAACTTCTCGTCTAATCCTATGGGATTGTGTTGGGCCCCTCTACAATAACCTCTCTCATTTTTCGCTATCTTGGAGGCATTTTCTCGCAGTGGTGAATTTTCAATTGGAAAAAAAGTTGTCAAATGCAAGTAGTTGAAAGCTGCAAAGAGGTGCAACTTTCATTTTCTAACTCATGTGACCAAATGGACTATTCCAACACATCTGAATAGGTATTTTTATGCTATGAATGGTCCTATTTCGCATCCAAACATGTGGAATTGCTCCAATCTACGTTCAACTGGATCAATCCCTTAATAGTCCAAAGTGCAAAATGGGTACAAACTTTAGCATGTTGTTACTCGGATACCATGATACTTAGAAAATTCTCATCTAATCCTATGGGATCGTGTTGGGCCCCTCTACAATAACCTCTCTCATTTTTTGTTATCTCAGAGTGGTTTTCCCGTAGTGGAAAATTTTCACTTGATGAAAAAAGTGTTAAATGCAAGCAGTGCAAAGTTGCAAAGTGGTGCAACTTTCATTATGCAACTCGTGTGACCAAAAAAATTATTCCAATAAATCTGAATAGGTATGTTTACACTAGGCATGGTCCTCTTTCACACCCAAACATGCAGAATCACTCTGAGGTGCATTCAACCAGATCGATCCCTTAAGAGTCCAAAGTGAAAAATGGCTGCAAACTTCAGCATGTTGTTACTTGGATACTGTGACACTTGGAAACTTATCATCTAATCCTATAGGATCATGTTGGGCCCCTCTAAAATAACCTCTCTTGGTTTTTTTCTATCTCAGAGGCATTTCCAGTGGTGGTGAATTTTCACTTAGAGAAAAAGTTGTCAAATGCAAGTAGTTGAAAGTTGCAAAGTGGTGCAAGTTTTGTTCTGCAACTCGTGTGACCAAATAGATTGTTTGAACACATCTGGATGGGTACGTTTACACTAGGAATGGTCTTCTTTCACACTGAAACACGCAAAATCACTCTAAGCTACATTCAACTGGCTTGATCCCTTAAGGATCCAAAGTGCAAAAGTGAAACAAACTTTGACGAGATATTACTTGGAAAATGTGTCGCTTAGAAACTCTCCGTCAGAGGAGCCTATGGGATCACGTTGGGCCCCTCTACAATAACCTCTCTTGATTTTTGTTATCTCAAAGTCATTTTCTTGTGGTGTCCAATTTTTACTTGATGGAAAATATGTCAAATGCAAGTAGTGTAAAGTTGCAAAGCGGTGCAACTTTCGTATGACCAAACAAACTGCTCCAATGAGTCCCTATAGGTAGGTTTACACTAGGCATGGTCCTCTTTCACACCCAAACACACGAAATTTCTTTGAGCTATGTTCAACCAGCTTGATCCCTTATGATGGCATGAAAAATAATCGAAAAGAGAAACATACACATGATAGTTGCGAAGTCTGAGTTTTCCACACAAAAAGTGTATGATCATTGGTGCAGAGCACCTTGTTCTTCCATTTGATCAAGAAAGTCTAGTTCAATGGTTTTAGTCATGATAATGTCAAATAAGGCCATGATAAGCCATTTTGTAATATTTCTTTTAGTTTTGAGTTAGTGTGGGGTCATTTGAGTCAATTATGTAAGTACGATAGGGAGTAGGAATAAGAAAATAGCATTGGTAAAGGCATTGGAAGAGATTACTAACGTTGCCCCTGTTGAAAATTCAAAATTTAGGCCTTAAAAGCAAGGCTAGATGAGGTGAAAAAAAGAAATTGCTTGAGAATAAATTAGAATAGGTTGGAAATAGGGTGAGGTTGTGGAGTTTGATGTGTTCAAAAATTTTGCAAGGACAAGGAAGGTAAAAAGTATGTTATGGCATGATTCCCTAGTTGGGAAAAGAGGGATTTTGAATTAAAAAGAGAGGTTTGAGGGAGTAAAAGTGGGTAAAGTCAGGGGGCAGCATAATTTGGTGGTCAATTAAGTTTGTGCAGGTAGAATGAAGAGTGTTGGAAGAGGTTTTGAGGTTGTATGAGGTTTGGCTATGGGGTTTTTAATAAACCCTAGTGAAATTTGAGAAAAGTGAGGGTTTAGAGGATAGTGGGGTTAGAGGGCCAATCACGCCCTAAAAATTGTGGATTTTGTGGATTTGTAGACTGGTAAATGCTTCCCAATGGTGTTTTGCAATTGGAAGAGTGATTGAGAGGGTGTTGCTTTGTTAAATAGACCTATTTGGGGGTTTATGACAGTATTGAGTCCATTTCTTATTTGTATTATAAATTATAACTTGCTTTCTACCGAGTCCATTTCCTATACAAGAAATAATATTGCAAAAAGTTGACATATAAATCTTTTGACATGTTTATATGGTGACAGATCAAGAACATAACAATTCATTTTGCACTATCAGGATTGTGCTGTGAAAATGTTTAAAGACTATTCAAGATAAATGTTTGTATGATAATGTGTTAAGAAGTTAACTACTTCATCTACTCTAAATATTATGTTTTGCAAGTGTTATGAAGATTATGTATCATTTTCTTAATTGAGTTTTCCAATCAAAAGATTAAATATATTGGAATCTTTTTATGAATCATTTCATGGAATACCAATTGAAAACGTGTTTTTTGCTTTTAGATAAAGTTGTTTAGCATCAATCAATTAATATTCAAAACAAACCATGAAGGACAGCAATGATCAATGCTAGGGCTAACCAATTAATAAGTATACATGTGAATAATTCAAGCATGTACATGTGAATAAGGGAAGCACAACTACTCAAAAACACGTAAGCCTTGAAGTATACACATGAATACATAGTATACACAAATTAATACAAAGTATATGCATGAATACAAGGTATACACATGAAAACACATAACTCACAAAGTATACATTGGAACACACGTAAGTCACATAGTATACACGTAAGTTGTAAAGTATACACTTGAATACATGTAACTCATATCTATTGAACCATGAATTTATAATGCAAATATGGACACCATTGATAAAAAAATGTTTGTATTAACCAAATAGCCATGTAGGCATACATCAATATATGTCAATATAAGTATGAAATATAGGTACAAAATAGCCATATAGGCTTACGAGAATGCCATATAGGCATACAATGTCAAATATATCCAATACAAAATATGGACAAAACTTCCATGTAGGCATACAACAAAGGGCTCTAGAATCAAAATTCATTTCTCTCCATGCTCTCCAAATAAATTATTTCCCTTTGCTTGTCGATCGGATGGTGATACGTCTGTCACTCATTTATGTTGCACTCGAGGAGTGCTCTTGCTGCTCCTCCTAGTGTTTAGTTCTTGGTGAAGTTTTATCTGTTACAATAAGAAGTAAAGACATTAATATATAGAAATTACATTATAAAAAATGATTTATTTAACAAAATAATCACTTACCACCATCTGATGATCACTCTCCATGAGGGAAATATTCACATGCCCATGTTGAGGCATGTTGAAGCCCTGTATAAACCATCTAAATAGAATTAAACTATGAATCAATAATGGTTTGCTTTATCACTAACTACCATCTATAACAACAAATGTAAATTGAAATTTAGTAATTTTCCTCATACCTCCCTTGTCAAAGCCATCGAGGATTCTATAGTAGATGAAACACCGATCTCCATTTCCCTCATCACATTCGGAGGTGTTTCCGCTTGCAACATCTAAAAATAAAACAACAAATTATTCAATCACAAAAACTACAATAGCGATCCACATCATGACTTATAATGTATGAGATAATGAACAAAATTTTGAGTACTTATTAAACTATATATTTCTGACTATCATGCTTACTATTTTCCCTATCCATATCTTGTTCAAAAGCACATGTTTTTAGGCTTTTACCCATAGCAACAAGCCAGTGAACCATTTGATAAAATTCTTTTGTAGAAATGTACAATAACTATGGTGGCATAGAGAAGGAAATGAACTGTTTGAAACAATGCCTCAAATAAATGGGGTCTCGTGGTGATGGAATGTCATTACAAATAAATTCACATCATGGCATTCCATCACCATAAGACCACATTTCTTTCAGGCATTTTTTCAGACAGTTCATTGCCTTCTCTATGGTATTATTGCTTACTATTATGCTTTGATAGAAATTTTTCCAAGCATCCATAGTTTGTTGGAAAGAACCTATTTTAGGCTTTTAGCCATAGCAGCAAGGAAGTGAGTAGTTTGATAAAATGCTTTGGTACACATGTATGGAAAATGTGGTATCATAGAAAAGGTGGTGAGTTGTTTGAAGAAATTCCTCAAAGAAATGTGGTCTCATGGTGATGGAATGGAATTCCATCACCATGAGACCCCATTTCTTTGAGGCATTTTTTCAAACTACAAACTACCTTGTCTATGCTATTGCTTACTATTATGCTTTGATAGATTTTTTCCAAGCATCCATAGTTTGTTGGAAAACACCTTTTTTAAGCATTTATCCATAGCAGTGAGGAAATGAACTATTTGATAAAATGCTTTGGTAGACATGTATGGAAAATGTGGTAGCATAGAAAAGGTGGTGATCTATTTCAAAAAGTTCTTCAAAGAAATTGGGTCTCATGGTGATGGACATCACCATGAGACCACATTTCTTTGAGCCATTTTTTCAAAAAACTCATTGCCTTGTCTATGTTATTGCTTACTATTATTCATTCATATATTCCTTCCAAGAATCCATAGCATAGACAAGGCAGTGAATTGTTTGAAAAGATGTCGAGCAGTAAAAAGTGGTCTCATGGAATGTCATGACAAGCAAATGCAATTGGAAGTTGCTCCTAGACTTATTACTTATTCTATGTGAAGTAATTGTATCACTGCTTATGTTGACTTTCTAAACAACTATATTGTATTTGAAATTTTGTCATCTATCAACATCTAGTTATTAGTTATAGAATGTGAAGTAATGCTTTGAGTTTGAATGATGTGCAATGCATTGTAATCAACAATATGAATATAAACTACACAAATCTATTAAGTACAATTCATTAGTTAAACTCTTTATTCTATTACCTGTGTGTAGGTTTGAGTGAATCCACTGGCACTGGGAGGTGTTCCCTCGAAACCTCCAATATTAGCCTATTCAACATCCAAAATCACATATTAAAATACCATTCATAAAACAATGATATTAACATGTAATAAATTTATAATTGTTTACTAGTTACATACCCCACTGATAGGTGTACTACAAAAATAAGTAGGTGTAGGTACGGTGTATCCAGTCTCAACACTGTGACCCTGCAATTTTATTAAAATCATAAAAACTAAATTAGTTAATCTTTCATTTCAAAATCAAAATTTAATAAATTAAATTCAATGAACATGCTAACTTTTACTTGAGTATCAATGCAATATGCCTCATGCAAAATTTCAGTTGCCCTCTCCATCTCCATAGTTGTAGACGGATCCTATGTAGCAGCCTCTTGAGTGTCGGTGGGGTCATATAAACAAGTCACCCCGCAAGATTGACACAAATGGGTTCGAAGGCCACCACTCAAAGAATCCCCTGGATGGTGTTGTAGAATAGGGCTAGCATGTTGGATGATACTCTAGGTCAAATTGTTGATCGCCTGCAATGTCTCTACGTCAGAACTCTCCTTCGTGATGGAAGGGATAACAATGTTCTCATGAGGCGGCCTAGCGAGAGCTCGTCTCCCTTTCCACGTAGGATCCAGCTATGCATCCGGTCTATCCTAAGCCGACCCCCCACCTCTCCCCTGGAAGTCCCTCATATCAAAATAATTTGGGATTTTGTTCAATATGAACTCACAGTATAGTTTCCTAAGGAAATATTGTAGGACTTCACAATTGTTGCACGGTAGGTAATCAAAAACCATGTACCACCTATCATAAAAAAAGTTCCTAATCTATTGGTGGTGGCACCAATGAATAGCAAACCTCTTCGCATTGAGGGTAAGATTTTGATTTGTGCGTGGGTTAGTGAATAATGAGCACAAATCACCTTTTGTAATTTTTAAATCCTTTACATCTTTATATGATAATTTATCCGTGTAATAAGCACTAGCCGCCTACCTCCTATCTTGCCATCCAGTTATTTGTTTGTTAATTAAATCTACATTTTTTAAAATATATTTCAATGAAGTTGCCAGGGTCATTCTTTCCGCGGTTGAACAGTTTGGATTGCTCAACCTCCCAATAAAATCCTCAATTTTTTTTTTGTTGTTCTCAATTTCACTAATTAAATTTTGTTGAGTGTTAGGAGGGTGTTGAGGGATTGGTGGAGGAGGTTGTTGTTGTGGTTGATTTTTTTGTTGAGGATTTTGTTACTTTGCTTGATGAGGATTTTGAGGGTTTGCAGGTTGATTTGCATCTCTTACAAATTCAAAAAAATAAATATCAAATACAACCTAAAACTAATAAATTCAACCTAAAAATAACAAATTCAAAACAAAAAGCAAACAATCCCTACCTCTCACACCTCCTCGTTGACGTGGCAGCATCCTCGTGATGAAATAGTAACCGTTGATGAATATTTTTGCAAAATACCTCCTAGAATGTGAGCATAAAAAATGGGGGTTTTGGCCGTGGGCAAAAGAAAAAACATAGTCGAAATGCAAGAATGAATTCATTTTACTTTTTTTATTTTAATAGGTCATAACACGAGTGCGTTATAATGTGCTCACATTATGGGCTCATTGTGGCCAAGCCTCAAGCTCAGAACACCAAGCCATAACACAATCGCGTTATGAGTTTTCAAAAAAAAATTAAAAGTGGCCACAAATTGGCTACCCATCTCCATGCACCCGCCCAAAAATCACTTAATTTTTTTTGAAATTTTTGAAAAAACCCTAATTGAGACTCATTCGCCCCTCTGGGTGAATCAGTCCCAGTCCAAATTTTAAATTTCCTTTAACAGCATTAAAAACCTCATTTTTATGCTTCCTAAGCCTCCTAGTAACATATACTATAAGTTCGGAAAGTTTCAGTAACATTTGTTTTATGTATCTAGGTCAAAAACATCAATTTAGGGTACTCATTTTTTAAATCATTTCAATTACAAGCATCATCAGATCTGAAAATGTTCACATTTCTAAAACTTTGCATAATTTTGATAAAAATGTTTTTTTTTTTAATTTTGGATATACATTGTTTGCATTCTTAAAGTTTTGCATACATTGGATAAAAGTAATTTTCATCTTTGGATATGCATTGTTTACATTCTTAAAGCATTTCATAAGATGGTTAGAAGTGTTTTTCATTTTTGTTCAAACAATGTTAGTACCTTACCTTTCTAGGAATGCTAAGAAAAAGGTCATATCCCCTCCCTATGAGAGTGTTTTAGTGAAAGAGAATACAACCTTGAACATTCCTAACGATCATATTTGTTCTTCTCCTAATATCTCTCCTATTGGAAAAGAAGATATTTTGGTGTTAGAAGAACCAATCAATGAGAGTTTTGAGAATCCTAGTTGTTTCTCTCCTTCTACCTCTCTTATTAGGCAAGACATTGATTAACAAGAAGAAACAACCATAGATAATCATGATGATAACATAGCACAACAAGAAACCATTGAAACTTCAACTAGACTATATTCATCTCCCAACATCGTCCCCTCTTGTGATAATTTTTTAGAGGATGAAAGCATAAGTGAGGAAGACATGTTGGTGTTGAATGAACAAACCTTTAAGGTGTATAACAACCCTCTCTATGATCATTCTCCTACCTATCCTATTTTGGAAGACATTAGGGAACAAAGGAATGAAATCATAAATGATCATGACAATCATATTTGTTCTTCTCCTAGTATCTCTCATAGTTGTGAAGAAGATATTGTGATGTTAGAAAATACAATTGATGAAAGTCATTGGAATCTTGATTTCCTCTCTTCCCCTAGAGAAAACATTAGTGAACAAGGAAACATCATCATTGACAAGCAAGAAAATCCAACCATCAATCATTCCCCTACTTGTGATGAAGTCATTTTGGAAGAACCAATCCTTGAATGTCAAGAACATTCAGTTTACAGTTCTCCTAAAAACTCTCCTCCAAGGGAGGATATCATGGTGCAAGAAAATGACAACAATAGTAATGAGACTTCCTTGAATTATAGTGAAAAGATGATAGTAGATTGCCCTTTATTAGAAGTACATCAAACCAAGACCTCTGAGGTTATGAATGCACAAGTTTCCATTATATTCCCTTGATTAATGGACCTCCTACATACCCCGCGGGACATCCTAACAATCTTCTAATCCTTTACCCACCTTCACACAAACCTCCAACTCAAAAAAAACCCAAACTTGTCCTCTACCCACCTAAGAATAATGTGTCGCAGCAGCCGAGTCATAATATCGTTTCTGATACATATAACACTATAAACAATACACAACCAAGAAAAACACCTTCAACATCCCTCCCATTTCCTAATCCTATCCTATCTAGTCCCCCTCGTTTGTCTGCACAAATTAGAAAGGAGTATGATCTTATTGAACAACTTAAGAACACTCCTACTAAGATATCATTATGGGACCTTATTCAATCCTTCCCCCAATATCATAACATGATTCAAAGTGCCTTTCAAAAAGTTCCTATCCCTTATAATGCACAACCAAATAAAATAGCAGCCCTGATTCAAGAAATAAAAGCTGACATTGTTTTCCACCAAAGTGAACTCCCCCCTTTGGAAGTGTAAAAAAAAATGATGCTTTTATAATAATAGCTAAATACAATAGAACAGGGATAAAGTGAACCCTTGTCGACAATGGCTCTTCTCTTAATTTGTTTAGTGTAAATCTTTTGGATAGGCTTGGCGTGTATAAATCAAAAATTCAACCTACCTCTTTATCTATTAGCGGGTTTGATAATGTGGGAAGAAAACCGCTTGGAGTGATTACTTTGCCTATTGCAATTGAAAAAGTTACATTACAAACTCCTATTCATGTTATGCCTCATGATCTTTCATACAATCTCCTTTTAGGGAGACCATGGATTCATGAGATGCATGCAGTGCCTTCTACCTGTAGACACTAAAAAATGTCCTAATCAAAGTCATACACTTAAATCAGATTTATTAACATCATTTCATCTTTAATACATCCTCTTTTCGCTTAATTAATTTAATTAGCCTAGCTAATTAATTAATTGCATCATTTTCATCTATCAGCCTAATTAATTAAATTAGGTTAATTCATCTCTTTTCGCACTAACACTTCATCTAATTAAATCAAAATATTTAATTTAATCTCCTAGGTCATCTTATTTAATTAAATAACCCTAAGTTATTTAATTAAATATCATTGCACCCCTCCCCTATTTATTAAATCATCTAATTTAATAAATCTCTCTTAATTCTTCTAATTCCCTAATTGCATAAATTAAACTAATTTTCTTCTAAGCAAAGGGAATATTCCCATGGAATATTCCTTATCCTCCTTTTTGCACAATTAAAACTTTGTTTTAATTTGTAAATTACCTTTTTCCTCACCCCAAAAGGAATATTCTCTCTCCTCCAATCAACTCACTTGGCTTCTTGAACAAGCTAAACCTTCAACCTCTTTAGCAAGTTACCTTTGACCTATGTGAGTAGGTCAAAAGTGTGTTTGTTTGAAGCAAGTGTGAGCCCTTGATTAACTTTCATCATGCATTCTCATCCATTTATGAGAATCCATGATCCATGCCTCTTATCCCCTTCATCTTGAATTGTTGATCTTAAGCTTTTTGATCTCAACCATTCATTCCTCATTTGCTCTCCTATAAATAGATCACTATTTGGAGACAAATGGATCCATCTTTTATTGCAAATTTATGTTGTTGAATTTACTTTCACACACACTCATCTTTTACTCACTTGTTAGATTGTTTTAGTTCATTTTCATTGCATAATAGATTAGAACATCCATTAATGGCCTCCATGCATCCATCTTAGTTTGTATATGAATTAGGATTTTTCATCTTTTAGCATAATTTTAGCTTAGATTAGCTTAGATTAGCTTAGAATTTGTATATATTCAACATTTTTAGCATAAAATCATGGTAACTTAGCTTGCATCATGTTCGTTTTTAGCATAAACTAGGTTTTCATACACTTATCACTATGGTTTCATCAATTCTCTTCCATAGAATTGATGAAATAGGCTCACTAATCATGGGATTGGGAAAGGGTCGTTGTTTCACATCAACACAACACTAATTCCACAACAAGATAAGTTTCAGATGGATTAGAGTAGATGTTTTGAAAGCTTTCATGATTTAATATGTTAGGTTTTGATAAATGTTTAGTTTCAATTTCATTTGATTGATCTTGTTGAGATTCAAGTATGGGTGGCTCCGTTATGCTTCGATTCTTCATGGATCAAGCGTAATGTTGCCAATACTAGTATTTTCGCATCACATTCTAGCGCTAGGAGGGAAAACTAATCATTTAATTGTTTTTTAGCTCGAAATCCATGTTCATGTTGTTTTGCAGGTTGCAGCGACACTCAAAATACAAACAGCGACGCTATTTCAATAGCGTCACCATATAGCGACATTGTGGAAATTTGAAACACCGACGAGTATTTAATCTACCAACGTTGATTTAAATATGGCGACACATATTTAATTTGAAGATATCGAGAAATGAAAATGGCGACACTCAAAATCACCAGTCTGATGCTTTAAATTTCAAACAACGACGCTATCGTTAGAAGCGATGCCCAACCAAATAACGATGCTATCATGCTCACTAGTCTTGTTGTAGAGCAACACCCATTTTCACCAAAGCAACGCCCACAGTTCAAATCGCGACGCTATCATGTGCAGCGGCGCCCAACTCTGGTAAGAAGTTTAATGTCTTTTTTTTAGCATGTGCTTTAATTTTTTGACTTTATTTGAATGCTAACATGTCACTGACTTCTCATTTTTTCTTTTTAGACTAACTAGTTTTGTAGATTTGGAGAAAAACTAGGAAAAATTTTACCCCAACTTGTTGGGGTCATAACTTTCTACTTGATGGTCGAAATTCAAATTTGTTTGCACCATCGAAAAGCTCTCCAAGAGGACTAATTTAGTCCCTAAAAATCTAATGCCTTCGACAATTAATTTTTTGGGACCAACATAAGTTTCAACCCCAAATTCCACTCCAAAGGCCTTTGAAAATGCAATTTACTACAACATAGAAAAAATTGAAAAAAAATGAAAATTTAATTTTTAGTTTTTCTTAGTTGTAGTTATTGTAACAGTGTTTTGACACTTGTGGGGAAATTATAACCCACCATATGCCGCTTTGGTTTATGTTTTAGGACCACTAAATTTCCATTGGGTTTTAAAACTTACACTCTTAGGACCAACTAGCTTTCAATTGGGCTTAAAATTCATTTTCAAAGTTGGTTAAAACTAAACCCTCACATCATCATTTTACTTTGGGTTTAAAATTGAACAAGACAACTTCATTTTTCAATTGGTGCTTAAAACGAACTCATCACTGCTTTGAAGGGTTAAAATTTACAATTGTTTGTTATGTTTTGTGGTTTTCAACATTGTTAATGGATTGTATGCAATTCTCTTGCGCCATTTGGTGACCTTGAGAAATAGAAACATTCTCTAACACTTTGCAAGATCACCTACATGTTTCATTTGGGTTTAAAATTGAACAATCATGCTAGTGTGAGAAAGAGACATTGTGTGTGTTCCCTCCTTGCGCTTTACGTGAACTGGGTGGTTGAACTACAAGTGTACTCCCTCTATTTTGTTATCTTTAGAGGGGCCTACCTAAGACCAATTTGAAGGAAACTCCAACTGGTTTTTCACTCAGGCCGGTATATAAATGGATAAGACTAAACTGTCAAGTCCTCATGGTATGTAGGCCTTAGTCATACAGTGTCTTTCAAAATGGGGTATTATTGTAAAAAGTATAAGAGCCCCTAGTAGGATTGATTAAAGCCTTTAGTGGCTTGTTGGACACCCGCAAGGTGCCATGTCCCCAATTACCCTTACTACAACCCATTTGTTTAGCATGCCAAAATCCTAAAATATTTGTTGGTGCAAGAACGGTCGTTCTAAAGCCGCCCCACATTTGTACTATTCAATTGTAGAAATAGGAAAATTCCTTTTAATCTCTGAATTTTAAGGATTTTGAGATTTGGTGGTCCTGAGAAGTGTGTACCATGGAGGGGAGCCAGTGTCACCAAATCTCTAACTATTCGCATTGTCTAGTGTTTGGAGAAATCCGAGTGGGGACTCAACAACTATGGCCATTTCTATCATTGTGAGTCAATTTATCACTTTTCTTGGTTTCAAAATTATGTAAAAACAAACATTCACTATCTTCCTCAAAATTTCAAACACTTTGGCCTAAATATGGATACCTCTTGAAAAGCCTTGATATTGCTACTTGTCCTAAGGATTCTATCCTTAGATATTTCTAAATATCTTGACTTAATCTCAATTACATATTTTCCAAAGACAACATAGGCAATTATGGCTTCAACCTCATGATTTTCATGAAATGGACATTGTGAAAGTTATGATGTTTTTTACATAAACATTTAGTTTGAAAACATAACCAAGACAAGTGTATGTGGTAAAAATAACCTCATTAATTAAAGATTAAATCAAATGAACACCCCACATTGATGTATGTTCAAACTTTGACTCCCCAAAACAAGCAAATTGAGACAAGAAAAACATTGGCAAAATCATTGAGCTCCATTATCCAAAGTCATTGAGTTTTATTTTCAAAATCATTGGGTCCTATTTCCAAAATCATTTGAGTCCTATTTTACCAAAATTATTGAGTTCTTAGGGTTTCATCACTTTAGAGGTATAGCATTTTTCTCACTACCGTGGTCTTATCAAAACAAAAGGTTCACTTTAGGTCAAAATTGGTTCAAACATTTCACTCACCCTTTCATCAAATTTCATCTTTCACTTCATCCAACTTTGCAAAATTTTGAGTACACCAACACTTTGTGACTTAAACATCAACATCAATCAAACCAACTGCTAACTTAGCTACTTTGTATGTGAAATGTATCCTTTTCCATGCACTTAGTTAAGCTAGTTATCATTTTTTAACTAGCTCATCTTGAAGGTAACAAGTCTACCCTAAATATTTACAAGTTCATAAACATCCTTTATCCTAACATCAAAACATCAAGAGAAAGTCAAAAGTGTTGTCCCAAAATGTTTGCAAATATCACTTCCCACATCACCCATATTTTCACCCCCCATTATCATCATTGCTCTGAAAAGACTTAGAGCATCCCTTCTACCTAGATTTGAGTCAACTAGAGAGTTCAAACATTACAAATCTCAACACACCTCTCCCATCATTGATCCACAATCTATGGTAAATACAAGATCACAACACAATAGAATCATGGAGAAAACCAAAGTCTTATCTACCATCAGTGATCCAAATCCTCAAGAATTCGATCCAAGGATTTATTCTACCCCCTCACAACAACCATCATCTCCATCATGGCCATATGAGATAGAAGATGTCACGAACAACCCATTTGGACTTACTAGAGAAGAAATCATGGAACATCAAGCCTTAGAAAACATGACTCCAATTTCACCATATTTTGTTGCACAATCATTGACACAAGGCTTGACACCATCTACAATTCAACCAACTCCGTCCCTTCTGCCAATTCAACCCTTAACATCTAGTCTTGCAACTAGGCTAGGAACCAACCTTGGTCTCACTTCATGTCTAGGAACAAACACAACTTTGGGTATTCACAAAATGACCATTCCATTAACCACCAAACTTCTCCAAGACACAAGTTGGATACCAACCTTTGGCAAACCACTTACATTCCATGATGCCACAACAATCTTGACATCTCGAGTGTAACCATCTTCATCCATCATCGCAAATATCCCAAGTATTCCTAATGTTACACAAGGTAATGTGAACCAAGTACCTCAATTAGGAAAACAAGGCCAAGTTAACACTTTCACACAAATTCAACCCTTGACAAGTGGTTCTAACAACCCCATTGACACATCAAAACAAGTGATTACCCAAGCTACTCAAATCAATCCACCATGCACATCAAAACCATCCATCCTCAATCCAAATCAAAACAACACCTTGGTTACAAATACCATCAACCAAGATAATACCTTGATCACACCTCAAATACAACAAGGGAAACCTCTAACCATCAATCAAGGAAACCCTTTTAATCAGTTACAAGGTCTAAATGTTCCATTACCATCGCAATATATAATGGCATCATCATCTTTCCCCATGGTCCCTCTCACCATTAAAAATCAATTGGGACCTCAAACTTACATTCCTCCATCTCAATCCACCATCTTGCAAGGAATGTTGAACCAAGGGAATGCCCAACCTCTCATCAACAATCTGCAACCTACACAAAACATCAACACCCAAAACATATTGCAGATGTCCCAACCACTGATTGATCCTACATTGCAAGCACATGCCTTTGCCTTACAACAAGCAAAAAAAATTTATCAGCAAGTCATCCAACAACAACAACAATATCAAGTAGCCTTAGTAGCATAGAAACAACATCAAGCAACCTTAGTAGCACAGCAACAACATCAAGTAGCCTTACTAGCACAGTAACAACATCAAGTAGCCTTAGTATCACAACAATGACATCAAGTAGCCTTAGTAGCGCAACAACAATAGCAAGTCCAACAAGCCACCTTAGTAGCGCAACAACAACAACAAGCCCAACAAGCTGCCTTAGTCACGCGATAACAAGCCCAACAACAACAAGCACAAAAATAGCAAGCCTTACTAGCTCAATAGTATTCCCAACAACAACAACAACAAGGTTTCTACTATAACCCTCAACAGAACATTGTCAATACAAATGTGCTAGGAATATATACATCAACACCTCAATCACCTTCACAGAATCTCACACCGCCATATACCCCATACAACACCTTATCATATCAAACACATCCATAATCCCACCATATGTTCCTCCATCAAACCCACAAGATGATCTAGCATCACAACTTAAGGTGTTGTACAAGAAATGTAGGACCTTCGGATGGGCAAGACAAAAAATCCCCATACATAGAACCTATGTCCCTATCCATTCGATTGAAACATTGCAATGGTACCGTTCCCTCCCAGATTTGAAATCCCCAAATTTAATAAATATAAAGGGGGGGGAAACTTGTATACCACATCAAAGAATTAAATGTCATGTGTATGGAGGTTTCCTACAATGATTCCTACTTAATACGCCTCTTCCCACGAAGTTTAACAGGTCCTACCATGGATTGGTTTTCATAGTTACCCCCAGGCATCAAAAATTTCCAAGAAATCATTGACTAATTCATAGATCACTTCTCCTTCAATCTTGACATGGATGTAAGCTTAGAAGAGTTGTATACACTCAAACAAAACAAAGGAGAATATTTTGCCAATTTCTTGCAATGATGGAGGCAAAAAGCTAGCAAAAGCAAGTGATCACTTCTCAACAAACAACAAGTGGGCATTATCATAGAAAATCTAGATCCAAATCTATCCCTCCACTTGAATATGCAGTGCATCACATCTTATGATGAGTTTGTCCCTAGATCCCTTAACATCGAGAGAGCCCTAATCTCACAAGGAAACACACAAGTGCATAAAGACAACCGCCCATGCACTAATTTTAACGAAAAGCCCCACCAAGAACAAGAATGTTACTAGTGATGGTGTTGTTGATGCAAAGGTGGTATTAAGTACTCCTAGACAAGAAAACACCCAACCCATGAACATACAACAA
The DNA here is from genome assembly GCA_007258455.2 of Sequoia sempervirens. Lineage (NCBI taxonomy): Eukaryota > Viridiplantae > Streptophyta > Pinopsida > Cupressales > Cupressaceae > Sequoia > Sequoia sempervirens. The sequence goes on from VDFB02353493.1 coordinate 355,691,080, forward strand.
CTATATGCACAACCACCAAACAATCAACCAACGATCAATGTTGCAAACACTCAACACAGACAATGGAGAACAAACAATGCTCCTAAGGGATAATTTACTCCCTTATGGGAACCTATGGAAGACGTGTTCAAGAGGTTGATACAATCTAACCTTATCACACTCCCAGATTTCTCAAACTATCAAGAGCCACAAATCAAACCTCGTAGCTATAGAGAAGATCACTTTTATGAATTTCACCGGTACAAAGATCATAGCATACAAAATTGTTTTAGGCTCAAACATCTAATAGAGGAACTTATTGAATAAAGAGACATTGAGGTTGATCAAAAATATGGGAATGAAAATTTGACAATTTACACGAACCCTATGCCTGATCATGGAAAAACAAAAGATTTGATAAAGGCATCAACTTCAAACAATACCCAGGATACCATGTTGGGACATGTTTACTTTTTTTATGAGGAATCAGACATGTATCAAGATACTATTTTAAAACAAATTCCAAACCCATCAACAGTATTTGGCACTATTTTATACCGTAATGACATCAAGTGGATATCAGATTGTGATATCTCTCCCACATATGACTCAATGATTGGGCATGTTGAAGAAGTTCCAAACAAGCCAGAAATATCCCTTATTACACCCATACCCACAAAATGTTGCAAAGAGTCTTTTACTGATGATATATCATCGACCCAAGGATCATGTCGAGAGGAGGCTCTTGAGGATAATGAAAGTTCCTCTGAATTGAGTCAAGATCAAGAACCATTATCCCCAGAGTTTCACAAAGAACTAAGGGACATCTTCCAAACCATTCTAAACTCCAAAGATGTCCCCAATATCACTCCTAAGATGTTTCTTTCTGATGGACATATAGACGTTCTTCATCCAAAACATGAGTCTCCCACTCTTGATATTCCTACACAAGAGCAAGCAGTAGTCGAGATTATTGATTCTTACAGTGATTGTGCATCATTGACATTTTTTGAATCAGTACCAACATCTTTTCAAATAGTGTCAATAGATAATTATGTCATAGAAACAAATAAAATAGTTCATGAGCGAGCAACGGTCAAGATTCTTGATTCTTACAGTGATTGTGCATAATCAAAATCTTTTGAGTCATTATCAACATCTTTTGAAGCTATATCAACAAAGAATGATGTCATAGAACCAGAGCAAATAATTCATATTCCTAAGCAATAGGAACCCATAGCAATATCATGTGTTCACAACAAGTCCTACTCAGTGGCTATGGATCAAAGGATACATTATCAGGGCAAAGGATTAGGTATTGATAATACCTTCACAACGCCAGGGGAAATCTTGTCTACAAAAAACATCAACATATGGGGCACGAAGGATCCTTATGATGAAAATTTCAATGCTATAATTAGCCATATCATGAGTTAGCATTCACCCATCATCTCATATGAAAATTGGGACTGTGAATAAATATTCATCGAGCTCCCTTTGGGCTTTATTTTGTTGAAGTATCAGCCCACACATTACATTAAAAAGTCATTCGGCCCTTTTTGATAAACGTCACTGCCTCTACCATGTGTCTTCCCTACACTCCCCAAAGGATCTCTTCCCTTTGCATTTCAAAATGGCCCTACTGCACTGCCATGTGTCCGCTCTATGCACAATTGAAAGTTGCTTCCCTTCGCTTTTGCGTCAGGCTCTATCTGCATGCCACGTGGCATCATCTTCACATTTTTTAGCAAGCCCCATAGTCAGTACAAAGGATGAGGTAGGTTACACATGTCTCCTTGGTGTAGGCTTTTAACAGTGAAGGAAAAAGATGAGCATAGGCCGCACAAAGTCACCACGTGTCTATTCAGTAGGTGTTTCTTTTAAACAATGGATGGACCGAGCCAAGGACCGCGACATCCTGCCACGTGTCATAACCACTTTAGCAGGGTAATGACACTTGTCTACATGACCTTGTCGGGACCACTACCATCATTTATAGAGGATGCACCTAAACTTGGAGCGACCAAATGCTTTGGCTGGAATATTTTATGTTGCAACGACTGGGAGGAATCTTTGATTTTGCATCATTTCCAAGGATTCTCAAATCTATTTTTTTACTACTTGCCAAGGCGGTGGGAGCATTTTTGGCTATATATACTCCTTGTTTCGGAGGAGGGGTTCCAGGATTTTGTATAAAAAGCATAGATTAAAAAAAAAAGACACCAGGCCTTTGTTATTGTTGTTTTAATTATTGCAAAGAGACTCGCAGACTATGATAATCATTCAACCTTTCTGCTCTTCTTATGATATTTCATTAACTTTAGACTATGTTGTTATTGTTTGGATGATTCATTTGCAGAACTTCTATAAATTGAATGCAAGTTTGTTGTCTTAGATCATGTCATGTGACTCTTCTTGTCAATAAATATGTGTGAAAAGTTATTTTATGTCAATGAATGAATTGTTTATACTTTAATCTTTAGTTTCTGCCTTTCTGGGACATCGTAAATTGTTGACTGGGCCCCTAGATCTATGATTTATCATGCCTATTATCTATGTCTTCGTGCATCACCTTAGGTTAGACTTTTATTTTTATATCTATTTCTTTTTCCCTTTCCAAACCCCAACTACAGAAGAAGTCAACTTTTTTAAAATTTGAAGGTCACTCAATTTAGTGCAATAGGTCCCACATAAACTGAGTTTCCCACAAAAGGGTTGTTACCTTGCCAAATTTTGGCATCAACATTTTTTCTTTTTTTGGCACGCCCGGTGGGACTGAGCCTAAATGAATTTCCACTTAAGGAGGGTGTATGAGCCATCGGCCTATTACTAGGTCCCAAATAGCGAATAATTATGGTTTGTTAGTACAACCATTAGGGACAGTATAGCCCTCAAATCAATTGGTAACTATTATGCTTCCTCCACCCATTTCGCTAACCATGTTGCCAGGCATCAATAAGAATTATGTGGCATGGGACATCGGAAGTCCCTTTTTGGTGCCAGTAGCACCCACTATATGGGCAACTATTCAGTCTCAGCTTTGAAGGCTATACCCAAGTTTACTGAAGATGGCTCAAGAACACCCACAGAACATCTGCAAGATGTGGCGGATGTGTATCTGGTGTATGGAATCACCGCTTAGAATGTAGCATTAAGGCTCTTCGTAGCTTCTTTCTGAGGCAGGGTGTTGGATTAGTACCGAACCTTGCCAGCTAACACTATTCGTACCTGGGACAAGCTCGGAGACCCGTTCTATGAGATATTTTCAAATGACAGGGATCGCTCTTCATTGTACTATCAGCTATCTACCATAAAATGAGCCCTCCAAGAAGCTATCACAGACTTCAATGTGCAATTCCACATAAACTAGTAGAGGATCCAGGTTGCTATTTGCCTGCCTCCTGAGTTGGCGTTCATGTTCTACCTAAAATCTATCAACCCCAACATTTTCATGATGATCCAGTCTTTGGGAGGGACCACTTTTCCAGGCACTTACAATGTCACCGTTAAGGCAGAGAATAATTTGATAGATGCCAGAAAGTTGCCACCTTGTCCCATCATGCCAATATTTTCTGAAATATCGATTCTTGCCCAGGAAGTCGCATCAACTAGTGCACCCACACCTCCCCAGTCAATGTACATGTATGCGACAGTGCCACAAAGTGTTGCCTCTACATCTGGCTCCTCTAAGGATGAAATGAGCAATCTCAAGGAATTGTTGTGAACTATGGAAAATGACATAACTACCCTCAAGTGCAACCAGGTCGCACCTCCAAAGCCTGCCTACCAAAATTATTAAGGCGGAAGGTCCTCTTACCAAAAAAATCTAGTTCCAAGGAGGCACTCTAAAAAATCTGTAAGTGCAAACAACAAATCAAATGGTACTAGTATCCACTCCACTACAAAGTGCTAACTTAAGCTCGAGTAGAGAGTTGACCGCAGGTCACAATAATTTAACGGATGACACCAACCCCTGGTAATTTCCTTGCGGCGATTCACATATGCCCCAAAATTTCCCGCACGGCAACCTACAACAAAAGGTGGCGGAGCAGCACAGCCAAGCTACAACGTTAGCCCCCGGCAGCTGTGTATACCTCTTCACAAATGGACAATGCAATTCTCACTGCGCAAATGCAAGGGATGTCACTAGAACAAGAAGCAAGAATTACTCCTGACCACGCACTCTTTTCATGGATGGAAGAAGAAGCGGTGTTTGCCAATAATGCATCCGCATCTAAAATGTGGCAAGTACAATCCAACTACAACACTCACTCAAAGAGGAGATTTATAGGAAAATCAATTGTTCTGCAACTAGTCAATCCACAACCTAAAAGTGCTTCTGACTAGACACCTAGTACCTCGGTAGTAATGCCACAATATCAACCATGGAAGGAAATTATTATAACAAGAACAAAGGAGTAGAAACCTCTGAATCTGCCACCTTTCAATGTGGTGGAACAATTAAAGAAATCCTCTGCTAATGTGTCCCTATGGGACATCCTAGCTATCTTGGAGCAAAAGACGCTACTACAGAAGGCTCTCCAGGAAGAGGTAAGTGCGGCACCGATGGAACAATTTCCCAAAGCAAGGGCTGTTGATCAACCATCCCCTACCAAATTTTTTTCAAACAGCACAGTGGAAGCCCCTACTAAAGTAAGAGGTAAGTTGAAGCCTCAACCCTTCTTCATAATGCTCATTATAGGGGAGAAATTATTGCATAATGCCATGATTGATTCCGGTGCTAGCACCACAGTTATGCCTAAACAAATAGCTAAAGCTTTAGGACTCAGCTATGAACCCTTAAAAATAGGAGTGATGCAGCTTGATGGAAATAGAGTCAAAACGGTAGGTGTCATCAAGGCACTCCCCTTGACTCTATTTTCTTTCCCTAGTATCACAGTGTTGCAAGATACTATGATCATAGGTGTTCCCCCATGTTTGGCATCTGCCTATCCCAAGAATTTACTTCAAAGGTGGGTGGATATTTGTCCCTAGATTAGTCGCATTTTATCCTTAGAACCAAGCATGGTGTGAAGATGAAGATAGAATCTGAAGCTTTACACTCAGAACATGTAGCCGACGAGGCCATGCTAAATTTTCAAGTCGTGCATACCTCCATCACCAAGCAAGAAATGTATTGCACTAAGTTACTAGAAGATGAAAAGGTGACCAGCTACTGGAATGATCAAGAAGATGCTCTCTTAAGTGAACATATAGACAGTGACCCTTTCAGAAACTACCATGCTATCGGGCTAGGCACCTATGTCATCTATGATGAAGATCAAGTACTTCTAAAGGTTGTTAAGGAATCTGAGAATGGTCAAGCCTCTGAACTGTGGACGTTGTATTTCGATGGAGCAAGATGCAAGAATGGTACAAGTGTTGGCATATGTTTAATATCCCCATAGAATGAAAAGACACTAAGGTATTTTCGCTTCTAGTTCACTTGCTCAAACAATGAAGCTGAATATGAAGGACTAGTACAAGGTTTAAGCCTTACAAAGTGGATGGGAATCAAGCAACTAATGGTGTTTGGAGATTCCGAACTGGTGGTCAACCAAGTCCGGGGAATTTTTGTGGCAAAGAATGTCTGCATGAGATCCTATCGGCACCAATTTTGGGACCTAGTCGAGGGTTTTGAAGCCTTCAACATCCAAACCATCCCCCGAGAACAAAATAGCAATGTGGATCGCATGGCAGCAATCAGATCCCAGTTTGATCCTACCTCCAACCTCATCCATAATAAGCACTCTATATGAGTGATAGTCTGATCAAAGATTCCTGATAACGATCAAAGTTGGCAAGTGTTTGAAAGTGATGAACACATTGCCTCGTTCATCCAACAGTCAGGAGAATTCACCGATTAGCTCCAACCAAAGGTTTCTAAGGCCTATGAGGGACAAATCATTTAGCTAAAATCTAACAAGCTTCCGAAGGGATTGGTCACTCTCAAAAACCTTTTCGATTGTGATGATGAAAGAAATGAAAAGAGGAAGTTTGTGGCAGACAAAAGTGACTACACAGATCTTCAAGTCATAGATGGGAAAAACCTTTGAGTTGGGATAGATGTCCCACATCATGATAAAGAAAGGCTCATCAATTTTTGTGAGAAGTATGAAGGATTAGTGGCCTGGTCCTATGATGATTTGAAGGGATACAATCCTGACATCATCCAGCACACAATCGAGCTGGTGGAAGGTGCAAAACTAGTCCAACAAAAGTAGAGGTCGGTGAACCCCAAGATTGAAGCGCTAATGGTGCAGGAGCTAACAAAGCTAATCCAATCATGGATTGTCTTTTCAATAGAGCATAGCATGTGGGTATCCAACCTGGTCTTGGTCTGAAAGAAGAATGGAGATATCTGCTTGTGTGTGGACTTTTGAAACCTAAACAAAGCATCCCTGAAGGATCATTATCCACTGCCTTCTATGGAGCCAATCCTGCAAATGGTGGCAGGGTTGGAAATGTTTTCCCTACTAGATGGCTTCTCAGGTTATAATTAGATTTGGGTTAAAGAGGAGGATCAACACAAAACTACATTTACTACAAAGTGGGGGACATTCGCGTATGCTAAAATTCCTTTTGGCCTATCGAACGCAAGGGAAACCTTCTAATGGGAAATGGATATCACTTTCAACAAATTAATCAATAAGATTATCCTAATCTATTTGGATGATCTTACTGTGTTCTTGAAATCTAAGGATGATCATTTTGATCAATTAGAAATTGTTTTTCAAAAATGCTAGGAGTTCGGGGTTTCCCTGAATCCAAAAAAATGTGTTCAGAATGTCACAAGGCAAGCTATTGAGACATGTGGTGTCAAAAGAAGGGGTTCTAATTGATCCCAAGAGGGTGAAAGGAATCAAGGAGCTTCCCCTTCTGGTTAACAAGAAAGGCATCTAGTCTTTCCTAGGGAAGGTAAATTTTGTTAGCAAATTTATTTCTGACTTCATAGGAATAATCAGTCCAATCACCCTGATGTTAAAAAAGGATCAAGCATTTCAGTGGAAAAAGGAAGCCAGAGAATCCTTTGAGAAAGTTAAGGATGCTATTTCCTCAGCTCCTATACTGGTTAATCCGAACTTATCTAAGGACTTCATAATGTATGTATTCAGTAGCAAGTCAAGTATAGCTATTGTCTTAACTCAAAAAGACAATGTAGGAAAGGGAGAAAATCTAGTGGCATTCTACTCCTGGACCCTGAAGGAATATGAGATGATTATAATTTTGTCAAAAGTTAGGCGTTTGCAATATTAAAGGGACTTAAGAAGTTCCGCCATCTAATCTCCTGCAATAAGGTGATATTTTATGTCGTGCATTCTAGTGTGCACGAATACATCATGGAGGGAGAAATCAAAGAAAAAAGAGATAATTGGATCACCAAGATCCTCGATTATGACATTGAAGTCAAACCCACAAAAACCATCCAAGGAAGAGGACTGTGAGAATACCTAGCGCATGACGAAGAAGTTGACTATGAAGAAGAGCAGCCAGAACTTGTTTGATGAATGAGTTGGAGTTCAGAGGCTGTTGGCTGACGAACAGAGTGAGATTTATGCAAATAGGGAAGTATCCGCCAGGTCTTTCCCCCCAAAAGAGGAGATACTATCGACTACAGAATTGCGGATGTGCACTAGTTGAAGGGTTCCTTTTCAAAAGGAACTTCAACGGTATCCTCCTACAATGTGTTGCCACAAGGCAAGCAAAGAGAATCTTCGACACTTTCCACAACAGCGCTGTACGAAAACACTTCTCTGCTAAGACCACCACCCTCAAGATCATGTGCATAGGTTACTTTTGGCTAGTGCTTTTTAATGACTCACACTCCTTCGTAAAAGCTTGCAAGGAATGTTATTTTTTTTACAGGGAGAAGAAAGAATTCCGCAATGCCTCTCAAACCTATAGTGGCAGACGAGCCATTCACACAATGGGGCCTGGACTTCATTGGAATGATCAATCCCACTTGCAGCATCGGACACAGGTGGATCCTAATGGCTACATATTACTTCACAGGGTGGATGGAAGTTGCACCGCTTAAAAATGCAACAGAGGCAGAGATAGTTGATTTCCTTGAAGGACTGGTGACAAGGTTCGGCCCTCCGAAAACTATCATTTCTAACAATGCCAGAGCTTTTCTAGATGCAAAGGTATGTCACTTTGCACTAACAAATGGTATATTCCTTAAGACATCATCAAATTATTACCCATAGGGGAATGGCCTAGCCGATTTGACAAATAAGAACCTGATCTGACTCCTCAAAAGGATTGGTTCAGAACACCAGAAAGCATGGCATAAAAACCTCTGAGCGGCACTTTGGGCAGACCGCATAACTCCTAAACAAGTCCTTAAGACTTCACCTTATGAGCTGGTGTATGAAAAAGAGGCACTGTTGCCTATAT
>VDFB02353493.1:355699558-356060998 GCA_007258455.2 Sequoia sempervirens
GTCCCCCTACTATAGTAGCTCCGGTTGGAGAAAATAAACTTGTTGGGTTATCCTCTAAGCTTTCTTCTCACGAGAATAAAAATGAAGTAAACGGTTCTATCAATAGATGCTCTATAATGGTTACAAAGTTAAAGAAGCTATATCTCCATGGACATCATTGACAAGAGGAAGAGTCACTTTATTTTTTGTTTGTGCTTTTAAGGATGCTCCAAAAATTGGGGTAAATTTTCCCCAATCTAGCCACACAGTAGAAATTATTCCTATTAGAGGCCTCAACTATTCGACAATATCACTCCCTTCGGCTCTTTCTTCATCTTTTAATATGTTTCATCTAGAGGAGATTATTAAATCCCTCATATCTAACAAGGATATAAGAGGGATGGAACTTGAGAAATTTGAGCTGGAGGAAATTCAAGAATATATGTCAATGACGCCACAAACAAACTTTGAATGTCAGGAAATGCCTTCACAACACAGTTGCACCAAGAATATAGAAGAAGATAAAATAGACATTCTCAACTTTGATAGTCTATTTCAAGCAAGGAATTTGGAAGAGTTAACATAAAACATTCTAACAATAGTGGGATCTGAAATTATTGACAATATAGAAGAGGAGGTAATGTTGGAAGATTATGAGTTTGATTACTCTAAAACCCTATCAATATCATAGTCACCAAGGCACAACTTGTTAAGAAGAAGACTTTTGGGAAGAGAGGTAGGAAATCTCATGCAGTCAAGGTTCAAGAGGAAACAGAAGTAGGAATTCAATCAACTTTGGATGGTAATGTTAAGGTGGTTCCCATTAAAGAACCAAGACCGAGGAGAGTGTGTTGCTCTCCTTGAGCACAATGAAAATTATATCCTAGAATATTAGAGGCATTAATACCTCTAATAAATGAGCCCAAATCAAGCATCAACTTGAGGCTTATGGGGAAAATGTGGTGATCTTGCAAGAAACAAAATTTTTTGATGATATGTTTGAATCTACAATAAAAAAAAATGGAAGAAATGGACAGCTAATCATTCAGTAGCTCATGGAGCATCAGGTGGGTTAGTAACTCTTTGGAATCTGAAGACAATGGCCATAGAATTTATTTCCAATTATAGAAACTGGAAATTAATGAACATTACTCACTTTGAGTTGAATTTTTGGTTTGTAAATGTATACGGTCCATCATCATTGGTAGCTAAGAAGATGTTGTGGGATAATATGAAGCAAGTATTGGATTAGATAGGAGTGGAAAACATCCTTCTTGCAGGGGAATTTAATGCTATGATCTCCCCTCAAGAAAAGAAAGGAGATATATTACATCCCCAAAAAGTAATGGAAGACTTCACTACTTTTATTCATGATAATGCACTCCAAGATATTTTCCTTGGGAATAGGAAATTTACTTGGACAAATAGGAGAAAGGAATTTTTGCAGATAGAAAAACAGTTAGACATATTTTTAGCCTCACCTAATTGGGATTTTGGAGCTTATTCCCTTTCCTCAAAGATCCTACCTCTAGCGGGTTCAGACCATTTTGCAATCTCACTCAATATATTACCTAAAAATTCTACTTCTTCATGGAAATCTTCATTTAAGTTTGAAAGTATGTGGTTTAGAGACCCATAATTTCTTCCACTTCTTGAGAAATGGTGGAAAAATGCTCCTTTTGTAAAGGGCTCCAAGATGTTTCAGTTATGTAAAAAGCTTGCACACATAAAGCAACAAATAAAGGACTGGAATACTATTTTGTTCAAAAATATTTTTGCTCAAAAAGAGGTGGTCTTTAAACAGTTAGTAGATATAAATGAACATATCATGGGTTAGATGTTTCATCCTATAAACAACAATAGAAGTTACAGTCAGAATGGTCAGAATTGCTTGTGAGGGAAGAAACTTATTGGAGGCAGAAGTCTTGGGAGCTATGGTTAAAGGATGGTGATAGAAATATAAAATTCTTCCATATTTCCACACAGATAAAGAGAGCTAAAAGTTCAATCTTTTCAATCTAAGATAGTGTGTCAGGTGCATGCCTTACAAGGGAACAAGACATACAAAATGAAGGGATCATATTTTTTGCAAATTTTCTAATTGCTTCTACATCTCAAACCCCATAATCTGATAGGGAGAGAGAGGAGTTATTGGAGGCTATTCCTCAATTATTACAACAAGAGGAGAATGACCAGCTAATGAAACCATTTACAGAAGAAATTAAAGTAGTAGTCTTCTCTTTGTCACTTGATAAGGCTCCAGGAGTAGACAGATTCACAACTATGTTCTATCAAAAGTGTTGGGATTTATTAGGAAATGATCTCCTTTATGCCTTAGAGGAATCTCAAAAAATAGGAATAATTCTAAAGCAATTCAATCTAACACATATTGCCATCATCCCTAAGGTCAAAGCTCCAAAAAATTTCTCAGATTTTAGGCCAATCTCTCTGTGCAATACAATGTATTTAAGATTTTTACTAAAGCCATGTATCTCATACTCCAACCACTCATCCCTAAAATAATTTCAAAGGAACAAGGAGGGTTTGTCCCTGGAAGGGAAATTGTAGAAGGAGCACTAGTGGCCCATGAAGTCTTGCACTCTATTAATTCTAATAATTTGTCTTCCTTCGTAATTAAGCTAGACATGATAAAAGCATATGACAGAGTTAATTGGGGATTCCTCATACAAGTATTGAGAAAAATTGGGTTCAGTCACAAATGGTGTAAATGGGTGTTATCATGTTTTTCAATAGCTAAGTTTTCATTCATTATTAATGGGTCACTTGTCGATTTTTTAATTCTACACAGGAAGTTAGACAAGGTGACCCACTCTCGCCCTTTTTGTTTATTATATTGGTAGAGGCATTAAGAAGATCCATACATAAGGCAAGAAATTAGGGTCTTTTGAGAGGTATTTATATACCGTTGGCAAACATAATGGTCTCACACTCCTTGTTTGTTGATGACACCATCTTATTTGGGAAATCTTCCTTGTAGGAAGCTAAAAAAATTAAGGTTATCTTAGATAAATACTCTATAGCATTTGGGCAAAAATTAAATGCAACCAAGTCAAAGATTTACATATTCAACACAAAGGCAGCAATGAAAAGGAAAATATTAAGACACCTTGGTTTTCAATCAGCAGAATTGCCTTTCTCATATTTGGGCATGCCTTTCTTTTTAGGTGCAAATAAGGTGGCATATTGGAATAAAGTGATCAAAGCATTCAATCAAGAATCTCTTCATGGAAGGGTTGTTGGTTATCTCTCAGGGAGAATTTTAATGGTAAAATCAGTCCTTTCCACCATTCCCAACTATTATATGGCATTTTTAAGGGCACCAAAGTCAATAATAGCAACAATAGAGAAACTAATTAGAGATTTTTTATGGAAGGGTAACATGGATAGCAAAAGGAAAATACCATCATCGTTAGAAAAAATTTGCATGGACAAATATAAAGGAGGGACATGGATCCATAATTTGTCAGCTAGGAACTTATCTTTAGGGGAAAAACAAGTATGGCATATGTATTTTAAACCTCAATCAAAGTGGTGTAGAATAATGCAAGAGAAGTATTTGGATGTGGATTCCCCAAATAGGATCTTCACTATTTCAAATCCCCCATTGGGATCCACAATGTGGAATTTTTTTATAGAATGCAGGAAAGTAATTACACCACATCTAACATGGGAAATACATAGTGGAGAAGAAGCTTTGTTTTGGGAAGATTCTTGGAATGGCTACCCTCCTTTGCAAATATTACCCAATTTACAAATAGCACATCAAGTATTAACTAGCAATTGAGGCAAGAAAGTAAAGCATTATTTTGGTTTCGTTGATGAATTGATAGGGAAAATCTCATGGAAAGATTTCTCCACTCTACAAATACCCATTGATCAAAGATCTGCATTGCAGGATTTTCTAAAGGAATGGATGGTATACAAATCAGATAGTCCAAAAAAATTAGTTTGGGCCCCCTCAAAAATAGGTAAATATTCAGTTAGTCAGGGCTATAAGGTAGTGTTAAGTAACATGTAAAATATTCAATCACAAAGGGCCTTTTATTTCTATTGGAATGCAATGACACTTCCAAAAGTTGGCTGCTTTGCATGGCTTGCACTTAAAAATAAGATCCTAACCAGCGATAAACTCTCAAAGATTGGAATATCTACACCTTTTTTATGTGTGCTATGTTAGGAGACTTTGGAAGATGTTAATCATCTATTTGTTCAATTCTCATTTTCTCAAAAATGTTGGTGCTTTATTCAAAATAAATTGAATTGGAATTCCCCTTTGCAAAATACACTATGGGAAGTTTTCTCTAGCTGGCTAATATTATACAAAACTTCATTGTTTGCCTATACATGGAGGGTTGTTCCAACAATTGTGATTTGGTGCATTTGGTGGGAAAGGAACAAAAGAATATTTAGAAAATAAATAATAGGGGTGGATCAGGTTTTATTAATATTGGAGAAATTAGTTTCGGAGGTAGTAAATGCATATGTTCAGAAAGCTAAATTTGTATCTTCCATATTTACTGATTGGGATGCATCTTTTCTTAATAACTGTAAACATTTGGCTATTCCATTCAAAGGGAGTCATCATCATCCAAGTAAATATAATATTGATAGAAGTACCATTTCATGGATACCACGTCTAGAAGGTTTTGGCAAATTGAACTTCGATGGGGCATCCAAGGGAAATCTTGGAATCTCAAGTTTAGGAATAGTTATTAGAGACTGGAAGGGTGATCTATTAGGAGCTAAGTCAATTAGGTTGCCACAAGGTATGAACAATATTACAGAGGCACGGGGTCTTCTTCACGGGCTCAATATGGCAATTGATCAAAAAGTCTCAAAACTCCAAATAGAGGATGACTCACTGATAGTTATAAATGCATTTAAAGAAAAGATAATTCAAAATTGGAAATTACACTATATTATGTAGTAGTTATGGGATTTTTTGTCCAATTTTGAAATCACACATATTATGCATACTTATAGAGAGGGTAATAAATTGGCTGATCTATTGGCAAACATGGCTTGTGACCAAGAGGAGGAAGAGGTTTCATTTTGATAAGGGATCTATCAATACTAATGAAAAATTGAGGAGAATAATCCTTTTTGAAACAAAGTGATCACAAATAAATAAGATGTACAGACCTTTCAGCTATGGCATGATTCCCACATGTATTAAATATTGTTGATGCCATCAAAGGGAATTACTCATCAACAGGGAAGTACAAGAGTTAAGGTAAAAGGTGGCATGTTTAGTATCTTCAAGAAGATTGATATTCATGTGGAAATGAAAGAGAAATTAATTTTGTAGTGTAGTGTCCCTCCGTCTGTGATATCGTCGTATTGTTTTCAATTGTGGGAAATAGGGTATCATTTGATTTTAATTTGTTTATTGTTATTTCTTTGATTAAATAAATAATATTAATAATTTATTTAGTTTAAATAAATTAAGGTGAAAATATTTATTAAAATAAATATATTTTATTATAACCAAAAGAAAGATTAAATTATTAAATATTTATTAAATATTTAATAGTTGATCTACTTGGTTCATATATTAAGAGTCAATTATAAAATAATGAATGGGGGGTAGTGGTTGGCATGCAATCGTAACTATTGGAAGTGCAACGGTCTGCTGATGGGAGTGGAAAAGACACCATGAAACAAATTATAAACAAAGAATTCCAGATGGTGTGGAGGGGAAATTGGCAGCGTCTTCAACTTCAGATATTGCGAGCATAGGAGTATCGTAGCTCTTTGAGGATCCAAATGGATGAAAACAAAACCGATTTTCATCTGAGAGAGGTGAGGAATCCGTTCTTGATTTGTAACTGACCAAGAAAGAAAATAAGGGGGAAGAATGAAGGAGGAGGCAAGAGAGCTAAGGAGGCAACCAGTCTGAGATAACGCAGGCCCCTGAGAACTAAGCAGAAGAGACAGTTGGAAGAGGAATGCTGGGGAAGAGAGAAACATGGTGGAGACTGGCTCTACACCACTCTTCTGCATTCGCTTGTGAGTTTTCTTCTTCATTGCTTGAAATTTTCTTTAGTCTTTTCAGTAAATCTATCTTATGTACCTACGCCCCTGCAGCCAATCTCCTTGTAGTCTTCTCATTCGGTTGCCATGCATGCTATGCTTGTCATTGTCGGTGCTGTTTTTCTGTAGTCATCTCCTATTTGTTTTCAGATCATAAGTTTTCCTTGGAGATGCCTGTTTTCCATCCATTTACCTCAGCTTTTGGTTTCTGTGTCTCTGCCTCGTCTTCATTATCGTTGTTACTTGAGGTTGCAATATTAGTTTATACATTGGAGCTAACTCCCAGTTGTATTTCAGACCTTTAACCATAGCAACCGCAATGTCAGTAAGGAGTGATGAATAATTATGTGTTTTTGAGTTACCAGTCTGCAACTGCAAATATTCAAAATCTGTCACAACCGTAGCACTGGAATATAAAATATTTTGGACATTTAAATAGCCTTCCTGATTTCGTTGGCAATCTGTGACATCTAAGTACTTGCAAATAGAATGTTGAAGAGGTTAAAATAATCGCTATGTTTCCTTTATCAACTTGTCTCAGCCGCAATACTTGACCTTAATAGAAATTTTAAAGGTTTAAATAACCAGCTTGATTCTCCTGGAAATCTATAGCAGCTGCAACACTTGAAAATAACTTTAAATAATGCAAGTAGATAGTGATATTTCCATATTCCAATATTCACTTTCTAATATACTTGGCAACCTGTCACTGTTACAGCTTTTAGTCTTGCAAGGGTGTAGAAATTTAATAATCTCTCTGATTTTGTTGTAACCTATCGCCGCACTTGAACATGGTAGGGTGTATAGAATCAAATGACCCCTCTGATTTCTTTGCCACGAGCTTGAGCGTAATAGGAAGTTTAAAAGTTTAAATAATCTCTCTCTCCTTCATTTGAATGACTATTTCCATAATATCATTCTTTTGGGTCAAATATCATAATATAATTATAGTCCATATCACTTCAATACATGAATCTTAAGAATACTATCATGCCAATCTTTATCGTGTGGAAATGTGTTCAATTACCACAAATGTGAATATAAATATCTATAGATGCTTTCATGTATTGAGTAGAAATAGAGTATTGAATTTAAATCATAGGAAAGTGACGATAGGACATGTGGCCAAACATATTTATATATTTTATAAATGTTTTGGAAGTTGCTTGGCTAGGGATTACTCTTTATAGCTCTTTAATTATTGTAGTAGTTTCTTATTGAGAATAACTTAATTGTTAAAGCCCCCTTCTGAGCATGGCATATGTTCTGCTCCATGTTTAGTTCCATGTTTCTTGAAATTAATCGTCCATAGTCCTTCTTTAAGGTCCCGAAACTGTTCCAGACACCTGGAAGAATTATGGATCTCCCATGGTCCACCAAAGGTCCATCCTCCAGATCCGTCCCATGGGTAGTAACGGAAAGCACCACAGTCTCTTGGCCTCCATTCTGTGAAGAGCACCTAATCAGCATGGTTCATAATGAAAATGGTTATTTTTAAATGAGCAAATTAAAAGAAGTCTTGACACTTAAAATGAAATTAAAGTGTTATTTCATTGTCAAGTTTGATTTCACTGTTCCACTCTAAAACTAGATGTTTATTGCCGTCCAACATGTCAGTCCTCGTTAATTGTAGAACATTTGTTAAGTTTCTGTTTTAACCCCTAGAGTGAAATGTAAGCCATGTGTTTAAAATGAACGGGAAATGAAGCAGTTCCCAGTTTGTCCCTGTACTTAACAGACAAATTGATACAACATTATGCCACCATGATAATTTTATATTATCTGTGAACTTTATTTATTTTAAATTAATTCTTTTTGAACAAATGGATAAATTGTATTTGATTGGTCATTGATCATTTAAGGGTAATTTGGTGTATCCTATTTGTGGTATCCTCTTTGGAATTGCTTGGCTTTGGAAGTATTTTCATTCCATTGGGTTCATGTCGCTTTATGAGTGATTTGACATACTCTTTCATTGTGACTCTTCTTGTGTTGACGTGAGTTGGGGATCTTCTTTAAGTTAAATTGTGTTGATATTCACTTAACCTTACATGGTGAATTCTTGGTTGGTTTTGAGTTATGGGGGTTTTGTGGTGGAGTATTTTGGATACTAATGCGATGCTTGGTTGTGATAAGTTTATGCTTATTATTGAATGCAGTCTTCCCACTTTTATTATTTTGGTGAAACATTTAATTACATTGTTGTCATGTTTGTTGATTTTTATCAAAGGTCATTTGTTTACCAACTATACAGGTATCTTGTGAGGAGGAAATTGAGGTCTCCCTTGGATGCCTGGTTGCATGCTTTTACCTCTGTTGTTGAAGGATTGTTTTTGGATGATTCCGTGTGGGTGTGAATGCCTTTGGAGATTATTTTTGATTCAAGGAATCCTTTGTCATTTAATTTGTGTTGCAATGTAATTGGGTACTCGTGTTTTGTTTATGAGTTGTGGATAGTTGATCTTCTTGAATTTCTGATTTATTTTGTATCGAAGTTGATTATGTAGTCTGGATGGAGTTGTTGATCTTATTTTGATGTATTCACTCATTATATTTGAATTGAAAATAGTTCTTGTGGCCTTGCAATTATTGTTGTCAGTTCTTTGATGGGGAAACCCTAGTGTAAACTTTTTGAGATACTTCCAGAGGCTTGTGATGATTGTCAGTTGATGTTCTCTCTTTATGTGCCCTTAATGTGGCAGGTGTTTTGGTTTCAGGATTTTGAAAGGGTTGTACGAGAATTCTTGAGACTTTGATTATGTGTTTATAGCGGGATGGGTAATTCCTCGCATGCTTTTCTGTTGTGATCTAATGTTCTTGTTATGTTGTACAACCCTTGGTTTTTGGTTTGATATTGTTGGGTCTCTAGGAAGAGTGGCTCCTCATGGGGGCCGGCGCCCCGTTTAAGGGGAAGGGCACAGGATAACCCACGAGTGAGTTAGTAATTAAGTGAAAACCTAATAATTAACTTAGGAGGGTTGGGTACTAATATCATTATAAGATTTAAAAATGGATGCCTCGTCTTCATTAGTGCTTCCGCAGACTAATGGAAGGCTGAGAAGGCCGTGGTTGGCAAGGTCGTGACCTCGTCTTCACGAGAGGTTTACGACTCCGCATGAGTCACCCTATGGACCGGCGCCTCCAGTTGGGAGGAAGGGCACAAGACAGCCATAGATGGGACCGGCGCCTCCAGTTGGGAGGAAGAGCACTGGACAACCCATGTAGGACTATGCGATGACACTCTCCCCTAGTTGCCCATGTGTTTTACTTTATTGTGTTCCTCTGAAAGTATGTTATGGGTGTTGGTTTAGATTGTGGTTGAATGGACTTATATTGATTTATGGAGTATTTCCTTGATACATCTTTGGTGTACTTTGTGGTCTTGTATGATCTCATTGATATTTGACTTATGACCTTGTACTCTTATGGTACTGTGATATGATGTTATTGTATTGTTTAATTGCATTTTGGAATTGTATTATGTTTATTATTTCAATTTGATTTGGAAGTGTTTCATGATCATTCTTTGGTTACTTGTTTACTGGTCATTGCCTTGAATTATGTGATGAAATTTATGAATTTAAGTTATTATGTTGACTCTTGGATGTTGTTGATTATGTCATTGTAATCCTTGAGTTTTATGATACTTTTGTATGTTGTTGAGTCTTGTGGTTCCATGTTTGGATGTTCTTGGTTGAAGACTCTTTCTTGTCAGCTCCTTAGCATGGGGGGTGGGTCTTCGGACCCACATGGTCGGGTGGAACGTGCTAAGCACCCCATTGGGTCCCCAGTCAAGGATCGAGAGGTGCAGATTGGTGCTGTTGCGGCAACCCCAGAGTTGTATCCGTCTTGGAGCTAGTTATGATACTGTGTATTCATCTATTCATTTGTATCATGATTCTTGTTGTATGGTTTCCTTTCATGTTTGCACTATTGTATCATTGTACCTCTAGAACATTGTACTGTAATGTAATGTTAAACTCGGTGTGCATATTGGCCATGGCAGTTGTTATTCAATGTGTTAAGTTAATCATGCATATGTTGTATTTACGTACACAGATGGTTTCTTAACAATGATTTATCATGTATGTGTTGCATTTGTTAATGTTTACTTTGTTATGGATTATATCTTTGGCTTTTATTCTTTATTGTCGTTGTGTGGATCTAAGTCGCGTAATGACTCCTCGTGTACCCCAAGGGATGTATGTGTTAGTGAATCTACTTAAATGAAATTCATTTCATGACTTAATGTGTATTACGTGTATGTTATGTTAACTTTAAAAAAAAAAAAAAATTAATTGTCCTTTGGGGTTCACACGGCGGGGCGTTACATGTAGCAAGCGAGAAGGGTAACAGCCTGCACAAAACATGCTAAAGAGATTGTAAGCAAAGGGGTTTAGTTGCCACGCAAGCAATGTGGGGATGTGGTTCGCAAGGGAGAATCCTAATCATATATATCTTAGCATTCCTCTGAAAGGAGAAAATATTTATAAATATAATATTTGTCTTGAATGGATGTAGGTAATTAAAAATTTGTACAAACCTTCTCTTATCATCATTTGGTGATAAATTTTAAGTCTTTGAGGCATATTTAAGTGTGCCAACTACATCATCGACAAGTATTGATATGAAAATAGGTAATCTTTCCATAATTTTCTATTCTTTGAACTGCCTTCAAGCGTGTGCTCTCATCATAAATCGCATTTTCCAAGGTTATTTGGGTATTCACTCAAACCATTTCTTGGGCGAGGTAGTAGCCTAGCTATCTTGGTGGCTCCATTCTTGGTTTGCAATTTCTCATAAATACAAGCGATTGCTACCAATTTTGTCCTGCTCCATCTTTGTGGCATGTTTGCAACCTGGTAGTGGGGTTTTCTGGTCTGCTAGAATTCTTTAAAAGTGATGGAGTTTTAGTTACATCAGTGGTGGTCTATTGCTTGGTGGGAATTTTCAAGGAAGTCTCTATGCTCTAAATTGAAGTGGGTTTTATCTGGTGGTGCAGTCCCAAGTGTTTGGTCAAGCTTTAGTGGTTGCGGTAATGGAGTACTTTCTTAGAAATCACATACCACAACTCCTTGTTCTTCCATGGGAAATACCATTCTCAGGTTCGATTGGCAAGGAGCAACTTCAGTAAGTCTTCAAGGTAAATTTCCCTACGGTTCACAAATGCATAAAATCAATAATTGGAGAAGAGATTCTACATCCACAAGCCTAGAGATTAATTTTTCCATCAAATCTAGTATCAATTTTCATCTCAAACATATTGGATATGGTGCAATGTTATTATTCACTGCAACTAATTGTTGAGAAGGTGGTAAAGGATGTTTTCCTGGAAATCAATGCCCTTCTCAGAAGTGTGCAATCATATGACTTCTGGAAGGGTCAGGGTTGTGTAGGAGGCCTCTTTCCAAGGCACTATCTATTGCACAAGATGGTTTATGTTTTTATTTATGATGCTATGAAAATGTCATTTGAAATGAACACTTCTAGCTATCTCTATAGGGCCCTGAATCAATACTCTTTTGAAATTGGGAGTGAAGTTGCAAATAATTTCAAAAAGGAGTACCATGTTGTAACTTTCTTGTTATCTCACGAATTCCCTCAGGGTGCAGCCACGAGGTTTCCACCTTCACCTTCCATGGCAAATAGGGCTATGCAGCCACTCCTAGATATTAATGTCACTGTTAATTCTCAAACCTCTCCCATTAATGCCCAACATGTGTAAGCAGTCTGAAAGCAGGTAGGGGAGAACTCAATAGCATTTGGATGAAGGATGGAGGTATAAGTTGACACATTTTTTTTGGTGAATGAAGTAGTTTTTTGGTAGTATAGATAGGTGATCACCTTCTCAAGGTTCTTTTAGCTATTTGAAAAATATATCATATGGCTTTTTTTATAAAATTTGGTAGGCAATTTAGTCACATCATTGTATTCTCAAACATTTTGTGTTGTTTCTTCCATTTATGTCTTTACTGGTAATTATTAAACTTTAATATAATATAATTGGCATGTCTGGTGGGACTCTTTGAACTATCACAGTTCAAAGCTTGTCCTTTCATTGTTGGTTTTGGTGTGTACATCAGCAATTTTTGCCTTTGGAGGAAAAATCTTCACACACCTGGTGACTCAGAGATTCGATCTACTGGTCTCAAGTAGACAAAGTGCTGGTATGTTTTTTTTGAAAGAAAAGAAGTTGATTTTCTTTCATTTCAAAGAAATTTCCAAGTTTTGAATGCTTTAACATTTCAAGTTTTCATGGAAGAAATATCTTTCCACCCCCATTTCATGAAAATCTCGCTTATATACCTCCCTACTAGCCATATCAAACTGAGCATGCAGTTGGTTTTAGCCCAAATTCCTTTGCCATACAAACAAATCAAACTATTCAATATGCTTTCCACCCACCCACCGCTGCTCAATCTTCCTTGCAGCCTATATATGCTTAAAATCAGCTCCAAGAAGCCCATTTTGTTCCTAATCAACATAGCTATTCTCCCAATCATACTCAAAATGTTGATAACACAAGCATCAAGGATATAATGTTGTACTTTCAGAGGCAATTGAGTGAGATTGAAGGAAATAAAGGGTATGAAGAAGATCAAGAGTATAATTTTCAGCAAGAAGAGTTAACTTACTCCGATTATCAATACCAACAAGAGGAATAGATGCGCAGGAAGTAGTATGCCGAGTATCTTGCAAAGAGCTTGTTATCAAATAAGAGCAAATGAGGTTATTGCTTGATTCAATTCCTACAAAAGAAAAAGCTTCCCAAGTATGAAATTCCAAGTTTCAGGCAAGGTAAATCTCTTAAGTCTTCAAATTAGTCTCTTGAGTACAAAATTCCAAGTTTTAGGAGTCTTCACCTTTTGCAAGATCTAGAATATAATTAGGATTAGCCTAGTATACCTTAAGGGCAGTCATCTCCACAATTTATACAACCTCAAGAAGGTCAACAAGACTTCAATAATCAACATTCTTGTCATATCACAATTCACCTTTACAAAGATGAACCCATTGTTTATCAAAGTAGTTGGTTTAGTGAGTAGAAAAAAGAACTATTTGGAGAGAAGCAAGAGGAATTTTTTGCAGTGGATATGCTTGAACACGAGATGGAAGAGAAAAAAACCTTGCATCAAGAATTTGATGAGCATGGCCAATCAATGCAATAGTTTGGTAAGCTTGAAAAAGGTAATGAGAAAAATGAGTTCATGTTCTTATTTGATGAACTCCCTTCTTTCATTAAGTAGGATGAAGAAAATATACAAACTTCAAAATCATCACAAGTTTTGGAGCAGCTGAAAGAAGAGGAAAAGCATGAGGAAAGGTGGGTTCATGAAGTAAAAATAAGTCTTCTCATATAGAGAGACAAAGAGGAGGTTGAAGAGGACCTGTTTTGGGATGATCTTGAAGTATTTGTATCAAAATTAGATGACAAATCAAATTTGTTAGAAGAGGTGGATGAGCATAATTGTAATAACCCATTCTAAATTATTACTAAAATATTATTATTGCAAATGACATATGAATATATTTAAATTAAAAAGACATAACTAAGAAGCTATAATTAATCATAGCAACACATGTCTAATTAAAATGAGTCAAGATTTATATATTCAATTCGAAAGTCAATTACAATATCAAGTTTGACTTGGCTCATAAGGCCACAAAGTCAATACAATGTACAACTTTTACATCAAGGCTACATCATAGACTAAATAGTCTGGTATACATCTAAGGTTCCTCTTGATGTTTGCCTCCACTGGTGTACAAGAACATGGTTGAAGTGCTTTACCACCCAACCAAGAAGCTTACGCTTCCCTAGAATTCTTCCAACTTCAAGAATACCCGACCTTGCACGAAAAATTTAGCAAGAGAACAATTTGCAAGGTGGAATATGGTATGTGCCCATACATCAACATGCATTTCTATCTACAATTTAGAAAAGAGAATGCAAGATCTATGAGAGGAATGGAAGAGAGTGTCATCAGATAGTCCATACATATATAATGAGCATTATTGCTTGGCCAAGCATAAAAATAGTGTTGCAACAACAAACAATAGGTTTTGGTAAAGCAAAACTATATTCTCTGAACTCCATCTCGGCACCCATCTCAGAAGGTAACTTTCAACATCAAGTTATCTCATAACAAATAACTATCCTCTAGCAGCATTTACCATTAGGTGCTCTATTCTACTAGGATTTGTTGTTCTATTCAATTTATACTTAAAAAATAAAGTTAATGGAAATTGATCAAACATTATCCATCCATTAAAGCACATGTCACAAGATTACTTTCATCGTAACTAAGTATTCGTTTAAGAATAAAGAAAAATAGGAAACAACAGAAGGTATGTCACAAGTATGTGTATGTACGTAGATGAGGGTCTACATGCATACAAATATATGTGCCTACTTAAGTTATGAATTTGTGCATACATTCTGAATTTAAAACTAATAGATCAGATTTCTATCATTCAAATAATGTTTTAGAATATCATATAGACTATCGATTTGCATGGAGTAATAATTTTTAAGAACAAGTCTAATTAAAAATTTTCCCACATACTGTTATGTCATTTGTATCAATCATGCTATGATAACAAACCATTCTATTGTAATCACACAATTATTGTTTAATAAAATGATGTTGCCTACAGTTAGACAATCATAGTTTATAATAAAATAATGTTGTTTACTAATGAACACATACTCATGTTTATAACAAAACGATGTTGTTTCCAACTAAATAGTTACAAAATGATGTTGTTTACTTATAAAACATACAATGTTGCTAAACATTTACAGAACAATGTTGTTTTTAGCTTAACAATTACATAACAATGTTGCTTTAGATAAAATGTTCATAGTTTATAACAAAACGATGTCATTCACAGCAAAACAATCATTGTTTTCACTAATACAATGTTGTTTACAGCTAAACAGTTATAGTTTATAACAAAACAAGGTTGTTTACAGTAGAACAATCGTTGTTTACACTAATTCAATGTTGATTATAGTGAAATAGTTATAATTTATAATAAAATAATGCAATTAACATTAGTTTATAGTTTCAGCTCTAAGTCTCCATTACTTCATTAATCTAAGCTTTATCATTCTAACAGTTATATTTTAAAACTTTCATGTAAAAAGATAACCCAATGAAGTTGTTTTTAGCTTTTGAAAGGTAATTGAAGGTACTCGAACGACATGCTAACAGTTTACCAACAATGATAAAATGTTTAGAATCAAGGAATAAATCTCTTCCAGGCTTGGGTTGAAAACCCTCATTCAATGTTAATGTTGATGCCAAAAATTGGCAAGGTAATAGCCTTTATGGGAAACTCAGTTAATGGGGGGACCAATTGCACTAAACTGAGTGACCTCCAGATTTTAAAGAAGTTGGGTTCTTCTGTAATTGGGGTTTGGAATGGGAAAATGAAGCAAATATAAAAAATAAAGATCTAACTAAGGTAATGAGCCAAGATTTAGATGTAAGGCACGATAAATCTATCTTTTGGATGCGATTTAAGGGCCCGTTCAACAATCTACTATGTCCCAGAATAACAGAAATCAAAGATAGAAACTTGAATAATTCACTCAATGAAATTAAATAATTCTCACACACATTTACTAAAAATAAGAGTCAAAATACATGATCTGAACCAGTAAACTTGTATTTAAATCATAGAAGTTCTGCAAATAAACAATCCAGGATAACAATAGCACAGCATAATGTTTTATCAAATAGGCTAAGAAAATAGAAAGGTTGAACAATGGCACAGTCTGAGAGTCTTATACAATAATCAAAAAGCAATATAAAAGGCCTGGTGTCTTTCCCCTAATTTTTTTGTATGTTTCGAACTCATTTTCGGAAGAAGCAGTATATATTATATACACCTAAAATCGGTCATGACATCTAATTAATTAAATACTAGTTATTTAATTAATATTCGACTACGTATAAATAAATTCTCAATTTATTTATATTTTTCACCCTTTTCTAATTCTCCAAATCTAAAATCATATTCTTCTAATTTAATTAAGTAAAAAAAAATCCATAAGCTTGTTTTATTTAATTAAGTTTCACTAATCTCAATTAGGAATTTAAGCACATGTATACAACTTTTTGTGCCACCTCACCAAGGTCGCATGAAATTAAATAATTCTAATTTTTAAATTAGAATTATTTTCAAACACATGGCTTATTCCTCACACATTTCTTCAACCAATTTTCAAACACATGGTCTTTTCTTCCCACACTTGATTCTTCCATCCATTTGGCATGTTTCCTATTGGTCAAGAGATTCCTCCATCCATTTGGCATGTTGTCTTTGTTCAAGGGGAAAATTTCTTGATTCTCTTCATCTCCACCATTCATCCTTCTTGTTTGAATTTAGACCGTCGATCTTTGCCACCTCACAAGATGCTTGGAAAAGGCTATAAATACAACCCTTTGGAATTGTATTTTGCATCCACATTTGAGTAGAGTTATCATGCAATAACATTTTTTAAGCATTGGAGCATTTTGGAGTCTTATAGTTACATTTCATATCATGTTTTGCATCATATTTAAATCTTAGAATAATACTTTGCTTCATAGTTGCATTTTATGTCATCCTTTGCATCATAGTTGCATTTTAGATTAGCATATTCATAGTTAGCATTTGAGCATATTGATTATCATTCTAGTGCAATACCATAGTATCTACCTCGAATCATCTAACACCATCATCCATTCATCATAGCATCCATTATCCTTTCCATCGTATAGTTTCATGTAAGAACTTAGTTGGCTTGCATGTTGAATATTATCTCATTTCCTAAGTAGTCATTTTAACAACCATAGTGCACAAATAAATCTAAGGGCCAAATGGTTTAATAAATCCTTGGGAATAGAGGACAATGAGACGTTCTTAAAAGATTTGTTTAACTGCAAAGTAGAGTAGTTTACTTATTTCAAATCTTTGATATAATTCGTTTCATTAAGGTTTGTGTTGATTTATTAATAATTTCCACATTTCACACACACACAAAATGGCACCCACCATGGGGCTAGACCCCATTTCTAACAGTTTGCTGGAAAAGTTCATTTAAACAAGCTAGACGTGACGTTTTAGCGCAACCGTGGTTTCTTTCGGCACATCTGGCTGATCTTTCAGCACATCCGGGGTCTGTTCTGGCGCATACAATCAATCTTTTGGTGCATACATCAATTGTTTTAGTGCATACAGGGAGTTTTTCAATGCATACATCACTTCTTTTAGCACATGCATCACTTCTTTTAGTGCATACGTTACTTATTTTAGTGCATCGATAAGGGATTTTAGCACATTCATAAGTTATTTTAGTGCATACATGAGTTCTTTTAATGCATAGGGTATCTGTTTTAGCACATTGGATTGATGTTTTAGTGCATTGAATGACTGTTCTAGTGCATTTGTGTAAATTTGAAAATTTTCAAAAATTCGAGAACTAATTTATGTTTTTTGCTTGCAGGTACTTTTATATGCTGGTCAAAGACAAAATTTTCAAACTACTAATGATTTATGTAGTGGCTGGAGTCATTTCAATACTTTCTTTTGGTTAAGATAGGCATCTAGCTTAATTAGAAGGGATAAAGAACACCATGTCTTTTGTGCGTAATAAATGGTAGGCATATGCTCTCCCCTTAACTGGGTGACCAAAAAGTCAGACCCATTCCCATTTATTTGCGAGTGTGAGTTAAGTATATTGTGTGTGTTCTCTCTTTGTTTACCCAAACAAAGATTGATTGAACTACGGATATACTTGCTCGCTTTTGTTTATCCATAAAGGGCCTGCCTTGTGGGAAAAAGTAATCACCCAAGGGAACGACCCAACTGGTAACACACTAAAGCCAAGCGACTTCCAACCGGGATATAAATGTGGGGACTTGGGGAAAGTTCAAGTATCACGAGGATTGTTCCAACAAGAAGGGAAGCAATGGTCTCTTGCCGCATGGATGATCCCCCACGAACATAATTCCTATATTAAAACCCTTTGTTGTAGCAAGGCCAAAATTCTCAATCTATTTGTTGGTGCAAGAATGGTCATTCTGAAGTCGTCCCACATTCTTGCTAATTTTAGTAGAGATGAAAAATATGCCATGGGAAATTCATGGGTATTGATGCTTGGCTACCCTGTAGAAGTGAGTCTCATGGAGGGGAGCCAGTGGGGTCAAGCATCTAATGATCCGCTATAAGTAAGCACAACTGGAGTAAAATCCAAGTGGGAATTCAACAAATATAGTCCTACACAGCCTAAGTTGTACGCACTTGATGTGTCTTTACCAATGTGTTTTTGAACGTATTTCAAACAAAAATATCACATGTTGAAAGTGAAAACCCTGATTCAAAAAAACATTCATTGAAATAACCAAGTCTCTAACTGGAAAATCTAAAAAATAAAACAAATTTCCAACAAACTGTGTTATCTTTCCAGTTCAACGCATTCGTTGTGTTTGCTAGCACATCCATGCAATATTTTAGCGCATTTAATTGTTGTTATAGCACATCTGTGCAAAACTCTACCGCATTTGTCCTCTGTTCCAGTGCATACAGTCAATATTTTAGTGCATTTGTGCATTTTTCGAGTACATTTACCCTTTGTTACAGCGCATCTGTGCAAAACTCTGGCGCATATGTCATCTATTCTAGTGCATCCAATTGTTGTTATAGCACATCTGTGCAAAAATCTGGCGCATCCGTCCTCTGTTTTAGTGCATCTGTCAAGTCTTTTAGTGCATTCGGGCTCTGTTTTAGCGCATCCATTAAATGCTAAACCCGAGAGTTAAACTTGTCTCCTGTTTCATAGTTTGAACCAGAATTCAAAATCTTTTTCAATCCAAAATCATTCCTCAAGTACAACAAAGTCTAAACATGTGCTTTATCAAATGATTTCACGAAAGATTAAAATCCAAAAACCAAAGTCCAAAGTTCTTAGTCCAAAAGCTCATCAAAAATGCCTCTCAACACTCTACGAATTTAGAGAGAGATTGGTCTTCAATTTCTAAAAAAGAGCTTCAAAGAACAATCTTAACTTGTACTCATTTTACTATTGTCAAAATCCAAGACTTTTCCAAAGATTTGAGTATCTCGTATAGGAAGAAAAATTTTTCTCTTGTTTCTCAATTTGGGCCAAAATTCAAAATCTTTTTCAATCCAGAATTGTTCCTTAGGTACAATAGAGTCTATACTTGTCAAAACTGACCTATACAAGTGGAATTCTCCAAATTAAACCTAGATCTAAACATCTCAAAGTGCCTAAATCATCAAACCTATCACATCTTTGATTGTTAAGCCTAGTTTCATCATCAGGATTTATCATCCTCTCATCACGAAACAAAGCTATATAATCAAATCCAACTTAGTCTCATCACTAGAATTTGTCATTCTAGTGGACTTAGTTGTAATCCTTGGCACTATTCTGAACAAAGATCAAGGTTTAGTCAAAGCATAACACTTGTATACTCGTTCAAACAAGGTTGCAAAAACAAAAAAACTCAAGGAAAAAGGACTTGAAAATCAAAACATCAAAGAGCCAAACCTTGGAACTCCAAACATTGAAACTCCAACCATTGAAATTCCAACCATTGAAACTCCAATCATTGAGACTCAAAACACCAAAACTCAAAACAATGAAACACAAAACACCATGGTGGAGGCTGTAGAGAATCAAGGAAAACTTTAAGAAACCCCCCTCTCGGTGAAGGTGTAAAATATTGGCGAATCTTGTATACTTCCCGATAAAAATATTAATTTTAGTGGCGATTTTTTTCGTTTTTTAGTGAAAAATAAAGAAATGTCCATTGGCGAATCTTTTCTAATCGCTAGAAGTCTGTGGAAAATCCTGGAAAAATGCAATTTTTTTAAAACTACTAAATTTTTTCCATTGGTGATTAAAATATATTTTTAAACCAATAAAATATTTCGATTGGTGAATTAAACCTGTTTCAAACCAGAAAAAAAAATGTTGGCAATTAAAACTTTTTTTCAAACTAAAAAATAAAATTCATTAGCGAATTAAACCTATTTTCAAATGATTAAGAAAAAAACATTGGCAAATTAAACTTAATATCAAACTAATAAAAAAAATGCAGTGGCGAAGTGTCACTGTCAGTGCAAATCCACCAATGTCATCTTTGTAGTCGGTGGGTTGGAGGTTTCAAAAACTTCAAAACTTCAAACTTTGGTTCTAAGGTTCCAAGTTTCAGTGACCACGCAACATTATGGACAATGACCTTTCGATGAATTTTCAATGGATGACTGTAGTTGCATTCTAGAAGTATATCTCTCAAGCACTAGATTTGTGAACTGAAACCTCTGGAATTACACTAGAACCGTTAGATTTTCATAAATCAATGGTTGAGATTTTATTAATTATTTAGGTATGTTAGTCATCATTCTCTTGTTAAGTGTTTACCATTTAATATTACCTAAGACCAAAATATTTTATGACAAAGCCTTAAATCTTAACTCTTTAATCTTGAGGGTCGAGTCTCGTCAACCTAGCGATGTCCCCATTTTAAATTATGCACATGCATAAAGTTTGTTTTAAAAGAAGGACCATTCAATGAATTTTTTATGGATGGCTTGTTGGAAAAACAAGGACAGACAACTAAGAGGGGGGTCGAATCAGTTGTCACAAAATAATAAACTTTTCAAACTTTACTTAACTTAATCTTAGATTTGATGAATAAGCAATTAACCATAAGTAATTAACACATCAGAGAGACAAAGAACACCAAGATTTTTTACGTGGAAACCCTGTTAGGGGAAAAACCATGGTGGATGTTAATCCACAATATTATACCCTGTTAAAAGTATAATGAAAACAATAAAGGGGAATGCACATGCATTCAGGCACACTGCCTAGAGCTCACTGCTCAGTTACAGAAGGGGCTCACTACCCAACAATACATAATAGAATTAAATCCAGAGGGTACGAACTGAGAAAATAGCTTATGCACAAGCCTAATTATAGTTCCAATTAAGCACATAAAACTCCTTCACTTTTTACTCAAATTGCTTCACGCTTCGCTCAAGCTTCTTCACACTATGCTCTGCAATCGAATGATATTCGCACATACACACATAGGAGCACACCCAGCACATGAAGCACACTTTGCACCGATGAAACAATCACTCTTATATATCCGCTACATGAGATTACATCAACAACTTAGTCGGCCAAAAAAATAAAGCATATTTGCAATGTCGGCCCAAATTTACAATTAAATTTCCAATATGGATCTAAACATCGTCGGCCAAAACAATGATGCAACCCAAAACAATATTCAAGAGCGTGCCAAACATTCAAATTTAACTTTTCAAGGATCCACAACATGTTACCACCATCATGTCGGCCAGGAACATGAAAACCCAAATGTGCACAAGAAAATCTTCAACCACGAGCACACCGAACAATGTGGACATACTACAAAGATAGAGAACAATCTAGAGACATCCAAGAACACCAAGAAACAATAGAGAAACATCCACAGCAACTAGAATTACCAGAATCACACAATCTTCACTCAGGAACACTAACAGAGACCATAGAAATACTGTCAAACCACAACACGATCAAATCTATACACAGACCTCTGAAACTTTCGATAGATGATCTAGATACTCTCAAGAATAAACCCTTTAGTCCACAGCAGTTGATCTTCAATGTACAGAACAAGATTCCTTCATGACCTACACAGTTCCATTGGGAACCTAGAACACTTTCTTTTACAATTTTCTCAATATCCTCAACATATACAGTCTCTAATGTATTGAAGGCTAATAGTGTTGACATCAATGACAACCACATATCAGCAACACATCCACATCATCCAACAATAGTTGCATTCCGGAAGCAAATCCTTGAAGTACTAGACTTGCGAATTGAAACCTTCAAAATAACACTAGAACCGTTAGATGTTCATAAATCAATGGTTGAGATTTTAATTATTATTTTGTTTTAAAAATGTTAAATGTGGCTTTTTAAACTAATAGTAATTATCAACATATAGTTCTGATCATAAGTGAGTGAAATTTATTGTGACTTATTAGTGGACATTGATAATGATTAAGGTAAAATGGTCACATTTGTTAAATTTACCCAGATTTATGGATTGAAGGACATTGAGACATAACAGATGATGATAATTTTGATTACTGACAATTGATAACCTGTCACATCTGATATTTAATGACTGATGGATTTAGGTTTGTGTAACTACTTATTACTAGTCAGTAGTAACTATACACAACCTCACACGTGACACGTGTAAGGTGTACAAGGGACCAGGCTGGTAGTGGCACTTTTGGCCCATAAATAAGGATAGTGAACACAACTAAAATCATTCGTTTAATTGTCATAAGGTTTTTCATTTTGTAGGGTTAATAACTTAATAATGATTCAGGAAGAAGATGATGTGGTATTATTGGGGATGCTCTAAATTCTACTGCCTCCAGTTATGTAGTTACAGAGTAAAAGACCAATTTCCTTCAA
Source organism: Sequoia sempervirens (assembly GCA_007258455.2). Taxonomy (NCBI): domain Eukaryota; kingdom Viridiplantae; phylum Streptophyta; class Pinopsida; order Cupressales; family Cupressaceae; genus Sequoia; species Sequoia sempervirens. Next base: position 355,722,114 of record VDFB02353493.1, read on the forward strand.
GTTCAGAATGGGTGGAATTGGAAAGAAGTTGATTTGGTTTACCTAACTTCTCAAACAGGTTTTGAACCAGGATGACGAGCTCTGATGGACAGAAGTGCTATCCTGATGCATGGAGGATGCCAATAGAAGATGGGAGCAGTTTTACTACCCCTCATCATTTGCATGGTTGGTCAGGAGAGTCCCTTGTATTTATTTTGAGACACCATGGCCTACCAGGCAAGCCCCATGCATTTATTTTAAGTGCTCATCTTCTGCATGGGGGCAATTTTACAACCCCTCATCTTCTGCATGAGTCTAGTTTTGAAAGGGGCTAATTACATTTTGTATCTTCACAGCTCCCATTTCCCCACTTTGATTGGGCCCCCTTTGGTTATAGAACATTTGATATATGGTTGTAGTTGCATTTCGAAATGAAATGCACAGAGTGCTACGCTTACGAACTTAAACCTTCGAAATCGCCCTATAACCGTTAGATTAACAAAGATCAACGGTTTACAATTTACTTTCAATGCAGGAGTAAATCATTAATGGCTTGTTTTAAAAGTTGTCAACCATGTACATTGTACTACCTAATTGTGTATTGTGTAGTCCATAAGTAACGATTAGATGTTTCGGTGTCATTCAATTTGTTCATTGCAGTGCACCACCCTTTTCTGGGTTCCGCAGTTCCACTTCCAACAAAGCCATTCCAGTAACCTAGTTTCAACTTCAAGAATCAAAATTCAAAATCCACGTAAGTTAAAGAATTCACGTGGCTACGTTTCATCGCTTGACGTTTCTTAAAATCTTATTTTGTCAAACTTTGAAGTTTAGGTTTAGGGTTAAGAGGCTTCAAAATTAAGAAAAATTAAGGACTAATAGGGAATTCAAAAATTTCATATTGTTGATTGTATCAGCATGTCTACCACCAGTACCACTAGAGCAATGTCGAATAAAAAAATACATTATGCAAAATTGCTTAAAACCCTAGGTTTCACTAATGAATACCATGATATTTATGATCCTGAAACCTATGGTAGGCGTACCTCAGAACTTAGATTTTAATCTGAGAATAAGGCTACAAAGCAAATGCAATTACAAGTTAATAGTATCAATGCACCATGGGTAACTGGATTAGGGCGCATGATGTTACATGAGGTTTTCCCTTGCCCAGAATTTATCATGGTTTGTGCCCTAAATTATGATGATAGCAAAAGAGAAATTGTTAATAAAGATAGCAAAGAAGAATTGTTATCCATTAATGCAAAAGAACTTGAAAAAAATTTGGCCTTGGGGTTTACAACCGAAGAATTTGGAAATGTCCACATTGACCTAGAAAAGCTTGCTAGTGATTATGAAGCAGTGGATGAAATGGAGAAAAATTCTTTCTTAAATAGAATAGTTCAGGATAGAAACAAATTGTAAGGTGATCATAAGCCTCCTTATGATTTGAATATTTTTAAACCATGGGTTAAGGATACTATTTCCATGCTAGCATTTTTCCTTAGGATCGATAGCACTGTATGGGTGCATGCCTCCTTGAAATGGTGTATAATATCCATTATGGTGCGTTCCACATGCCAAATATAAATTTATTGAGCACATTGTAGAATACATGCATAAACAATTTTTAATGATTAAAGGAGGTTCCACCAAGACATTTAGGTTCACAACCTACTTGTGTTATCTTTTTCTATTCAAATTCAGAGGAATGTTTTAGACCAACAAGCTTCAGATTCAGCCCTATGGTAATAGTAATCCTGAGCAAAAGAAAATGGCTCAAGTATATGAATGGACCACTGTTATAAGGTTGCATGATTCTTGAAGGAACTACAGTCATTTTGTAGACTACTTTTTGGCTCCATTGCATCAAGCAATTACAAATACTCCAATGCCTAGATTTCCTATGTCATGTAGAAACTGCATTCAACTAGGAAAAGAAATACAATTGGTTGATTGGTACTGAATGGAAGAATATTTTGTGCTAAGATTTTATGGATCGGAAGTACAACCATACAAACTTCCAATACATGTGATAGAAAGGGTTTTTGCTTTGGAATATGTAAGGAAGATGCAGAGTACTGATGAAAGACACTTTAGCGATCAGGGGAAGAAGACCTTATTTCCTTCTTTACCTTTTTCATGTGGAGGGATGACATTCGAGAGAAAATCATTTAGTGTGGCACATGATCTTTTGAATTTTTTTGATTTTGATGCTATCTCACATCAAGTAAATATGATCCATATGTGACACCATTAAATCAATGATTGTGCTCAATAAGAATGTTGGAAGTAGAGTTCAACATCAAAGTAAACCCTTGCTTGAAAACTTGAGAAACAAGGATTCTTGGGATGAGGTCAAAGTAGCAATGGAGAAAAGTGTTGCTAAGAATGGTATTTCTTTTGAACAATTATTAGCATAAATTATGGCATTGCATCGAAAGACAATTAGGAGGTACAACACTTTTTATGAAAAAAGTCATAAACCATCTAGTAGAGTAAAAATGCCAAATTCTCTAGAGAAGGAAGTTACAGAAAAAAATTGGTCACGATCAAAAATTACTACCTTTTGGTCTATGAGGAAGGAGCTAGGTGATCCGAGAGCTCTTGCAGAGTATGGAGATAACGAAGAAGATCTTGAGTTTAGCAAATTATGGAATATAGAGCATCTGAATGAACAAAGTGATGATGATAGGGAAGAAGAAAGCCATGTCAATTTCAAACTTGGTTTAAGTGAGGCCACAAAAGAATCATTTACTACAAGAGCAGCCATAGCTGAAAAAATGGGCTATGAAGGTGGTGGTTTGGGGTCCCAAGGACAAGGAATTCCTATAGTAATAGATGTACAACATAGAAAACCAGTTGATAAATTTGTCCTTGGAGCTGATAAAGTAGACCAAGGGAAAACAAGTAGAGCTGAAACAATTCAATTTGTTAGAGCTTCAAATCCTCGTCCTCATGGTCAGACACAATCACAACTAGGACATGCCCATGGTGGAGGGCTTAGTGCAACTGGCACTGCCTCTAGTGGTGATGGTATGGGTAGTAGTACTAGTAGTGGTCAACATGTCCTACAATAGCAAATTACACACAAGAGGACAACAACACAATATACCATTGAAACACTAGGTGATCAAGGCATACAGAAGAGGCAAACAATTTTGACAGGTCCAACTCCAAGTCACACTACCAGTGGATCCATCACAAAGGAGTTATTTCCAAGCACTCTCCCAATGCTAGTTAGTCTGGCTATGACATCATTAGCAACTGAAAGTACTCCTATTCCTTCGCCATTCAAGCATTCCATTGTTCCTACATCCCCAGGTTTTGATTACATTGAAGAGTTTAAAAAGAAATCAAAATTGAATAAAAAAGAAAAGAAGCAATTGATGGAGGGTGTGTTTGCTCTAACTTCAGAGCCTGCAACAACCATGGTATTACCCACATTTGACACAAGTAAAGAAATCATGGAGTACACAATTCTTGTTCCCACAGTTCAAAACAAACCAGCAAATTAGATGGCTCCATTTGAATTCGAGGTGAACAGTTTTCAATTAGATTTTTCTAGACTCGAAAATACTGACAAAATTAATGTATCAAAGAAGAATAATGAATTGGTGTACACATCATTGCTAAAGCAAGATAGAGAGAAAAAAAGGTTGCAAACTCAAATTGAAAAGTTACAAAAGGCACCTAGCAAATGAGAAAGCAAAGAGGAAAGCAAGTAGATAACAAGAGCAATGAATTAGAAAAAAGAATTAAAAAATTTGCCTCTACATTAACAAGCAAAGAGGATAAGTAGAATGAGACTGCAGTGAATGAATTGAAGCAAAGGCTAGATGAGAGCAACAAGAAATATGATGAGGAAAAATCCACTTCAGAAAAATTAAGACTAAGCATTGCAAATGGAAATGCACAGTGGGAACAAAAATTGGAGAAGGAGAGAAAAAGAAATGAAAGATTGGAGGTAGAGTTGATGGAAGCAAAAAATGAAATTAAGTCTTGTCAAAATAAGTTATCTACATTTTGTAGAGAAACAATGAGGCATATGAAACAAAAGATCTGGGATGAAATTATGCAGGGGATTGATCATTTGTGTGGCATGTTTTAATTGATTGATGTTATCAGACAACATCATAAAAAGCTCAACAAATATTTAATGGAGAACAAAAATGTGCTGGCATTAGAGAAATCAGCAAATCAAATTCAACAAATAGTCTACAAAGCCAGTGATAATGTTTTGAAATCAAAAGGGATTACTAATCGGCTTGCTACATCAATGACATTGTCATCTGTCATTGAAAAGTGTTTGACAATGTGTGAAATAGAGAAATATTTGCATTTGGCTGCAGACAAGTTAAAGAAGGTGGATGAAAAGTTAAGGAACTTCACAGAGCTTGGTTTACCAGAGGCTTTTGACACAAATGAGCGATTTGTTGGAAAGAATGGTTTCAAAAAGAAGATGGAGGATTAAAGGAAGATTGATTTGGACTAGTTTCCTTAGAACCGAGATGTGGTGACCTATTTGGATTCCATCAAACCATTGCTAACCCTGAATGCAAATTTGACTAAAGAATCCAAGACAGGTTCCAATTTGAATCATGAATTGTTAACAAATCTTCAATTCAAACAACATCAGTTAGAACAAATGAAAATTACAACACCTGAAGAGTGGAAGTTGCTAGAAAAGGTGATGCAGTGATTTAATTTTTGATAATATGAGTTTCCAAGTTCTAACTCAACTCTGTGCAGAGTTGTCTTTGAGCAAGATTTTTCATTGCCAATGCCTCTATGTATTCCTTCATGTGATAATCAATTTAAAAGCTCAAATTCAGACTTCAATAATGTGTTGATTTCAATTATTTGTATTATTTATTATATCATTTGAAGAAAAATTCTGGTAGTGGTTTCAACTTCTAGATACACTTTAAACAATTGTTGTTCATTGTTGTATATGCTACTAATACTATTTTTAATACGTTATTAATCTAATAAGCATTGATTTGAGTGATGAGTCGCTGAGCACATGCTCAAGTTTTACTTTTAACACAATTAAAATATGAACTATAAGGTGATTTTAATTCCAGGCATCCATAATCTTAGTGAGATTGCATTACAATTCACACATCAATACTCAATCTCCATGACTACTTAGCATATCCACTAAACATTTATATAAATTCATGTCATGGATTATCTATTATTGGAATTAGAATGATGGATTTTTGGTTAGTTTCATTGTTGTGGTTACTATCACTCAAAGTTGCGGTTTTGGTGTTTTTCCTAACCTTAGTCGCTAGTCCTCAGAGTTTTATAACGTTGTTGCAAAGCTCTAAATTTTCATAACTCCCTAATTCCCCAACATGGTTGATTTCACTTTGTTGAGTTACAAGTCTTTCTTGGTCATCTTTCTAGTCGGTGGGTTGGAGGTTTGGAAAAATTTGAAACTTTAGACTTTGGTTCTAAGGTTCCAAGTTTCAGCGATCGCCGACCACGTGACATTATGGACTTATCTTTCCTTAACCTTTCAAAGGTGTCGTCATCTGACACCTCATTGAATGCTATGTACAGACTAATGTAAAATATAAAATATAACAATTTCATGGAATACAACATAAAATATCATCAACTATAGTTTGACTTTGGAATATGATTCATGAAGTGCAATATAAAATAAAATATCATGAAGTGCAATTATTCACAATTTCATTGAATACAATATAAAATATCATCAACTATGTAGTATGGAACAATGGAATCTGATCCTAGGATCCATGAAGTGCAATATAAATACCTAAAAGCTGTTAATTCTCTTCCATTTCCCAAACGGACTCGGGGTCCTCAAACTGGCGTTCATCATCAGATAAAGTAAAAGAGTCATCTTGAATTTGATTCCAACTCTGCTCTTCATTTTCTTCGGCCTGTGTCTCAAATTCAACATTCATTGTGTCATTTTTGTCAATGTCATCTGTCTGAGTCCCATTGCCACTGCTAGTGCCACCAGTACCAACCTTCGAAATTGGAGTGTTGCACAACCCGGTCCCTCTTCTTTCACATGTAGACCTCTAGATTGCGAGTGCTCAAAGGAAATTTTTTGACATTATACGCAATTCCTTTCATCCTCAAGCAATTTTCCAAATTCTTGTCTAGTTTGTTTCGTAACTTTGATTTCAAAAACCCCAATGTACTGAAAACTCTCTCATCCTCCACCAACCCCAATATCATTGTTTGACATAAATCAGCAAGTTTGAAATATTCTAATATCGAACCACGCAATATTTCACTCTAACCTAAGGTTGTCCAAACCTTTTTTATTGATCCCAGTTCAAAGGCCTTGTCCTTTCCCATGGATTTATACTGGTCCTTCATAGCTATTGCAAAACTACTACATTGTTTTCTAAGCTTAGCTTCATCTAAAATTCCTTCTATTTTCTGCTCATTGTATGTTACAGTTTTGAAAATTGTTCAATCAAGTTTTTTTACCTGAGCATGAAAATATTTTGGGTTATCTCGGTTTGCCCAAAATTGAGGATACACAATACTCATGGCTTCAAGTATTTCATGTCAAGGGAATCTTTCACAAATCTCTAAGGAAAGAGATTTTGCAATTTCCTTCAAATTATCACCAACAGATTTAACGATGCCTTTAAAATCTTCCCCGTTAACAGCTACTTCTCTACTAGAGCGCCTAGTTGTCTTACATTGGTACATTTGTATCTCATATCCACATACAAGGATACATAAGTGCCTGCTTGCATTAAAATGTAAATAATTATCAGGATCATTCAAATCAGTAATTTTTTGCCACATGAAATAATTTGCGCCATCTTGTGTTAGATCTAGATATAGATGATTGAGGGCCAAGCATGTATGTTTACGTAGATTGGCATATTCATTAATATACATAGTTTTGTCTTGGGATTTCTTCACAAGCTCGTTCATCACATCCAGCATGGGGAGAAGACTAGTTCAAGTCAAGAGTGTCTCTATGTCACTTAACCTATGTAAGAGGTCAGGAGCTTTTCCTACTGTGCTGCGATTTTCGTACATCACTCCAATCAAGGATTGATATTCTGAAAGAACTCGTTGCACTGGTCCATGCAGGGAGATCCATCTGGTATCGACATCCTTGAGAAGCTTGTTTCCTAGTGTTGTTCCCTCAGGAAAATTTTGAAATTCTATGAAATGTTTAGGACTTCGGCTGAAGAATGTGTGGATCTCGCAGACTAGATTTTTGACTTTTGATACTGTAGGAAACTTGCTTACAATTTTGAAAGCTAAATTCATTATGTGGGCCATGCAGTGAATGCCAAGCATGTATGGTGCACAAGTACTTTGTAACTTTGTGCAAACACCGGTCCTTTGACCTTGCATCACTGCAGCTCCATCAGCTCCTACACACACCAACTTTTTTGCAATTGTCAACTCATCCATACCTGCAATTTCATTCAAAGATTTCTTGACTAGTTCAAATATATTTTGTGATGTTGAATTGTCCTTCATTTTATGAACACAGAGAAGATGAGTTTGGCGAACATGTTGTTGTAAAGTATACAAATGCATACAGACCCAAGAAGTATTGTCTACCGTAGTAACTTCATCTAAAGATAATGCTACTTTATCTTTTAAATCTTCCTTTTCCACTACAGCAAGACAGTTTGCCCATTCCCATCCAGCATTTACTGACCAATGTGAGTAGGGATAGTGAGGAACATTCAAATAAGATAACAAACTAGAATATTCTGGGTAGTCTGTCTTAGGACGCCCTCTAGACAAAATATGAAAAACAACACTCATCTGAACAGTTTTTGACAGATTTATTGTTTCCATTGCTTTTCCAAATTGAGCCTCAAGTGTACCTTTACATGCAACAATGTTTGACATTCTTTTTCATGCTCTTCATAATCCACGGCATACCTAACATGAAGACATTCTTCCTTTGATTTCCATCGTACGACTGATTCTTCCTTTTCGTCTATGATTTTTTTTCATAAATTTACCGATATGCTTTTCTATAGTGTCAATCTTTAGCTGCAACATCTTGGCTCTTCCACATTTCCAACTACAAATCTTAAATTTGGCCAATGTTTTCTTTTCAATATCGCTTGCATTGCCAATCCCCACTAGTACCATGAATGGGTACTTTGACAACCAACCAAGTTGAAAACTCCTTGTCATTTCCCACTCGCGCCCCCTTTTTGGTTTATTTTTCCTTTTCTTGCTAACAACATCATCATCCTCATCCAAGTCAATTATCTCATTCTGGCTAACTAGGCCCAGGGTATCCCTTAGAACATCTTTTGTGGTATTGTCATCATGATTTGATACATTTTGATTTAAATCAATGACAATCTCAACTTGACCTTCTGGTGGTGGTGAGGTATTGTGAATGCTACCAATATTTGGTGGAAGAGTTGATGATGTAGCTCCATCTTGACTTGATGGATCAGAAGCTTTGGAAATTCCAAAGTAAGACTATATGGTATGTCTAAGTTTTTGGCGTTTTGATGGCCTCCCAATCTCTTCACCACCCTAAGGACCGGCAGGAGCCTTACCACCTTGAGCAGTGAAAGGAGTCTCTTCACCACCCTGAGGAGTGATAGGAGCCTTACCCTTGCTACTCGAGTCGCTCGACATATTGATCTCTTATTCGCTCGACATATTCATCTCTCACTTCGAATAAAAACTGGAAAAAAATGTCTTCTTGTTTAAGGACAGAGAATAATAATATAGATCCCATTCCCTACTCAATATCATCTTTAAGACTGAAGCAAGAATGGAAAAGAGATAAAGAAAACTTATTATTATAACTAATAACACTATGAAGAAATGATCACTCACCTTTAAGTCTACATTTTCGGCTTTCACTGACTTCTAAATCGAGAAGTAGAACCTCACTCCTCATAACCGAACAAAATGTGTAAGAATAAATGACACTTTCGATTGTATTTATTTATGTTCAAGGAATGGATTAGTAATATTCCTTTCAGTTACTTATCAAAGATTGTGTGAATGGCAATGCAATAGGAATTTATAAGTAGTGTGATAATTGTTGTTCTTTAAAAATGATGTAGAATCACATATCAAATTCAATACCATGGAATAAAATATAAAAAAAATGACTTTTCCTAAACTTAGTCACTAGTCCTCAGAGTTTTATAAACTTGTCGCAGAGTTCTAAATTTTTATAACTTCGCGATTCCCTACTTGGTTGACGGTTCACTTTGTTGAGTTGCAAGTCTTTCTTGGTCATCTTTCTACTCGGTGGGTCGGAGGTTTCGAAAACTTTGAAACTTCATACTTTGGTTGTAAGGTTCACTTTGTTGAAGCAAGAATGGAAAAGAGATAAAGAAAACTTATTATTATAACTAATAACACTATGAAGAAATGATCACTCACCTTTTAAGTCTACGTTTTCGGCTTTCATTGACTTCCAAATCGAGAAGTAGAACCTCAGAACCGAACAAAATGTGTAAGAATAAATGACACTTTTGATTGTATTTATATCAATCCATGATTCCATATTTGATGAATTCCATGGGATTTTTAAATGGTATATTAAAAATTTGGCGAATCCCGTGTGAGTCAAGCCTAGAACATTTCAGGTGGGTGATTTAGTCCTAAAAGAGAATCCATGTAATCAACAAGATCGAGAGAAGAAGGGGAAATTTGAACTAAACTAGCTAGGTCCCTTTTTCATTGTGTCAATCTTCAGATCAGGAGAATATCAGTTGTCCACATCAGAAGGGGATTTGTTTGATGAACCCCTCAACAACTTGCATCTCAAGAAATTCTACACCTAAATCATTCAGTGCATCAGAAAAAGTCTTGGAAAAATACCAAAAACATCAGAAAATGTCCTAAAAAAATGGTTGCCTTGATGAAAACCTAGAAAACAGGCAACATGGTAACAATAAAAAAAATCAGAAAAATCCAAAAATCCAAAAAAAAATACAAAAATACAAAAAATGTGAAAAATCAAAAAATGTGAAAAAGTGCAATAAAAGCAAGTAGTGAAAACCTAGCAACAAGCACTATTTGTGACAGGTTAGCTTTTCCATAAATTTGAGCATGTCGACCATTCACTTTCTCCATTCGCTTTTTCCATCCATCTGCCTATCCTTGGAAAGCACCATGTACATATCTTGACATCGTGGTCGTGTCTCACCCTAGACTAGGGGAAAAATCCTAAACTCACTGGGGGCAATAAACTTTGAGCTTGAACCAATAGACAAACAACAGTAGTACAACACAACTCAAAACAATGATCATGGTGCAACTCAACATTGAACATCAATCATCATCGGAAACGCATCGAACATCCAAGTCAAAACAGCCAAATCAAACCAAAAGCAAACTTCAAATGGAGGATGTTGCTTCTGAATCATGGGTCTATCATGTTAAACACGAATGTTCAATTGTTATACTTTGGTTTTTTTATCATATCTCTGGAGTCCCTCGATGATGTATCAAACTAGAGGAGCCAGGAAGGAGTATGATTTTTCTTTTTTTGTTGTCTATGATCATTATTACTGTGCAAATTGTCAATGGGACGTGCTCTACAAAGTATCACTAATGACATTCCAAATTTGCATAGGAAAATGGTTAACTCTTGTTTGTTTACGCAAGCAATACTCAGGTCATCTCAGTTTAATTATACCTAGATGCTTGCGTTAACTTGCACTATCAAACATCTTGAAAGTAGTACTCAAGTCATCATGCTCTAAATATGCCATCGATGCTTGTACTCACTTTCAACATTTTAAAGGACCAATGATAATAAAAAGCATGACAAATTGGGTCTTACAAATAAAAAAACTTTTGAATATGAGATATGCATGAGTAGATTGCATCCATGTTAGTTTTCACCTGTATCTATAGAGTTTCCAAAGCAATGACAATTTCATAAAGATGTTATCTCTATTATCAATGGATTGAGTACATTTGACATTAACCAAAAACACATCATTCTCATTTAGTTGCACATCAGTTACATCATCATTTGCATCAATTAGAAAACATTCTCATTTATTTGCACATTAGTTGCATCATCATTTGCATACATTAGAAAATATTATCACATCATTCATCCATCCTTGCATCACATCATAATATTTGCATTAGAAAACACAAAAAGATGTGCATTACATCTCATTTACATAATCAAAATCATTTCATATAGGGGTTCACTAAGCTTAAATGAGTGAGTCTCTTCAGATTCCCAAAAGAATTGGGAAATATGTCAGGTTTTGTGAAGCTTAACTTAACAAAGAATCAACTGACGACAACCTTCCCATGACTCTTGGAAGTTGGATAGATTCACTCATTTAAGCTTAAGACCCTAGAAGTTTAGAAGCATTGCATAATCATTTGCATCACATAATTATATCATTACAAAACATCATACATTATACATATAATCATTACATCCCATTCTCATTACATCCATACATAATCAATATGAACATCACATATCATCACATCTCATTAGCATAATCAAATACATCTTACATAGTATAACATATCATTTGCATAAATCCATAAAGCATATCACATGATCACACATTATCATATCATTCTTGCATACATCACATAATCATCACATAGCATAAAATATCATTTGCATAAAACCATAAAGCATATAGGATCATCCATCATCATCACATAGACATCATAATCAGATAGAATTAAGTACCATCATACAATCATTTCATCTAACATTCATCCATTCATGACATCATTTATTTGCATCAGAAAAGAACAAAAACATCACATACATTTCATAACATTGGCATAATAGGATCCATCACACACATCATATTTGAATCATTCATAAATCATCATAGAATCATAACACATCAGTTACATCATCATTTGCATCGATAGCATATCATCATCATAAACATAGAAATTAAATGCAACCATAGCATATCATCTCGTCAGGACCATCATCATAACATGTAAATTAAATGGATCAAAACCATCCATCATCACATACATCATAGATCATAACCATCACCGCATATCATATAACCTCAAAATCATAATGTCAAATTGTACAAGGATATCCAAAGGTATGAAAAGATACATCAATATCAAAAATGGCAGTGTATCATAAATTTTGACAACAAGAAGAATATCATCAATGTCTCAACTAAATAAAGAGTGTATACATGTCCAAGAATACATCAGAAAATCATAAATCGGAGCTATGTTGTGCTCCCCCCAGATGGTGTTGGCATCCTAGGACTAGTACCTCCCCCTCCACCTGATGAACCCGTACCAGGATCTCTTTGATCTCTAGGCAATGGTTGCATGACACTCACGCTAACAATCCAAGGCTGAGACCTCCCTGATCGAGACTGGGCAAAACTCTCCCGCCGCTCTAGAGGAACCACATCATGATACTGACCTCTGTAGAACTCGGCCTCGTGTCCAGAATGATGAGCCTCTTTGAAATAATCTGAGGTACCAACAACTGTCGCAGCCTGCTATAGCCTCTCAATGATGAACTCGGCCTACTCCGCCTGCCATCTCAAGGCATCCCACTCGGCAGTCAATGTCGCAATCTGCCCCTACACCTGTCCCTAAGCTTGTAACCGTGCAAGTTGTCCCTATACCTGTTGCACCTACTTCCTAGTAGCATCTCTCTCAACCATCAGAGTTTATACCTGCCCCTGTGTCTGTACAAGAAGAGCATGTACCTACTCTAGCTGACCCTATAAGGTCTTGACCTGTACCTAGAGTGCAATAATCTATGTCTACTATTGTGGTAAGGGTAGCTGAACCTCCACATGTCGCCTCTTGCGAGGCACTCTCATCCCACCAACATTTGGCCCTAGACCTCCACCATCATCACCATCATCTCTCCCATCACTCTCCTAATCATCACCGTCATTGTTGCTATCCTCCCCCTCCTCACCCTGCTCCTCCTTCGCTTCCTCTCTTCGTCGCCTTTGCCCATGACCTCCTGCCTCCCCCTCTGCTAACAATGGTGCAGGCTCATCTGGAATCATGATCTGTGAGAACGGATGCGTAAGCATATACATGGCATAATATGTTGATATCGGCACATCGGTGATCTCTGGATGCACCTCCCAAACGATGGTTGGTAATGCATGGTAGTGCTCGACAACTACATCATAAGACAAACACGGCCCCCACTCTGTCACATCCTGTCATCACTGTGCATAATGGGCTACCCCTTGGGGTATGGGTTGAACCCAGCCATACTGTCTCAGGACTCTCAATAACATGAAACTCTTGATGATGAAGTGAGTCCAACCAATTAGATATATCAATTGAAATAAATACGACAGCTCTATGTCATCCTCAGGCCACTACTCACAATCAATGTAGGGCCTCCACACAACAACCTCCAAATCACCCAGCGCTCTCCTCCAATACTCCAACTTGCCCAGCCTAGGCTGAGTAAGTCGAACTACATAGATGTAAACATAGGGCCTCATGGCTGGCCTCTATCTATCTCCCACAGGCCTACTGACTACAATATGCTCCCAAGCCCAGACCTAGAGCAATGTGACCCCCACAGATAAACTGGCCCCTCGAAAGTAGACCAACTGGTGCAGATCATGATAAAGATGGGCTAACATACAGCAACCCCATGCATATCACAATCATGCTCTCTAAGATCCTTCCCCATCCAATTGAGAGTCCCTTTGACCTACGGTAAGGACAAAGGAACCCTCCAATGAAACTAGCTAATACATAAGGCAATGTGACGTATGCATCAACCATGTCCCTCCATGGAATCTCGTAACCACTTATCGTATCATCCTAGAAAACTCGTCGTAGCGCATCGGTCCCTCCCTGCTCATGTGCATCATATATGACCAACTCTCCCACCACAGGAATCCGCAGAATCCAGTATACATCCTCAGGAGTCACCATGATCTCACCAATGGGAAAATGGAAAGTGTTATGCTCACTGTGCCATCTCTCAGCTAAGGTTGTCAATAACCCCCTATTGATCCTGATTTAGGGCATATCGATGAGAAAGGACAACCCACATCATGTAATAATAGTTGTCTCTGGCTGTGTCAAATGGAAAATTAGATCCCAAGTCATCAGGAATTGCTCTCTGATCTATAAACTAGTCAAAGGCTCCTATCAACACAAAATCGCAAGTCAGTCCATCAATAAACCAACATCAACCGACATCAATCAATCAACCTATCAATCTAATTAGCTCTGGTGAGACTTTGATCAAATCTCGTGAGCATCAAATCAACTCAACATCGCCTATCATGAGGTTTATCAAATCAATCAACTCAACCTCGCCTATCATGAGGTTTATCAAATCAATCAATGCACCTCACCTATCATGAGGTTCATCAATCAAATCAACCTCGCCTATCATGAGGTTTATCAAATCAATCAATGCACCTAACCTATCATGAGGCTCATCCATCAACTCAACCTCACCTATCATGAGGTTTATCAGATCAATCAAACTATAATTGATCCTCGCCTATCATGAGGTCAATTATCATCATCCTATCATTGAATCTCACCTATCATGAGATCAATGGACATCTAACCTGTCAAAATCATCAATCATCATCAAATCACAGACTGATGTGATCAAACATCATTGACTTCAAGGAATTCAATCAAGAAAATCATCAAACTTCACCAATGCGCTAGAATATTCTTTCTATGCGCTAAAAAACCCAATGCGCTAGAGAAATTCATCAATGCACTAAAATAGACCTTCACTGCACCAGATTACTCTATGCGTCGGAACAGAGTCCTGATGCGCCAAAATACCTGATGCGCTATTCTATTTAATCTATGCTCTAATCTAATTTCCCTATGTGCTAGACTACTCTATGCGCTAAAACAATTCATGAATGCGCCACTTCGGGCCATCTATGCGCTACTTTGTCCTATGCACTAAATCATCTATCCTATGCGCTACTTCAGGCACCCTAAGCGCTAATCTAACCTATGTGCTATAACAGTCTATGCATGCGCTATTTCGGCATCCTAATACGCTAAAACATTTTAAAATTGAATTCAAACAAAAAAGGGAGGGAAAAATTAAATGCATGAAATACGAGGTAGTTTTCGGGGTACTCACCGGAGGTCTGTACGCTACTGGGTGGCTGTGCTGCCTTACTCGCTTGAACCGGTGCGTGTGGTAAGGGATCATGATTTTGCTCCAAGTTGCTCAATCACTCTCACTCACAAAGTTCTCAAATTATAAAATGTGCAAATGACCTTTCTAATCAAATTTTTAACCTTTTAAAGGTAAATTAAGTGGCATTTTATGAGGTTGTTTTATTTTTATTTTTCAAAGGGACCTTAATTAATCAGATTATCACCTGTTGGCTTCTACATCATTTTTTGGGAGATAAATCATTTCTGACCATAATATTTAGAGATCATCATCAAATCATCGAAAAATTATCAAAATTTTCAAAAAAAATAAAAAGATCACCGATTTATCTCCCGAGGGGGCATATATCTGTCAATATCTGAAAATCAACGTTTGGGGCATCGAAAAAAAATTCTCGGCATCGGTATCAAATTTTTCTTTGAAGCAACGTGTAAACACATTACTTCAAAGAGGGGAAAAATGTATACACCTAAAATCGGTCATGACATCTAATTAATTAAATACTAGTTATTTGATTAATATTCGACTACGTATAAATAAATTCTCAATTTATTTATATTGTTCACCCTTTTCTAATTCTCCAAATCTAAAATCATATTCTTCTAATTTAATTAAGTAAACAAATTTCCATAAGCTTGTTTTATTTAATTAAGTTTCACTAATCTCGATTAGGAATTCAAGCACATGTCTACAAATTTTTGTGCCACCTCACCAAGGTCACATGAAAATAAATAATTCTAATTTTTAAATTAGAATTATTTTCAAATACATGGCTTATTCCTCACACATTTCTTCAACCAATTTTCAAACACATGGTCTTTTCTTCCCACACTTGATTCTTCCATCCATTTGGCATGTTGCCTATTGGTCAAGAGATTCCTCAATCCATTTGGCATGTTGTCTTTGTTCAAGGGGACAATTTATTGATTCTCTTCATCTCCACCGTTCATCCTTCTTGTTTGAATCTGGACTGTCGATCATTTCCACCTCACAAGATGCTTGGAAAAGGCTATAAATACAACCCTTTGGCATTGTATTTTGCATCCACATTTGAGTAGAATTATCATGCAAGAACATCATTTGAGCATTGGAGCATTTTGGAGTCTTATAGTTACATTTCATATCATGTTTTGCATCATAGTTAAATCTTAGAATAATACTTTGCTTCATAGTTGCATTTTATGTCATCCTTTGCATCATAGTTGCATTTTAGATTAGCATATTCATAGTTAGTATTTGAGCATATAGAGTATCATTCTAGTGCAATACCATAGTATCTACCTCGAATCATCTAACACCATCATCCATTCATCATAGTATCCATTATCCTTTCCATCAAATAGTTTCATGTAGGAACATAGTTGGCTTGCATGTTAAATATTATCTCATTTCGTTAGTCATTTTAACAACCATAGTGCACAAAGAAATCTGAGGGCCAAATGGTTTAATAAATCCTTGGGAATAGAGGACAATGAGATGTTCTTAAAAGATTTGTTTAACTACAAAGTAGAGTAGTTTACTTATTTCAAATCTTTGATATAATTTGTTTCATTAAGGTTTGTGTTGATTTATTAATAATTTCTACATTTCACACACACACATATATAGCTAAAAAATCCCACCACCTGGTGGGCCAGTAACAAAAAAGATTTTGTATCTCGAGCAATGATGCTTGCAGCAATGATTTCCTTTGGTCATTGCAACAAAAAAGATTCGGGCCATTGAACATGGTTGTTCCCCAGCCAGATACATCCCCTACGAATGATGGCAGTGGTCCCACAAAAACCCTATGCAAAAAAATGTCATTCAATCATGCAGTCAGTTAAGACACGTGGTAGCTTGGTGGTGCACGCAATTCACTCTTGTCTTCCCTTTGATGAAGTCCCCATGAAAGAGACACGTGGTAATAGGTCAAGGCCTGCTCGTTTATTCCTCCTTTCATTGAAAGACTGCACAATTAAGACACGTGGAGGCATTCTTTACTATTGGTGCCGACTGTGGGGTTTGCCAAAAAATGTATGCGGATGAAAGCTACATAGCACGCGGATGGGGCCCGACTAAAAAGTAAAGAGAAGCAGCCTTTATGCGCCTATGGTGACGACATGTGGAAGCATGGTGGGAGCCGATAGAAGAGTGAAGGAATCAATTGCTACGAGGAGAATCTGGCAGACATGTGGCAACAACGGATCAAACTCTTCAAAAAGGGGTCTGATGATGTTCAAATAATTGAGGTGCGGGCCAGTACTTAGCAAAAATTAAAACCACCCGAAGGGAGCTCGAGGAATTTAACATTCACAACTTTTGGCGACTACCAGGAGAATTTCGCCTACAAAACAAGGAACCCAAAAATTTCTCTAGCTTGTAAACTAGAGTCCCATCCATAGGGCGACAGAGTTAGAGCTTAGAGAGAGCAGCCTGCAAAGGCAACCAATCAACCTCGAATGGTGTTGATATCTCATGCAGATTCTCTTACGCTCTGCTCAGATCGAGCATTTCCTTGTAAGGAAACATTGCGAATATCCTGGCCCTGAACTCAAGCTGGAAGAGAAACCATGTAATCTGATGAGTGACACCTTCAATATTTGTTGTAATAAGGGGTTGGCTGAAGCTCTAGAAAGCAAATGTATCTTCCTGCTTTTCTTCTATCTTTGTCGCAATCTGCTCTGTAGTAGCCATCGAGTCATTAGAAATAAATGGGGAGGGTAAGCCCATCTAGGTTAGTTGGGAGAACCTAGCCCATATGCTATTCATAGTTCGGTCTAGTTTGGTAGCGCACTCACTAGCATGGAGGATAGCTGAGTGGCAGTTGATGAACCTGTTCATTATTTTGGTAGCAACCATCTGATCCCCGATTCCTGTCCTTGTTAAGTCCTCATCTGAGACCATGTAAAGCCTATCTAGTAAATTTTTTGCCTCAAGAAACCTCTCTACAATGATCTGCGGGAACTTCTCAATCACTCCATGAACTTCCCTGCCCAAGGTCATCACCTTTGCCATAAATTTGAGCGTCAGCTAAAGTGTCAGGCAGAAGGCCTTGACCTTATCCCAATATGAAACATATAGCTGTTGAGCCACTAGAGGGAGATCTGGCTGGGTAGCAGGGGGTTGGGGAAGACTCCTTAGAAGGTTAATCTTTGCATCTCTTAAGCTGACATTCTGTGTTAATTCCGCAATCCTTTGGTTTGTGGCCACAAGTTGTCCCTAGATGTTTCTCAATTTTGTGAACCAGTTTTCCTCAGCCTGGCTTTTGTTTGTCGATTCTGCCTCTAAGGAAAGCTTCATCTCTTGGAGTTCCTTCTCCAATTGGGCCTTTTAGTTCTCAAAGTGTGCATTCCTCCCTTGCACTTGTTTCTTAAATTAAGTGTGTTGTCATTCAAACTCCTCACTCTTTTGTTGCATCCCCTGCTCTGCAAAAGCCAACTGGTTTTGATATTCTTGATTTCTCCGTCGCAGCGCATCGACAAGGTTGGGGTTAACAGATTGGAACTTTGCAAGTTCCTCTCAGAGTTTTTTCTACTATGCATGTGCTTCCTGCGCTTTCTCCAATAAGCGTGTAATTCTTGCTTCTCTATCCTTGTCCTTTGCCAACAAGATCTCGACCCTATCCTTCATAAGTTTCAACTCTTCTTCTTTCTTCTTTAGCTGGCAACCAGACTTGAGGAAGTCAATGGTCACCACCCACTGTGTTCCTTCCATGAGCTCAACTTTTTCCTACAACCGAGCTATGCTTAGATCAATTCATGTGGTGAACATGTTGTAATCATCAGGTTGCATTTCCCCCTGTGGTTTGATGACGCTCAGGTACATGGTTGTGAAATGTAGCGATTTGTGAACTTCATTGAAAATAGTATACACCTTTGGCTTTGTCAGCTTCTTGGCATCCTTGGCCTTTCGCTTTTGGATTCTAATAGCACATGCTTCCTTTGTATTATTTCCCTATGCCATAAATTGGGCTAGTGACTGAACTAGCCTGCCTGTGAAAGGTGCACCGAGAGGAAATACGAAAGGGAATGTGAGGGTAGTGGTTCCGGGTAGTTTCTTCTTTAAGAGATCGACTATAAGCAAGGAGAATGGAGGGATATGCCAAATCCTATTTTGTGAGCCAACAGGAAGACTCATCGGGTGTTGCGGCGATAGCAGAGTCATGGTGGATTCCAATTGTTGGATGAACAGGGTTGGAGCCGATTCAGTAGTAGCTAGAGGGGTGTTAGTGGTGGTCACAGATGCAAGGGGTGAAGCGATAGTGGATGCGGAATAGGCAAAGGTGAAAGGTGAAAGGGTCCGCAGAGGAGTCAAAACAAATGGTCCCACCTGGGAGAATTGGGAGAAGCCTCTCGCGACTATTTGGGTAGAAACAAAGAAAGAAGGGCCAACACTTGTAGTGATGGGAAACATAGAGACAACAGGGGACACTAAATATTGTAAAGTAAGAGAAGAGGGAGAAAATATTACTTGTTTTCTGGATGATTGCGGCTCCTGGCTTGTTGTGGGCTCCTACGAACTTTCTCCAGTAACTGCTTTTATGCACTGTCATTTGACAAGCGGGGAGTCTTCCACCTGTACGGTCTCTGACTATTGTTGTGAGGTTGTTCTAGTTCTTTTTATAGTCCAAGTGCGAGTCATCGAGGCCCTTGTACATGATATGTTCACCCGCACGTTTGAAGAGATCTTGATTGGCTACTTCGCCACCTTCTCTTTTTACTGCGTTGGGGTTGTTTGTGTTTCTATTTCCTTCCCCTTTCCCTTCCTGGCATCTGTTCCAGCCTCCTCCGAAGAGAGATCTTTTTCATCACTTGCATTGGAATCAGTATGCACTTCATTCCATAATTTATCAAATCTATCATCTGTCTCCACACTCTGATAAGGGGCATCATAGCATTGGATTTCTTGTCGATAAATCCAAAAATCCTTAATTTTTCCACTCGAGTTTTGATTTCTTGACAACTCATTGTGAAGAGTGGACCCGATGCGAAGCTTCTCATTATACTTCACTAAAGTGAAGTAGCACTTGAGCCATGGTAGCCTACTGTCATCGATTGGAATATGAGCTAGATCAACCAATAGCTCATCCTCGTCCTTTAGTGGGCTATGTTGCTTCTCCCAGTAAGGCCGGGGGCTGTGTGTTACCTTGACATATTCATTTGGTAAGTCATTTTAGAGGTTGTAATTCCATTTGTTGCAAATCCATACCATCCCCAGATGAGCCAGCTTCACCTCTAGCAGCTGATGCATCTTCTTTTTGGCCATTACCATCGTTTTAAAGCTTAGCGAGCAGACAAAAAATCCCCTCTTCTTGGTTGGTCCCCCGCAAAAAGTATAGTCAATAATTGATACCTACTGGAACATTTCAAGGGCCAACACCCAGTTTGTGAAACATGTCAGAAGTCAGAATGGTTCCCCAATAAAGTCGTGCATTCAAATGAATGTGAAATCTTCTCCAACAAACTAGTCACATTTCAGAGTGAAATTATGCATGTATTATGTTTGGGCTATGGTGATCCGATAAAGACCGAGATCTTCACTCAAATATTGAAAAATTAGAGTCAAGAAATAATCTAAAAATGCATAATAATCGTAAGTAGAGGAGAGGAGAGGAGTCCATACAGAAACTGGACTTCTTTTGCCTGATTCATCAAAAATAGCCAACTTCACATGTCTCTTGAAGAAATCAGGGTTCTGATGCAAAAACATATGGGTGAGGAAGGAAGGAAACATGAACCTGTGTTGCATTTTGTAGTCCCTTATTTTCCTTAGCATCTCATCAATGATGAATTGTGTGAATTCATACCAGAAAAAGGCATGTTTCCTACACAACTGAAACCCCAAACCCAACTAAAACTCTTGAACATACTTGTCAGTGTCTAGGTTGCAAACAAATGCCATCATTGAGAAGGCTTCCTACATGTCCATGGCGAAGGCACCATGCGTTACCAGAATCTTTGGTGGCTTTTACTAATCTTCCTTAGGCCTTTGGGTTTGTTTGTTATAAAAATCTAGAGCCTTTTGTATGGTTCTCCATATTTCCTCCCCCTTTGCTAGATTGAATGGCTCTATCATTTTCGCTTTGGAGCTTTGGTCAGGAATGCATAGCATGTTCCAGATAGCTCCTGGACAGATATTAACTTTCAACTCCCAGCCCTCGTGGTGTTGTTGCTTAGGTTGAAATGTTCAATTGCTGCATCGACTAGTTTCGGGCAATAGTGCACAAATGAGACCATATATTGTGGGAGCCCGTTGAACCATAGCTTTTGCGCCAAAGAATTCAGGTCACTAATTCTCTTCATCCTTTCTCAGGCCACCTCCCTCAAAGTCTTAGGGTTCTTTGTGAGGATGATATCATGAATATTATCCCATTCCTCCTTGATTAGGCTCTGGTCTCTGTGGGTCTTTTGCTTTTCTGAGGCCCGTGTGTTTACCCACTCTGGCTTCTCTAGTATCCCAGGCAAAGCGTAAGATACATCTTCTAAGAAATAGGTGGTTGATACTGCACACATAACATCAAACAAGCTTTGTGTTGCCTCTCCTTGTGCTTCTACTTGTACATTTTTTTGAGAACTTTCTACCATTTTCCTTTTGCTGGAGATTTCTACTCAGCTCAAATCTTCTGCAATTTGCTTCAGCTCCATTTGCACTCAACACTCTTGCTCTAGGTAGTGTGCTCAAAAATATTTTTGCAATGTTAGCTTCCTGCATGCAATACTTAGTTATTTCTCTTCTTATGGTAGCCAACAACGCTCATCTTTTAGCATTAAATTTGGCAGGTACCACCAACTCTTTTGCTTGTGCGAAATGAATTACTTGCCATTTTGAAATGACCATAATTCATAATGATGATTTGATAATCATGTTGTACGATGCGATTTCTTTGGAACTTGAGTCGATGATTTGAAGGCAGCTTAGGCGTTCACATGCTTTGGCAATTAATATGCAATAAGTGCTTGAAAAGATATGAGTTCTGCTTTGGAGTTTGGAAAATGCCTGCAACACAACACCTCAGCATCTAGACGTATAGACTACCACCGACGGCTACCACCAACTTATGCTAATTAATTAGCTCTTATTAATCTTGCATGCAACAAATTGTACTAGCAGGTGCAACTGGGTGGGAAATTTGAGTAAGCTCTGGTGCAATTTTCAAGTTGGTACTTGATTAGCATCATGCTTATGGTATGCAAATTACCATGCACATCCTGGCTATTTTTATAAATAGGATCTTAGGGAATAGAAAAATCACACTTAGCAATTTGAGCATAATTGGTAATAAGCAGTTGGCTTAGAATCTATCATTAGGTAGCTGAGTAAAATTTGCATAGAGCTAGACTTAGGCATTTTGTGTAGAGCTAGTATCAGATAGCTGCATAGAATTTTCTACCATGAATACCCCTATTAGGTTAGTCTACAAGAAATCCCAGACGACCTTCCTTGGTGAAATCTTAACTAGGCATCTTAAAATAATGACCAAGAATAAGCATTCACTGGCCAGTGTAGCGATGAAGTGGGTTCTAGGGAGGGACTACATTGAATACGAAGACAAGTACAAAGTTAATACTGATGTATTATCTCACTTTGTTGCTTCCATGCTTGACATTTAGGTTCCCAAGTCGTTGATTCTTCACCTGGTGCTTGAAATATTTCCAAAGAAGTACTTGGGTGGCCTCGGAGAGGTGGTGGCAAATGTTGCATTTGGTATAGGTCTTCCAACGGCGAGCGACCTTCGGAAGTATATTGAAGAAGACGCAGTAGTACCATGGGTACTGTTCCTGAGCGGGTTCCACATTCAGTCATAAGAAGAGCATCGTCAAATGGTAACCTGTGTCTGCCACTTCCTATTTCGCTTGTACAATGTGGTGCCTTTCTACGACATCGACTGGTACACCAACTTCAGGGTGTTCCCTCCGCCACTCGCCATTACTCCTGCAGATGCTGCTATTGTTCCTGATGATGAAGTAATTCTAGACGCTGTTGTCGATGCCTCCCTTGCCACTACTTGTGACAAACTTTTATGCCCTGAGAACCATCTTTTTGTTCATATGTTTTGTATATACGCCTAAAAAAGGCCTTACTGCATATATAAATGAACTGCAAAATATATATAGATATACTTTAAAAGCCTGGCCTCAGAGCCATTTTGACAATGTACTTATCAAATCATATATATAATGAAAATATAGCTTATATTTTAACATTTTGTCTCCTTTTCCTTTTGATTTTGCAATGTGGGTTCTCGTTTTATTTTCCTACATATATGTGTTCACTTTAATTTTGCATATGGGTGTCATTTTTCTTTGCTTCATGAGTTGCAAGTTAGTTCTCTCTGCCTTTTGCAATAATGGGTTTCATTTATTTCTACCTCTTCGCACTGTGGATGAAAATTATTAAAAGACTGGCCAACAAACACTAAAGGGAAAATATTTACACTACTCACATATTTACACTAGCAGAACAATTGTGAAGCTTAATTGAACAATTTTAAGTGGATTCCATTAACAGGAAACCTTAATGCTTTTTACTCCATGTTTTCTAATTCATATGCATTGTTTTGCTTGCATTGAATTATTTTGAAAGGGCCTTCCTAGAGGCTATCAAACTTTCTATGTTGGCCTAGCTTTGCAGCCCTTTCGTTGAATTTTAGCAATATGTCCCCACGTTTAGACCTTGGTTTGAGGCTTTTTTGTTGAACCATCTCTTAACCACCTGTTGGCGGTTAGACATGGCTATCAAGGCCTTTTCCCTTTTTTTTTTGCAAATCTAGCAACTCGGCTAGTCGAACTTCCATGGCACCATTTTATTCTACCTCGAGAGATTTGAGCGATTGCAGTGCCATAATCTCCATAGAGATAGGCAATAGCACTTATTTCCCATATACTAGCTTGTACAATGAAGTCTCGAGGACTTTCTTGGGAGTTATGAGGTCTGCCCACAATGTTGCTCAAAAGTTTTTATGTCGTTCTCTTTGGTGTTTCAACCTGATCCTTTTGATGAGTCTGACTAAATTTTTGTTAGTCGACTCAACCAGGCCATTCCCCTGCAAGTAATAGTTTTATGACATTTTTGAGAATATTCTATGCACGAGTTCGAATTGACATATCTTAGAGCCTAAGAAATCCTTGGCGTTGTCAAAGATGATGGTCTTTAGCAGGCCAAATCTTGTCACCAGTTTTTCGAGGAAGTCCACTATCTCTGCCTCCATCACATTCTTCAGGGGCATGGCTTCGGTCCACCTAGTAAAGTATTATGTTGTCATTAGAATCCATTTGTGTCCAGCACTGGAGGCAGGATTGATCATTCTAATAAAATCAAGGCCCCATTGCGCAAATGGCTCATCAACCACTATCGGATTGAGAGGCATTGTAGAGTTTTTCCTTCTTCCTGCGAAGAATTGGCATTCCTTGTAGGCTTTTACTAGGGAGTATGAGTCATTGAATAGTGTAGGCCAGAAGTACCCAGTGCACATGATTTTTATGGCCATGGTCTTCATGGAGAAATTCCCGCCTGTGAGACTGTTGTGGAAAGTGTCGAGAATACTCTTTGCTTGCTCTGTGGTGACACACTGCAATAAACTGTCGTTGAAGTTCCTTTTGAAAAGGACCCCTTTGATAAGCACATATACATTGTTTTATAGTCAGTAGAATCTTCTCTTTTGAGAGGGAAGGCCTGATGGTTATTTTCCCGTGTGCATGAACCTTACTCTATCCGCCAACCAACAACCATCAAATTTAGACTCATTTGTTAGGACCAGCTCTGGTTGCTCTTCTTCGGCTGTCACATCCTCATCGTGTGTCAGATATTCGCACAGTCCTCTTCCTTGGATGGTCTTTGTAGGCTTGACCTCGATTTCGTATTCAAGGATCTTAGTGATCCAATTAGCCCTCTTTTCGATGATTTCTCCTTCCATGATGTATTCGCGCACACTGGAATGCGCGACATAAACAATCACCTTATTGCAAGATATTAGATGTCAGAACTTCTTGAGTCCCTTAACAATAGCAAACACTTGCCTCTCGACAAAGTTGTAGTTCATCTCATATTCGTTTAGGGTCCGGGAGTGAAATGCTATCGGATGTTCTCCATTTCCTTCATCGTCCTTTTGAGTTAAGACGGTAGTAAAGCTTAATTTTCTACTGAATACATACATTATGAAGTCCTTCGATAGGTCCAAATTAACCCGCATAGGAGTTGAGGAAATAGCATCCTTAACCTTCTCGAAGGCTTCTCTAGGTTCTTTAGTCCATTTGAATAATTGATCCTTTTTTAGCATTAGGGTGATTGGTCGGATTAATCCTGCAAAATCCAAAATTAATTTGCTTACAAAATTTACCTTCCCTAAGAAAGACTAGACTCCCATTTTGTTGACCAGTAGGGGAAGTTCTTTGATCACCTTCACCCACTCGGGATCAATTGCAATTCCTTCTTTGGACATCGCATGTCCCAATAGCTTGCCTTGCGGTACTCTGAAGACACATTTTTTCAGGTTCAGGGATACCCCGAACTCTTGGAATTTTTTAAAAACCATCTCAAGGTGATCAAAGTGATCATCCTTATGTTTGGAGAATACAGTCAGATCATCCAAATAGATTAGGATAATCTTGTTAATCAATTCGTTGAAAGCGATATCCATCGCCCACTGGAAAGTGACTCTCACATTTGAGAGGTTGAAAGGCATTTTAGCATATGTGAATGTTCCCCACTTAGTAGTGAATGTTGTTTTATTTCGGTCCTCTTCTTTGACTTAGATCTAATTGTAACCAGAGAAACCATCCAGCAGAGAAAACATTTCAAAACCTGTCATTGTTTCCAAAATTCACTCCATAGAAGGTAGCAAATCATGGTCTTTTAGGGATGCTCTGTTCAAGTCCCAAAAGTCAACACACAGGTGGATATCTCTATTCTTTTTTCAGATTGGGACCAAGTTGGATACCCATGTGCTATGCTTGATCGAGAAGATGATCTAATACTGAATTAGCTTCATCAGCTCTTGTGCCATCAATGTTTCAATCTTTGGATTCACTGGCCCCTATTTTTGGCAGACTGGTTTTGCGCCTTTAGTCAGCTCTATTGTATGTTGGATGATGTTAGGATCGTATCCCTTAAGGTCATCATATGACCAGGTCACTAATCCTTCATACTTCTCACAAAAGTTGATGAGCCTTTCTTTATCATGGTGTGGAATGTCCTTCCTGACTTTGAGCTTTCTTCCATCTCTGACCTAAAGGTCCACATAGTCGCTTTTGTCTACTACAAACTTCCTTTTATCATTTCTTGCATCATCACAATCGAACAATTTTTTGAGAGTGACCAGTCCCTTCAGAAGCTTGTTGGATCTTAGTTGAATGATTTTTCCGTCATAGGCTTTAGCAATCTTTGATTGGAGTTGGTCAACAAATTCTCTTGACTGTTGGATGAATGAGGTGATGTGTTCATTGTTGTCAAATACCTGCCAGCTCTGATCATTATCTGGAATTGTTGGTTGGACTATCACTCGTACAAAATGTTTGTTATGAATTAGGTCAGAGGCAAGGTCAAACTAAGATCCGATTGTGGCCATAAGGTCTGCATCAACATTTTGTTCTTGGGGCATTGTCTGGATGTTGAAGGCTTCAAAACCTTCAATCAGATCCCAAACTCTATGTCTATAGGATCGCATGCAAACATTCTTTGCAGCAGAAACCCCTCGAACTTGGTTGACTACTAGTTTGAAATCTCCAAACACCATTAATTGCTTGATGTCCATCCACTCTTCCAGGCTTAGACCTTGCACTAGGCCTCATACTTGGCTTCATTGTTCAAACAAGTGAACTAGAAGCGGAAATACCAAAGTGTCTTTTCATTGTGTGTGGATGTCAAACATATCCCAGCTCCTGTGCCACCTTCCATCTTGCTCCATCAAAGTGCAGCATCCATAGCTTTGAAGCTTGATTGCTTTCAGGTTCCTTCACGACCTTCAGAAGCACTTGATCTTCATCATAGATGACATAGGTGCCTAACCCAGTAGCATGATAGTTTCCGAAAGGATCAGTGTCTATGTATTCACTCAAGAGGGCCTCCTCTAAATTGATCTGATCTTTGGTCGCTTTTTCATCCTCTAGTAGCTCGGTGCAATGTGTTTTCTCCTTGGTGAAAGAAGTATGAGCAGCCTCAAAGTTGATCATAGCTTCATTGGCCACATGTTTTGAATGTAGAGCTTTAGACACTATTTTCATTTTAGCTTCATGCTTGGTCCTGAGGATCAAGTGAGACTAATCCAAAGATAGATATCTACCTATCTTTGAAGTGAATTCTCGAGATAGGTAGAGGCCAAACATGGGGGGAACATTTATGATCACAGTGTCTTGTAGAACTGTGATGTTAGGGCAAGAGAACAAAGTCAAGGGAAGGTTAGGGAAAGAGAACAGAGTCAAGGGAAGGTCTTTGATGACACCTATGGTTTCGACTTTGTTCCCATCAAGCTGCATAACCCCCCTCTTTAAAGGTTCATAGCTAAGTCTTAGGGCTTCAGCTATCTACTTAGGCATGATTGTAGTGCTAGTGCCAAAGTCAATCATGGCATTGTGCAATAATTTCTCTCCTACAATAAGAGTTAGGAAGAAGGGTTTCAGTTTCGGCTTATCTCTAACCTCGGTAGAGACTTCCTCTATGCAATTTTTGAGAAATTTGGCAGGAGGTGATGGATCAATGACCTTTCTCTTGAACGATTGCTCTATTGACTCAATAATTGGATCCTCCCGGAGAGCCTTTTGTAGCAATGTTTTCTGCTCCAGAATGGCTAATATATCCCAAAGAGACACATTAGCGGGTGATTTTTTCAATTGTTCCACCACATTGAATGGTGGTAGATTTGGAAGCTTCTACTCTTTAGCTCTAGTTACAACAATTTCCCTTCACGACTAACAATGTTGTGCCACTACAGAGGTATTGGTTGTCTGGTCGGAAGCACTTTTGGGTTGCGAACTGGCTAGTTGCAGGATGATTGATTCGCCCATGAATCTCCTTTTTGAGTGAGTGTTGTAATTGGATTGCACTTGCGAGATTTTTGACATGGATGCATCGTTGGAAAACATCGCCTCTTCTTCTTCCATCCATGAGAAGAGTGTGTGATCAGGAGCAATATCGGTTTCTTGCTCCAAGGACATCCCTTGCATTTGTGTAGTGAGTACCACATTTTCCATTTGTGGAGAGACATATACATAACCTCCATGGTCTGTTGTTGCACCTTGGTTGTGTTGTTCTACCACTTTTTGTTGTAGATTGTTGCATGGGCAATTTTAGGGCATATGTGCATTGCCACAAGGGAAGCACTAGGGGTTGATGTCATCAACTAGATTATTTTACCCTATTGTCAGCTCTCTGCTCGATCTTGGGTTAGCAATCTATAACGAAAAAGGCACTAGTACTATTTGGTTAGTTGTTTGCACCTACGGATTTGTGTGAGCGCCTCCTTGAAACTAGTTTTGTTGGTAAGAAGACCTTCTACCCTGATAATTCTAGTAGGTTGGCTTTGGAGGTGCAAACTGATTCCACTTGATAGTAGTTATTTCATTGGCCATAGCTTGCAACATTTCCTTGACGTCGCTTATCTCAACCTTTGAAGAGCTGGATGTAAAAGCAACATTCTGTGATGTGATCGGATATGTGTACATGGATTGAGCGGGAGCGGGCGCACTGGTAGATAGCATCCCCTGGGCGAGAACTGATATCTCAGGGAACATAGGCATGATGGGCCGAGGCGGAAACTTTCTAGTGTCTATCAGATTGTTCTCCGCTTTGACTGCGACACTGTATGCATCTGGTAGCATGGTTCTTCCAAGAGACTAGATCATCAACAAGATGTTGGCGTTGATGGATTTCAAGTAAAACATGAATTCCAAGTTGACCGACAGGTGGATAACAGCCTGAATTCTTTACCAAGTTATATGGAATTGAGCGTTGAAGTCAGTCATGGCTTCATATGAGGCCCGCTTTATGATTTCTAGTTGATGATATTGTAAGGACCTATCTCCATCATTCAAGAATCTTTCATAGAAATGGTCTCCGAGTTGATCCCAAGTAGCGATGGTATTAGCTTGCAGCGTGCGGTACCAATCCAGTGCCTTACCTCTGAAAGAGGTTGCGAGCAACCTTAGCGCTATATTTTGGTCTATAACTCCATGCACCAGACACACGTCTGCCACATCTTGCAGATGTTCGGATAGTGTTCTTGATCCATCTCCGGTGAACTTAGGTATAGCTTTTAAAGCAAAAACCAGAATAGGGGCCCAAATGGTGGGTGCTACAAGAGGACTTTTGGCATCCCATGCCACATAATTTCTGTTAGCAGTTGGCAACATGGCTAGCGGAAGGGGCAAAGGAAGTGAAACATTCACTATCTAGGTCACGGCTTGTATTGTTCTTAGTGGTGGTACTAACAAACCAAGGTTATTCATTGTTTGAGATCTAGTAACAGGTCGATGGCTCATACACCCTCTTTAGATTTAGGTTCATTTAAGTAGTCCCACCAGGCGTTCCAAAAAAAAAGAAACTTTTGATGACAAAAATTGGAAAGGTAACAACCTTTATGGGAAACTCAGTTAATGGGGGGACCAATTGCTCTAAACTGAGTGACCTCTAGATTTTTAAAGAAGTCAGCTTCTTCTGTAATTGGGGTTTGAAATGGGAAAATGAAGCAAATATAAAAAATAAAGATCTAACTAAGGCGATACGCCAAGATTTAAATGTAAAGCACGAAAAATCTATCTTTTGGATGTGATTTAAGGGCCCGTTCAACAATCTGCTATGTCACAGAATAACATAAATCAAAGATAGAAACCTGAATAATTCACTCAATGACAAAATAATTCTCACACACATTTACTGAAAAGAAGAGTTAAAAGACATGATCTGAACTAGTAAACTTGTATTTAAATCATAGAAGTTCTGCAAATAAACAATCTAGGATAACAATAGCATAGTATAATGTTTTATCAAATAGGCTAAGAAAATAGAAAGGCTAAACAATGGCATAGTCTGAGAGTCTTATACAATAATCAAAAAGCAATATAAAAGGCTTGGTGTCTTTCCCCTAATTTTTTTGTATCTTCCAAACTCATTTTCGGAAGGAAGAAGCAGTATATATAGCTAAAAAATCCCACCACCTGGCGGGCCAGTAATAGAAAAGATTATGTATCTCGAGCAATGATGCTTGCAGCAATGATTTCCTTTGGCCGTTGCAAGAAAAAAGATTTGGGCCATTGAACATGGTCGCTCCCCAACTAGATGCATCCCCTGCGAATGATGGCAATGGTCCCAAAAAAACCTTGTGCAGATAAGTGTCATTCAATCATGTAGTTGGTTAAGACACGCAGCAACTTGGTGGTATACACAATTCGCTCTTGCCTTCCCTTCGATGAAGTCCCCACAAAAGAGACACGTGGCAACAGGTTGAGGCCCGTTCATTTATTCCTCCTTCTTTCATTGAAAGGTTGCGCAATTAAGACACATGGAGGCATTCTATACTATCAGCGCCGACTGTGGGGTCCGCCAAAAAATGTATGCGAATGAAAGCTACATGGAACGCGGACGGAGCTTGACTAAAAAGTGAAGGGAAGCAGCCTTATGTGCCCACGGTGATGAAACGTGGAAGCATGGCAGAAGCCAGTAGAAGAGCAAAGGAAGCAATCGTTGTGAGGAGCACCTAGGGGACACATGGCAACAATAGATGAAACTCTTCAAAAAGGGGCCCGATGATGTTCAAATAATTGAGGTGTGGGCTAGTACTTAGCAAATATAAAAACCACCCGGAGGGAGCTCAAGGAATTTAACATTCACAATTAACATATATATTTATGTTATTCTAAGAACAACCCATGGTTGTGGATTGTGGCTTCATACATGGTGGCTGAGGCAGGCTAGAAAATAATCATCCCAAGGACGTTCAGGTGTCATTCGTGGTGAACGATGGTATACACTACTATTCATACAAGCAAATGAAGAGAACAAATTAATCATTCAACCTTTATCCTTTAAGGATTAGGCAACATGAAAACCTCAATACCCCTACAACAAAATAGTTATTAGCTACTGCAAGGAAATAACAAAAACCCATATTGCAAAATGGGTGACATAAGCCACTGATACTTACTATGAAGAAGCACAAAGAATGGTAAATACAACCCATTGATACCTGACCAATGGTAATGGATTTGCACCATAAGGGCAGCCATCTAATAGAATCTAATATGCAAAATAAAATTGAACAAACACTTTTGTGAGGGATTTCACTATCTACCCTCAAGGGGTGACGACAACTTAAGAGTCATTTTAGCTCCACATTACAGACTTACGAGTTTCCCTTAAAGCTAGGCATTAAGTTCAATAGAGACATACATAATAGAACACATGGGTGGTGATACCACCCTAACTCACAGTAAAAAGAATAAACATGTTCGGCTATCGATGCCTATGTGTATCATGCACAGGACATAGTCAGCAAGGATGAGGGCCGACATGGTCATGCTTACAACATCTTCACTTATTAAATTTGATTCATACAATTTTGCATAAGGAAATCAATAACAATATCATTCGGTTCTATAGAACCGACGACACAAAACTCAAACAGTGCATTTTCAAATAGATGAAACGATAAAAGAATGCAACATGCAATGTAAAAATCTCCAAAATACCTTTGTATTATGAGAATACCTTCCTTCGGCTTTTTCCACGATTGCTCAACCCAAAACCGCACATTTATTGACTATCCCTGTCGATAGTGATCCTCCAGAATAACATCTTTCCTTGATTTTTTTTGTGCCTCCACCATCGGTCATTTTGGAAAATAATGGGCATAAATGTTTTTAGCCACACTTAGGAAAAAATGAATATTGTCTTAATGTTGATGGTAGACCACCATCGCATGAGATCTTTCTCATGATGTATTTTTAAATTCTAACAGTCCAATAATGATAATATTGGTTTTCCAATTCAATTAATAAGAAATATAAATATGTATGTATATATATTTATATATTTTGACATTCATACACATTCACTTATATTTGTTCTTTGTTATATATATATATATATATTTTCACATATACATAATATATATATGTGTATATTTGTATTCGCATATATATATATTCACATATACATAATATATATATATATATATGCGAATGCGAATACAATACATACATACATATATATATACATACATGTATGTATGTATATACGATATATATATATATACATGTATGTATATGCGAATATATACATATATATGTATATATATGTGTGTGTGTGTTCTCATATACATTTCATATATAAACATGTATGTATGTATATGCGAATACATGCATATATATATATATATATATATATATATATAGTATTTGTGCGAAAAGGTTTATGTGTTCCATATACCAACATTTATTTAAATAAAAGAATTTTTATTTCATTTTGAGCATAAATACATATAAACAAAAAGGAACTTTTACTTAATTTCATATAATGAAATTCTTATCCTTTTTTTAATCATACTTTAGAATACGTACTATCATTTTTTTCCTATTCTCAAAACACCAAAATTAAGGTAAACAATTTAAACATGAAATCATGGGTTTACTTTTTCTACAAGCCATTCATTTTCAATCATCGGAACAATTCAAGTCATGTAATTAAGTTCTTCTACATGCAAAGATTAAAATACAAATCATCATGCCATTTGTGGTGTGTGCACCCAGATTCCATCTAGCTTACTATTCGATCCGACTAAACAATCTTACTTCAACTGCGTTCTCGTCCTTCAACCTGTCACCCTGCAACTGCACACACTTGCACTTGCCAAAATTCACTAGTAACATTCAAATCATAATAATATATAAGATAATTCAGAAAGATCGCATAGTCAATGACGATCAACTTCTTTCAATCTTTTCAAAAATATCAAAATTTTCATTTGACATATTGAATTTTCCTCAATAATTCAATTTACCATATTATAATTAAAATTCAATAAAATTGGGTTATGACAATAATCAACCAGGGTAGCATGTAAAAAAAGCTTGAACAAGTTTTAGAGTAGCTGAAAGATGAGAACGAGCATGAGAAAAACCTTGATTTTATGATTCCTCAAGAGAGCTGTCATGAAGAAGACTTGTTTTGGGATGACATTGAGCTATTTTGTTCACGCTTAGATGATACGCCAACACCTTTGGAAGAGGGAAGTCATGAACAATAGGAGCAACAACTGGAAGTGACCATGTTTCCAAATGAGTCATTGGAAATGGAGCAACCCAAACATAAAATTAATGAGACAAAAGCGCATGAGTAAGAAACCAACAAGGATAACCTAAAGTTTATCATTTCAAAAGGATGTCCTATAAGACATCTAGCTCAAATTGAGTCCAACAAGGTACCGCAAGTCATACTTGCACACAAGCATGAAGTTGCAACTAAAGAACAACATATCCAACCTACCTATGTACCTCAAAACATGTATGGTCTATATGATGAGGTAGGTGGACTTACTTTTATTCTCCAATATTTGTCGCAGTAGTTGATCATTTTTTTGTCATTCCTCTATCTCCTTTTGACTACTCATAAACATGTGAAATATTGCAAATTGTTAAGAAAGGGAAGCTATTTTGCAAAACCAGTTAATGGATTCGTTTGAACAATATCACTGCTAGTTAGTATAGGTTAGGGTAGGTTTTCTTACAAGTTAATAAGTGTTGATGCACATTTAGTTTTCCTTTCCAATAAGTGTTGATGCACAGTTAGTTGTTCTCAAAGAGTTAGCAGTTGTCAAAAGGCCTAGTTTTCAGTTTGTCTTACACTCTCTTGACTCTATTATCCAATGGATATGCAAGGATACTAGCCAAATCTATTTTAGTAGGCAAAACACCCTCAGAGGTCTCCAAGATGTAATCCATATTTTCATAGGTCTCAGGCAATTATTTAAATGTTCGATTTAAATAATTTTGTCTTAAGTATTTTATTCTAAAAAGAGGGAGTTAATCTTTTCAATTTAAAAGATCATGTCAAAGGTTTTTTATTTTAAAAGGCCTTTCTCCTCAAATGTCATAAGTTCCCACACCAAAAAGCAAAGATAAGAGCAACTTGAAGTTTCACGCCAAAATCAAAAGGAAGCTTTAAATTGCATAGAAAATAAAAGGGAAAACTCTTATTTGAGCGCTAAAAAAGCAAAACTAAAAGAGAGATTCACATTGAAGGTGAATACAAGGGATTTTCCTTTGGTGGAGATAGAGTTTGAAGGTTGTTGCATTCACTAGAGAGGATAAGAAGATGAAAAGTTGAAGACTTTGCATGTGATTTCTTTATACAACTACTTGGTACGCCTCCAAAGATCACTATGTGCTTTGAGGTTCTCTTTTAGTTTTATTTCAATTTCTCCACTCTAAGAGTTATCATAAGATTTACATCTTATTATGAGCAATAGAAAGGAAAACGGTTAGGGGGGCTCTTGAGAAGTCTGAAACAAAATGGGGTTTCAATAATGGAATTTCAAAAGGTGATGAGGGTAGCTTGTGAAAGACTTTGTAGTCTAAGAAAACATAGGTAAACATACTAGACAGTTAAAAATGATCTTTGATCACTTGCTTTCATTCGATAATACTAGGGGATGGGATGCAAACATGTTCAAGGTACCTCAATTCCATCCAATGGGTTTGTGACCCATTCTGCTGAAGACAATAACTTTGCTAATTCTTTTGATCAAGAATCTTTTGTAAGCAAGGGGATGACATAAGCATAGTCAAAAGCATGAATAAGCATAGTCAAAAGCATGAGATGAAGGAGATTATCCTCAATTATTAACCATATTTTTAACAGAGATATCTAGGGCTATCAGATAGATGATGAAATGCCATAATAAGACAACACCAACCTTTGTGAGTATGATAAAACTTTAGAAAAGGAGGGTAGGTTTTGGGTCTAAGTTGGTTGCTTAAAGATCAAGTTTCTTTTTGTTTCCAACTTTAGTGGAGTGGAATGAAGCTTTGAGGTTGGTAATGCTTACAAATAATTAGATACTTTTCCTGTGGTTCAAACTAATCCAAATTATGTTAAGTTTTAGTTTGGGGTAAGAAATCTCTGAAAGAGAAAACTCAAAAACATGGTAAAGGCACTACAAGCAAATGAAGGATAGTCAAAGAGTGAGTAACCATCCAAGGGGTAGTCAATCAAAGGAGGGTAGTGAAAGAAAACACACAAGGTTTTAAATGCACAGGACTATTAGAAACCAAGATCAGACATGCAAACCAGAAAAGCCTTCCACAAAAGAGAAAAATAGAAAAAAGCAAGAGCTTTGCATGAAGATGTGAAAATAATATTATTCAAGAATTCATAAATTACATGAGATTATTTTCTTTATGAAAGCAATGTATGCATAACCCTAAAAGGAAACCCTAGTGTGCACACTTAATAATTAATAAATAATTAATTATTAATGTGCCTAAGTTTAGCTTAAGTAACTAAAGTGATAAGTGACTTAATTAATTAACCAATATGATGTAATTAATTAAGTGAAATAACTTATTACTCTAATACCCCCCCTTAAGATGAACTTAGGAAGTAGTTAAAACACTAAGGAAAAGATGCATGAAAGCAAAGATGGGTCCTGGCAACAAGGCCTGATCAGGTACCCATTTACAAATGCAATGAATGAGGTAGAGAAGGAAAACCCAATGGGACAAAAACCCCCTACAATGAGATGACCTACTGCAAAGAAGCACTGGAAGAACACTATGGAGTAACATTGGAACCTGAATCCAACAAGCAAGGAAAGATACTTCTATCTACAAGAAACCAAATGAGAGTCACTGAAGGACTCAGGCTGAATCATAATAATGCAACAGTAGACTCGATGCCAGGAAACACTAGAAAACTCATAAACTGGAACAACCCTGGAATCTATGAAGCAACAGTAGATGATAAAATGATGTGATACTGAAATGAAGTGCAAAGATTCAAGTTTCACCCTTCCAACTGCCAAAACATCCAAGTAATCTCCAAAACACCCATTAGGCCAAATCTGGAATAATGATCAACCTAGGATAGATACAAAAAAAAGTGCATGGACAACAACATAAATCTCCTCAATACCTTTCCAATGCCGCAATGATAGCGAAAATCAAAGATCGTGGCAGAAAGTTATGAGCTCAAAAGCCATAAATGAACATCTGACTTCAAACAGCAATAAATGAAGCTAAATATAAAAATACTAAAAATAAACTGCACCATAGGATAGTGCTCGGAACCAGCTTTCTGACGATATCTTGTTTTCCTGATTTCGATACTGTATGCCCAAGTTATGCCAAAAAGAAAAAAATTGCTCCTTGAAGGCAAACCAGGGCTAGGAGGGGGCAAAGAGGGTCATACGACTGCTAACGTCATGCTGACATCGGCACTTCACAAGTTTAAATTTGATGGCCATCTGGCCATCACAGCAAAAAAACACCCCACCTACAACAAAAAAATTGATAGTCGTCAAGACAACTGTACTAGGTGGAATATTCTGGTCAGAATCTAAAAGATTCCTTGTAGCCAATTGGAGGACGATGTTGGAAGTGTGAGGAGTTCGTCGGACTTCAAAAAAGGAGTTGTCAGGTTTTGATTGTGTCGCCGGTGGGAGGGTGTGACTGCCGACGGCAAGGGTGGTTGTCGGCGGCTTTGAAAAAGGATGTCGGTTGGCAACCCTGTGGCTGTTGGCAAGGGTACGGGCCCGCAGGCCTACATAAGTAGGTACCTATAGGTACCAACACCTCCCCAAAACTTTATCCACCACCCCCTTTCAAAATAATTTATTTTCAAAAAAAACTTTTGCTATTCTTTTATTTTTTATTTTATTTTTAAAGAAAAAATTAATTTTCAAACAAAAAAAGATTTTTTTTTGCATGCAAGAAAAAATTTAAAAAAACCTAATTGTCTGTGCATGCAAATCGAGACAGATAGGGCCTAGATCTATACGGATTTGTGTGCCCTTAAAAAAAAAATTCCTTTCGTTGCAACTGCTCAAATTTGAGCAAAACGACAAGCGATCTTAAGGTTTTCGACCGCTCCAGATGCGATGGCGATGTCCATTCTGCTCGAAGATGCACCAAAAAAATGGTCAAGGTCAGATCCCTCGAGGAACCTTGAACGAACTCTGCACTGAATTTCTCCAAAAATCTAAGAAGGGGCTGCATATCAAGGCTCTGATACCATGTTAGAAACCAAGATCAGACATGCAAACTAGAAAAGCCTTCCACATAAGAGAAAAATAGAAAAAAGCAAGAGCTTTGCATGAAGATGTGCAAATAATATTATTCGGGAATTCATAAATTACATGAGATGATTTTCTTTATAAAAGCAATATATGCATAACCCTAAAGGAAACCCTAGTGTGCACACTTAATAATTAATTATTAATGTGCCTAAGTTTAGCTTAAGTAACTAAAGTGATAAGTGACTTAATTCATTAACCAATATGATGTAATTAATTAAGTGAAATAACTTATTACTCTAACAAGGACAACCATAAACACCAAAGCCAAAGTATGACAGATCTTTGTAAGGGCATATAAGGATAGTCATAAGTCACTTTCTCAAGGACATTAAAATGGTAGGTAGACAGTCTTATGACCCTACCCCTATGAAGATTGGTAAAGACAATCTATATCATTGAGGAGGCTTTTGGATTGTTAAAGAGCCTGATCAAGGGTAGAAAAGGAGGGTAGGCCTTTAAGTATGATAGTTATGAGGTTTAGGGGAAGAAATTCAAGTCATCAATGCATTATGGATCAAAGAGGTAGCAAGGTATTTGAGGACATCTAATGCAAGGTTTCAAACCATAGAATGCATAGTTTCTTTGAAAATAATGCAATGTCAAGAGGAAAAGACATGGTTTCAAGGGCAACAATCTTGTCAACAGTCTTTATGACTGTAATACCTTCATTGACAAGTGTTTAAGGATTACAATGGAGTTTTAATGCAATAAATAGAGAGAGTGGGCAATCCTTGCCACATTCAAATACAAGGTTTTGAACCAAGATCTTGGGTTAAGAAGAAAGTCAAGGTCTCCAAATAAAGACAATAAAGGACAACAAGAAAAAGCAAGTAATAGGTAGTGACTTATTGATGAGGAAGATGATTTTCCTATTACATAGTGAAAAGAGGACAACAACCAAAGAAG
The DNA here is from genome assembly GCA_007258455.2 of Sequoia sempervirens. NCBI lineage: Eukaryota > Viridiplantae > Streptophyta > Pinopsida > Cupressales > Cupressaceae > Sequoia > Sequoia sempervirens. Next base: position 355,760,402 of record VDFB02353493.1, read on the forward strand.
GAACCACAACATAAAGTGAATTCACAATCATGAAGAGATCATGGGCAATTTTGGAAGTGACAAAGGTTAGTCAAATGCATGATAAAGGGGCAATCCACAAAGGAGGTGACTGTGATTTATGCAATCAAATAAGGATAGTCATAGTCACACCAAAAAGGTGCAACAACATGCAAAACATAAGAAAAAAAAAGCAGTGATGACAATGCTCGTGGGCAGATTTTGAAGGCAGATGCAAACTCTAACAACCATTATGGATTCAATAGCTCACAAAAGGCATCAAAAGGAGGTTCATTATAAGTAGTGGGAATAGTTTTATATACCATCTCCACCATTAAACGAGCAAGATTTTTAGAAGGAATAGCCTATTCAATGATTTTTAATGGATAGTGATCAGCCTTGTGACAGTCATAACCAAGAAAATGAATAACATAGTTATCCAAGCATGATGACACCTTGAAGTTTTAAAAGTGTAGCATATAACCATTTTGCAAGGGACTGAGCAATGCAAAGTGAAGATAGTCACAAACATATCAACATATGAATGTAACATGACAGAGTTATGGCAAGTTGGCGGTGAATAAGGGAAGAGATTCTTCGCAATTGTATGATAGTTGCCTTGAAAAAAACCCATAAAATAGGATGTAGGGAATTAGTTAGAGTATTACTTGCAACTGGAGCATATCCATAAACCCAAGACTTTGCAACAATGAAATTGCATTGCACATTCATGTTAAGGGCCTAGTTTTAGGGCATATGATGGTCAACATAAGGGAGCGGCTACAGATAAGCATGGATTGTCAATATGGCATTTAAAGGAATTTAAATTACATACATGATTGTCATATCAAACTAAGGGATAGTAGTATGAAAAGGTAGACCTAAAAAGGAAAAGACAGTCACCATACTTCATGAATGAGGAAAGCAAATTCTTATGACTGTCAAAGATTGAAAGTGGGGCAATAGTTATTTTGAGGACAATGGCTAATTAAAGAGAAAGGTGTGATGATGACAATCCTCTTTCATTATGATAGTCTAAAAGATCCTTATCTAATGCCTTTCAAAAATCCTTATCTCTTACAAAATCATCATATTTAGTGTTATCATGAGGTAAGAACTAGGTCCATTGAGTCAAAACCATAGTCCTTTAAGATAAGCTTACCTTGAAGAACAAACATATATTAAACCAAAAGGAAAAGCAAAACAAGAATTAGTCATTAAGAAGATTATGGTAGACCTTTGTCAAGGACAGTCAAGGTATGAAAGAGTTGGGTTTCACGAGCAAATCAAGAGGCAGGCTTATAATGTGACAGTCCTATTCTAACTCTGACAATCATGAACAATCTATAAGTAAGGAAATCAACTATGATGGAAAACCTATTATGCAACCACCATACAAAAGTAATAGTGGGTAAATGACAGTGATTATCCTTCAAAGTGATGAATTCAACCATTGTAAAAATCCAAGACAGTCATAATGACAATAAGATGACAGTCTGAAGGAATAATAAAGGATGTAGTAGTGGCCATGGGACCTAGAGGAAATGAAGGGATAGTCACTAATTACAAGTGACATTGATACAAGCTGCATAAATGGGAGTTAGGACAATGATGCTAGTTCAAAGGACAAAATTTCAAGCCACATTCATAGTGACAGTCAAAATGCAAAGACAATCCTGAATCCATGGACAGTGACAGTGACACATTCATTAGGTGAGTGTAGGGGTAGAAAATCATGCTTTGAAGACCTATGTAACTATGCTTTCAAGAACTTGACTAGCACCTAGTTATCTACTCACATACTTGTCATCATGTTTGTTGTTTCACAAGTTAAGTAACCTATTCATGCTTAGTTTAGTGGCAATTAGAGGTAGTTTAACCCTAGTTTAGAAACCCACATGGTCATAACTTGAGTTGGTAAGAGTTTGAGCCTAAAATCATGCATTTTGGGGCAGTTTGAGGCCCTTAAAAGGTGGCTTTTTTGCCTTATATTCCCAGCAACTTGAAGACCTCGTGCAAAGAGGTTAAACTCAGCTTTTTTCAATCATCTCCATGCTTTTCTTGGAGGTTTAGTTCTAGTTCAATTGAATCAACCTTTAAGGAGCATGCACAAGTCAAAGAGTTCGAGTCAACTCTCAACTCTAGAGTTCACATCCAATTCAACTCTTCATGCACATTCAACATCTTCTACGAGGTGCAGACTCTTTTAGCTTTAGTTATTTGAGGTGGCTTTCTATAAATCAAGATCTTCCAACTCTTTTTAGTGAGTTCTTTCATTCCTCTTTCTGCCTTATGCAAAAGAGATGTATTGTAACTCATTTTTCAGATTATAGAGTAGCAATGTTATGTAATTCCAATTATTATTTTTAGATTTTTATAAGCAAAAGTTCCTATTTTTCAACAAAAGCAACAAGTTTTTCCTTCTCTAAATTCTAGTTTTGGGTGTTTTTTTGGATGATTTGATCTAATTTTTTCATGATTATGAATGCAAAATCCTTGAATTATGTCTCATTGCAAAGCGTGTTTATACTAAAAAAAAGCAAGACTTATATAGGTCATAGGTCATGTTGTTACTTTCAGTAGTTGTAGTTGTGAAAACTTCCAATTTTCCTTCAAGAACTTGAAGGACAACCTTTTTATGAAACACTATTGTGTGAGCTTGTGAAAGTTGAGTTTTGCATAGGGTAAAGCTGATTTTTTTGAGAAGTTGTGAGTTGAAACGTCAGGTATAAGTCTTGGATTTTTGGTGCATCACCTCCAAGGGTTAGTCAATCTTTAAGTTTCAATTCTTCTATCCCTTTTCTTGATCAAAGCAATAGTTTGTAGGAGGTTTTCAAAGGGAACCAACCCATAATCTAGAGGTTCACCCTCATCTTAGGCAACCCACAAGTTTGAGGAGTCCCCATGTTGTACAAGATTGTCGAGCTATAAAGCTTAGCATTCAAGATGCAATCCTTCATGATAACAATAATATATAGGAATTATGTCTTTTACCAAAAAAAAGGTAAAATAATTCAATAATTACTAATTATAATTTTAGAATAAATTAAGAACATATACATATTTATATAATAAACCTTTCTATTCCTTTTTTTCTTTGCATCCAAATCATTTCTTTTTTCTAAAATCATATTAAAATCTAACTTCAAAAAATCATAAAATATTTTACATATGTACTTTTATATTTTTGAGTTCAATTAGGTTGTATTATTTTTTAAATTTGAATAATTAATCATATAATAAACAAATAATCAAATCACCACAATATTTATAAAACTTATATTTCATTCTAAAATTAAACTAAATTCTAATTTCTAAAATTCATAAAATATTTACTATCTAATTGTTAAATTAATAATTAATTAAATTATAGTGATTATTTAATATAAATAATTAAATTAAATTAAATATTCATTTTAAAATAATTAGACAATTACTAATTATAGTTTTAGAATAAAATCAAAGATTAAAATCCTGATATAAAATAACCTTTTTGTTGTATTATTTTCTTTTTTTTGTACAACTATTTCATATTGTAAAATTAAACTAAATTCTAATTTAAAAAATCATAAAAAAGTTCAAAATCTTTTGATTTATATCTTTTTAATGACTTCAACTAAAGCATATGATTTCTATGGTTCAAAAGAAGATGAAATGGACCTATATGATACATTGGATGAATGTGCAATAAGCCAATTGTATGGAATACCTATCTTCATTAGAAATTGGGATTTTTATTGGTCATACCAAACAACGTCCTTTGGTAAAGAAAACCAAAAACATCTCCAACAGATAATGAGGGGAAGTAATTTATGCAATCTCATGCTTCTCAAGAGTCTTACAGTTATGGTTGTGAGGTAACTTTCTCTTGTTATTCACTTCTTATGTCTTTTGGAGCTATCTATTAAGTTAAGCAAATGGCTTAACCATAAATCTTCAATTTTCCAATATTCTCTAACACTGAACAACTTCCAATGCATGCCTTTTGGGTAGGATACTTTTGCGGTGACACATCTACAATATATGGATATGTCACCAAGGCACTAGTCTTTCTGCCATGGGATATATACAAACTAACAAAATTCACTTGTCACCCACATGCCATGTATCGAACAAATTAGAGTACAAATCCATTTGTGCCAACTATAAATTCACATTTTATGGAAATTCCATTGTACCAACACAAGGATGGAGTTGTGCTAGGAACCTAAACATATTTATATGTTCTGAAAATGTAAATTGCATGCACATCCAAAGCATTATCATGATCTAGCAACATACAGATTCAAAAAATAAAACTCACTAAAACCATGGAAAGCGACTTACCTCAAGATTATGCACAATCTATGTTGTGTTGTCAACAATGTTGTTGAGATAAATGGGTAGAGTTTGCACGATTTTTTTTTTACAAAACCCTTACACAACAATTTTTTATTACCAGATGACAGCTAGACTTGAGTTTTTGATAGGGCTTGATCGAGTAATAATCTCTCCCCCGCATGCCACACACTTTATGGGTTGTTTTTGGCCCAATCTTGAGATCATTTATATTTTCAAAAGTGTTGTTGGGCTCTGGTTTCTTCTACTATTTGGCATTACTAAAATGGGTGGGGATAGGAGTAGGTTCGAACCCATCTCCTGCGACAAATGGAAGAACAAACCTAAAGTCTGGCGGATTCTAAAACACAGGAATTTCATGCCTTAGTTGGAGATGCTTCATGGTTTTGACCATGAAGCCTCTATTAAATTCATTCGTTGTTGTGTCATAGAAAAATGGCCCCTTATCATTTTCATGGCCTTTTAGGTCTTGTTTATGGTGTTTGATCTATTTTGCTTTGATCTTATGTTGTAACATGGCTTGAACATGCATATTTAGGTACTAAAATTCAAATAATGAAATCTTCTGAAGGTGTTGTGAAGTGTTGTAAGACATTTCTACATTCTTCTAGACTCTATTCATTACAATTCACCTAAAAATCACCTTTTCATCAATAATCAAGTCCTATTTTGAAGTGTTGTAAAGTCTTGTAACAAGATTTCACACTTTTCTAGGCACAACTTCACTATTTATCCCTTTCTCATGCTTTATTTGGTCCCTTTATGCCCTCATATGCTTTAATTAAGTGTATTTTTGAATGTAAGCCCGATAAACAACATTAAATACAACTTAATTGCCAACACCCATTTTTAGGTCCTAGGTGGGACCCATTCCCCATGGGTGGCGAATGAGTCCCCCTTGGCTCCAAATTTAAATTTTTTAAAATTTCCTTTTGGGTTTTTATTCAAAATCACTTGATGTCGGCCTGTGATGAGGTATGAACAGGTAAATAAGGCACAATATTGTATAAATAAGTGATTTTCACCTCATTTTACATCTCCCATAATCTCGTACAATTCTCTAATATTCACACATCATCTCAAGCATTCAAGCATTACTCAAGCACTTTGGAGCACCCATTGACATTACTTTAGATTTGCATTATCAAGGGTTTGGTAAGTTGATAGCAATTGCATGTTATTATTTTATCATTCTCTTTCATTTCATTGTTTCATTAAGGGTTTGATTACCAAAAGTGGGGTTTGACCAAGACAAACCCCTATTTGCTAACCCTCAACCATTTTTCCCCTATTGCATGTGTGTTTGCAGATTTAACAAGCTTTTTGGTGTTGATGATTGGTAAACAAGTCAACTAGGGGCTTCAAGTCAACTCATTCATATTTCAAGCTTGGAGAAGATTCTTTGTCCATTTCCTGTAGAATTGACTTCGACAACTCGACAATCAGAGATTTCCAGATTTGGTGTTGTAGAGCTGTCTCCTAATTTTTCAGAATTTTGGGAGAGGACTGATTTTCCACCAATGGTGAATGAGTCCCACCTTAGGACTGAAAATCTAAATTTTGTCAAATTCTGGATCCCAACAATTAGAAACCTGTTTTCGACACTTTTTCACCAATAGGAGGACTAATTAGCCACCCTGGGCGAATGAGTCCCACTATGAAATTTTAGTAATTCCAGTCAGCATCCACAACATTCCAAATTCATCAAACATTTCCCAGGTGCACTCTGTTTCATCTCATCTCTTTATGTTCTGCATTATTTCATCACTTAGTTCATTGTTTGCATATCACAATGTGTTTTCAAACATAGTTTAAATCCTAGTTTTACATTCATATTTTAGCTTTCGAAACCATTTAATTGCATGTATTTTACTTCATTTAGCTTAGACAACATCATACATAACATTATTTGAATGAACCCTTAGCATTTTTGGGCCTTATCTCTCTCCTTTTAGGTGAAAAACCCTAGAAGAGCTAGACAAGTCATAGGAAACTCAAAAATCAATGGTTTAGCTGCTGACATAACAAGTGCTTGAAGGTGGAAAGGATTGAGCTCAACATCACTGAATACTTCATTTCCTTTATTATTTGCTTATCGACAGAGGAGCACAAATTTCACAAGGAAAGGAAAAGTAATGAAGATGCAATGGATCAATTCTTTAAGGGCAATGAGAAAGACGACCTAGTGAAACTTCCCCCTGGGGCTATGATTGTCTTTCACTTAAGTTCATTTGGGCTGATGTTGCAAAAGTTGTGATGAGTTATGTAACCCTTGATGGTCTATTTTCTACTATCTTAGGGCATCATTTCACTCTGCTCAATCACTTCAAACATAATTTGCATGTTTCATTTCTATTTATTCTTCTCTCCTCTCTAAAGGTTTCTCTCTATGCTCACCTTGAAAGAATTATAGGACTCTTGTGCTCCATGAAGGGCTCATCTTGCTCATCATGGAGCATGTGAGAGCTAACACTTCGACCAAGTCTATCAAGGGAAAATAGAAAACCATTAGTGCTGACTCCTATTCTACTAGCTCAGATTCTGATGGTGATGGGGATGATGAGTGGAAGGTGGACGAAGACAACACGGTTGCAGTCTCCTCATCCCTTGCTGACTCTTCCACTAAAAAAAGGAAGAAGGGGACACTAAAAAAGAAGGGTCTCACCAAGAAACCGATCATTCATGGGATGGATTTTGGTGGGTTATTGTTTGGAGAGGATGATTTTGTGCAAAAAAAGGTTGGGCCTCAATGACAAGCAACCAAAAAGAAGGTTGTATTGCATGGTCCAAATTCAAATTTTTTTGGGAAGGATGAGGAAGAGCATTCGGTTCAGTTGGAGGAATTTGTAGATTTGGGGCTTCGCTAGAGGGCTTCTAAGAAACTGGTAAGATGCATAGGCTAGAGTCAAAAGGGTACGGGAAGGGTGAGCAAGAGGAACCGAAACAGGTGAAGGACATTGCAGATAATGCCATAGTTGTGGAAGATTCTCTTGCCTATCAGACACCTCCTCATGATGCAAATGATGAAGGAGACAAGGTCATTGAGGATTCTTTGGCTGAGAAGGGTGTGAGGGAGGTTGTAGGTAAGAATCCAGCCCTGGACAAGCCAAAAATAACAAATGTTCATCCTCTTTCTGAGGATTTCTCCTATCTTGATGAAGATAACACCTCTATGTTGGAGCTTCTTGACATGGCTAGAACTGGTGCCTCATGTAACTTCAAACTTGCCAATTGGGTGATGAAGGAGTTTAATAAGGTGAACATTAAAATCAGAAGCTTAAAGGAGAATTTGTCTAATTAGCCAAAAGGGTCATCTTTGGATTTTCTCATAGAGAGGATAGTGGACCTGGAATACTCTTCTTCTTTTTTTCAGAGTTGAGTGTGAAAGCCACCTTTGTGAGTTGGAGGGAAAGATCAAGGAAACTAATGAGGATATCAAAAGCTCTTGCATATTAGCCATATGTTAGTAAAAAATAGTGTAGATTCTCTCAAGGTACTTCTAGACAAAATCAACCAACTACGAGAGGATCAAATACATTTTGTAGAGATGTATGAGAAGGATTAGACTTCCAAGGGGAAGAGTAAGAACAGTTCCAAAGAGGAGGCTAAAGGCCCATGCACAAGGATGCTTAGGGTAGTTTGAGGAAGTATTTTGAAGAAAAATAGGAATTGATGGAAATGGTAAACTTGCACTACAATCAAGAGATTGAGGTGGCCAATACTCTGAAAAATATAAAGTAATTCTCTTAGGTTTGATATGTTTTAGCTCTGTTGTTTCGTTGTTTTTCTACTGTTGGTTGCTGTTAGTGCTTTATTTCTTCTTTTCTTTGCTCAACAACATTTTGATGTAACTTGATGTAAAGGGTTTCAGGTCCCTTCAAAACCTATTTTCTCATATAATCAAAACATTTTTTTTTAAATGATATGAATCAAAACCAATCTTCTTCTGACTATTGCTTCAATCTATTCACAGTAAATGAATGGTGGATCTAAAAATATTCAAAACTATAATATCATAATTTATAGAATGATAGAACTTTCTTGATGCCTACCTATACGTTTAACATTGCGCCTTTACGTTTTAGTTATGAACTTTGAAGTTCTAGCAATTAGAAATGGAGTTGGTAGTTTTATTACCTTTTGGCGTTAACCACGTCAATTACATGCACCTCATTGTCTTCCACTACCATTAGTTTCTTCCTTCTTATTTGAACGTCAATTTTAATCTAACTTGTTTTTGTTTACATAGAATTTTACTATCATTGTAGACCCCTCTTGCGTAAAAATAATTATTTACTAATAAATTATAATACATAATTCTTATTATGTAAAAAATAAGTTAATAAACATTAAAAATTAAAAGCTAATTAGAAATATTAGTAATTTTTTAATATTTGTATTACAATATTATAAAAAAGCAAAATAATTGGTAAGTATTATATTACGTTTGTAAATTTTTTTATATTATTTAGAAATAAATAAAAAACAATTATAATATATAAAATTTAAAAATCAATCCCTCGTTAATGGTGTTACATCTCTTACATTGAGAATATGTGTTTGGTTATGTATTTCGAATGCAATGTTAGTTGAAAGTAGTTGCTTTCATGTGAATGTGAAATTGAGAATAAAATAGTTGATTTATTTATCGTAACTGTAATGTAAACGATCTTTTATCGCAAGTGAATTTCTTGTTCATGTGAAATTGAATGTGTTCATGAGAATATATTTAAATGCATATTTGCATAGCCGTTGAGAACGATCTAACCATAATACTTGTCAGTGGATGCAAGACTGGTGATGCCACGACAGAAAAGGAGATGTCATCAGGGAGAGGATGTGGTAACAAGGATCTATTTTATCATCAATCTCAAGTCGGTGTATGACAGTGTATCAAAGTCGTAACTTGGCCATAAATAATTCAATATAATTATTTATTCAGTAAGCCAATTTAAATTTATAAATCTATAATCATTTTTAAAAGAGTTTGCAATTGGATAATGAAAGATATAATTAACATATTATATTCCTTTGGGAGTGGAGCGAATCAATTCTTAGTAATTATATTTTTGCAAGTGATTATTTTGAATATCGAATTAACATTTGGAAATATTAATTTAATGGCATCGATTTGAAATGGAAATCATCAAATGGTTTTCTTCAAAAATTAAAATGAAGGGAAATTGGAGTCAGTGCTCTTGAAGTGGAAACTTTCGGCAACTCACCACCCTCATATGATGAAACCCCCAAGATTGGGCAGACGAAGGGATTCGAGTTTCCTTTGGGGAGTTATTCAATCATTCTCCTTTCATTTTTGGGGAAGCTTCTTTGTTCGGGGTTAGTTCTTTTTTGGGGTATCTGCATTCTGGTGTTTTTCGCAGTCATGAAATTGCTTTAGTTTTATTTCCATCATTCCCATTGGTCATAGTTCATAGTCTTTTTACTCTCATTATTGGGGACTCTCTCTGTGTAAATGCATTCTTCAGTCGAGCTCATTCCATTTACTCCCGTCTCTTCTTCTTTTCATTGGCGACTTCATTAATTGTCTTTTTGGAAATCAACTATGGGAGCTGGGCGTGGCTGATTTTGATAAGCAACTCACATTTTCACTTACGCGAGAGGTAGTGAATCTAGTTCCTGAAATCACATCTTCCTTCCTCTTGTCTGGGATTATCAGTGGCGGAAGTTGACATGTCATTTGGAGTAAAAGAGTTTGGAGCATCATTGTTTTGAATCATCTTTTAGGCAAGTAATGCGTAACTTCTTCTAAGAATGTTTTGCAACAATGAAACCAATAATGTGAACTCTTTTCAAATAGAAATGTGATTAATGAAATCCTTGCCAGATCGAAATTGAAATGAGATTCGGTTCTGTAGATGAATGCTACAATAAAATGGAATGAATAGATAAATTGAATCTTATCTTCTTTTCTTGTCTGTAAACCTTTATCAGTCGAGCTTCTTTGCAATTGCTTTGGCTCTATATTCTTAATTCAAAACCGAGTCTAAGCTCTAATCTTTCCACTTCTTATAAATTGACCTCAATCAAACTGTGGAGAGCAGATTTCAATTTCTCTTTTTCCTAATTCTGCAACCTAGGCAAACCTCCTTGGGCACCCGAATCTAACCCTGCATGTTAATAATTTCTTGATTAGCGAAGGGTATTATCAAACTAAGAAACTTGGGCAGAGAATAGTAAATGTGCTCTTTCTTGTTATAAGAAGGATTAAGCTTATGTTTCTTGAGAGGAAAGTTTGGGTCTAAACCTATTAATCTCCTTCACAACTTTGTATATCTGAATGAATTTATTACCCGGATTGGGGTCCCATGTTGCTATAGGAGTCTTGAAAATATTAATTAAAATAAATAAAGAAAATGAAAATCAAATCGACATTACAATTTAAATCTTGTGGCAAATGTAATCATGTCAGGCAAGGGTGAGAGTGCTGACAGCACAGTAGTGCCAGTAATGAAATGAAATCCTTGGCCAAGGTACGATGCTAGATTCAACATCTGCCAGCCATCAAGTACCAGATGTATCACTAACCAGAGTAATCTTTTAGTTGGGAGGTACCTATAGTGAAGATTTGATTAGGAGATATAGGTCCTTGACACCAGGCTCAAAGGCATGATGATAGAATGATCCTTGTTGATTACCATCGTGAAGGGACGGGTTTCTTCAGTAGAAGAAACACGAGAGGTCAGTAGGTCTTTGGATGGGTGGTAAAGCCCCTGATGATATCTCCTTTTCCTAGGATGACAGATTCAAGTTCAAATGCTTTAGCTTCTTAACTGTATACTCTTGAAACCTTTCTCTCTCTTAAATTTTTTGAAATAGTTACTTAGCTTATAATTGTTTAGTAGTAATTAATGATCTTATTTTTTGGAAGAAATGAAAAGTTAGTTAAAGTTTGTTTGTACTTTCTGTTATTGGAAATCAGTTAGATGTTCCTTTTCAGCTGAAATTATAAATTGAAAGTTAGTTGAAGAATTGAATGTTATGCATTTACTTTAAATGGAAAAAAAATAATCTTTTCCATTCAGAATGCAAAGGAAACCCTAGTTTGGAACAAGTTAATTGCATCTTCAGCTAAAAGTTGTTAGTTAGTTTCCTTTCTTTAGCTGTAGGACTGATAGAGTATTACAAATGGGGTTTGGAGGGTTGATCTTCCAATTGACCCAAGGACGGGTGTTAAATGGGAAGCGCCAAAGGAGGGATGGGTAAAAATAAACTTCGATGGAGCATCTAGAGGTAATCTAGGACCAAGTGGGGCCGGTTGTGTAATAAGAGACCATTCGAGCAAGGTGTTATATGAAAAATCCAAAGATCTCGGTGTGGTAATGAATAATATGGCAGAATTCAAGGCAACATACTTAGGACTGAAAGGTGGTCTAGAATTAGCAACAAGGAAAGTGCACTTAGAGGGTGACTCACTCATTACGATTAATGCTATTCAACTACGAAAGAATCTAAATTGGCGACTAAATAAATGGTTGGATTCCATATGGGGACTGATTGATAGGTTTGATGAATTCAAAGTATCACATGTATATATGGAAGGAAACATTGAGGCTGATGAACTAGCGAAAATTGCCTTGCTGGAATCATTGATGGGCACGTGAATACATCGGTTGGGCTCAAGTTGGCATGGGGAATGCATCACATTGAATCATACAAGTGACATCGTGAGACATAAGTCGTGGGTGAGTGCAATCTAATTTAGATCATGCGTAGGGTGGTTTAGGAGGATAGATGTTACAAAAATCATGAGCTGAGTAGTGGTACTCTGGCCTTCTGTATCACCTTCATTGCTAGAAGTCATATCAAACTATTGTGAATAGTGTTATAAAGCATGTATGATGTTAAGGGGAGAATAAACGTTTGAGATAAATAGTTGCATAAACATTCAAAGAATATGGATACACCATTAACATTGGTAAGCAGGAACCTTTAAGCTGCGTTTTTGAGCGAAGTGACAGAGAATAGATTGAAACGAATAATGAAGGTGAAGCATGGATTAGTGATACTTGTGGTGAAGTGGGTTATGGGAGAATATTTTATGAAAGTCGAGCATTGCTATAGGGTGAATACAAACATCACAACCATGTTTCTAGCAATGGTGCTAAATGAAGGAGAGAGTAAAGAAGTTACAAAGACCCTGTGTGAAAAGCTATTCAAAACTTGTTTCTTGGGGGATTTAGAGGATGTGTTAGAGGATGTGGAAAAATATGGGAGGGTCCCCCTTCTAATGGATTACTATGTGATTCGCAAGTGTGGGCTCCCAATGGTGCAATTTCCTCTAATTGTGCCTCGACCAATGGCGGCCTTGCCTCTCAATAGTAGAGCCAAGGTGACAGGCATTGCGTTTCTGAAGCGGTGGGTTAGGTTGGTCCATGATGAAGAAGCAGGTTGGGTATAAAACTTTGCTAGCGCCACGAGCTGGGGGATGATTGTGGGTGGTCGCCGAGTGAGGAATGATGGTGTTGTAGTGGGAGCATAGATGCGTGTTGGATAGGAGGAATGATGTCGACTCCATTGCCTGTGGAGAGCTTGACTGTGACTGGTGTGGTTCGATATTTTATGCTTTATTTACATGAATTTGCAGTAGATAGCAATGCAAGAAGGTGTAGGTTAGGAAGGTAGTAGATTATGCTCTACAATTTTACTAGGTAAAATGTAATAGGAAAGTATGTAAGACAAAGGGATATGTAATGGGAAGGGGTGTATGATAGTGCATATATACAGAACTATTATGGAAGCCATTCAAATTTTGCTATGATCAATATAATGGTGCAGCCCTAGCTGCTTTTAATCAAAAATAAAATAAAAATCAATCAATTAATATGTATAATAATAATTATTATATTTTTTTAAATAATTATGTTATTTAATGTTTCTCTTGATTTAGGATCATGGGTGTTAGAATAGCTATTTTTCTCTAAATTTTACTATTAAAAAATAATATTGGTATTTTTTCTAATGTAAAGATATATTATGATATTATAAAGAATAAGCTTTAATCATTAAGAATTAAATTATATTTCTAATAAATTAAAATATTATGTTATTATAATAATTTTTAAAGTATTATAAAATGATGACAAAGATATAATTATTATAATTATAAAATATTATATTAAAAAAATATATTAGTAAATTTTAAAAATATGTGAAGACTACTAATATAATTTTAATATTAAATTACAAGAAATTCTTAATGATAAATAACATAAAGTTAGAATTGTTATATTAGACTATAAGAATATTAAAAATATTAAAAAATCACAATTAGTTATAAATAAGATATTGAAAGTGTTTCATATTATGCACAATAAATTAAAGATTAGAAATAAAAATTTAATTAGAAATATTAGTAATGTTTTTAATATTTATATTACAATATTATAAAGAATGAATTAATTGGTATGTTTGTAAGAAATAAGATAAAAATCTTATTTCATTTAAAAATAAATAAAAATAATTATAATATAAAAATTTAAATGATACATGATAAAATATCAATATTATTTAAGTGTACATATCCTATTTGTGAAGTATGATTTCTTTATGGCTATTTTTTCTCTTTGATTTAGGGATTGTGGATAGAGAATAACTAGGTTTCTTAATTTTTGAAGTTTGCAATAATTTAAAATATATTTGGTTAAAAACTTCATCTTGACTTTTAAAAAATAAAAAAAACTATAACCAATTATGATTGCAATAGTTGGTGGTAAAAAATGGTAAAAAATGGTTTGCATCTATACTTCCTAAAAATTTATCTTTAACATCCAAAGCTTTTTAGCTAATCATTTGTTGGAGCTGATAGTGAACCCCATAGCTCACTGAAATCATGTGCAACTAAACCACATATCATATACAAGAGACAAAAGCAATGATTATACTCATGCAACCTTGAGAGAATGATTGAATCCACACAAGCATATGCTATTAAAGTTAACATGTAAAAATATATTGAATTGATACTTAGATGTCAATTAGAATGTATTTTTATAGGTTAATCTCAATATCATATATTTGTGTGGATTCAATCATTCTCTCAAGGTTGCATGAACATAATCATTGCTTTGATCTCTCACATGTGATAGGCATTTTGGTTGTAGGTGATTTTTGGGATTTGTGGGGTTCACTATCAACTTCAACATGGTATCATGGGATTTTTGGGATTTGCATTAGATGACTTCATTTGATCTAATTTTCTTGTAATGAGATTATTAGTTTTTGATTTTTTCGTTTGAGGAAGTATCGTGGGTTTTTCTATTCATCCTTCTGTGGTCATATTGGAAAAGAATAACTACAAGTCTTCGTGAAACAACATACTGACACATCTCAGGTGGATTGATCTTTAACCTTATCTATATGGACTCATACCTACACCAGACACAATAGAGAGTTAAATTCAACATGGGGTATTATCAGTGATCATGTTATTAGTGGTTTGTTCTAGTGTTGATCTTGACACTATATGTGTTGTATCAAACATTTATTATCCCCACACTTTGAACTCAATTTTGGGAAATCCATGGAGACCTTCATATCTCTCCATTCCCACTCCCAGAGGATCTTGCTAGAGATTATCTCATTCCTCTTGTAGATGCAAATTGCATACCCTTTGATGATGATACTTTAGAGGAGCTTGAGTATATCACAGGTCTTACATGTTTTGATGGTTCAAAGACTTATCTTCATATTCCCACTCTTCAAATCGAGACCCAATTTCCATTTTTTGTTGCTCTTGATCAACTTGGCATTGCCACATCATTGGCCCTTATTGATTCAGTGTAGTAGGACATTCATCTTCTTATAGACATTGCTACTTGGGATTTGTTTCTTGCAAACATATCATCCTTGTTTGTAGAGTCTCAAATTGCATATTTGGAGGATTACTTTGAAGACATATTGGCAGCCACATCTTTGTTTTTGGCCCATCATCTTCATTTCTTTCACAACTTGTTCTACATCAATCTTTACAAGATTTTGGATTGACATCATCTCATTTCAACATGTAGACACTTGAACAATTTTCAGAGACACACATCATTTGGATTTGGATTCCATATTCTTCCATCTTTTAGAAATGGATTCTCTAATCACTAATGGATCTATTTCTTTCTGAAGAGCTATTGTTTGTAGATAGTGGATCGTGTTTTGTCTTTAGGCATTCATCATTAGCACAACATCTCTTTCTATATCAAGGGATTGATATCCTCATTTTCTCTCTCCTACTGGGAAACATCTATTGTACTTGTGTGACAAAAGTAGTCTTTGAGGGGTCACATTGAGTCCTCCTACCTTTCTTCCATTAGTACAATCATTTTATTTTCTCTCTTTTGGAGGAGTCTTTTTCCATGTGGTTTTCTTCTTTTCTTTGGTTATGAGAAATTCATTTGTCTATACATGAATACCTCATCAAGCCTTGTAGTCGAGACCTATCCATACATTCATCATTGCATCCTTTATCAATTGTTTTGTTTCTTCCTAAGTTGATCTAAAGAGAGAGTGTTGGAGTAATTAAGATAATCACCTAATGATTAATTAGTCATTAATTAATTATTAGGTCCCTTATTATTTTAATGCTTAAGCTAAACTAAGAGGTATTTTTTATTATTAAATTGGGCTATTTATAGGTCAAGTTGTCTCATTGCATAGGATTAAGAACACTTATCACAATCTAATCAAATTCTCATATAGGGTTTGCACTTTTGCTTTTATAAGCATTCATTATTGTACTTTGTAAACAATTTCACAATGCATGAATTCACATTCAATCTCAATATGAGATGCTTGCATAGATCAATCATTCTCTTTTGGTTGTATAACAAATTAGTTGCTTTGATCTCTTGTTTGTGATAATTTTTTTGATTGCAAATGATTTCTACTAAAAAATCAATATTGTTTAGATTAATTTTTTTTTTTATGGAGGTCATCCACAAATTAATTGTAGCTACCCAATACGAGAGCACAAGCCTTTTTTTTGGTGCTGGAGCCTTTGCACTCAACAAGACTTGATCCTTGGTGGGCTCATTTAAAACCTTTCAACTTCACAAGTAGACCAAGGGCCCATTGATTGATTGTTTAGATTAAATTTTCAATACCCTCCCCTCCTTTTTCTTTTGGCTGATTTTTTAGTTAAAAAAAAGGAAACAACACTTTTCGTCAAATTTTTAATTAAAAAAATTGAAAAACCAGAGCTTTTCATTAAATAAGTAAACCTTTCCCAAATTCCCCGCCACTAAGCTGTGAATTTTCTTATATACTCTAAGAGAAATTTTAAACAGAATCTGAAACACTTAAGCTCGAGATTTGAAATTCCCAAGAAAAATCAAAATATACCCTAAATGAGAAGTGGTTGGTTCGCTTCGCTTTATTCCACTCATCTCATTTGCATACCATTTCATTTGCAATGGCGGCATCACTCTCGATAACGAGATCATTCGCATTGCATTCAGACGTTACTAAAATTTCTACTATTTCTTCTTCTGGATTCCACAACCTTAAAGCCTCCTCTTCATTATCTTATAATAAACATTACATTTATTCATCAAAAATATTATATCTGCAGCAGTATATAGCAGGGACAGCCAGAGCGCGGGCCATAATGGCCTCAACATCAACACAAACAGGCTCTGTATTGGTACACGCTCAACTTACAGGTTATTCTATGAACACGTCTGTTTTCTTTTTTAAAATAGTTAATATAATGCTCTTTATTCTGTATAATCAGCATTTACCCTTCTTTTTCAGGGTTTAACGTTTTGGGTTTACAATCTAGAGTCTTGGGTGGTGGGTTTAGAAATTTAGTGTTGATAATAAGTTCAAATAAAACTTGCCGAAACCCAGTTCTGTCGAAATGAATGATGTTAGTTTTAGTTCAATTCTGGGGGATCAAGACCTGTTTTGGCCGAGAGAGATGGTAATCAGTATATGCTAATGCAGTATATCCTTTGCATTTACAATTTGGTTTTAAAAGCAGTAATTTGGGGTCTCATGGTACTGGTCAGTAGCTGTCGTACTTTAATGAAGACATAATTTTGTGCCACGGAGAACTAACCACATTTTTGTGCCAGAATTGCATAAAGGCACCAAATTATCCACAATTTGTAGATATGGCTAAAATACTTTTGGGTTTATTTGTAGCAGAGTCAAAGCAAGCTCTAATATCTTTATCAGATAAACGCGACCTGGAATTCCTTGGTAGGGGCCTTCAGAATCTAGGGTGAGTTAATCATATGGTTTTCTTTGAATTATATGATCCATTTCAATAAATGTATGCTTTTAGCAAGTCTTTGCTTCTAGAAATTTGAAGAGAAACTCTGTTTGCTATTTGTTTTTTCAGTTGCTCATTTCTAATTTTGCCCTTACAATACTTGTAAGTTAGCTTTCAAGAGTCTACTTGGAAAAGGGAGTTTATTTTATTGGGGTATGAGAAAACAATCACAAAATAAAATTCAAGTATTTTGGACAAGCAGTGCTTAATCTATTAAATTATTCCTTGGCACACGGTTACATGTTTTATATAACCAAGAACATTACTAAGTTTCAATGTGTTTTTGGTATGTTTTCATAACATTTGGTAAAATTCCATCTTTACCCTTGGTTTATCAGAGAAAAGCTATTTTAATATGTTTTGCATTACAAAATAATCCCAATATGAATTTGATTTATTTTGTATTCATTCTCATGATAAAAATTCATAATGAGTTAGATCCAAAAGTCATAGCTAGATTATATAACATACTCAACCTTTTAAATAAGAATTACTTAATGAATTAACTAAAAATTAATTATCATACGCTAAAAATATGATAGTAAAATTTTTTAACTTCCAAATAACATTCGTTTAACATGATCCATAATAAAATGAATACTACGACTTTGAAAAACAATGATTACAATTTGGAAAAATAAGATAATCTTCTCTTTTACAATACATGGATGAATTGCATTTAAAGTAAATAAGTTTATAGTACACATTAAGTGTTATAAAGTCTTCCATATCTGGAAATCTGCATCTATCTCATAAGTCTCGGTGAAGTCATCTACAAGAGGGAGAGCATCACTTGAGTGCTTTACCTCCAACCATAAACCGATGGTCCCTCGTTCATCTTCCATTTGGAAATGGCCCTACCCTTCATGAAGAGTATAGACAAAGGAACCAACAAATACATGCCATCTGAGTCCTAGTGTTGTGTCCTGCATAACCAATTGACCATACGACTTTAGACAACTAACTAAGTACGACCATCGGACTGAATTATGCAATCTAGAACACTGTGAACCGACTAATGCAAGAAAAGACTTCTGTATTACTTTGGCCAAAGTTTTTAAATAAAATAAACACTTCCAAAGGAAATGTAGTTGTGTGTTCACACACCTCTAACTCGACTTGGAAACGACCTTCCACCTAAGGTTTAACACATGGTTGACTTGTTTGATTGTAATCTAACTTTTCACATGGATTTGAAATCATAAATGTATAACCTAGTATGGTCGGTAAACGATTAAGGTCATGGAAACATATTCCGGACAACGAACATTCATATTGCATACTCGCAATATCTCGGACATTGGCTACTGCCACTTGTTCATAAGTTTTTGCATTTATTTCCAAGAGTGAAAAACTCTTCTATTTTCATGCACAATGCTTTTTAAAATTCTTTCACAAGTTATAGTATTTTCGAATAATGACACTGACTTGAAACACCTTGTCTATCTTATGAGTTTTTGTCAACTCGAAACACAAGTAAAATAAAAGTTTTTTGCACTAAAAACAAAATAACTTCTTAAATAATTTTGATTTCTCTATGTTTCCTCTTCGTTTTTCGTATAAGAACACATTTTGTATTGCTGATAAATGTACAATATATTGCCAATTTATTTTACAAGAGTGAACACATAATTACAGTATTTTTAATCTTTTAACAACTCTGAATATTAATCTGAATTCTTTCAGTCAAAATATCAGTATAAGCTTCAAGCTTATCATAAAATTTATAGATATATAATACAGAATATTCTTGCATGCTCTATCTATATATATATCTCCATATATGTATATACATATACATCAGTCAGCTTATGCTTATTTATGTGAGTAAATAATTTATTCAACTTACCACAGTAGGCTAATAAAATTCTTCTCTGCTGTCATATACAGTTCTAATAGAGAAATCAAATAATTTCATGCACAGGTCTGTAAGATCAGACTACGCTTTCACTATTCCAACATGTATGTATCAATATATATAAATACTCTTATATCTTTCAAATCTGAAACTTCAGATTATACTATCAGAGTTAAAAGAGAAAAACAAAGTTTAAAAACATGACTGAATTGTTACTATACTTCTGCACTTCTGAGTTCTTAACGCACAACTTATAGCTCCAGTCGAGCTTTGCCAAATATCCATGGCTTGCCAGTCTGAAAAGCTCTGCTCTTTTTTGTATATTCCATAGTTCCACCGAGTTTCGGGGACGGGGACGGGGGGACGACAGGGGACGGGTTTTGGGGGCGCGGGGGTGGGGGGCCAAGTTTGGGGACAGCGGCGGGGGGGGGCGGCGCGCTAAAATACATATAGTACTTGAAAAATTAGTTATAAAAAGATGTATAACTGTAAAAGCCTAAGGAATAAGTAAATTTTAGAGTTTAAACACATTGCAATGATTTCATTGAACTAGTGAACATTGAAACAATGAAAATCAAAATGAAAATATACTTGTAAGTTATAACTTAATAGACATTGTGATTGGAACAAGAACTAGTTGTTTCATAATTTGAATTTCAAAATTTCATAGTCATGATTCATAATTACAATCAAGTATCAAGTTATCAACACAACAGTGTTCAAACTTCAAACTTCAAAAACAAAATAGACTAAATAGTAAATACTAAATAGCTAATGGCATGATGCCTCTAATGATCTAATCATCTCCAACTCCAAGCTCCATGCCAATCTCCTCATCACTGGAACCATCGGACGAGGACCCCAAATGCTCAAGCTCATCTAAACCAATACCAACCAGCCCTGTCTGTGTAGCATCCTCATCTATCTGTGCTGGCTCTTCTGGCTCTACATCCCATCTGGCTGCTGGACTCTCCTTGTATGTAGTTGTGCTGCGATCAATGAGACGTAAGGCACTATGGACAGCCACAAGCTTCTCTGCCCTCCTAGAAGTGAGCCTGTTCCTCTTAACAGAGTGGATGAAGTTATAAGTGGACCAGTTCCTCTCAGAAGCAGAAGAACTAGAAACCTGGGACAGCAAACGAATGGCTAGAGTAGTAATCAAAGATCTAGGCCCATGCATAGTCCACCACAACTTGGGGTCCTCCTGTGACATAGTCTCCAAATCTACTTTGGCTGCCTCTGAATATCCCCAAAGAGTAGCAAATTTTGTCCACTCAGTACGAAGCAAGCTGGCCTCTATAGGATCATACATTTTGTCAATGGCCTTCATGAACCCTTCCTTCACCTCAACATCCTCCATAGGTGTCACTCTGCCGGGACGTGGCACATACCACTTTGGGTTCAATGCGTAGGCAGCCATGTGTAAGGGAGTGTTGAGTTTCTCCCATCTATGTTGAATGATTGGATAAATATGCTCGGTGTAGAATTGCATTGTGGGGTCCTTCTCTCGCACTTTAGCCTTCATTTGATCAAGCATGGAATCAATGCACTCGTATACCTCTCCAAGGGAAGGTGCATTAGAATCCCCAAATCTAATAACTTTGAAGACAGGCTCAATGATGGAGACAATATATTTGGCATCAGCCCAAAAAACATCATTCTTCACCACCTCCTTAACCCTCAATCCCTGCTGTGTCTTCGACTCAGGCCATCTGTTCCATTCTGCTGTCATTACCATTAGTTGCAATGGCTCTTGCAACTCAAGCATCCTCTCCAAGAGAATAAAGTATGATGCATATCGAGTCTCTACAGGCTTCAGGAATTCCTTCTTGGAGAAGGACCTGAAAAGTGCATGTGAATGATGATGGTTGCAGATAAACATCTGCACATCTCTAGCATCACTGACAATAGATTTGATCCAGCTGATTTTACCCATGTCCTTAAGTGCATTATTCATAGCATGCACACAACAAGGAGTCCAGAAAATATGTCTATAGGCTGCCTCAATCAACCTCCCTGCAGCTCTGCACACATGGGCCGCATCTGTCACTACCTGCACCACATTTTGTGGCCCAACCTCCTCTACAGCATCCTTGAGGATCTGAAACTGATAATGGGCATCCTTGCTATGCCCTGAACAATCAATAGCCCTAAGGAAATAAGGGCCCGCTACAGATGTGACGATGATATTGATGAGTGGACGATGCCTAATGTCCGTCCACCCATCCATGACTATGCTGCATCCACTTGTGACCCAGGTTCTCTTCATCTTCTCCATCAAAATATTAATCTTGGAATAGTTTTGATCCAAGATTGTTGTCCTCAATTTATTCTCCCCTGGTGGCACATATGATTGTCCTACCCTTATTATTTTTGACACAACTTCCTTATAATAAGGAGAGCGAGCCATGTGGAATGGAATGCCATTGGCAAAGAAGAATTTGCCAATGGCATCATCTGCCTCATCCTTTGCCTGCACATTGAATAAACTTGCTATAGGTTGTGAAGATGCCATCTTACGTTTCCCCCTAGGCTCTGCTGCACTTGAACTGAACGGATTTGGTGGCCTTTGACTCTGCAAAGTAGAAGTAGACACTGCTGAAATGTGATCACCCATACTCTTATGTTGCAATGTAGCAGATGTAGGCACTTCATCCTCATTACAACCCCATAATTTTAAAATTTCAGCCCTGTACTTCAATTACTTGCCACAGCTTTGCATAAATCTACACCTTTGCCTCGAACAAGAAGAAAATGTGCCTTAGTTCTTGTAATGCTGCCAAACCATGTAAGCTCACACATGTGACACTTCCATAATCTAGTGCCCCCAGTTGCCCCAGGCTTTGCTGCTATCTTGGATGCAAATTGTTTTAAAGGTTTTTTTGGATCAAAGGGGCCCTTGGCCCATTCTTGAAGGAGTTTTGAAGGGCAGCTATTATCTTTACTACCAATGGAACTTGTGGTAGTTTGAGTATTTGAGGCTGAGCCATGTTGTACTTGTGGTTCAACTTCACCCTCAGCCTCCCCTCCTATTTGAAAGTCGGGATCATCTGATGAATCATTTGCACTTTGAATGTCTGGTTCATCATCACTTCTGTTGTGTGAACTCATTATGATGATTATGCTGCAAAAACAATGTTAAAAAATAAAAAATAATCAGACCTACAATGTAAACAATTTTTTTTAAAAAATCAGACCTATAAAGTATAAACTAAAAGTCTAAAACTTAGAAAGAAATGTGGTCTCATGAATTGCAATATTGCAAGATATGCAAGCAGCAAAATCAAAATGTGGAAGCACAGGCAAGGCATGTGAATTGTTTGACAAAATGCTAGCAAGTGGCAATTGAATGCATGAAAACAGAAAATGTGGAAGCACAGGAAAGGTATGTGAATTGTTTGACAGTCACAGAATTGAACTGTTTGACTGAAGTCTGAAATCAAAATGAAAATGTGGAAGCACAGGCAAGGCATGTGAAGTTTGAACTGTTTGATTGTTCAAATTTTTTTAATTTTTAATTTTTATTTATTATTATGCCTCTTGGGCTCTGCAAAATGTGGAAGCACAGGCAAGGCATGTGGACTGTTTGACTGAATGAAAAAATGTGGAAGCACAGGCAAGGCATGTGAACTGTTTCAGTCACATGCCTTGCCTGTGCTTCCACATTTTGCAGAGCCCAAGAGGCATAATAATAAATAAAAATTAAAAATTAAAAATTGAAATTCATAAATTTTTTTGAAAAAACATTAAAATTAATTTTGACTTTTGACTTTTGAGTTTTCAGTTTTGTGGAACGAATGCCTCAAAGAGGTGTCCGTTATTTCAAATGCCCGTCCGTTTATAAAATAAAAATACTAAAAAAATAAAAACGGAAACCTACCTGGTTAGGAAAAATTCGTTTGTAGACTTGAAGACTTGCAGTGGAATCACTTGAATAATGACTAAGGAGTTTTGGCTCCGATTCTCAGTCTCTCGCCGGCCGCCAGTTGCCACAGTCACAAGGGCATGAAAAATAAAAATTGCTCGCGGCTCTGTGTAAAAAAAATATTCATTTAGTCTTCAAGTCTAAGACTTACTTTAGAGTAAGTCATAAAAATAATAAAATTTAATCATATAATAATTAATAATATAATAAATATATTATATTTTAAATTTTAATTATAGTAATATAATATTAAAATTTTAAAATATTTCATGTCTTGAATTTTTTTTTAAAAAATATTATTTTAATAAGGGGACGCAGGGGACGCGGGAAACTTGGAGACGCGGATAAGACTCCGAGGAGACTCCGAGACGCGAAGAAGACTCCCTGTGAAGGAAACGCCCAGGGGACGGCGGGGGGACGTTTCCCTGACATCTCCACGTCTCGGAAACGTCCCCGTCTCCGAGACGACCACTTTTTCGAGGGGGACGCGTCCCCGTGGAACTATGGTATATTCACTTCGTATCATCCACAACTCATAATAATAAGTACTTTCTAAAAGAAATCATGAAGAGTTTCCTGCCTAATTTGTATCTTTGTAAGATGCCCAGTCCAGTCTAGGGCGGAAATGTATTTTCTTTACTCAGCAAAAATGAGATATATTAATACTCTATGCACAAATGCTACACCAATGATGAGAACAAGCCCAATTTGAAACATAATTCACACAGATTAGCAATACCAGACTAAAATATGTAGATGTACAAACCAATTTGGAATAGATCATAAACACGTCTGAATAAGCCAATTTTAAACCAATGGGATAACACAATAAATATGATTAATCCGATTCATAGTAGCAAACTGAGACTAAAATGAAATGTATGAATAACAAAGACTCACGACTTTGCCCAGTTCGCAAGTTATGTGGTACAAAAAGCTTGGTAGGCGGGAATCGTCACTGAGATGAGTCAGATCTTACAACTTGTCTAATGCGTATTCCACAATGAACAACTCTAGGAGGTTGCCCGAGCAATTACAATAACCACGCTAGATAGAGAGATTGTTGCCGATAAGGATGTGTGCGCCCAGGATTTCGGCAAAACACTTGTTTGTGAAAGGGTCACCCATGGTACTGTCGCACAGGAAGATTGATGAATATAGTTGTGCCTAGGAAGGACATTGCCACTATGCTACTGGTGCGGCGTTGATAGTCCCACGATGAATTGTCCTCGATTTGCGATCTGGAAGAGATCGTCTTCACATATGCGATCAAAACGCTGGCGAAAATGAATTGGAACAAAGGCACAAAACTTCTTGCAGGGCTTTCATCCTACTAGGACTTGACCAGCTACACGGTCAACTCTCTATGTCTTCCTTCGTTGATGCCAAACAAAGAACAACGATCCCACATAAATTTTGAACATAGACGCCAACTAGAAGGAGTTGGCCAGAAAGAAAATTCAAAACTCCAAAGGTGCTAACCAAGGGGTCGGCCCCAAATATTAATTCAAATGTTATTTATTAATAATTCAAATTAATATCATTTATTAAATTTATTTAATCATTTAATATTATATTATTATTAAATAGTGTTTAAAAACACTTATAATTTTCCCTCCAAAACAATTCGATTTATTTGGGGACATGACAATCTTCTCCCTTACTTAAGACTTATGACTACTCTTTGCTCATTTCTTTCAGCATAATGATAATCCTCTTCCCCACGTTGAAAGGAATGAAATGAATAATACTCAACCTCCTCTCTAAAACCCGCGACCAAATCTCCATAACCACTTCTAAAAATAGCATAATTGAAACTTAATGGCACGCCTCAATTATGCCTCATTGAAGGCCTTGATATCATAATTTAAAGGCAAGAATATAGCCTGCGATGAAGGCTTTAGCTTCCATTTTTGGTTTAAAACAGTTTGATTTTATTTACTTTCCATTACATGCTTTTATTGGCATGTTTAATTGCCTAAAAAATGTAACAGCTAATATCTTACAGTTAACGGAAAACAGTTATTTTGCCAACTTCAGCTGAAGGGCAACTGAATAACTAACATTCTAGGGTTTTTCCAAAATACAGATAACGAACTGAAAAGTGAATAACTGCTAGGGCATCATTAACTAACTCACATTTTTCATTGTCTGTTAAGAACTAGGGTTCCCTTTTTGCATTTAAAATTGAAAAGAATTTTCAAATAAAAGTAAATACATAATATCTAATTCTTCAACTAACTTTTATGTTTCATTTTCAGCTGAAAGGAACCACTAACTGAATTAACTGGAAGGAAACATCTACTAATTACCAATATTAGAAATGCAAACGAACTTTAGCTAACTTTTCAATGCTCCCAAATAAAATTACAACTGATCATTTTACGCTAAGTAATCATTGCAAGTACTTTAAGAGAGAGAAAAGGGTTCCAAGAGTTTACAGTTAAGAAGCTGAAGCACTTGATCTTGACACAGTCATCATGGAAAAGAAGATATCATCAGGGGCTTTACCGCCCAACCGAAGACCTACTGGTCTCCCATGTTCCTTCAACAAAAAGAACCTGTCCCTTCGCGAGGGTGGTTAACAAGGATCTAACTGTCATCATGCCTCCGAGCCCGGTGTCAAGTACCTATATCTCCTGATCGAATCTTCACTATGGGTACCCCCCAACTAGAAGATTACTCTGATCAATGATACATTTGGTAATGATGGTTGACAAATGCTGAATCTAGCGTCGTACCTTGGCCAAGGATTTCATTTTCAAACTGGCACTCCTGTGCCATCAACGCTCTCACCCTTGCTCGACATGATTACATAATTATTTAGGGTTTAAGGTTTAATATAAAAATTTTATTCTCTTTTCTTAGATTCTGGTTATAACTTAACCACTAGATAATTGCATTAGAAGAAGACATATCAAAAAAGAGAGAATCTCCAGGTCTCTGTTAATCTTACTTAAGAATTCAAAAAGTTTCCAAGAGAATGTAAGATGAATACAAGGACAAGAATCGGTCCAATGAAAGATTGAGTTGACAGAATCCATTTATTTATTTCCATCGATCTGAATATTCAGGTTAAGTTTCGCTTTGAAAATGATTATCTTTACATTCAAGTTAATCTGACAGCAGGGTCTTAAATCAAGGCTTAATCTTTCAGATTTTACAGAGAGGAGACAAAGATTAAATGGCTCTTCCCAAACATGTTCCGCTCGAAGAGACCATAGTATAAATTTATTCTCAAGAAAACTCATATTCTGTTCTCCAAACAGGATATCACAATTCAGGTTTACTCATAAAAACTCAAGGCAATGCGGACCAACAGATCAGGCTCAAGATTTCAAAATGAGGTTGGAGATAATTTGAGGAGGAAATCGGCTCACCTCAGTTTGACCAAGTCAAGTCTTAGAAGGATGAAATAGAACTAGATTCCAACAGGAAGGAGGATACAAAGTACTATCTCGAAAAGGAATTCAGTCAGCTTATGCCTTCCAGACAAGAAGAAAATAAAATTGTTTTTGACTTGTTTTCTTTTTAATTCTTTTCTTCTATAGATTCATTGCCATTCCATAAACAATCTGACTCATTTCACCTTAAATCGAAATACTAACAAGATCATTTTCTTTTCATAGTAAGAAATAACTTAGGCTTTCTGTTAATAGATAAAGACTCATATGTGCTTGACAAATGATTTCAATTCAATAGCTTCAATCTACAGATCTCTGAAGAGCTCGCTAGCCGATCACCACTATTGGATAAATGCGCACCAAGAAGATATACACGCTTCAGGTAGGGATATGATTTGACGGTAGCTGAGTTCTTCACCACCCACACGCAGCTATCACAGAGGAAATGTTTCAGTAAATGTCCGCCGTTCAAGAAGAGAGAGAGACGAAAAATGAAATAATGATTATTGGTCAAGTTATCGAGCACATATTCAAGGGTTTTCGAATATGGGAATGGAAGACTTATGATTATGCCACAGAGGTTGAGAACCAGCCAAAATTCAATCGATGAAAGGAAAAAAGTGAAGAATACTCCCCGACTTCCAACCTTGAATCGTCTCATTACCAATGCCTGCCCCTTCGTCTGCCATACTTGGACGTTTCAAGAAGGGGGTGGCGCGAGAACGGAATGACATTTCTTCATAACTCCAATTCCACAAAGAATTCAAAATAATTCATTTTAATTATAACCATTTGATGTCTCCCCTTAAAAGAATGATATGCAAGTATCTTTATTTAATTTGAATATATATTTGACATCCTCTAGCGAAATATTCTAAGATTTAATTCGCCCAGTGTAAGAGGATGAAAATGATTATTTAATTATATCAATTGTTTATCACTTATAGAAATCTTATATAAGGTGAAGGTTGATTTATATATTAATTTAATTGACTTATTTTATAATTTAATTATATTAAATTTTAAATGGCCAAGTTACAATTTCGATTCCTTGTCTTACACTGACTCGAGGCGAGATGACAGTTTCCGATCCTCTGATATCCACTACCTCTCCCTAATGACATCTCCTTTTTTGTCGTTGCGTCGTTAGTCCTGCATCCACTGATAGGTATTATGGTTAGACAGTTCTCAACGGCTATATAAATATGTATTTAAATATTAACTCATAACACATTCAATTTCATGTGAACAATAAAATCACTTGCCATAAAAAAGTTAGTTAACTTTACAGTTACGATAAATAAAACATTTATTTTATCCCCAATTTCACATTCACATGAAAACAGTTACATGCAACTAACTTTGCATTCAATAACCATAACCAAATTCATAGTCTCAATGTAAGGGATGTAACAAAAAAGCCATGGCTCCTTTAACAGGCTGTTGGAATTTATGCTAACAGTATAATAAATTATATATATTCTTATTTATATTTTTATTCATATTTCATATATATTGTTATTTTTTAAATGTATTTAAATAATAATCAAATAAACTTTATATAAATTGATAAATCAAAAAGACGATGTTGATACAAGATAACACCATTTTTTATTGTGAAAGACTAGGTCAAAGACCATATAAGATTTTACCTAACCTTACGACTCAACCATACCATAACACAAAATAAACTCAACAACAATACTGAGGTTACTTACCTGAACTTGATACATAATCCTATGTGAGTGTGTTTGTTCGACTCAATTGGCATTAACCCGTTTGTTCACCCATGTTTATACTCTTCTCTCCGGTGATACTCTCCCTCTCCATCGGGGAAGGTAAAATCTGATCCTGCATTCAACTTAGAAGGCCAACAACATTGAGTCCATTATTAGTCACGACATCATAATCATTGATTAAAATAATAATCATTAAAATTGAAACACATTGCATTGCATTATAATTTCATCAAAATATCAACTGGCATATAATCATCCACTAGTGTCAAAAACACATTTTTAACGTAAAAGTTAAAAGCAATTGCAAATCAAAATTTGGGGAGTAACAAGTTACAATAGAAAAAGAAAAGGTTACAATGAAAACATAAAGAAACACCAGAGTTCGATGGTAACAGAAAAGCATAAGAGGAAGAAAGAGATTATTACGCAAGTAATTGGTAAATAATTTGATGTATTAACGATGAGCGAGAATGCTCAATAAATAATTTACAAAATGTACAAAATCAGAAAGTTTCTAAAAAGAAACTTCAGATAAGATCAGAGACGATCTTATCAAAAATACTTTACAATAAAATACATTATTGAGCATTAATAAATAAATAATAAATATTATTTTAATACCCTCTCGTAATGCTCAATCTGTCAACTACACTAAGATGCCCCCTGAATTTAACAAACTTATCTAGACTGAGCGACTTGGTGAGAATATCTGTTGTCTGCTCCTCTGTCGGAACATACAACAATTGAACTGATTCGTCTTCAACAAGCTTCCGAATGAAGTGACAATGAGTTTCCACATGCTTGGTTCTTTCATGGAAGACTGGATTTTTGGCAAGTTTGAGAACTCCTTGATTATCACAAAACAAGGGAGTCAGACCTGCTTGAGATATTTGCATATCCGCAAGCATTTGACGAAGCCAAACTCCCTCACAAGCTGCCTTAACTGCTCCCGATACTCTGCTTCTGTCGAGGAGAGAGCCACTGCTTGCTGCTTCTTACTAGTCCATGTGACTGCACCAGATCCCAAACTGAACACATACCTAGATGTTGATTTCCTATCATCAACCGAACCTGCCCAATCCGAGTCTGTGAAACCACTGAGTCTAAGATCATGACTTTGAGTGTACAAGAGTCCATAATTAGAAGTGCCCTTCACATAATGTGGCACACACTTCGCTGCTACCCAATGATCAACCTTGGGGGTTGTCATGAAGCGTGAAATGTAGCTCACTGCAAAACTGAGGTCAGGCCTAGTGGCAGTGAGATAGATGAGGCTGCCCACTAGTTGCCTGAGCAATGATCTACTACCGGTGAGTTTGACTTAGCTGACAACTTGAGCCCTTTTTCCATGGGTGTGGAGGTAGGTTTGCAATCCTGCATTCGTAACTTATCCAATAGACTTCGAGCATATTTGGATTGGGAGATGAAGATACTGCTCTCGGTCTGCCAAACCTCAACACCTAAACAGTAATGCAAAAGTCCCAAATCTGTCATGTCAAATGTGCTGCACAAATCCTGTTTGATCTCAACGATCAAATGTGCCGAGCTGCCAGTAATGATCAGGTCATCCACATAGACAACAACAATAAGTATATTACCACCAGTATGTTTGACATACAAATTAGAATCAGATGGACTCCTCTGAAAGCCATGATTTGTGAGGTACTTGTCAATCTTTATGTACCAAGCCCGAGGAGCCTGTTTTAGGCCATAGAGTGCTTTTACCAATCTGCACACCTTGTGTTCTTGATTGGCAACCTTGAACCTTGGAGGCTACGTCATATAGACTTCTTCCTTCAACTCACCGTTGAGGAAAGCACTCTTAACATCCATTTGATGGACTTTCCAACCAAACTGGGCTGCTAAGGCAAGGATGAGCCGAATGGTACTCATCTTGGTTGTAGAAGCAAAGGTCTCCTCGTAGTCAATGCCTTCTTTCTATCAGAAACCCCCTTGCAACGAGACGAGCTTTGCACTTGTCAAGGGTTTTGTCAGCTTTGTATTTCACCTTATACACCCATTTGCAGCTAATGGGCTTCTTCCCTGGAGGAAGATCAGAAAGGACCCAAGTGTAATTCTTCTGAAGACTTTGGTATTCGACCTCCATAGCCTTTTCCCACTCAGGAATTTCTTTAGCCTCTGAATATGTCTAAGGCTCATAGACACTGTGAATGTTGGCCATGAGAGCAAAATTGATTGTATGCTGCTGTTTGCTCTTGTTTCTGGATGATCTACCCTCAATGAGTTTGTCATCATGAAGATCTCCAATAGTCTTAGCCCACCATTTAGGCCGGAGAGTAGAAGTGCCAACATCAGATGTAACAGGAGGAGCTAGAACTGGTTGTGGATCTGGAACAGGTTCAACAGGTGGAATATCAATATCATCCAGAGGAAAATCAAGTTGAGCATCATCAAAGACAGAGTCTTCATCATCCCTCCCATCAGGTGAACCTAACGGAAGCCGGACACCCAAATTAGAAGCCTTCATGGGTTGATCCTCAAAATGTTGAATAGACGAGGAAAGGTGAAAAGGTCCTCGTTCTTCATCAAAGACAACATCCTGACTGAAGATGAGACGATCAATGTCTACATCAATCAACCGGTAAGCCTTATGGTTGTCATTGTACCCGGTGAACATAAGCTTTTGACTCTAGGTATCCAACGTTGAGCGCTTGGCATCTGGAATCCATACATATGCTAAAGAGCCAAAGATTTTCAAATGATTGATCCTGGGTTTGCAACCATTCCAAGCTTCCTCAGGAGTTTTCCCCATAACGGTGTGGGTAGGAGACCGATTAAGGAGATAGACAGCAGTGTAAACTACTTCTGCCCAAAATTTATTAGGAACACTCCTGTGTTGTAACATGGAGCGGGCCATCTCAACAATTGTACGATTGCGCCGCTCTACAACACCGTTTTGCTAAGGAGTGTAGGGTGTAGTTAATTGGCGTTTAATTCCATGTGTATCACAAAAGTTGGAGAATGCAGTAGAACAAAATTCCCCCCCATTATCTGACCTAAGAGTAATTATGCAACAACCAAACTCTTTTTTTACTAAGGCCTTAAACTTCTGAAATACATTAAACACATCTGATTTTTGTCTAAGAAAATACACCCACATTTTTCGACTGAAATCATCAACAAAAAGCAAGAAATACCTGCAACCAGTAACAAAAGGTGTATTCATTGGCCCACAAATATTAGCATGAACCAACTGCAGTACCTTAGAGGCTCGCCATGAGTCACCATCCGTGAACGGTGTTCTGTGCTGCTTCCCAGCTTGATAAGCTCCACAAACGCCATGATGCTGAGACTGGATGTCAAGTAGACCAGCTACAAGTCCCCTCCGAGCTAGCTGAGAGAGATAGTGCACATTTAAGTCCCATAATGCTGATGCCAAAGACTGGTGATAGCAGAATTTCTGGCTGCCATGGCTAACTCCGGAGAATCACTTGTATCCACAAGCCTGTATAGACCATGATCCTCAATACCAACAACCACAGTAGTGTGAGTCTCCCGATCAACAATGGAACATTTGTGTTTACTTAATACCACATCCAACTGAGGGGAATGCCGCATGATTTGACTGATTGAGAGAAGGTTTAGTTCCATGTCAGGGACGTAGTATACGTTGAGGAAAATGAGATTCCTCCCACTGGACTGAATTTGAACAGTGCCCGTACCGACAACTGTGTATTCTTCACCTCCTCCCCAAATAATTGAGTCAGTGTAAGGAGAGAAGTCTGTGAACCAGTCACGCCAATGAGTGAAGTGGCGCGAAGCACTTGAATCAATGTACTAGGCAAGAGACTTCACATGATCTGCAGGCCTTTTAGTCATAAAAGCGTAAAAGGCAGATTCATTCTGCTTGGCAACATTCGCTTTCTGTTGAGAGTCTTGAGACCCTCCCTACTTCTTCTGTTTAGAACCCAAACAGAGACGACAATCCTTCTTCATGTGACCATACTTGTGGCAATAATTGCATTGAATGTTCTTTTTCTTAGGGCTGCTCGGAGGTTGACTTGAGCCTTTCTGCTGCGAAGGCTGACCTGTCCCTTTGTTTTTAAGTTGAGTTTTAGCTGCAAAGGCTTGCTCTATAGAGGATGATGATGCACTACTACCAAACTGTTGTTTCCAGCGGTCTTGCTGCAAGAGGATAGTACAAAGCTCCGAAAACTTCAGGTCAACATTAGCAAACGTAATGTTGAGAGTCTCAATGAAATGTTCATAGGACTTAGGTAGACTTTTCAGAGTGATCACGACCATGTCTTCCTCCATTTTCCGACCAATAGCCTCCAACTGATCTCGGATCTCCTGGATTTTGTTTAGGTGTGCCTGCAAAGTTGTCTTCTCATCCATCATGATAGAAAACAACATATTTTTCAAGAAGAACGCACGACTTTTGTTGGAAGTCTCATGCAAACCCTTCAGATGGTCCCAAATCTCCTTTGCTGATTTACCAAGCAGAATCTGAGGTAGCTGATCATCTATAACTGAAAGTTTAATGAGCATCACCGCTTCACGATTCTGTTCGTCAAACTTTTCCCGATCCTTACCCGCCGTTGTGGGACGAGAAGTGTTGCCTAGAATCATCTGATCAAGGCAGTGATATTCAAAGATGGTCATCATTCGCTGCTTCCAGGTGTTATAATTTTTGCCATTAAAACGCCAACTGCCTTCCAACTTAATGTTGGTCAAACTCGCCATCTTCATGCCTTTCGAGACACGAAAATCAAGGCACTGAGAAGAGGTTGAATGCATGAAACTCGAGGCACGAATTTCAATGCATTGAAGCAGGGATAGACAGATTTCAAGGCAAATCCGTTGGCACAAAATTCGAGGCATGGATCCTGAGGTACCCAGAAAAAATTGAAGACAACCCAAAAAAGCTCTTGAAAAACCCACAAAGATTCTGCAATCGAAATTTGTTTTTGACTTGAAATGAAGGAGATAAACCTTAGTCGATTTTGCAGAAACCCTAGCCAGCCATGTAAACACAAAAAAATGCAGAAACTAGAACCGTCGAGTGCATACAGGGGCGGACGAAGCCTAGAGCACAAGTCTTAAGCACAAGAAGAACAACACAAGGAGAAATCGTGTCTGAATGCAAGCACAAAATGCAGGCACAATGAACTCCCGTCGGCGCCCAAAGAATACAAAAAATCATGTTTGAAAGAAACTCACAAAACACGTCCCTGGACAACACGAAAATGCGGCTCCAATTTGAGAGAAATTGTGTGCAGGCTAAAAGACCAGGTTGCGCAGCAGAAATTTGTCGCCGGAACAGAATGATGCCGTGCGGATTTAAATTGCGAGTTGCAGAGGTTGCGCGGACAGATATGATGCAAAAAACCCGACGCCAAAAGAAATCAATGAGAAATGAAGTTCCAGGAGACAGAAACGACCTTGTCAAAAAAAAAATCGTGCGCTAGAAACAAATCCAATGCCCAAAAAATAAATTGCGATTTTTGGCCGCTTTAGATTCACAAAAAAATGCCCTTTGAAATTTTTTCTCAAAATAAACCCTTCAGATCGCACACAGACAGAAATTTTTGACCAAAATAATTTTGAAAAATTTGAAACAAAATAATTTCGAAAAGAAATTATAAACTTTTCGAAAAAATTATTTCCCTGTGCTCTGATACCATATTATGCAAGTACTTGGTAAATAATTTGATGTATTAACAATGAGCGAGAATGCTCAATAAATAATTTACAAAATGTACAAAATCAGAAAGTTTCTAAAAAGAAACTTCAGATAAGATCAGAGACGATTTTATCAAAAATACTTTACAATAAAATACATTATTGAGCATTAATAAATAAATAATAAATATTATTTTAATAGAGATAACAGAGTTCTAATAGAAACAGAAAGGGGATCAAGGGAAACATACAGAAGTCAAATCAGAGCAGAAAATGATAGGATGGGAGAGGCACCAGCTTTCTCTTTCTATGATTGGAAAAACCAGCATTCTATTCAGTTACTAAATCTTGCACAAATGCCCTATTCAGTAGCTCCATTTGCAAGGGATGATTGCTGGCTTTTGTTAGTACGAAATTACAAATGCATGTTAGAAAAACACCATAGAAGCTTTTTGGAAGATATATTTATTGTCGTGACCTTGTATATGGTTATCACACAGGCAAGAGTTTAAGCATAGTATCTTGGAATATTACAGTGTACCTTTCCCCTGCAGAAGATTGCAATGAGAATCTTAGATAGGGAGATGAAGCAGTCTATGTTCAAGTTGTTATAGGAATTCAAATATAAGAAAAATACTGTCCATTGGCTTGCCTAACATAAATGCCTTGTGAGTTGAGATGGATCTCCAAGAAGAGCTTAACAGCATGTGCATTTATTTAATATATTTTCACCCAGCACAGCTATTTGTGCTTTGAGTTTTTATTTATATATTTCAAAAATTCTCAATTGTACTTTTTATGGCGGTGTGTATGTCCATAAATTCTTTCTGTTTCTTGTGTACTGCAGCTATACTATTGTTTCAACTGGTGGCACAGCATCTGCACTTGAACAGGCTGGAATACCTGTAACTAAAGTGGAGCAAGTCACTTCTTTTCCAGAGATGGTAAGTCTACTAAAGGGAAGATGCATTGTGGCTTTAGGACCTAGCTTTTTATTGCATCATGTGGATCTTTTTATTTAGATGATAATATTGAGAATCTATTATAGGGCTTCATCCCAATATGCAATAAAGATTAAAACTAAAACATACACAAAATTCTGTGTATACCCATGCAAGGGTGACAGAACCAACAAATAGAAGATACATAAAGATCAACATAGACTTACATAAGTAGAATACCCGATGAAAACCAAAAACTACCAATGCAGAGGACTGTATTAAAAACAGTCCAACTGCTATAAACACGCATCAGAGCCATATCCTGGTCAAACAACTCTCAATGAGGAATACTTGCACCACCAAGAATAGTTCTTTATTGCTCACCTGCCCTGTTTGCAACACCATCACCTGAGACAGGTGGTAAACCACCTGAGCCTTAACAGGAGAAGAGGATGAAGACTCTAGACCAGATAAACAGATACCATTAATGAGTTCCGTCCTATGAGCAGATCTTGTCAAAATGTCATCTGCAAAAGCAGGGAGAGAATAACCACTAGTAACCTCCAACAGTTCATTATGAGGAGAAATCACCATATGTTTTATAACCAGCCATATATCTGGAAATAAATCCATCAGAATACCAATGTCCATGCTAAGGGTGTTGACATCTGCCACAGATACGTCACGGTTCATCCTTAGCTCTATAAGAAAAAACGCTTAGTTACCGGATTCGTACCCACAGGCCTCGAACCCGGTTCGGGTACGCACCCGGTTCGGGTTCGTCTGTGGGTACGTGCTGGGTACGCACAGGGTGCGTGCCCAGCACTGTGGGTTCGCCAGGGTTCGCGCACCCGCGAACCCTGGCGAACCCACAGTGCTGGGCGCGCACCCTGGCACGAACCCAAAAAAAAGGGCCCAAAATTGATTAAAAAACTCTTTTTTTTAATTTTTTTTCCTCCTAACCCTAAAACAGCATTGATCATTTCATAGTTTACTAAGCATATTCAGACTTATTGCAAGAACTTCCTGTGTTCTATTTAGAACTGATGTATGAAGTTAATCCTCAGAAAATTAACAGCAGATAGAAGAAAGTCTGTACTCAATCTGAGACAAGGTTATAATCTTTTACAACTTCTCACAGTCTATTTGTAGCAGCAAATACATTGATTTATAACACCAGATAATAGAATGAACAGCAGTTACAAGTAATACAATGAGTTTATAAATATCTCAGACCTGGGAATGTGTTTGCCAGGGTAAATGTATGATGAATCTTGCTCGATCAATGATCAATGATCGTGAATATTTATCTTTGGCATTTGGCATTGATCAATGATCAAGTATCATACTATGAAATGATTTAGTTTTACAATTATCTATATTTCTCTTATTTTTTTGTATATATAATACATATATATATAGATTTATAATATATTAAATTATATATATATATATATATATATATATATACACACGTACCCATACGTAGCCAAACCCCTAAAAAAAATTTGCCCGTACCCACGTACCGGGTTCTCGTCCCCGAACCCGTCCCCGAACCCGAACCGGTAACTTAGATTTAAAAACGTACTAGAAGAGGGTGTCGCCAGGGCTGATTCCTCCAAACCATCGTCACCAGCCACATTAAATGACATCAACTCTGCAATTCAACGTCTCATGTCAATATTACTAACTTCTTCCTCCAACGTATTGTGGAAGCCTGTTGATATTATTGCCCTTGATCATATAATGCCTGTATCTGCTAACCCATCTGTTACCAGCACTGCCTTCACAAGATTGAGAACCTGCACATTTGGATGGTAAAATATCTTCTTCAGTCTAAAATCAGAGATGTGCCCTTTTCAGAATGGATCCTTGGGGGCCCCAACACTGTGATTGGCCACTAATAAAATTCAAAATACCCAAACAAATCCAGAGAAAGCCCGCCCAATTCTTCTCTACAAAAAATCCACACTCTAGCACTCCAAATCATTAAATAATTCCATCAAAAAAGCATCATCCACTAGCATTTAAAACTTTTTCTCCTCATTATGACATACTTATCCAAAAGTGGTTAACTGGTGCAGATCTGTCTCTGACATTTGGACCAATGGGGTCATGGCATGTATGTGCAGCACTATGGCAGGACAAAAAACAGTGGTCAAATGGGATCAAACATGAAACTTTTTACACATTCATGTTTGTCTGGAAATGTAATTTCAAAGAAAAGGCATTGCATATCAAGTTCTCAAGCAAAAGATATGGCTCTGGGAAGGTTGTTGACAAAGACTGCCACGGTAGTTGCTGACAAAGTCAGAGATTTTGCTGCCTAAGTACTTTTGGCATAATTTTAATTCATTTAAATGATTGCCGGGTCTTTTTTGGGGGTTTGTTGAAGGTCCCTAATATTGTAGGTTGTCGATAAACAGCTTACAAGTATCAAAATCTTAACAACAATATCTTAAGTGACAGATAATTACCAGTATAAAGAACATTAGGAAAGAAAATTTAAATCTTCCTTCCCCAAGCTATCCTTCTCAAGATGCTATAGGGGCAAAGTGTGGCACAGCCACCCTTTTTATGGATCACATACTTCTTGAACTATCCTCACAAACTATCACATATGTGCTGGACAAGACATCTAATAGCAATCATTACAGTGGATTGTTGTATACTGCCTCCATCTGGGATTGTTACCAATGAAAAGAACCTTAGGAAAGATAATTAAATCTTCCTCGCTCTATCCTTCTCAAGATGCTAAAGGGGCTAAGTGTGGCAAATCCACCCTGTTTATGGATCACATACTTCTTGAACTATCCCCACACGATCACATATGTGCTGGAAAAGACATCTAATAGCAATCATTAATGTACATTGTTGCATACTGCCTCCATCTGGGATTATTACCAATGAAAAAAACCTTTGGAAAGAAAATTTAAATCTTTCCCAATCTATCTTTCTCAATGATAGAAGATAATCCTTCCCAATCCTTTCTTCACATCAACATTTTATTGTATTGTACGACGCAAATATTATGGAACTACCTATCCCATTGTTGGCTAATAGGTTGGTTGCGTTACTTTGTTTGCAATAACAATGACAAAACCTCACCGATTCAAACTTTCTTGTCCATGAAAGCGCTTCTTCTAAATAATTCTGCATATGCCAATTAGAGCTATGTCCTTTTCTCATTGGATTTATCACGATTTGTGAGTCTTCTATCTCAATCTCGTTGTAGCCTACCTTATAAGTCATATTTAAAACGGCAATGAGAGCTTCCCATTCAGGTGCATTGTTGGTTTCAGAACTGAGAAAATGTGATCCCTCTATCAAGAAAGTTCCCTCCCCATCTTGCAGTAAACACCCCACACCTGCTAATTGCTAAAGCTAGGATTACCTGTTGATGCACCATCAAAGTTTAATTTGGTGTCAGCCTCTAGAACAGTCCGACGTAGTCTTCTTTCTAATTTCTTCTGTTCTCTTAGCCCTTTAATGGGCTGCATCATGTGGATTTTGAACATGTAGAAACATTAGCATTGTTGGATGTGTGTTGTATACCTTGCATGTTTAACACTTTTTATAGACTATGCACCTTGCCACAAAGTTTTTGGGGCACTTTTAGGTGGTTTTTCAGCCTATGGTTTTATACCCATTACAATGTGATACTGCTTAGCAGTTTGCTACATTGATGTTATATTATTACTCACACATAGAGTAGGGTTAAGGCACAAGTGCAAAATATGTTGTTGTATTTTGAACTGTGAGTTAATACAATAAGTGGGGGTTATTTTTTCTGGGTTTTTCCAGAAAGGGTCTCCTAGGGTTAAATTTCATTATATTGTGTGTGTGCCATTATTTCTTTTTGTTCCATTTAACATTCTGTTAGCATTGGTTCTCCTACAAAGGTTTATTGGTATTTTTTCTCTTAAAGCATAAGATATTTTTATAAAAGTCTTTTTGCATTAATTGGGATTTCATTTGTAGTATACAACAGCCCCAGAAGTGGGGTTAGCAGCTTACTTGGTGCTAGTTATGCTATACTTGTCATTTTCCAGCTTACAAATCAAATTGGAAGCAAAATATAAGTCATTGTCACTCTTAAGCCTTCTCACTAATTTATGGACTCTATAATAATGAGTTTGTGTGACAGCACAATGATTATTTTCTTCCAGATTCAACTTTTATGTAATGTTCCCTGTTGGGATATCTCTATACTTTTCCCTAAAATCACAATTCCAACCAAAATAAGAGATGCAATATATTTAAAAATAATGAAATTACCAATTAAATTGTCCTTTATAAGATAAATCTTGGTTTAGGTCTTGCACACGATATTAGTCACTAGAAATTGACATTAGATCATAAGCCATGATAATATATATATATATAACTAATCATTAATTAACATCATGATATCCATGTGCATTAGTCACATCAAAATCTAATTAAGGTAATAGCTATTCCAATGTGGATTCCCATAATAATCTTATTAGGAATTAGGAATTTGTTGAAATACTTGCAAACCGCAGTCTCAAGGTTGGTCACCCTTGTACTACAAGAGCATGGAAAGTGGGTCGTCCTTCCATCCCTCAGTTCACCTTGGAGGTTGGTCATCCTCCTCGATCAAGCCCAAGGGCATGGAAAGCCGGTCTTCCATTCCACCCCCTGGCCCATGAGCATGGAAAGCTGGTCTTCCATTCCATCTCGGGGTGGTGTACTTGATAAGAGCATGAAGGCCGGTCTTCACCTCTTGTGAACCTGGAAAGTTGATCAACCTCCCTATTTGCAATCCAATTCTCTAAATTCGAAATAGATTATTATATGAATCCCTTATCACATATAATAAAGAGAAGCATGTAGATTATTCACTAAGATCATTAATTTTCTGCAAGTACCACTATTGCATGATAACACACACATACACACACAAACACACACACACACACATACAGACATACATATATATGTATATATATATATAGATAGATAGTTATTTCTAATTATATTTAACTTGCTTCCCAATAATATTCTTGCTAATAATATTTATTCCAATAGACCTCTTATTCTGATTTCTAATTCTCTTTATTTTCCAATCTGCTTGCTTGATCCAAATTGATGTCTTGGATGATTGATGTCTTAGTGATTGATATTTGAATGATTGTTGTCTTAATGATTGATATTTGAATGATTCAAGGCTATAATGGTCGATGCTTGAATAATTGATGTCTGAATGATGGATGTTTGTACGTTTGATTGATTGAATGAATTGATAATTTATGATGATGATTTGCTGATTGATTGTTTGCTTGATTTGATGATTGATTTGATGGATTCATGAGTGATGATTGCATGAGTGCTGATTTGATGCATTGGTGAGTGATGATTGATAAGTGATCCTTGAATGCTTGGAATGATTTCTCCTTTATACTTTATTGGTAAAAGAGTCACCACTTTTCATAAGAAGAGTCACCACCCTTCATTGCTGCCTTTTTGAGAATAATAAATTAGTTTTCCAAATTGATCTCTCTTGCATGTCCTCCTCAAATGAAACCTTCTCCCCTTTATATCTTCCGAAGTAAGGGAGAAGTCACATCTCTTCATCATGTCTGCCCTTTGCAAGAGTCACAACCTTTCACAGTTACCACCCTTTGAAAGAGTACAACCCTTCATAATTTCTGCCCTTTGAAAGAGTCACTTCTTTATTTTCTTCCCATTCCTTTCTTCTTCCATTCATCCCTCCTTGATTCCTATGCTCCCTTCTCTTTTTTTTCTTTTTCAAACGGACTTCTCCCTTTTATATCTCATGTTTGAGGGAGTCACAACTCTTCATTTCATGCCTTTTGACCATCCATTAAACTTAATTAAATTTTAATTAGATTATATTTTATTTTTACTGTTTTTTTAATATTTTAATTTTATTATTATTAAATCCTATTTCAAAAAAGGAACATTACATTTTAGGTATCAAACTTGTTTATGCACAGTATATTCTAGGAAGGACAAAGTTTCTAATAGTTGAGCTAGTTTCCAACAGTATATTCAAATTTGGATATAGTTAATCTGAACTTCTTTGTGCAATTTTCTGTTTACTTTCATCTGTAACTTCAAATTTCATAGGCACACATCATTTATGGATGATCTCAAGTTGTTAGGCACTTGGCAACTTAGTATGCTCCCTATTTTAATACTTCTCAATGAAAATGAGAATTGTTTTGAACTATCATACTTTTTATATGCATATGTATAAATGTTTAAGAGAGGGAAAATGAATAAATATTGGTATTTGCTGCTGCAAGGTAAAAAATAGCTGTAACAAGCCATCAAGTCTTGCTTCATCACGCTTCTCCTTGTTCCAACCTGTCCCTTCAAGTGAAGGCTGCAATCCTGGCGTGTTCTGTGAAACAAAAATAAATCTTGTGGCTGCATTTTGTTGGAGCTTGATGAAGTTGATCTGCTACAAATCTGTAGACCATGACTGTAGACCACAATCTCTGTTGTATTTGCTTTTGATTCCATCTCCATGCCGGGATTCATCATTGATGCGTTGGCTGTGGATGTCCACATGCTCTTCAAAGTTTGTTGGATTATCAATGTGAGGGCTGCATTTTATCTCTCATACAAATTTTTGCTCAATGTTCAGAGTCAATTTGATGTTGTGGTCAACGATCCGTGCAAGGTAATGTTTGAGGCAATTGATGCCTCCACTCATCTTCAACCCACAATAATTACAATTGATTGACTTTCAGTCTGTCTTGGTTCAACATGCTTCCAAGTGGCATCCCTATTTCTAATGCTTTGACTTCCAATTTTGATGCCATTGGATAAAATGTGCCAACCTTGGAATTGAAAAATAAAAATAACAAATTTAACCACTGCAAACCCTACCATTGAAAATAAAAGTAAAAATTGCAGAATTGTAGCTTTGAAAAAAAATTGTAAATGCAAAAACCCTAGAGTAATTCAAATCCATGTGGAACATGGATGAATAGGTAAGAGAAAAGACTAGAAATGTAAATTTTTTTTTGGAAAAACTTGGAAAATAAAGAAAGAACATATCAGAAGTTCAAAAATCACAGAAATCTTGCTTCCACAATTGCCTTAAATTGCCATGAGAAGAGCTCAAAGGAGATAAAATGCAGCAGTGAGTGAAAAGTGAGGTCAACTGGGGTTAAATAGACAATTTTGGTGTATTTTGGCAGCATTTTCTGCATGTTTTTGCACATTTTTTCCCCATGGGCTGCCTTGCAAATTCAGTACGAGTCCTAGCCTTGGGCTTACTGAGTCCCATGAGTGTTTGAGGGGATGTGAGCTGAGTCCAAGCCTGAGACTCGGATCAAGCTTGCACAGAGTCTGTGTTCGAGTCTCTTAGGAGCAGAACAAACTCACAAGTATTTGACAAGTTGCAGAACTATGTGTAGTGATTTGCACAAATGTGTGTGCTTTTGGTTTAGTGCATCAATTGATTCAAGGTGGTTGTTTCTGGTTGATAAAATTCAACTATTGACCCTTCCATTCAAAAGAAAAATGACGTCACCTATTGATATTTCTTTTGAATTGTTGAAGAGTTGAAATTTATTGTCAATGTTTAAACTTGAATGGTATGGCTGCTAATGCTTGGTTCTTTCATTTGCCTGATCCAAGCATATGTGGTAAGTTGTAACCTCAAATGACTGAAATGTGTAAAAACCTGTAACCTGCAGTTAGAGTATGGCTTGCCATGCCAGTTATCTTGAATGAGAGATGGTCACTTAATCAAAGTTTGTTTTGAATCAATTCTTGTAGTGCTTCTGAATTGTATTCCTAGTTTCAGTTTTGATAAAATGGTAGTAGGCTTGTAGAATAATGTTTGTGGCTAAGCCAAAATGAAGAAGTGTTCATTATTCGAGTGATAATGCACCAACTACAAATCCACCGGGATTTTTAGAGTGTGAGGTATGCTATTATACTTTTCTTATATCCTGTTTAAAAAGGCATTAATTTTACTGTTATCACTCGTTGAGTAGGGGTTTTTTTTTTTGACTTATTTATCTGGTGCAGTCCTCACTATTTATAGGCTGAGCCAGGAAAGGTTGTTCAAGTGGCACACACATGTGTAAATACATATATGCAAAAAATACAAATTATTGTGCATTCTATTTATACGTTTCACCAGTTCCAGGTATGGTTGTTCATAAAATGATTATATCTTTGTGCTTTAAGAACTCTTTGATGGCATTAATCGGTTGGAACTCTTTTGTGGGTAGAAGAATGCCTCTATATTTTAGTTATTGCAGTGCCACATTATCATAGTAACTGTTCTTTTGCAGATGTCTAGAGTCATGCTCATTGGATCTTAACACTGGGTGACCTGGGTAGTGGTCAAGATTCATTACTGTTTGGATCACATCAAATATTGAATAACTGATTGGAAATTAGGACTGAGTGTTTATGATTCAGGAAGTTAGATCTTATTCTTGTGAGAATTTCTTAGATATTGTTTTGTTGAGTGTCCTATGCTCCAAAAAGCTTGTCTAAATTAATATCCATAACATTGGGATTGGAAACAAACAGCGAGGATTTATAACATAGTTCTCTTAAAATTTTCTTAAGAATTGCAAACAAATTTTTAGATCAGGTTTGTTTTGCAACAGAAGCTTCTGATTTGGCTTGTTTATCATATTGCACTAGGGCAACTTTCATTTGACTAAGGGCTTTCTATTTTTTTAGCTTGATGGTCGTGTTAAAACTTTGCACCCTGCTGTGCATGGTGGTATTCTTGCAAGAAGGGATCAACAGCGTCACATGGATGATCTGAAAAATCATGGAATTGGTGAGTGCTTCAGTTATGATATTGGTTTTGAATACTGGATTTTAGCCTGTGCACCAATATTAGAAATTGTTCTCTCATTAATGTTATCTGTTCATTAACTAATTTTATATTGTGCTATTTGAAACATGGTTTCTTTTGCTCACCTGGGTTTTGGAGTATCATTTATCATTGTGATATTGTGTGGATTTTTGTTGTTCCATTTTTTGCCATGTTAGGTACTCATTTATTAGGCTATTATTTTGGTAGCAATTGCAGTATTCCATGGTTACATTGTGGTATTTAAACATCAGAATTGGCAATGAGCATATGTGGTGTAGATTTAATATGGTGACATATATGTTATAGTAAAGTGGATACAAAATAGTCATCTGTGCTTGAACTTCATATTCTTTTGTAATTTAGAGATAGAATTGTTTGTGCTAAACTGTGAATCTTGTTTTCATTTACTTATAATCTTTGGAAGATGTGCACAAGGACTCGATCTTGTCAACACGAGTTTGTTGCTTCCCCAGACTTCACGAATCGTTCTGTAATTCTTTTGCTTAAATTTATGTTAATGAATTCTTGAGTGAATTTTGTCTATTATAATATAAACCTGCAGTCTACATGGTATAATGCTTGTTGTGGAAACCTGTTCCAGGGCTCAAAAAAAGAGCTTTCCTTCTATATGCACCTTCCAGCCTAAAACAGAAACAATTAAATATTAATTCCATACCTATGTATTATTGTCTAATAGTTTTCTATTTAACATTTGAGATGCAGGGGCATTTGATTTGGTAGTGGTAAACCTTTATCCATTTTATGAGAAGGTTTCTTCATCCAATGGGATATCA
The DNA here is from genome assembly GCA_007258455.2 of Sequoia sempervirens. Taxonomy (NCBI): domain Eukaryota; kingdom Viridiplantae; phylum Streptophyta; class Pinopsida; order Cupressales; family Cupressaceae; genus Sequoia; species Sequoia sempervirens. The sequence goes on from VDFB02353493.1 coordinate 355,805,174, forward strand.
TTTGAAGATGGTGTTGAGAACATTGATATTGGTGGGCCAGCAATGATCAGGGCAGCTGCCAAGGTACATTTTGGTTTCATAAAAACTTCTTTTGCATAAACATCTTGCAAAACACTTCGACTAATACTGTATCTATGCATATTGTAAAACCTTATGCAGAACCATAAGCATGTCCTGGTAGTGGTTGATCCTGCAGACTATCCTTCTCTTTTAGGGTACTTGCAAGGTGAAGCAAATGATGGAGAGGATCTCCGAAGAAAGTTTGCCTGGAAAGCTTTCCAACATGTTGCTTCATATGACTCTGCTGTAGCAGAGTGGTTCTGGAAGCAGCTTGGTAGAGGTATTTATTGAATCAACTAAAGTCTTCTTTAAATTTATGCAATCAGAAGATGGCAGCAAAATTTCGTTAATTTGATTTGTGATAGATTTCCATTTATGAGCAGATGAATTTCCACCAAGATTAACTGTCTCACTTTCAATCAAGTCCCCTCTTAGATATGGGGAAAATCCTCATCAGAAAGCTGCATTTTATGCTGACGAGTCCCTATGTGAGGTGGATGCTGGAGGCATTGCAACTGCTATACAACATCATGGAAAGGTAAGCATCTGGCTCTCTTATCTAAATTTATCTTCATAGAAATGCACATGCTTGACAAATTGTGAATAACTAAAGTGAAGCCTTATTTACGGGGAAATTGTTAGCTTATAATCTGGTTCTCTCGTAGCACTCCAACTGGTGCAGTGGTTTGCACCAGTATTTCTGAAAATATTAATCCTTTAAAAACTTTGAAGGAATATAGTCTATGAAGCCTGTCGTAGGGTTTCTCAAAATGGTATGCCCTTAGTTTTATTGGTTCCTGCCAGAGGCAGTTTACTCATGTATCTGTTGGATGCTTGGATGTGATATTTTGTGACACTGTTAATCAATCAAAACTTAGAATTAAACAAGGTTGGTGTTATGTACCTAGGGATATGATATTATAATGCATTTAGGTGGATGGAGATGTCGACCACTTAAGTTTGTATTTAACTGTTTTCTCCCGTAGTTATAGATAATCCATTTATCCATTTTGCAATAGGCTTGTTGCTGGAAACAGCTGTAGTTTCTAAACATACTCTTCAAATAATTTATTGTTCTCCACAAAATGCAATACACAAAATCTTGTCAGTATTAATTGAAAAAGAGTTACACTGTCTTAATTATTTCTGCTACTATTATATTTGAGGAAGGCAGTAAAAAAAATTATGTTTGCCAAAATGTGAAGATGCTTGTCTGGGTACATGGCCTGCAAAATTAAATTTGCAATTTAATATGTGCAAGCAGGTGGTGGTGAATGGCAGTGGTGCAAATGATATGTTAAGAGTTAATTTATAATACCAACAACCCTACAATACTTTCACACACACTAAATTTCAATATTCTACCCATCAAGTGTCAGTCATTTTCTGGAACAGGTCTACAGAATTACCAGGTAACGAACAGAGTGCTTTGCCTGAAGCTTTTCTTTTCCTAAGTTACTTGTGCATTCAGTTACATATTTCATAACTTGCCAATTAGTTTTGATTCCATATCCTTTTTTGATGGTTTGCACCATAGAAGCTTATATTCCTAAGATATCCTGATATAGTCCAAGTCACTCCAATATATCTTTTCTTGGTAAGGTTCCCAACATTTTCTTCAAAATATCTTTGTGTAGAGAAGGGGGACTGGCTGCTTCGGGACTCTAGGTCACGGGAGAGTCCTAAACAACAGGCTGCCCTAAACTACCTCAAGTTTTGCTAGGTGAATTTAAAAGATTAAGACGTTAAGGCTGAAAAGGAAGAGCAATCTAGTTACTACTATCCTTCTGCTAAATCGAATGTTTCACGCAGTCAGGAGAGCTGGTCTCTACGTGGACTACGGACTCCAGCACGGCACGTTGGCGTCTCAAATGGGCGTTGGTGTTCGTATGGATATGAGATCTTAGGAACAGATTAAAACACCAGAAAATCAACTACCTAACTGCTAAGGTTTTAAACTACGATAGAATATTGGAAAAATGTAGAACTAAAGTACAACAAGAAGAATACTACGTCTAAGCTAAGCTAGAATTGACAAAGAGAAGGTGAGAAAAGCAGACCTTTCTACTCGAGAGTCGAATCTTCGAAGAGCTCCACGTGAAGACGCCTACACACACAAGACCAAGGAAAATGTTGGGGCTGTTTTTAGAGGACTGCCTCAGTCAGTCCCCCACTTTGGTGTTTCCACCTCCACGGACAACCAAATAGCAACAATGTATGGAAAATGATGTTGAAATAGAAAGGAAGTAGTGCTAAGAGAAATCACCAACAACAAGTATGCTACATGAAATACTTAAAGTGATGCAAATAGCAATGGCAATGAACAATGTCACCTCCACACCCACGAGCACTCAAGGCAAGTAGTGGAAGGAGAGAGCTTGCAAGTCCTCCAACAACAACGTTGTTGCAACAAATGGAGTGTGGGAGCCAAGAACCAACAGCTTGCAGCCACAAATAAGTGATGTAGAAGCTTGAAAGTGTGAGAGTGAAGCCAAGAGAGTGAAGTAGAATGCTCAAGAGTCCAAGAAGTGTCAAGAAGGAATGAAAGAATGGACAGATAGAACATTTGAATGGCAAAAAGGAGGCAAGAGACCCGTTTCTCGTTAGTCAAGGGAGGCAGAGACATTACACTTCGTTGCCAACGGAGATGTAACGCCTTTGCAAATTCTAGAGTTAGGAATCCTGTCAGGACGACAATATGGCGCATATACGTCCCTGATAGGATTCCTCCACTGACGCCAAAACGAGCCGCCAAGTGGATGAAGAAAGGGTGGCGGATGTGGAATTGCATCATCGGATTTTTTCGTTTTCTAAGGTAGGGGTGATGTAAATGGGGAATTTTCCTAGGGTTGCAAATTCACTCCATTACACTTTGAGTGTGACTTACACCAAGATTTTCACCTGCATATTGCAAATTTTTTGGTGATATATCACTGGTAATATCACAATAAATTATTATTTTTCAATATAATCATCAAACTTGCAATTTTTTTTATTGTTCTTCCTTGGAACTTTTATAAATGGGTTATACATTTTGAATAGTGTAAGTTGCTATTAAGATTTCTCGGTGCCATTATTGTAAAGCAGATAGATATATTGCAAAGAGCTAACGACAATTGTTGTTATTTCAAAAATGAACGTAGTTATCTATAGTTGTGAAAACACTTGGTATATTTGGGTTTGAAAACCTTGTGAATAGAGAACATGACTATTGTTATTATGATTAGTGATTATCATTGTTGCTTTTGACAACAACACATAATGCTGTCATTATTTATGATTCATGAGCATAGTCATTACTGGACAATATTGTCAAATGATTATGCTATCCTTTGCCTTGTAATTGTTATTGCAACACAGATGTTAGTGCTGTTGTAGACTTGCTGGCATTTGTACTTATCAATGGGTATTGTTTTTCATTATTTCATTTGTAAAAATAGTTGTACTATTGAGCCAATTGTTTGGCAATTTTAATCATTACATATCAATTATTAATAATGTTGTACCAGTTGAGATTGTTGTTGTCATCATTATCTTTTGACATAACTAGCCTTTTGTGATTAGTAATCTTGTTATGATTACCAATTAGTAGCATGAAGGGCACACAATTTACTGAGGGGAGGGGGGAAGGGTGAATTAGTAGATCTAATCAATTCAAAATTCTTAACTCAGCCATAGTTATCAAAATATATGATTCTTCACAACTAACCCCAACACAAGTCACTGAACATAAAACATGAATCTTTACTACTACTAAGCAACATCAAGAGCACACATTCACACAATTGAGCACCAGATATACGTGGAAACTGGTGTTCCATGGGGATGCGCCCCCCTTGAAAAACCAAGTGTTTCCGAGACGGGGATGTCCTCGAGACGTGGGGACGCTTGGGAAACGTCCCCTGCCGCCTCCAAGTTTCCTTCGCCGTTTCCCAGATGTTTCCTTAAAAGGGGGACGTTTCTTGGACGTTTCTTCCCGAGAAACTCCAAAAGGGGACTCTGGGATGTCCCTGAGGCTCCCAGACGTCCCTCAACACCTTAGAAAACTCGCAGAAGACTCCTGTGCTACAGCGCTTATTTTGATGATTTTTTTTTTTAAATCAAAAGGGAAAAGGTCACTTCAAAGGGTTAACCCTAACCCTAAGTCGACCCCAACCCCCAAGGCCTCTCAAAAAAGTTATAAGAGAGACATATTGTCTCAATCTTATTCACAAATTCATTGCTATAGTCTGAACTTGAAGAAGAGTGAAGTGAAAGTTTGAGTTTGAGGCTTTGAGTTGCAACTTGCAAGGAGACTTACAAAGTTAAGAGCAAGCTTAGGAGAGAGCAAGCCAAAAGGAGTTTTTTCATTCTTGCAAGGGGAAGAGGGCAGTATGTGGGGTCCAGTAGGTCCAATGATGAGGAGATTGACATGGAGCTTGGGGATGATTAGAGGCATCAGGCCATTAGCCATTGACTCACGAGTCAATGGCTCATTAGTATTACTATCTAGTATTTACTATTTTGTTTTTGAAGTTTGAAGTTTGAACATTGTTGATTGTAATTATGAATCATGATTATGAAATTTTGAACTTCTAGTTCTCGTTCCAATGTCTATATTTTGATTTTCAATGTTCACTATTAAAATTTAAAAACTACTACTAGTTCAATGCAATCATTGCAATGTGTTGAAACTTTACTTATTCTGTAGGCTTCTACAGTTATAGATCTTTTATAACTAATTTTTCCAGTACTATATGTATTTCAACACTGCTCCCTCATTGCCCCCGTGTCGCTGTCCCACTGACGTCCCCAAACTTAGGCCCCCCGTCCCCTCATCCTCAAAACTCGTCCCCCCTGTCCCCCTGTCTCTGCGTTAGGAAACTCTGTGGAACATAGGTGGAAACCCAAGATTGGAAAAACCATGGTGAGAATAGCTGCTTGGAACTATTGTCCAAATCCAGCCTCACAAAGGAGAAATATACAAGTGAATCTTACAATATGAAGTAGGCACCAACCTATCGGAGACAGCAATCCCCTGATATATTTGTAGGCACCAACCTACTGGAGACACCAATCCCCAATACAATGAATTGAGCACCAACTCTACAAATAGAACACCAGTTCTATCGGAATACATAGATAAAGCTTGCAGATCTGCAATATAGCAGAACACACCTCATACATGTGCTAGAGTTGCCTTAGACACTCTTCTACACTTCATATGATCTTCCGATGATACCGCACAAATTGGGATGCAACCTTCCTTAAAGTATTCACCACTTTCTCTTCAATTTACACCTGTAGCCAACTTTTCTTCACACCGGTGTAATTCTACTCGACATACCTTACCTTGTGCATCCGCACAACAAAGAAATATATACATGATATTGTATTAACACTCTTCTATGTCGGCCAGGGATCCACAAATAGCTAGTAGGACATAAGGTGGACCTAAATTCGAATTACATGAAACGTGTAACAAGTTGGTCCAAGATCAGTTTTCTTGCTACCACATGAACCTTAACCAGGTCCTATCTTAACACCACATGCTAGATTTGAATTCCTCATGCTACTAGTTGTTACCGCACAGGCCAAGAACACCAATTGGTTGATAGATAGGCACAGAGAACCTTTTGTCACTTCAAACTTTTTGTATAGAATATGATAGAACGAGTGTAGGCATACTCTCCTCTCAATCCGTAGAGCCTACAACGTCTCCAGAAGGGAGACTTGATGAAAACTGAACTTGATAAATACTGGGCTGAAACATTCCGATACAGTCTTCCCAAACACCACTGTCAGCATACAACAACCATACCAACTTCCGGAAGGCAGTCACTCCTTAATAAAACTAATTTAGTGATATGATTGATCTGACAATAAAATTACCAACACAGATAGGTATGCAACCATATTGAACTTCTGACCCACAACATACTACCAAAAATATAACATATATATTTGCAAATCTCTACCACTCAAAATGATAAGTCGATGGGAATACAATGATAATTCAAGTACTCCTTGACACAATGACAAGCTTTGACATCAATCCTCTTCATCGATGACAACCTTTGACATCAATGGCACCCTTTGTTCAACAAATTCCCCCTTTGTCATTGATGGCAAACAACAAAATGTTGGGCTACCCATGAAACCAACCAGTCACACACAAACACATTTTTCCCTTAGATTGATTTCTCCCCCTTGGAAGATATAACATTTTGAGTTCACTTTCTCACCCTTTGACATCAATGGCAAATGTCAACACTCCAAAACTCTCCCCCTTTTTTCATTCTCAGAACTCTGCACAATCCGGAAACTTGTTTCCCGGATAGACTCCCCCTGCGTCCATGCTTCACTGTTTTTGAAAATATTCCGCAAGACCACCAAGCCTTCTTGCGGTAGGAAGACAAAACTCCCCCTCACACTGTGCTTCCTCTTGATTCAAGAAGAGGGAGCAATAACTCCCAACTTCTGTCGGAGAAACTCAAATGTCTCCTTAGGAAGTGGTTTTGTAAAAATGTCTGCCAATTGCTCATTTATCTCAATATACTCCAACTTCACCTATTTTTCTGCAACCTTTTCCCTTAGAAAATGATACTTGATTGCAATGTGTTTTGTCCTTGAATGCATTACTGGATTCTTTGAGATGTTTATGGCACTGGTATTATCACAAAGAATAGAAATAGGTTCATCAAACTCAATCTTCATCTCCTTCAGATTCTGCTTCATCCACAACACTTGAGTGCAACATGAAGCTGCTGCAATGTATTCTGCTTCAGCTGTAGATAAAAAAACTGAATCCTGTTTCTTGCTCAACCAGGGCACCAAACTATCACTAAGAAAGAATGTTCCACCACTTGTGCTCTTTTGGTCATCAATGCATCCTGCCCAATCTGCATTTGTGTATGCAATTAGAGTGAAATTTTCACCCTTTAGTACCACAGTCCAAAATACATTGTAGCTTTCAGATATCTGAATATCCTCTACATTGCTTTGACATGAGTTTCCTTAGGTGCTGCCTAAAATCTAGCAACGATTCCAATTGTGTGCATTATATCCGGTCTAGATGTTGTCACATACAACAAACTACCAATCATAAATCTATACAAGGTTTGGTCTGCCGGAGCAGATTTCTTCATCCTTACTCAACTTGCATCCTATAACCATAGGTGTACCCACTGGTTTGTAGTCTTCCATCCTGAACTTACTTAGGATCTCCTTTATGTATTTGTTATGGGAAATTAATATGCCTTTGTGTGATTGTGCAATCGACAACCCAAGAAAGAAAGATAATTCACCTAGCATTGACATTTCAAACTCACTCTGCATTGCCTTCTGAAACACCTTGCACATGTCATCATTGCTACCACCAAAAATTATATCATCTACATAGACCACAAATATCAACAGTTGATCACCTTATGTTTCTTATGTACAAATTACTATCTGCATTTCCTCTTCGGAACCCTTGTTGTTGCAAGTATCCATCCAACTTTGAATACTAAGCTCTGAGGGCCTTTTTGAGTCCATAAAGGGCCTTTTTCAATCTGCACACATAATCCAGATTATCAGAACATTGAAACCCTTTTGATTATTCAATGTAGACTTCTTCCTCTAGCTGACCATTCAGAAATATTGACTTAACGTCCATTTGGTATACATTGAAATTCCTGAATGCTGAAAAAGCTAAAAACATCTTGGTTGCTTCTAGTCTTGCTATTGGAGCAAATGTCTCTTCAAAATCTACACCTTTAACCTGAGCATATCCTTTACACACAAGTCTAGCCTTATTCTAGATCACTTCACCTTCTTCATTTAGTTTGTTTGTGAAAACCCACTTGGTTCCAATTACATTCTTGCCTTTAGGTCTTGCGACTAGTTCCCAAGTTTCATTCTTCTTGATCTAATTTAGCTCTTCCTCCATAGCTTTTATCCAACCTTTCTCTTTGCTTGCTTCTTTATAAGACTTTGGCTCTATCTTTGATAATAATGCAAAGTGTACTTGCTCATTTTCCCTCTCAAGTCTCTTCCGGGTTTGAACCCCACTGTTTTTATCTCCTATAATCTGGTATTTAGAGTGATTCTTTTGAACATATTTTGTTGGAGTTTTTGGAACAACTTTTGAATCTTCATCACTGCTGTGGATTGGTTCTTCATCATCTTCTACTTCCGGAGTAGTAGTAAACTGAATTGTTTCATCAACTCTCACATTTGCACTTTTTCAATCCTCTTCAGCTTTTTGTTGTAACATCTGTATGCTTTACTAGTCATAGAGTAACCAAGGAAAATACCTTCATCTGATCTGGAATTGAACTTACCCAAATTTTCTTCATCCCTTTTGATGTAGCATTTGCTTCCAAATATCCTGAGATGTCCGACTGAAGTCGACCTTCCTCTCCATAATTCATGTGGTGTTTTGTCAGTTGTTCGTTTGATTTGAGCTCTGTTCAAAATGTATACTATAGTCTGAACTGCTTCTCTTCAGTACATATCTGGTAGATTTGCTTGACTCAACATTGTTCTTGCCATCTCTTGTATGGTCCGGTTCTTCCTTTTTGTAACTCCATTTTGTTGTGAAGACTTAGGGGCAGAAAATTGCCTCCAGATCCCATGCTCTTCACATAATTTTTCATACGTGTCAGAAGTGAATTCTCCGCCTTTGTTTGATCTCAAAACCTTGATTGTTCTTTCGGTTTCATTTTCTACTAATGCTTTAAATGCCTTAAACTTCTCAAATGCTTTTGACTTCTCTTTTTAAAAAGTAATCCAAGTCATTCTAATGTAATCATCTATGAGCATCATGAAATACTTGTTTCCTTGTAGATTCTTTGTCCTCATAGGTCTGCATAGATTTGTATGGACTAAATCCAATGGTTTTGATGTAGAATATTCCTTAGCAGGAAATTTGCTTCTTGTCTATTTTCCTTCATGACATAGTTTACAGCTTATAGATTGGGGCTTCTTAATCTTTGGCATATCCTGGACCATTCCTGTTCAGCTAATATTTACAATGTCATCAAAATTAATATGTCCCAACCTTCTGTGCCAAAGCCAGCCTTCTTTTCTCTGCACAGTAAGACAATTTTGTCCATTTAGCTTACTAAGATGAGTTCTCCGGTACTTGATTTCCTGATTTCACAACCTTCAGCACTAAAGGATAGCTTATAACCTTTATCACACATCTGCCTTACACAAAACATCATGTGTCTTTGTCTTACCACCATCAAAACTCAAAGTACCCTTACTAGTGATTTTGGCAATAGAATTATTTCCAAGAGTCACAGAGTCTCCTTCAAATTTCTTGAAATTCATGAACTTGCTTTTATCTCTAGTCATGTGGCTTGAGCATGGCTGTCTATGATCCACAAATTCTTCTCTTTCTGAGCATGTAGTGCAGTTTGAGCAATCATTGATTTCTCTACCCTTTTCTCTTCCAGAACCTTCTTCTAGACTTTATTTGATTCATGACTTCTACATTCTGATCCTTTCCTTCCTGTTTTTGTTTCCGACAAAGGGGGAGTCACAAAATTGCTTTTGTAATTCCTTGCAATGTGTCCAAAATTGTTGCATTTATAGCAAATGATATTAAAATTGAAGAGGGGCAAATGCATTATTGTTGACAAAGTTACTTCTTCTTACCGGACCTTTTCTACAGTCCACAACCTTATGACCAAAATTATTGCAATTAAAACAGTAATTGGAAAAAGAATAATTGAACCTGGTGTTGTATCCCTGTCTTCTGGATCTTCTTCTCTTCTTCTGAACTTGAATAAAGTCACCATTCTTTGTCTTGCTTTCATCACTTGCAAAAACTCTTTCAAATTTTGTACTTTTGAAACCAGTCACTTATGGACTTGCTTTAGCAGACTTCACTGGCTGTTCTGTCACCTTGTTCTTTTGATCATCAAAACCAATTCCTGTTTTGACATGCGGAGATTTCCCAATATCTGATCTAGGGTCTTAATACTCTTTCCAAACTTCATTTGCAGCTGCTGATTCATCTTCTCAAGCTCTTTTCTTATCGACACAACTTCTACTTCAAGTTTCTCACAGTCCTTGTCTCTTGACAACAATTCTCCGGTGAGAACTTTAATCCTTTTTGCTTCTTCTGTTTGGGTCTTTAATTCAACAATCATCTTGTTTGCTTTCTCTAGATCCAGAGATACCTTTTCTTTAGCCTTTACTTCTTTTGCAATTCTCTTCTTTAGTCTCTTAATCTCTTTTCCAACACAACAATTCTTCCACAAGATCTGCTTCGTCTTCATTGTTTCTGGAATCCATTTCTGCATCTTCTTCATTACTTTCAAAAGCCATGAATACAACTTTTCCATTTTCATCACCAAAGATATCTTCATCTTCTTCCTCAAAAGAGTAGCCATCCTCATTAGTGTAGAAACTCTTTTGTTTCCACTGACCTTTATTCTTTTTTTGAAATGATTTCTTACCATGCTTTTGCTCAACATTGTTAGAATTCTTATGGGGACACTTAGCCATAAAATGCCCTATTTCATTGCAATTAAAACACTTAAAAGGTAACTCGCCTTTATACTTATTGGAACCTCTTTGTAGCTTTCTGACAAAATTGGCTTCCTCTGTATATGATCCAATATTAGATTCTTGTTCGATTTGCTTTTTAGATACTTTGAATGCAACCTATTTTCTTATAGAATCCTCACTTTCAAATCCACTGTTCCACGTGGAGACAACGACATTGGTGGTGGGATGGTGGAGCTGGTGGTGGACTGGTGGGGGGACGTCCCCCCCAAGTCCCCAAGTCTCCGAGACGTCCCCATCCAGGAAATGCGGGGTTTTGGGGGGACGCGTCCTCGTGGAACACTATCAGAATCAAATCTCATTTCAAAAGCAGTTAGAATACCATGTAGTTGAGTCATCTTCAAAACATTTAAATCTTTAGCTTCTTCAATTGCAAAGACTTTAGAATCAAACCTTTTAGGAAGAGATCTGAGTACCTTTTTCACAACAATCTTCTCTTTCCATTCCTCACCAAGACCCCAGATAGAGTTGACAATTTCATCAACCTGGAGTAGGAATGTGGCAATATTCTCATCTTCTTTCATCTTCAAGCTTTCAAACTGAGATCTATGAGTTTGCAACTTTGCCTCTTTGACTTTGTCATCAACTTCATAGATGGTATGCAACTTTGCCTCTTTGACTTTGTCATCACCTTCATAGATGGTATGCAATTTTTCCCATATTTCCTTTGCTGTTTTGCATTGCATTACTTTCACAAATTCAGAGTTAGTCAATCCACATAAAATAACATTCCTTGCCTTAGCATTAAAATTCACAAGCCCTCCTTTCGACTTGATCCCTAGAAGGGTTTTCAAGAATCTCATATCCCTCTTAACATTGACCTCCAGATATCAAATCCTAGAGCCATCAAGTAGGACTCCATCCTAACTTTCTAGAATGCAACATTGGACCCATCAAAGAGTGGTGCTTTATTTGTAGAGAATCCTTCTTGAGCAACAAAATGTACCATCCCGGAACTACCTTAAGTTGTTAGGCTTTTCCAAAGGAACTTGGCTCTGATACCAATTGAAGGACACACAATCTACTGAGAGTGGGGGCGAGGGGCGTGAATCAATAGATCTAATCAATTCAAAATTCTTAACTCAGCCACATCTATTAGAATATATGATTCTTCACAACTAACCCCGACACAAGTCATTGAGCATAAAACATGAATCTTTACTACTACTAAGCTGTTGATGTTATCATGCAGCATCGGTCATCTCCTACAGCCAATCTCCTTTACAATGATGAATAAATTAAATAATAGCCGATGGCTATTTAATTTATATATAGCGATATATTTAATGAGGAGGCACGACTTTTATTAAATGATAATAAAGACTCGAATTGAAGAAGAGGCGTGATCTTGATGAGGCCGACATCATGCTTTGTGGACGCAATTTTGAAGGGACACATTCTTCTATGGAGGCCGACATATTACTTTGAAGAGTCACGTCCTCCTCTTCATTATGTATATATGTTCGATGGCATTTTATTGTTTGTTATTCATTATTATCCATTCAGGCGTTCATCACAAGTTCGAGTTTCATAAGTGCGAGTTTGTCTCAAGTGCAGATCGTTATCTTTGTTGAAGGCTGAAATTATCATTAACAGATTGCATCACCTTGTTATTGTATTTGCATCTGATTGTAGTGCTTCTTACTAGCCTTCTTATTGGCCCTTTGGAGATATTTCTTGTGACATTCAATATATAAGTGATATATTGTTGCTGGGTTTTCTCCCTCAAGTGGAGGGTTTCCCTAGGGTATCTACTGTGTTATTTGTGTCTGATTTTGAATTAATTTCTGTGCTTTACATCTGATCATAAAACTAACATAAGCAACATCAAGAGCACACATTCACACAATTGAACACCAGATATACATGGAAACCCAAGATGGGAAAAACCACAATGAGAATAGTTGCTTGGAACTACTATCCAAATCCAGCCTCACAAAGCAGAAATATACAAGTGCATCTTACAATATGAAGTAGGCACCAACCTACCGGAGACTCCAATCCCCTGATGTATTTGTAGGCACCAACCTACCGAAGACACCAATCCCCAATACAATGAATTGAGCACCAACTCTACAAGTAGGACACCAGTTCTACTGGAATACATAGATAAAGCTTGCAGATTTGCAATACAGCAAAACACACCTCATACATGTGCTAGAGTTGCCTTAGACACTCTTCTACTTTTCATAAGATCTTTTGATGATATCACACTAATTGGGATGCAACCTTCCTTAAAGTATTCACCACCTTCTCTTCAATTTACACTTGCAGCCAACTTTTCTTCATACCGGTGTAGTTCCACTTGACATACCTCACCTTGTGCATCTGCACAACAAAAAAATATATACATGACATTGCATTAACACACTTCTATGTCAGCCAGGGATCCGCAAATAGTTAGGACGACATAAGGTGGACCTAAATTCAAATTACATGAAACGTGTAACAAGTTGGTCTAAAATCATTTTTTTCGCCGCCAACAAAACATGTTGCCGTGTGTTACCACAAGAACCTTAACCAGGTCCTATCTTAACACCACATGCAAGATTTGAATTCTGTACGCTACTAGCCATTACCACATAGGCCAAGAATACCAATTGGTTGACAAACATGCACAGATAACCTTCTGTTACTTCAAACTTTCTGTATGCTGAACATATCCTCCAGAAACTCTAGAATATGATAGAACAAGTGTAGGCATACTAAAATATCCAACTAGGATATTGATGAATTTTCTGATTTTTTGAAACACAAACTTTTGCCCTAATTTCTGCACTTCAAAATTTCTGCTAAAAACCCTAGTTGCTGATATAAATATTTTGAGATGAAACAAGCATGAACAACAACATCAACTCATCCAATTGCTTCAAAGAATATGATGAACACATCTAACATTAAGTATGAATGTAACCAACAATATATAGCACCGATTTGTCCACCCAAAACATGCAAATTCTGATTATAAGTATATTCAGTTTTGCTGCTACAAATCAGACCTATTACTTATGCAAGTTCACCACAAAAACAAGCTCTAAACATGCCTAGCAATGTACAATAGTTTGCTGATATAAAGAAACCCCGCTTACAAGCCAAAACATGAAATGAATAATGACCTAAACTAACCCTAGCTGGGCGAACTTGCTCCAGCTCACAAAAATGCAATGATGAATGCAAATATATGATCAAAATGTCTTCAAAACCCTACCATAAGGGTGCGCTGGCCTGCTGGTCTGAATGTAGGGTTTGCAACCCTTGAAAACTTGTCAACAACCTCCAAACTTGCCAATTTCGCCCTTCCAAAACAAAGTGTTCCTCTTGCAACTTGGGCGCTGCTCTCTAGGGTGAAACCCTAGGTCAATACAACATCAAATCCGCCCTCCTCAGGTCGCCTAGGCTGATATGAAAATCTGACCATGAACATCTAGCAACTTCATTGAAGCACAACTGAACCTCCGTCATGAAGTCCTCCTTTGAAGAGCTAGGTTTTTGTCTATTATTCACAAGGGTTTTCATCCTTGGAATAGCTGCAATAATTGCTGATCTGAAAAAAGCAGAATAATTCCCACCATGAAATGCCTTCACAAAGATCTTGTATTTATACCAAGCTTGCCTTGGTTGGAAATATTGTCATTGATGTCAAAGACGCTTAGTTCAGATTATTGGAAGTGGTAAGTGATGTCAAAGATGCATACACATGTTATAAATAAGACGAAGAAGATAGTCATAAAGAAGAAGTTATCACTTATGAGAACATTCAATAAAGAATCTATGAGTAGCTTTTGTGAACAGACTTGTACAAATTTAAAGAAAGCAACATCATAGTAAGGTGAAGTTTCAAACATGAACAAGTGGATCACAATGATGTATGGATGGCTGTGGGTGAAAATAAAGTGGGCAATAGCCTACACAAGGGGTAGTATTCCGAGGAGTATTAAACATACTAATGTATTTTTGAAAGTCCTTTAGGATGTTGCGAATATGATGGAATAGAGAAGACAGATTCAACAATAGTTCTTACTCTGCAATAGGGACGATGCAAGATTGGTTCAAGTTCAGGCTCAGAGAACTCCTTCAGCTAATCCAAAAGGGAGTCTATGTTGACAACACTCAACAATGCCTCTGAAGACGTAACTGGCAGACACAGGTTTCAGTTGCAAGGAATGGAGTGGGCATTGGATCTATTGGTTTTACCAACCTGTTCCTCACAGTGTGTGAAGCATCAACAGAGGCTCTTCATGATTGCTAATACAAATTCGTTGCATCAACCAAGTTCTAATTAAAAATTCATTTCAACAAATATGCAACAGATTGCTAATACAAATGAGCAGCGAATACATACACAAAAATCAGATCAGTCTTAATCCATTCAGGGCAGCGATCTGATTTTAATTATTACTAGGTAGCAATTCACAATTACCTTTGGACAGTGATTAAATTAATATTCCAATGGCTACGGTTCAAAAATTAAAGAATGAGACAAAAGTAAAAAGCAAACAAATAAGACGAAAATCAGAAAAGACAAAAGATGAATAAAGATGAAATTAAAAAGCAGTGATTAATATTGGAGGAGCAACAATTCATGTATAAGAGCTAATGTCTTTGCAAAGGTGGCGATTTGTTTAAAAAGTAGATAAGACAAATTTAAGAAAAGGAAAAATTTCCGTATGAGACGAAAATAAGACAAAAATAAAAAGCAATTAGAAATCAATTCTTGAAGGCAGCGATGGAAATTATTAATAGGCTGGGACTATTAAAATCAGCGATTCCATGTATATTTTAGGAGCAGTGATAATATTTATAAAGCTATGATTATAGAAAGAAAGCGATTAGTATAAAGGCAGCATGGGCAGCAATTCATAAATATAAGGTCTATCCAATAAAGACAGCAACTAAGACTTATTAAAGTCATCGGTTATGCAAGTAGTGGTTATGTTATTAAGGTTGAAGGTTGGTTAACAAAAGGTGATGACTTTCTAAAGAGTCATGTCTATTCTAAGGAATTGCCTCTCTTGGCAAGATATAAAGGGAGTTTTTGAATAAATGTTTTTGGGTGTGTGTGTGAAAAAGGAGATATCATATAAACACAATCAGACCTTAAGAATACATCTGAAAAAGGTTGTGGAGTAGATTCAAAGGGAGTTTATGAGCAAATTGCTGGAGTAAATTGTAGCAGACTTATGAAAAAGGAGAATAAATAGAAGACAGATTTATGAAGACTTTATAAGCAGATTTATGAAGTCTCTATGAGCATAATTTTGGAGAGTTTATGAGGTAGATTTGAGCAGACTTATAAGGCATGTTTATGAATAGAATTATAGCAGATTTATGAGGAAAGTTGAAGTAGATTTGTGAAGGAATTTAAGAGCAGATTTATGACAGTATCTGAAGCAAAGTTTGTGAAGAAGATTGAAATAAAAGGACACATACAGATCTGTGATATAGAAGAGAAGTTCATGCATACATAGAAGAAGATTGTGCAGAGATAAAGGGGAAGACATATGCAGATATTGGAGGAGGATTTAAGAGGAAGTGTACAAAAAGGAATATGCTGGTATGGAAGAAGATCTTGCAGAAATATTGAGAAGAGATTTATGACAGATCTAGAGAGAAGACCTTGTGAGTAGATTTGTAGAGAATGAGTAAGTAGATTCAGAACAGACTATTAAGAAAGATTGGACAGATTCATGAAGTATATTTGAAAGTATATGAGCAAATTCAAGAGGGAGAATAGAACAGACTTGTGAAGACTTCATGAACACCTTTTGAGCAAGATATCCATTAAAGAGAAAAGTGTGGAGAATTGATTGGTATATTATACAATCACAAGGAAGAATTATGAGAAGATTTTGAAGACAGATATATGCAGATTTTGTAGAGGGTTTATGTGCAACATCACAACTGACTTATGAGCAGCCTTATAGTAGACTTTTGAGGAGAAGTTGTGCATATGATGAATGTATAGAAGACAAATCTTTATAGCAGACTTGGTGCAAGTTTAAGAAACATATTTGAGCAGAATTGTCCATCATTCGTTGAAGAAGCAACATTGAAGGTGGAACATTGTTCTTGACGTTATTATCTTTTTGCTAAGTTGGTGCTTGGCAAGTGGGGGTTGGTGCCTACAAATTGAGGGAGTTGGTGCTTTCTGTAGGTTGGTGCCTACAAAACAAGTTAGAGGTTGGTGCCTACAATCATTGTAATTCACATAAATATATAAAGTACATTATTTGTACCGTGGTTTTCTTCCGCAAGGGTTTCCACGTAAATATCAGTGTTATTGTGTTCCTCACATGTGCATGATTATTGATGTTGAGTGAATGGTGTTATTGTGATTGATAAATTTTTAAATTGGTAAAAGTTGTTATACTGATTCACCCTCCACCTCGCCCCCCTTCCCCCGCAGGACCCTCCATCTCAGTATAACCGTGTGCTCATCAGGCTTTTCCCTCCAAATTGGCTGACCCAATTTGGGCCCCAAAATTCGAATTTAATATATATATATTTTAATTAATTATTATTTTTTAACCCCAAAAAGGGTTGCTTAGCCTCATAGAAAAATTATAAAAATATTTTGCCTCCACCAAAAATCATAATAAATGTCATTTAACCTCCTTGAGCACCAAAATGAAAAATAATAAAATACTATTTTTTCTCACTTATTTTTATTGCTCGCTTCCAAAAAGGGACATTACAATCCTCCCTTCCTAAAATTGCTTGTCCTCAAGCAATGACAAGTTTACCACCACCTGGATCCCATATCATCACACTACCACATCCATCAAAATTGAGGAGATAGATGTACCTCAAGAAACTATCAACATCAACGAACTCTCCAACTTGTAAAGATTCCACATGAATGTGCAAGATGCCCCTCGTAGGTGCATAGAAGAACATATCGGCCTCTCCTATGTTGCTGTTAAATTAGAACAACAACCTCCCAACTGAAAATTAGACCCAAGTGAGTGCAAATATCATCACCAATGTCATATGATGATAGAGTATCATCTGTACGCCATTCTCCAATGATGAAGAGATTATCCAAACCTCTCCAAAACACCCAAGCAGCTGCTGTCCTCCAAGTAGGTTGCAAGATTTCCATGTGCAATAAGGCAGAATAGCCATCTCTTAGCAAAGTATGGAGTGGATCCTCATGAACTAGGGTAGGAACACCAAGATCTTCATGCTTTCTTCCAATCCCTATGACATAGTCCAGCTGGAACACAAGCATTAGTAACTCAAAACCAAACATTACAGCAATACCTCCATACCTTGTGTCAAAGTGCAGCTTCATCTCCCAAATATGCCCCAATGAAGGCAAGTGTCTCCATGGCATGCAACACAAACTTTTGAAATAGGGCAGTCTCCAACACTACTAAAGAATCAATGTGATGATAAGGTTGCACCTCGTTATTAGCCAACTCTTCATCTTCAAGAAAGACCAATGAATCACCACAAACTGAATCACTTATGGCTCCCTCTCTATGTGAACATATGGCACTAGTGGCTGATCCACTAAGTGTATGCTCCATAATGCCATCCAAGTCTATGACGTGAGCCTTCAAATGGCTCTCCAAAAGAGGTGATACCAAATCTTCATAAAATAAGCTATGCGTACAAACAAGGAATTCTTAATCATACCTCAAACCTGATTGCTCCACTTGCTTGGCCACCATACAAGGCTCATTCCTCATATGCCACATACTTTGAATCTTCTTTGCCTCTCTCATGACATGCTATACTAACTTGGTCCTCTTGTGACTTGGACACACAAATAAGACCTCATGTTTGTCTCCCAAATGAGTGCTGACAATAGAAATAGACTTCTTACTATCATCCTCATGAGTAGGAGCAGCCAACTCAAGATTATGCATAACCAAAAGATCATTGTTCCAAATCAGAAAATCAAAATAGTTATCATACCTTTCCATAATATCTTCATTCGAATTTGCATCCATGATGTGTGCCATAAATCTTGAAACTAGGGCAGCCTCATGCTTCACCAAAGAGACATCAATATGATGGGATTGTATCTCATCACAAGTGAACTCCTCAAGTTTTTCATGAGTGACCAAAGGCTCAACCAAATCTGAACCACCAATGTCTCTACCTATACATGTATACATCACATCGTTGACTGGTCCAAAAGGTGTATGCTCAGCTATCCCATCCACATCTATGATTTGAGATTTCAATGGGCTCTCTAAAAGAGGTAACTCATGATCCTCATGGTGTAAACTATGCGTATAAACAAAATTTTCTGAATCATACCTCTTTTCATGTTCACCCAAATCTGAATGTTCTCCTTCCTTGCTGACCTCAAGAGGCTCATCCCTTGCATGCTCAACCTTAACACATTCTTCCCTTGGAAGAAATAGCGATCTAAGATATGATTCCTTTTGTTGCCTTGCATGATCTAGATGGTTACAACGTTCCGTGATCTCTTGCAAGTGCTGTTTAGTTTGGGCAGCCAACAACTTTGCTCTCCTTGCTTTTTGCAACCAACCTTGTGTCTTCTTCACATCTTCCCTAGTATGATATGCAAAATCAGAACTTTTGTGGCTTTGACCCACCATACATTCCTCATTTTTGACACTCACATCTTGAGTGCCAACATTGGGGGATCCCTCAACACCACTCCCCTCATGTGACATAGCAGCAATCTCATGGTTATGCACAAAAATATGACTGCTGTCATAAAACAAAAAATCAAAACTTATGTTATACCTCTTTGTAGTGCCTTCAAGGGACTCAAACATGTCTTCATCCTTTGCTAATTGCCCATCGTCAAGTGCTGGTCCAAGAGACGTCTTCAATGGAAAATCAAGTGTGTCATGCGCCATAATTTATGTCCCATGCCTGCAAGCTAAATCTTCATGTGTATAGATGACTTCATCATGGGATCCTCTATGTCCTTCCATGTCTCCACCCTTTGTCATCTTCCAACAAAGCTTATCCTCATGATCTTCCGATTCTTGAAAAGCCCTTTGAGTGCTCCTCAAGGAATCCATTGCATCCTCAAGCTCAAGGGTGAGCTTGTCCACCTCATCTTCTTTTCTTCTCAAAGCATCTGAGTATATCTCACCAAGTGTGGGGAGATTATCTCTATCCGCAAGTGTAGGTAGTTTGACTTCACTACCACCAAAGCTTCCTTAAGTTCGTGCAAGTCATCAAGAGATATACCTCCTTCAAAATCTGCATGATTCCCTAGATCCTTCCAACACAGACCTGCCATCATCTTATGAACATGATCAAAATGAGTTAGGGCTGCCATAGTCTTACCTTCGTTTACCTTCAATTGTCCTTCCAAGTGATGTAACTTATGAGACCCATCAACTCCATGCAAAATTTCTGTTTGGTCTTCATAAATGTGCACCTCCAAATCAACTTCCTTCATGGCCTCTTCTTCATTACATCCATGTGTGGAAACTAGGTCATCATCATGCTCCATCAAAGGGTCACCATCAAAGTAGTGAGTAGAATCTTCTATATCATGCTTTTCCTCAAGGGCTGATCTAGAAAGTGTATGTACAGCTATAATCTCCTTAACCACCAAGTGATCCTCCATATCTTGCAATGTCAATTCAGTCTTATCCAAACCCCTTTGTTCACCACATACTGAAATTTCTGAATTGCTATCATATTTATGAACAACATCTATCTCAAATACTCCTAGACCACAATTTGATTCCTTGCCAAAATGATGTAAAGGCGATGAAGCAATGCTAGGCTCAATTAATGAAACATCACAAGAACCCATACCTTCATGTAGTTGATCTAACATGGCTGGTTTGACAACCTCCATGCCTGTATATTCTTCAATCTTCATGTGCTCTTTATTTGTAGCTTCAATAGGTGAATCTCCTTAATCCTTGTCCTCATAGAGCTGAAAAGAACTTTTGAACATGTCTTCTTTAGGGTTGCATATGGACTGATTTTTGTCCTGATAATTACTTGCAGGCTGTAACTCATATACAAGTACTTCTTTCTTTCTAAACTTTCTTTATTAATAACTTCTGACTT
Organism: Sequoia sempervirens; assembly: GCA_007258455.2. Lineage (NCBI taxonomy): Eukaryota > Viridiplantae > Streptophyta > Pinopsida > Cupressales > Cupressaceae > Sequoia > Sequoia sempervirens. The sequence continues at coordinate 355,825,799 of VDFB02353493.1, forward strand.
TTTTAACTCATCCCTCAATTTTCTAAGTGCAGCCACTGTCTGTTGTTGAAAAGTTTGCAGCACCTGCGAAAAGTTTTCCCATGGTTGATCATGCTTCTTTGGTTTCATCTCTTGCTTGCTTTTCTTCTTATCCTTCTAATACTCCATATAGCAACCGAAGGAGAGATAATTTCTAACCTCTTGCGGAAGTGTATTGCATTCACCATAGGCGACCATTATATCATCAATAACATGAGTTGCCATGACTCCAAACTTTCTAAATCACATACCCAACAGGCTGGCAAGATCAAGGCTCTGATGCCATTGAAATATCTCAACTAGGATATTGATGAATTTTCTGATTTTTTGAAATACAAACTTCTTCCCTAATTTCTGCATTTTAAAATTTCTGCTAAAAACCCTACTTGCTGATATTAAATTTCTGAGACAAAACAAGCATGAACACCAACACCAACTCATCCAATTGCTTCAAAGAATATGATGAACACATCTAACATTAAGTATGAATGTAACCAGCAATATATAGCACCAATTTGTCCACCCAAAACATGCAAATTTTGATTATAAGTTTATTTAGTTCTGTTGCTACAATATCAGACCTGTTACTTATGCAAGTTCACCACAAAAACGGGCTCCAAACATGCCCAACAATGTACGATAGTTTGCTGATATGAAGAAACCCCGCTTACAAGCCAAAACATGAAATGAATGATGACCTAAACTAACCCTAGCTGGACGAACTTGCTCCAGCTCACAAAAATGCAATGATGAATGCAAATATATGATGGAAATGTCTTCAAAACCCTACCATAAGGGTGCACTGGCTTGTTGGTCTGAATGTAGGGTTTGAAATCCTTGAAAATTTGTCAACAACCTCCAAACTTGCCAATTTCGCCCTTCCAAAGCCAATTTCGCCCTTCCAAAACAAAGTGCTCCTCTTGCAACTTGGGCGCTTCTCTCTAGGGTGAAACTCTAGGTCAATACAACACCTAATCTGCCCTCTTCAAGTCGCCTAGGCTGATATGAAAATCTGAGCATGAACATCTAGCATAAAACTCCATTGAAGCACAAGTGAACCTTTGTCATGAAGTCCTCCTTTGAAGAGCTAGATTTCGTCCAACTCCTCTATTATTCACAAGGGTTTTACTTTTCGTCCTTAGAATAGCTGCAATAATTGCTGATCTGAAAAAACAGAATAATTCCTTTGATGAAATGCCTTCATAAAGATCTTGTATTTATACCAAGCTTGCCTTTTCCCTCCAAATTAGTTGACCCAATTTGGGCCCCAAAATTCGAATTTAATAAATTTTTTTAATTGATTATTATTTTTTAACACCCCAAAAGGGTCACTCAGCCTCATAGAAAAATTACAAAAAATATTTTGCCTTCACCAAAAATCATAATAAATATCATTTAATCTCCTGCTTGAGCACCAAAATCAAAAATAATAAAATATTATTTTTTCTCACTTATTTTTATTGCTCGTTTCCAAAAAGGGACATTACACATACTCTCCTCTCAATCCGCAGAGCCTATGTCTCCAGAAGGGAGACCTAAGAAACACTGAACCTGATAAATACTGGGCTGAAACATTCTGGTACAGTCTTTTGGACCACCACTGTCAGCATACAGCAATCACACCAACTTCCGGAAGGCAATCACTCCTCAATAAAACTAATTTAGTGATATGATTGATGTGACAGTAAAATTACCAACACAGATACGTATGCAACCATACTGAACTTTGACCCACAACATACTACTAGAAATATAAACATATATTTCTGCAAATCTCTGCCACTCAAAATGATAAGTCGAGGTGAATATAATAATAATTCAAGTACTCCTTGACGCTGACAACCTTTGACATCAATCCTCTTCATCAATGACAACCTTTGTTCAACATAGCAGTCTGTCATTATTGTGACCTGTACATTCTTGATCAGTATGGTGTTTAGTAGCATCCTTAATAGTACTGTGATCAATTAATATAGGCATCAATACTGCTGTCAACGTTATAGGAAATATTTCTGATCAAAATAATTAATATGATATGTTAAGATAGGACATTGCTGTCCTGAAATGCTTGCCAGTGCTGCAATTTGAGAGATATCTGAAGAGATTAGGGAGACTGTTGTTGTGAACTTTAGTTACTGTTTTGTGTATAGAATATTCTATTAGACATGATGGTTAAGGAGAATGGTAGGGTTGACAGAGAGACATCTGAAGAGGTTAGGGAGACTTTTGTTGTGAACTTTAGTTACTATTTTGTGTATAAAGTATTCTCTTGGAAATGATGGTTAGGGAGAATGGTAGGGTTAACAGGTTGTATTTATGTTAGTTGTGTTCTACTGTCTTAAGGGTTCATTATCATTCTGGCAGTCATTATTAGCATTGTTAAAGAGATATATATTACACCATCTGTAATCAGTGATCTCAAAATTAGTGAGAAAAATCCATATTTCAAAATTCATGGTGTACACTCTCATCAACTATTAGGTTCTCACTTTCTTTAAATGTGAAAAAAATCAGATTTTTCTTTTTAAAAATAAACAAATTTTAGTGCTTTTTTTGGATTCTCAAATTTTTCCTGGTTTTTCCAATATTATCCTAAGAAACTAGAAACATCTTTATCTTTTGGGATGCCGAGAATTTTCCGAGAACAATATTTGCTTCTACTGTTTGCACTTTCCAGTGCTTTCTGTTTTTTGTAATTCAATATATCTTTTTGTGAATGAAAATAAATTTGTGTTTTTACCAATCTTAAATCAAAACACAGTAGTGCAGTAATACAATTTCAGTGATAACAAAAACACAGTTAAGTCCTTTCTTCATGAAATCAATTTGATAATCTACCACCCACTTTATATATGATTCAGGGCTTAGTGACCAATTTAATGTTTTGCCCTGTGCTTTATCAGAGCATCTTAAAGAAGATTTAGCTGCTACATGTGAATTACGATGCTTACAATTAACTCACTATATCTTTGAATTCATAGAAGAGACTCATTCCTCTTTGAGCTATATTTCTAAGGGAGATGATCTAAATCTATTACCTTTGTAAGGCTTGATTGTCGTACATCCTTGACATGCTAATTGATGAACTAAACTAGCAGCAAGACCACTACCTTTTATTATTATTGAAAATTACACAATTACATGAATTAAAGCATTGCATTTTAATTTTTTATAACCCACAGATATTAAATGTCTGGAAGTCAGAAATTTATTTGAAAACTAGTTCCCCTAAAGGACAGTCCCTGTTAAGAAACACTCCTTCAGTGAATGATTCCATATCCTACTAGAATTTGGCTGACCTCAATATGGGATTTGTAGCAAAGGCCTTGTTCAGTTGAAGCACAAGTTGTCTGTAACACCTCAAGTATTTCCTTAACAGGACATTGGGTGGAGCCACCATTGATCCATTCATAGCAAATCACTCCCACAATCTTCATCACATCAATAAGCAGCTTGGGGTAGTTGAGATAATTTTCTTTGCCCACATCCACAGATATGAATTTGAAGGAACCATGCATTCCCTTCTGCAAAATATCACCCACAATTCCATATTCACAATCTTGAATTGATACACAAAAGTATAGCCATAATTTCACCAGTTTTTCCCTGGTTAGATACAGAAGAGAGCTAAGCTTACATTTTCTCAAGATTTCATATAGCTCCGGAAAAGTAGATAATCTTTGCTTTGCCAGCTAAAATTTGACTGTATTGGCACCTTCCATAGAACCAGTGGCCACAAAAACCAAATAATTGACTAGAGATATAGAGTTGAAAAGAAAAGAACTAAATATCCAACTCTTAAAATAATTCCATCTGTCCTGCCATTGCTGGGAACCTCAACAAACAATTGACGCACCCTGCAACAAGCTTGGATGTGTGTTGAAGACATAGCAAGGCCGTTACATGAATGGTACTATCTGTCTATATTCCTGGGTAGTGGAATCTCTGTAATGGGTTTTTATCATCCGCATAATACTCAGCTATGTTATGGAAGGATGAACATTTGTTTATTTATTTGTGGGTGATAAATTTTTTAAAAAAGTTTGTTTTTTTTTTGTTATGATTGATAAATGAAAATGGGGAGGATTTTTAATTTTTCAAACACATGACACACCGATACATGTTATGCAAACAAACAAGCAAGCCTTATAAACAAAATTCCAGTGCGAAATGTAATGAAAATGAAGTTGAACATATATGAATTAGGAATTCACTTTGCTCAAACATATTACATTGTTCTAATGGATACTTTACCCTATACTAGCAAATCTTAATGGAGTATTGCTTGTTTGAAGTATTAAGTATTTTATTGTATAAGAGATATTTTAGTGGAAGTTATACCATGCTACATTTGGGAAAAATTTGAATGGATATTTTTTACTCTTTTATGGTTGTATATTCTCACATTGTTAAGAAGAGTTCATTTTCCTTTGATAACTAGTAAAAATACTGTGGGTTGCATAGGAGGAAGCCCAGGAAGCCCCCCACATAGATAATTTAGAATATGTGAAGAAACACTTGATCATTTTATTTACGTAATGAAGTGTAAGGTATGCAATTTTTACCATTAAGTTTTGCTCCCACATTGAATCATTCTACTGCGACTTGATAATTGCATTTGCGTTATCTGTTGTGATAACCATAGCTATATCTGTCTCCTACATTTTATTCTATGTTAGAAAAAAAGGCAATCACAAACACAACATCCAAACACATTCACCAAATAACCAACGGGAGTCAAACACAACATGTCTTGTTTTATTATTGTTCTCCATCAAATATTTTCCCTTTGGAAAGTAGAGGGTTTGTAGGGATCTTTTGGAAGGTTTGTGATGGTAATAAGTTAATAACCTTTTCCCTTTGGGGTTGGTCGAGTAGACCAGTCAGTTTGTCTCATGTAGCCCCTAGCCTGCAGAATTTTGTTACAGGCTAACCTGCTCTATAATTATGTTTTTCCTTGTATTGTGATTTCATGTTCAGAAAGACCATTCTAAATCGTGCTATCAGAGTCTAATCCCAGTGTCCACTAATAGCCATCTTTCTTTTAGTATCAATTATGACATCTTCACTATATGTGGGATGCTGCAACCTCATCGTCATGTACAGGATTCGGCTTTTATGTCCTCAGGGTAGCACATGCTTTTAATGGGGGTTTTGATGGTTATTCTTGCAATCGTGGAGATCAAAGCGTCTTCCATTTCTGTCATGGCAAGGGCTTCCATCGCAATTAGTTCTTTGATTCTAATTACCATTGTGGGCCTTGTTGCCTCTATGATTTTTTCTCCGTTATTCTCTCATCCACTTTAATATATTCCCTTATGTTGGGCTGAGGCTTTCTTCTGTATATTTTAAGTTGCAACTGCTTTTTGCTTAGTTACAATGTACTATATTGAGACATAACAGTGAGGGTTAAGAATCAAAACTTATTATCTAAGTTTGAGATACAGGCATGTTTGCAACATGAAGTATGATTAATTATTAAAAATATTCTACCTATCCTCAAGTCTCTATATTTTAAGATGCGTGCTGCTTTTTGCTTGGTTACATTGTACCACAGCGAGACACAACATGGAAGGTCAAGAATCAAAACTTATAATCAAAGTTTGAGATACATGCATGTTTGCAACATGAAGTATGATTAATTATTAAAAATATTCTACCCATACTCAAATCTGAATATATTCTGAAAATATTTATTCCAATCGATGATATGTGAATGTTGCCAGAAATTTTGGGCCTTAGAGTAGCATTCCTGTAGATGCATTTGAAAATATTCAGTTCTTATTTTGAGCCTTGCGAGATTGACTTCTTTCAACAGTAGTAGTATCCCAGCAAGCTTGGCCTTTGTCCTTGTATTGCTTGATATAGTTCATTAGGGTCTCTTATTATTCTAGTTTGTGCTAAGTCAGTTGTGATAACGGAATTTTTGCATACAAATGAGGAAGAAGTTTGTACATGCTATCATAAGTAATGTTTTTCTCATACCTCAAAATTTACCAATGGACATGTGTGGTCTTGGTTCAGCATTTCATTTTTAGGGTGGCTTGGGAGGGTCAATGAACAATAATCAAGATCCCTCGAGTATGGGGGGGCAATAATCTAAATTGTGAAACTTACAGCAAAATATAATAAATAAAATTGCACAGCTGAACTACAAAATATTGGACAAGAATTGAGAGAATGTTACATATATATAAGCATTTGTAACTGATTGATTCCTAACATGAGAAGAGGACATAATGCCACATCTTGCTAAGCATAAACAACGGATATTGTGGAATTGCTGTATTCTTCCTTCCGGATGTGCCTAGAGGGTACTAAGTGAACTCCTTTAAAATGTATGTTGGTTGCACATGTGATGCCATATTTGCATATTGGTATCTTAGGTGGTGGCAACTGAAATTTGAGAGTGGAAAAACTGAGTATAGACAAATCCCTAATTGCACTGCTTTACCAGTTATTGTACCTTCCCATAAGAGATAAATGTATAGATGCATCAACTTTAGAGGATGAAGGAAAGATGAAACAGTTGTTCTTCCACGTGTGATCCTTTGTCTTTCAATGGTTATAACATATAGATAAGCTATGTCAAGTTTTGTGGGTACCTTGAGTTATTGAGGGCTTCTTTTTGCAAGGGGCCAAGGATGCTAGGGAGTGGGGGGTGTTTTTCAACTTTGAAAATTTGTTCTATGTTGATGCTGACAATAGAACTCTTGCTACCACCAATTGCATTAAGTTTTGGGGTTGACTGTAAAAACTGATTTATTATGAATGTGTACTTCATAAAGAGGATAGTTCTTTGTGACTTTGCATCTCAATTGGGTAATCCAGCCACATTTCATCTTTATCAACCCAGAATGTTTTTGAAAAGGAATAGTAATTAATACTGACAAGTCTTATTGTGATTGCACATCCTACATTATTCTCAAAGATGAAGATTCCAAGAATACCTAGGTATCATCTCATCTTTCACAATAGTTGCAAATGATAGAATGAGATGCATACCCTCTATGTGCGGGGGGAATGTTGCTTGGGTTGTATTTGAGCATGTTTTTCTTGCTGTTGCGGTCATGATGTATTCGCACCAATATATCTTGGAGTGAAGCTTTTTTGGGTCTCAATTCTATCTAAGACAATTTCTGATGTCTGGGCTCTGCTTTTGCAAGTCTTAGCCATTGTAGTCCTTTTTAATATTTTATTCAAAAGCTGCCATTGTAGTCCTTTTTAATATTTTATTCAAAAGCTGGGAACTGATTCCATTGGTCATTGTTCAAAATCCTAAACTAAATCTGGTGAATGGTTAGATTTTTGAAAATAATGAGATCTTACCACGTTTCCTTTTGTTGCTTCTTGAGCTGATTGAAGATGCACATGCTTTTTTTTACATCTCTTCATACCTGTCTGTAGTATGGTTAAATCCTGTTGAATCTCTTCATCGATTTTAATTCTTGTTGAAACTTCTTTTTTATTGGCTCCATCTTTCTTCCATTCGATGTAACCTTTCTAGGATAGATTTAAGCACAATTCAATTTTAACTTTTGACCATTTCTCCACAACAAGATGGAGGGTTTCATCCTTTTTAACAAAGTTTATTTTTCAATCAACGGTTCTTGTCCCTTAGATGCAGGTTTAACTCGAGGATTTTCTGCTTCTTGTCATGGGGTGTTGAAGATGGATCCATATCTTGGGCTTTCTATCTTGGTATTTTGCACAACTGTTTTTCTTTCCCATGCTGATTGTAGGATACAAGTGTGGTGCATGACACTGCATTGATACCACTGTTTCACCTAGGGAGCAGTGACAGCTTTACTACTGCTGATTGGGTTCCTAGGAGTATTTAGAGGACAACACCCTTAATTGTTTGAACCTAGAGGAGTTATAAACAGAAGCAAATGACAATAACAACTGCATTCTAAATAAATTTGCGGATCTGAGATGTAAATCAATGAACAGAGCACAATAATAGAGAGTTGATTATGTACATGTAAATTATTAGTATAGATACATAATGTCACATCTGGCTAGGCATGTGCCATGAGATACCATGAGATCCCTATGCTCCACAATCAGGCTGTGCCTCAAGGGTTGTGAGTTAACTCTTTTGATGTGAGATTGAGCCGCATATGTGATGACATGTTGTACATTGTTACCTCAACTTGGTATTAACTTTAGAATATGACGTGTGAAAAATGCCTACCTCTGCTCTGTTTTGCCATAGTCAGCTGCAAGAAATTCATGCATAGATCTGCACGAAATAACCAGGGTTACCCCAAGTTTCTGGGACGGGGATGGCAGGGGATGGCGGGATGAGTCCCCAAGTTTCCGATTTTTGAGGCCAAATTTAGGGACGGCAGGGGATGGCTATATAAAATATAGACAAATTTAAAATATATAGGGAAACATTAAATAGTCATATGAAAACAAGGATAAAGCATGCATATATACATTATAGAAACTTAGCTTATAACATTTTTGTTAAGAATTCATTGCCAATATAGTTTTTTTTTCAATTACGATATGAAAATCAAAATAAAAAGAACATGGTACACTGCTACCGTCCCCCTGGCCGTTTCCGGGATGGGGACGGAGGGGTTTAGACCTGGGGACGCGTCCCCGGGTAACACTGGAAATAACTGTTATGGAAGATGAAACCATTGCTTTTCCACATGTTGCCTTTCATCATCTGGTGCTTGCATCAAGAAGCAACAGTAGTTCTCTTGAGTTATTTCTCTACCTCCTAGGGGACAGGATGCATATGTTCCAAGGGATCTTGTTAACTTGGAGATTCTGACCAATGTTGATTTTGACTGTAGGACCTGTGTTGCCACTTTGAACAATCGAAGAATTAGGCCTTTTACTTAGCAGAAGAAGATGATGCTTGAAATCTCCTCTCTGTTGTTGAAACCATAGTTTTCAGGCTTGGACTTGATAGACCTCTTTTTAGCTCAGTCTCAGCAAAAACATGCTGCTTTGGAAAGAACTTGCCGATTACTTCAAGGTCTCGGAAGACACATGCAAGCAACTTGTATTGAAATTGTGGACCTTGGAACTTAATAGTACACTTTTCATGTCTTTGAGGAAGTTGACGATATCAGTTTTTCCTTTCCCTTGAATTGTATGTGCCAAACATGAATCTTGGAGGGAACCTATCTAGTCATTTAGTACCAAGACAAAAGACAATTGTTTCAATCATCAATCAGCTGGTAATAACTTCTTCTGCTGCAAGTGAATACCTGAAGTCAGCTAAGAAAATAAAATATTTTTTGTTTGTTTTTTAATCTGTCTGCAAAGATGGCAAAATCCAGGACACGAGAGGGCACTGGCCCTGCTAGGATAAGTTAAGTGCATAATCATCTTTGTCAGAAAAAAGTTATGCTAATGTCCACAAATAACCAAAATAGTTCAATGGGGCTCAGTAAGTACAGACATGAATGAAAATGCTAGGGTAAAAAGACCTAGGTTATGATAATCTGAATGGTAAATTGCCTTTAATGTACACCTCGAGTGGCTGTGACTAAATATATTTAAGGTATTGTGTGAGAATTTCATTTTGCAACTATTTCAAGCAAGATTTTTAAAATTCAGAGTGCATGGTATCAATTCAAGTCTTTTCATATATTCTCTATATCTATGTTATTTACCACTAGAGTATTTTATCTGGAGGTGCTTAAATATTTGTAAAATGCCAAATTTTGAAATACTTCTTTTCTTTCTTATGCAGGAGATGTCATATAATAACTATTTAGATGCAGATGCAGCCTGGAATTGTGTTTCAGAATTTGGAAGTCCGACATGTGTTATTGTGAAACACACAAATCCATGTGGAGTAGCATCTAGATCAGATACTCTGGAAGCATACCGACTTGCAGTGAGAGCAGACCCAGTTAGTGCATTTGGTGGGATTGTGGCATTTAATATAGAAGTCAATGAGGTAATTTGCAGTATTTCATGTTAATTATTATATATTTTAAAGGTCTTAAACAGTAATGCAGTACTCGAGCAATGACCATTTTGCGTGATTCGTTTCAGGAGCTTGCTAAGGAAATACGAGAATTCAGAAGCCCACTAGATGGAGAAACACGAATGTTCTATGAAATTGTAGTTGCTCCAAAGTATACTGAAAAAGGTCTTGAGATTTTAAAAGGAAAGTCAAAAAATCTTCGGATTCTTGAAGCAAGAGTGAATAAAAAGGGAAAGCGATCACTCAGACAAGTTGGAGGGGGTTGGTTATTGCAAGATTCTGATGACTATACACCAGAAGACATTGAATTTGGTGTTGTATCTGAAAGAAGTCCCCAAGAAAGTGAAATGGATGATGCAAAGTTTGCCTGGCTTTGTGTAAAGCATGTCAAGAGCAATGCCATTGTCATAGCAAAGGTAAGTGGTCTTCTCTACCATGGTCTTTATAACTATATTGCAGCTACTTATGTATGTCCTTGAAATTATTTGTAGCTTTTCAATGATCTGCCCTTCTTGTGTTACATATCAGTACTAGAATCGATTTAATTTTTGCCTTGAATTTGATCTTTGTCTCCTGGTAGAATAAGTGCATGCTAGGTATGGGTAGTGGACAACCAAATCGGGTTGAAAGCTTGCGTATAGCTCTCCGTAAGGCAGGTGATGAAGTAAAAAATGCAGCGCTGGCTAGTGATGCATTCTTCCCATTTGGTAAGGAAATTCTCGTTATGTCTCTTTTTGTAAAGCTTTAGTTCTTGAGAACTAGATGACAAGTCTATGGTGCTTATATTCCACATCTTCATCAATTTGTGGCAGCTTGGAAGGATGCAGTGGAAGAAGCATGTGCAGCTGGGATTGGTGTAATTGCTGAACCTGGTGGAAGTATAAGAGATCAAGACGCTATAGATTGCTGTAATAAATATGGGGTTTCCCTCATGTTCACAAAAGTTAGACATTTCAAGCATTAGGCTTCTTTTGTGAATGTTCTTAATTTTGATATTGCACAGGCTTTGAAACCACGCATTTTTAAGACTTATTTGGGATGAGAGCTTGTAGACAAGCTAATGGGTAATGGGCATGCGTTCTTTGCTCATATGCCTTTATTGTAATGTATTAGTAAACAAAGCTTATCGGGACTGAAATTTAATATTTATGACTATTGGTTTAAAGCTTACGATGAGTTTTTCTGATCAATTCTAAAGTTTGTACATAAGTATATTTAGATTCTTATGATGGGTTACATTTCTAGAACTGTGGTTAAATTCAGTCATGGTACACCTGATCTTATACTATGTTGTGGACAATGTCGAATTAATTTGACGGCCATTCACATGTCAAATTAATATTTATTTATATATATATATTTTATATTTATTTTATTTCAAAATTAATAATTAAAATAAAATATACTGTAAATAATGTAATTGAAATATAATATTAGCAAAAGGTACTTAAAAAAAATCTTTTTAACTTAAATTTATCCAGGTCATTTATTAATATTCTATTTATATATAGAGTATTTAATATGAATTATATGTATTTATATTTTTTGGTCTGTAAAATACAATCATGGGGTTGCTCCCATTCTATTACTTTCAATAAAGAAGTTTTACATACAATTAAGGCCTCGGTTCTGCCCTTACAAATTTGGTTCTGTGTATACCACAAAGCTATACTGATAATTTCATTAGGCCGGTAATAAACAAATTTTGGGGTGGTTTTATACTTTCTATACCCTACATCTAGCCAATATTAAACAAAACTTGGTATTGTTTTAAGCATTATCTTTCTATTCAAGTATAGTTATACCAGCTTTTTTACTTTTGAATTCAGTCATGGTACACTTGATCTTATACTATGTTGTGGACAATGTCGATTTTTTTATGGTAGACCCAAAATCTCTCAACTTAAATTTGACGGCCTTATATATATATATATATAAAGTAAAATTTGGCGTGGTCTTATACATTATATGCCCTACATCTAGCCAATATTAAACAAAACTTGACATTGTTTTAAGCATTATCTTTCTATTTGAGTATAGTTATACTAGTTTTTTTACTTTTGAATTCAATCATGGTACACCTGATCTTATACTATGTTGTGGACACTGTCGATTTTTTTATGGTGAACCCAAAACCTCTCTCTATCTATATGTATCTATATGTATGCATATATATATATATATGTATGTATATATTTTACATTTGTTTTATTTCAAAATTAATAATTAAAATAAAATATAATGTAATTGGAATATAATATTAGCAAGATGTACTTAAAAAAAACTTTTTAACTTAAATTTATTGAGATCATTTATTAATATTCAATTTATATATAGAGTATTTAAATATTTATTTATTTTGGTTGGTAAAATGCAATCCCCGAGGTTGCTCCCATTCTATTACTTAAAAAAAATGTTTTACATATGATTAGGGTTTCGATTTTTGCCCTTACAGATTTGGTTCTATGTATACCTCAAAGCTATACCAATAATTTCATTAAATCAGTAATAAACAAAATCTGATGTAGTCTTATACATTCTATACCCTATATTTAACCAATATTAAACAAAACTTGACATTGTTTTAAGCATTATCTTCCTATTTGAATATAGTTATACTAGCTTTTTACTTTTGAATTCTTTAACTATCTTGGACGGAACATTCACTTGGGGCCATAGAGGGGTTCATTTAATGAATTCTTTAACCCGTATGAGTCACCAACTCCTAGAATCTTCTTGAGAAAATTTGTACCTTTTGAAGCCAAACACTTGCAAGCAAGACCAAGGAGGGTCCATTTGAGGACGCAAAAGGATACCATTCCACATTGTCTCCACGGGCCATGAGCTTGCCGAAATCTGAGGGCATGGGAACCTTGTTCACATATCGACCCACCTCTAGTATCTCGTCTAGGTTGCCTAGAAATTGGTGATTCACCAAACCAATCGCTAGTTGTCTAATATCTTCCTTTAATTTCTTCCAAATCCAATAGAGAGACCACAAACATTGATGCAACGTGTGTTCACCCTGTATCGATGGTTCGCTCAAAGAAATCCTCTCCCAATACCTATTGAATTGCAAAGAGGATGAGGTTGTGTCTTGTTTTAAAGACACTGCAATCTTCACTCTATGATAAGCCTTAGAAATGCCATTTGTCTCTAGCATGAAGTTAGCCTGATAGTTGCATCTATAGCAGATTGCCAACGATTAAACATGGGTGGTGTGAGTTCCAAAGTGAACTATAATATATAAGCTCCACTGAGGGGAGATCACACGTGGAAGATGAGATGGATACATTGCAATTAATGATTGATGGGAGTTATGGATTGCCTCCGTAGCTTTATCAAGTGAGCATCATGCACATTGTGATGATTAGACAATATCTCGCATTCCGCACCCTCCATTATCATGATTGTTAACTAATAATTCGTAATTAAGTTCCATCTCCCTGTCGACAATTGAGTTGGCGAGTGAATTAACGTCCATATTGGCTTCTCGTAGACATGGTTTGGGATGTAGTCGTCTAGCTTCAAGAGTTCACATTGAATTGCTAAAAATATAGAATTTAGTTTCCAATTTTGGAGAGCATTCGATCTTACATCGTTGATAACTAATGTGGAATCACTTTCGATTATAGGGTTTTTTTTTTTTTTTTTTTCAGATTCGAGCAAATTTGCAATTCAAGTAGAAGTGTTTGGAGCTTATCTTCATTTTTGGTGCCATTCTTGAGCTGTTTTGATGCTTTACAAACAAGGTTCCCATTCCAATCACGAATAATGCATCTTGCATTTGAGGGGCCATGATTTCCTCGCCCCATCAAAGTTTAACTTTACCCATCTCTATTGAGGAGGTTCCCATTTTGCCTTTGCTCTTTTTAAAAGGGTCTCAACATTGACAACCCCATTAACAGGGGGGATGGTAAGACCCATCCACTTTTTTACCATTTGATTATCCCAATATGATATGCAATTGAGTTGTTTTCCCTTTGATTTAACTTTGCTGTTCGTAGTTTTTACTACTGAGACTTCACCCTTGTTTAAGAAAGTAGGAGACATTTCCTAATTCTAAGAGATTCTCATGTTTCTCTCCTTCTAGATCTCCCAAACCAAAATTGATGGGCTAACTATCCAAAGGCAATTGAAAGTTGAGTGCTTGTTTAGAATTGGCCAAGATTGGAATAAGCTCAATATATCATTTGGCAATGCACATACCCATTCAAGTTTCACACATAACCAATGCCAACATTCCTAAGCAAAGTCACAATAGGCGATCTGAAGACTTCAATATTTTTACATAAGGGGCATCTGGAGGGCCCAATGTATCCTAACTTCTTGAATTTGTCCGTTGTAAAATTTCTCTTTTGTAGGGCAACCCACACAAACATACCTGCCTTGGGTATGCATACTTTATTCCAACAAAGATGTAGGGGGATTTCAGTCTTATTTTCCTCTATTTTAGTCATTATATACCCCATTTTTGCTATGTACTACCCTAATGTCAAGCAATTCCATCTTAAGCAATTGTTGCCATTGGATAAGAGAATGTGCTGAGAAGTTAAACACTCTCAAAGCTCTGCAACCTCATTCTTCGGTATACCCAAATGGTCAAAGTTTTGCCAATGCCAGGAAATGATACAAAATTGATTCTTTGAGTAGACGTAGTCAACCACATGAGTACCCCAATTTAAAGACATAATTTGTTTTGCTTGAGTGAAGGGACCATTTAATCTAGAATAGAGTATCCATTCCACAAGTCTTCCTAGAACAAATCCATATGTCCATTACACACTTCCCATGTTAGGTAGTCTATGATGATAGCCCTGCATGATAGAAGGAAATTCCAAATGGAAGAGCCCTTAGGTGGGTTTTTAATGGTAAGGATTTTGGAGTTATCTTTAGTATCTAAATATTTGTTTTGTAGTAATATGGTCCACTTTAACTTAGGGTTAATGAACATGCTCCACACAAGTTAGCATCCATTTCTTTGCTATGTAAAAGTTGATTTCTCAATCCCGTTCCTCTAGCACTTCTAGGCTTACAAACTGTGTCCCATGCTATTAAAGTTATTTTCTTTTCTTTTGAGGTTCCTTAGAATTAAATTTTCATTATCTGATTTAACATTTGATTCGCTGCGATTGGGTTCTAAGACATGATAGAAGGAAAATTGGAAGTGCTGAGATAGGTAATTTTAACATTATAAACCTTCCTACCCAAGATAACCATCTTCCTTTCCATGAGGCGATCTTTCTATCAAATCTTTCTAGGAGAGGATCCCATAGTTTTGAATTTTATTAGACCAACCAAGAGGTGTAAGCCTAAATAAGTGCGTGAGGGTGCCTTTTTTGAATTTTAAAGTTATGAGAATTTCCATATGTTTTTGTAATTTGGTGGAAAAGATAAATATTTTTGACTTTGTTGCATTTACCATTTGTCCCGATGTCAAGGAGTATGTATCTAGAAACCTTTTCATTACTTTTGCCTCCTTTCTTTTGGATGCTCCAAAGAGCATTGTGTCATCTACAAATTGTTCGTGAGAAATTGGTTGCAAGTTTCTAGTCATAGAGATGCCTTCCCATTTGTTCAATTCCACCATTTCCTTTATTGATCTCCAATACATTTGCCATCAAAATGAATAGAAAAGGGGAGATTAAATCTCCTTGATGTAGGCCTTGAGAGGCACTGAAAAACCCTTGTGGGCTACCATTGATGAGGATGGAATATTGAGCGGACACCAAACATCCAGTTAATCCAACTCCTATTCAAGCCTTGTGTTTCCATAACTTCGAAGAGAAATCACCAGTTTACTCGATCATAATCCTTTTTAATATCTAACTTGACCAACATACTACTATGACTTGTCATTTTGATTGAATGAATTTCCTCTTGAGCAATGAGCACTCCATCTAGGATTGATCATCCAAAAATAAATCCACTCCGTTTCTTCAAAAGTTATGTCTAGGAGAATCAATTTTAAACTATTAGCCACTTCTTTGGAAATGACCTTATATACCGTGTTGCAAAGGGAAATAGGATGGAAGTCATCTAGGGATGTAACTTGCTCCTTTTTGGGTATGAGGGTTATGAAAGTATTATTTAAATATTTTAGGATTTTTCCTTTTTTCCTAGACTCCTCTACAACCTCGAACACATCCTTCCCAATAATATCCCAACATTTATAGAAAAAGCTTACCGAAAATCCTCTTTGATTTTTTCCTTTGAGAATTCTTTCTTAAGAAAGTCATTGTGTTGTGGTTTTACCAATCTTGAAATGCCCCTTAGAATCAATAATGAGTGCTCATGTTGAGAGCCATTCCAATCATTTAGTAAATTGCTAAAGAAATCAATATATGTTGTTTTTACGTCCTCTACATTTTCTACAATGGAAACATCCTCCTTAATTTTATTTATCCTGTTTTCTATTTTGCAAACTTTTGTGGAGTTCTGATTTTTTTTTGTATTTTTGTCCCCTTCTTTCAACCATGTTTCTCTTGATTTTTATTGCCAATAAATCTCTTCTTTGGCCAAAATTTTGACATGTTCATTAGTTGTTTTTCTTCAAATATCTTTGTTGCTCCATTCTAAAACTTAGTTTTCCTCATTCAGATTGTTTAGTGCATTTTTCACTCTCATCTTCTCTATGAAGATGTCTTCAAAGAGATCCCTATTCCATTCCTTAAGATTCCTCTTGATCTTCTTTATTTTGGAGAAAAGTTTAAACATTTTGGTGTCATAGTGTTGGTCCTCTAACCACCATTTTTTGATAACTCAGAATCCCTCATCCAATTATTATCGAACTTGAAGGGACTTCTTTATGGTTTTTGACCTTCATCTATTATTAGTTAAATATGGTAGTGATTGGATCTAGATACAAGCATGATAGAGAAATCACATGCCTTAGATGTGGCCCCTCAATCCCTTTTCCGCAAGAATCAATCCAATTTTTCTACAATAATGCTCTCGTTTTTTAGGGGAATATTGTATAGATTGTTGCTATTTACAATTTTTGTAGAGTCTATATGAGACTGATTTATTTTCTTAACTCCACCAAGCTTGTTTGATTCTTCCAAGAGAACATTGAAGTCTCCACCCAGAAAGAAGGAGATGGGATACAATGAGAAATTTTTCTCTAGTTCTTTCCATACCAATTTATTTTTTGGACAAAGAGATGCGTTGTAAACTTTGATTAGTGCATAAATTGGAACTCCATTGTTATGCATGAAACTTTGTAGTCCAACCAATATTTATCCTCATTAATCTTTCCCAGTACCACTAAGGACAGTCACCATAAAGTGGCTAGACAATACAATGAGAAAATTTGCTGTAGTTCTTTCCATACCAATTTACTTTTTTTAATAAAGAGATGGGCCATAAATATTGATTGGGATAAATTGGAACCCCATTGTTATGCATGAAAATTTGTAGGCCAACCAACAACTTCATTAATCTTTTCCACTACCATTGAGGACAGCCGTCATAAAGTGACTAGACCTCCAAATGCACCTTCAACAAAAATATAGATTCCATCCCACAGTTTTAGCTTAACCTTCATTATATATATTTTTTCTATTCTTTTTTGTCTCTTGTATCATGAATATGTTAGCTTTGGAGATGTCTAATTGGTTCTTAAATAAGCGCTTTTTGTTAGGGGCATTTAAGCCCCTAACATTTCATGATAGGATATTCATTACCCTATGGGAAGGTTTTTCCCTTCCTAGAACTCAACATTTTTGTTATCTTCATTTGAATATCCACATCTTTATGAATGGAGAGTTTCTCTTTATTAGTCTTTCTACCTTTCTGTGACTAGTCCCCACAATCTAGTTTTTTCTTTCTATGATTTTGTTTGCCTAACTCATTGTTTTTCCAAAGCATGAGGCTCCAAGGAGTTTTATTCTAGCACTTGTTGCTCTTCCACCTTATCCTCATGTGCCTCATGTTGAACATAGTGTTGTCATTGCTGTCAAAATGGTGTGATTGTCATTTATGTCAAAATATGTGAAAATGGTATATCAGTTATGTTTGTTACAAAAGTTGCAGAATGTTAATGTTATCATTATTGAAAAAGGAAACATGGGAAGTATGGTACATATGGAATTGGTGGTTCCTATATGTCTACTAATTTTGCAAAAGTCTAGGAATGTTTGTGGTAGTGCTTTGAGGTTTGTTGCTCAAAAGAAGAATATACACTATACTGAACTGTCATTGTTTTTTGGTTATTGTATTCTACCACAGTTCAGAATCATGGCTTGCAGTTTGGAAGTTAGATTACACATGAAGTATCTTAGTCTCCAGTCTCAATGGATTTGAATCAATGACTTGTAAGATAGATGTGATAAAGTGAAGTTTGTATTTGTTGATTGACTGTGAATAATATTTGAGTGTTTGCGCCAAAGAAGGGAAGTGTGCGCCAACTGGGGGAAGCCTATGAAGGTAAAATAGGAATAGTTAAGATTATGGTAGGAAGCACATGGCATCATCTTACACTTGTAGTAACACATTTGATTTGGGGTCGATCCGACTACATGTTTCATATCATTTTGAATTAAGGTTTATCCTTGGACGACATGGCTAATTGCAAATAATGTCAAAAGGTTCTAGGATGACATTTAGACATTGTTAACATGATGGAATGGATATATATTGTGGATCATTTCATGAAAAATTTGTGTGATGAATGTGTGGAAGTGGTAGGAGTGTGTAGTGTACGAAGAGAAGTCATGTGGTGAGAGAAATTGAGATATCATCATAGGAAGTGTTCTCTTGTTGATACAAAGTAGGTTGAGTGAAACAAGATCTATATTTCTTTCTGTAATGTGAGGTTAAAGCCTCTTAATCTGAGTTGGTGCTCGATGATTGTTTTGAATCTCAGTATGAGGGGATTGGTGTCTCCTGTAGGTTAATGCTTGCAATTTAGAATTCAAGGGGATTGGTTTCTCCTATAGGTTGGTGCCTACAAATAAAATTCCAAGGGATTGGTCTCATTTTAAGGTTACAGTTCCTATTGGTTGGTGCCTACAAAATCATTGTAAATTCTATATTATTTTTGTGAGGCTTGATTTGGGCAGTAGTTCCAAGCAAATTTTCTCTCCATGGTTTTTTTCCCTTCTAGGTTTCCACGTAAATCTTGTGTTCTCTTCTGTGGATGCATTCATTACTTGCATTATCATTGATTATGTTCTCATGGTTTTATGAATGCGGTGATTTAAAGTAAAAGTATTAAATACTGATTCACCCCCCTCTCAGTATTTGTGTGTCTAACAATTGGTATCAAAGCAAGGTTCCTTGGTAAATATTAATGGATTGAGGTAGATCTGGGATGACACACACATCAAGACAAGAATATATTTCTTCAAACAAGGTGCCACTATTTGATGGATCAAATTATGCTTTCTGGAGTGTAAGGATGGAAGCCTACTTGATGGAATTAGGGCTTGATGTTTGGAAATTAGTTGCAGATGGTTATGCAATTCTTGAAAATCCTCCAAGAGATCAAGTAAGAAAGAAATCCCGCAAGAATAATTTTAAAGTAAAGAATGCTATTTTATGTGGTTTATGTAAATATGAGTTTGTCAAGATAATGCACTGCAAGATTGCAAAGGATATTTTGGGACAAGCTTCACCATATTTATGAAGGTGATGACAAAGTCAAGCAAGCAAAGCTTCAGACCTACTGAGGACAATTTGAGTGTCTAAAGATGGAGGAAGAAGAGAGAATTGCTGCATATCTACTCCGGGTGGATGATGTTGTCAATACCATCAAAGAACTTGGTGAAGAAGTGAAAGAGCTAGTGATTGTAAAAAATATACTTAGATCTCTTCCTACAAGATTTGATTCAAAAGCTTTTGCTTTTGAAGAAGCTAAAGATTTGAACACTCTAACAATGGATGAATTACATGGGATACTCATTGCATATGAGATGAGGATCGTGACTGATAAAACTTCAAAGAAAGAGGCAACCTTCAAGACATCAAAGATAAATGAAGATTCTGAATCCAATGGTTTATCAGATCTTGAAGAAGCAAACTTTGTAAGGAAGTTAAAGAAAGGCTCCAAAAAGTACAAAGGTATGTTACCCTTCAAATGATTCAATTGTGGTAAAATAGGTCACTTTCCTACTAAGTGTCCTTTTAGAGGAGTTAGTGATGAACAAAAAGAGTATAAGCCCTATCAAAAGAGCTATAAGAAGTCCAAGAATAATAAGAAGAAGAATTATAAGCATAAGAAAATTCTATACTCTAAGGAAGATAACTATTCATCTGATGAATATGATCATTATACCTCTAGAAGTGACAGTGAAAGAGGATGCTCTATTCATCAAAATGGAGACTTTGGATAGTAATATTGAAAAAGAAAATTTCGAAGATAATGAAAAAGATGCAAAATTTGATCTAGGAGAGCTTATAGTTGGCCTAGATGAATTGATGAAAGCAAGAAAGGAAAATGGTCGAAAGAACAAAAATATTAAGTTCAAAAAGAGCATAGAGATTCTAAATGAGATTATCAACAATTAGAGGTCACCTCACATCAAATCTAGCATAAAGATTACCAAGCACCCCATGCAGACATCTACAAAGGATCCAAATAAAAATGCCTCTGCAAGATCAAATGCAAAGCAATATAAAGAGAATAAAGAATCCAAAAAGGAAGAAGATGCTTTCATTCTAGTCTGATAGAAGAGGAATTTCAGAAAACCAAATCCTGAAAGGAAAGCATACAATACCATGTTCAATTATTCATTTTTTGGTTACTGTTATACCCGCAATCAATTTGGTCATAAGGTAATAGACTATAGAAGGTTTCCTACAAAAAATAATAATTTTTTAAGTAGGAATGCATTTGCTTCTTTATTTGATTTCAATGTCATATGTTACAATTGTAACAATTTTGGACATATCACAAGAAATTGTAGTACTTCTAAAAATCATCCTAAACAAGATAAGAAAGTGGATATTTTTGTTGATTAGAAGAAAGAGTCTGAGAAGGTCTAGAAAATGAAGAAGGCTGACCTTAAATATAAAAAATCAATGATTGCACAAATTTCATTTCATGCACAAAATGAAAAAAACTCATGGATCATTGACAATGGATGTTCTAGCCACATGACCAGACAAAAAAGTAAGTTTATAAATATGAAAAAATGGAATAATGGATCAGTAAGGCTTGGTGATAATTTTGTTGCTAAGATATCCGAAAAGGTACATTGAGTCTTAATGGTGGAGAAACTAAGACATATGATGTCTTATATGTTGAAGGTCTAAAACATAACTTATTGAGCGCAATCTAGATGTGTGAAAAAGGCTATAATCTTTCATTCAATGCACAAGGATGTGAAATTAGACAAGCAAGCACTGATAAGATTTTTGTGAAGGGAAGTAGGACATAAAGTAATGTGTACAACGTCATTGAGATCAAAAGAAAGAAATGTCTCTTGGGATAAAAAGATGAAAGCTAGATATGGTATAGAAGGATGGGTCACATAAATTTTGATCATCTTGTGAAGATAAGTTTTAAACAAGAGGTAAGAGATATTTCAAAAATTAAAAAGCCTCCATGCACCCTTTGTAAAGAATTCCAAGAGGGAAAGTTAACTGTTACCAATTTTCACTACAACTCAATTGGAAAAGCTGATTAGTTTGGATTTATTTTAAAGTGAAAGTTTAGTTAATTTCTGCATTGCTTAAATTGTTGTTTGCATCAGATTTATCAAGTTTCAGTTATGTAGATGTTTTCAGTGGACAGAGTTTCAAAGTTTACTCAGTGCTTTGCAATATAAATGAAGTACAAAACATAATACATAAATGATTAAGCAAAATCATTGCTTTCATATATTTCACAATGTTTATTCACATTACAATATTTCATTTGTTTTGCAAATACAAATGATTGTACAAAATTGCAATAAATTACATTTCTTTTCAGAATGGAAATGAAAAGAGAAATTAAAGGTTCCACACAAGCCGTGGAGATAGCCAAAGCAATTCATTACAAGAAATGAATTATACAACTGAAGGTAAAAAAAGAAGCAGATAACGTAAGACATATCCATCATTGCCTGTTTCTCGATCTTTAGTTGATCTTCTTGTTGTTGTCCCGTCCTTGCTTTCGCTTTTGAGTAAACCTACATCATGTAAAAGGGATTGTTAGAGCTCCAGATATGAAGTACACTACGTTCTCTACCAAAAAAGATATAATTATTTGCTTGCAATGCATGTAATCAGCTAAAAATGAGAGTGCAATAATGAGAGCCTGAAAATGAAGTGTCACATCATGGAACCTTTTAAACTTCATTATTTTATGCTAACATTGTTTGTTTCCCATGCAGGTATAGGAAAAACTATGTAGCTAATCATTTCATGAATACATAACATGTGGAGTAAAATGGGCTCCGACAAGGGTAGAGCTCGGCATGCTGCCCTCAACATACAAATAAGGGTTGAGTAAAGAAATATAATCATCATGCTCAATTGAGCCAATCAAGAAGGAGTGAATACATTTCAACTATCAAAACAATCAAGACCATTGTTCACTCATAACGGTGAAAGCTGAGAGCAATGAAGTGAAGATTATGAGTGAGCATTGAGTTCAATTGGAATACAAGATCAACAAGTATTTCATTGCTTAAAGAAGTAAACATGCATACATAATTTCCTTGTCTATAATCATCAATTTCAGCGGAGACAATGGATAAGCTTCAGAACATCATAATCAAGTGCTCTTATTTCAAAATCTTCCATACAAAAATTGTGGTCACATCCTCATTATTTCTGCCTAGGGGAACAAAAGGAGCATAAAGAGTACAAAAACAAAATTTTCCTTCATAAAAAAATGATTTCACAAGTGACATTGCTGATTGAAGAATCAAATACACTGAAGATTGAGTGAATACAATGTGGAACAACATGTCTCACAAAGCATAAAACTATGGTGGGAAAAGTAGAATGTGCATGTCCTCTAAAAAATCCAAGTGCATGAGAAATATGACAAGAGGTTGCAAATGAGCTATTGGAAACATCATTGAAATAGGTAGACATAACACTCAAATCTATTGCATTGCCTTGTCTCATTTTTACAATGTGAAGCTGAGTAAGGAGTAAAGGTTGGAGGTGTATCTTCAAGATGTCAAAGTTCTGAGTTGAATACATCTGAGGTTGCATTGTTAATGAGGGAAATTTGCAAGAAAAAATGTGTTTATTCAGAATTATCAATGGCTACAAGTGAGTTGTTGAAAGCAAAGAATGAATGTGAAGATAGCATGGTGGACTAGAATGTAACACATTAAGTGTTGGAGCTAAATGAAATGTGGGACAACATCATACATAAAGGTGCATTATGAGAACTGAGTACAACATTGCAAGACAAGTAGGAAAAAGTGAAACATTCATTTGGAAAACAAAAGAAGCTACTGTATGCATTCACTAAGTAAGAAAGTGCACAATTTTTTCTACAGTTCATGTTCAACAGTTGACAAAAAAAATTTGAAGTTCAAGCATTTCAACTGTTCCTGTATGATGGCAAGATGATGGCCTACAATAGAAGTGAATGTTTTTCCATATAATGTGTTTCAGAAATGTAAATCTGCAGATAAAGGAATGTGCAAATTTCTGAGATCATGTACAACAAAAACACTAAAACCCATCTGGGTTTTCTTTATCAAGAGTGAAAGCTTGAAGATTGCAAGCTCATACATATGGAGAATGCTTTTGAAAAAAAAATGAAAAATACATGCTTTTTGGCTGCAACCTTTGGAGAAGGTTTTCCTTATGTTTTGAGGAATACCCATTTTGGGGTTTCATGTTTAAATACAAAATTCCATCAAAATACACAGTTTTGAGCTTTTAAAGCTCTCAAAAATAGAAGAAATAATGAATATAGGTCGCAACCATGGAGATTTGGAAACCCATGAAATTAAGATATCTTTGAATCTAAATGCTTTCATTTAAGAGGAAAATGTGTGCATTTACAATCATGGGTCGAGCCCAAACAAATATGGATACATAAAGGAGAGAATGGAAATACAGTGGGTTTGCAAAATACCCAAATCAGTGCAAGGTTAGCCGTAGCCTGGAGGAGGCTTTTGGCTCACAAATGTTTACAATTTAGAAAAACCCACTTGGGTTTGTTGTTAAATATCAAATGCAAAGTAACAACAGATGGAGTTCAAGCTTTTCCTTGTGAAAATCCTTTAGAATGCACAACTATGGCCGCGGCGTGATGAATTTAAAATCACATTCTTTTTTGAATTAAAGCTCTAACTGGGCATATTTAAGAGGGAAATGCTTGGGAATGGAGAAGCATTCACTTAGCCTTGTTGTTGTGTTGAAAACGCCATTAGAACCCAAGAACAAAAGCTTCATAATTCAAGCTCATAATCCCCATGGTCGAGCTCTCATGGCAGAAAAATGGGGAAAGAAAACAGAGGAGACACGAAATACATCAGGAGCTATCATTATTACAATTAAAACCCGCAACCTTGAGGCCAAAATATTGTCTCAAAATGGAAAAGAGAAGCCACGAAATAGCTTGGAGACCAACTTACCTTCATTTGCTGGTAAAGTTCGACCTACAGAAGCATCAATGGTCATGGATTTCACATTTTTTAGCTCAAACCCTAGCTCCATGGTGGCGACACCTTTTTCCCAACAGAGAACACTTTCTTCAAAAAAAACACCAAGTGTGAAATGAGGCCAAAATTTTAGGTCATTCTATGTTTTGTTCTTAGGGTTTCTATTAACCCTAATTCGACTTAGGGATTATTATCCAAGCTTTTAGAAATATCAAACTCCAAGTCAAATATATGGTGACCAAAATACATTGCTTAGGTCGGCCTTCTTTTAGAATTCATTTGATATCATTTGTCCAAGTTTTAGGGTAGGCATTTGATTTTATATTTCAAAGTCTAAAATACCTTGTGATATTTTATTTATTTTTCAATGCCCATGCCTTAGTAAAATAGAACATTCATATGATTCTAAAATATATATATTTTTTATTGATTTTATAGAAATCAATTAAAACTAAATAATAGATACCCATCCTTGTATTTTTTATGATTTTTAGAGAAAATCAATTGTAATTGGAGTATTAGAGTTGATGTTTTTGCAAAGATTTCTTCAAATCTTGAGTTGCAAAAATCAAGAGGCGAATTGAAGATAATCAAGGATAAGCCTATAATAAAACTGCAAATCTTGTAAAAGAAAAGATAAAGCAATGTTTTATAAATTGCTTTTATGTTTTGCTATTTTTAGCAGTGTTGTGAAA
The DNA here is from genome assembly GCA_007258455.2 of Sequoia sempervirens. NCBI lineage: Eukaryota > Viridiplantae > Streptophyta > Pinopsida > Cupressales > Cupressaceae > Sequoia > Sequoia sempervirens. Next base: position 355,851,034 of record VDFB02353493.1, read on the forward strand.
GTAGATCTTTCTTCTTGGGCGAAGTCAGAAATGGACAACTAAAATGGGTTTGTTTTTTCTAGTTTTGGAGTGGATTGAGCTTGATTTTGAAGCTTCATTGGATAGACATCTTGGAAAGAGAAAGTTTTCGCTTTTCTCTTACAGTTTGGAGCAGATTTTTGGGTCTTTTTTCCAGCTTTTCTTTTGAGCTTGAAAATTGAGTTTTGGAGTTATATATGGGAGAAAACTTAGAGTTTTCTCAGTTCAGATTGTTGCTTCTTCCTCTCTTGTACATGCAGAGAGTTTTGTGAGCTTAATATTTGTACTCAGACTTTGGCATAATCCTTCAGTTCAATAAAAGCAACATTCCTCCATTTTCTGTCTCTTCTGCAATCTTAGTATGATGTTTCCATTGTGTTTCTGTTTATAGATTCTTTTTTTATGTCCTATAATTGTAGGTTATTATTATAGAAAGTTCATACAATGTAGGTTGTATGTTGTGCTTAAATTTAAACCTTCATGCAAATCAATTATGTGCTGGGTGTTCATGAGAGATTGTGAAGATATTATTTTTTTCTTCTGAAGACTGCTTGTGAGTAAAATATCAAAGTCATCAATAAGTTCTAGAGAATCATCTTAGATTAGGATTTTAAATTCTAGTCTGTCTTCCTATCCCTTTTCCCAAAAAAATCATTTAGAATAGGAGATTTCATTCAGAGAACCAACTCACTCTGGAGATTCCTTCTTCACACAAATCACCCACATTTGAAGAAGGTTTCCATGTTTCAATAGATAGCTAAGTCTTCTGTAAGCTTAGCATAGGGTGCATATCTGATTGATAACATTAACAAGAGAAAGATTTCCGACAAAGGAATACTCTACTACAAAACCATTGGATTTAGTTCATACAGACTTGTGCAGACCAATGAGGACAAAGAGATTACAAGGTGATAGGTGTTGGAAGAATGAGGAGTTGTCATTGATGTTGTTGTTGGCAACATGAGCATGAGGGATAAGTGCAAGGTATACTATTATATGTTGTATTATTGTCATTGATGTCAACATTGTATCTTGATATGGAGATCATGGTGCAAATCATTTTGGTTGGCTTTAACATCCCAAAACATGTTAGAAGGCTTGTACCTATTGGAAAAACAAGGATAGACAACTGAGAGGGGGGGGATGAATCAGTTGTCACAGAATAATAAACTTTTCAAACTTTACTTAACTTAATCTCATATATGATGAATAAGCAATTAACCATAAGCAATTAACACATCGGAGAGACAAAGAACACCAATATTTTTATGTGGAAACCCTGTTAAGGGAAAAACCACAGCGGATGTTAGTCCACAAGATTATACCTTGTTAAAAGTATAATGAAATCAATAAAGGAGAATACACATGCATTTAGGCACACTGCCTAGAGCTCACTGCTCAATTATAGAAGGGGCTCACTACCCAACAATACATAATAGGATCAAAATCCAGATAGTATGAAATGAGAAAATAGCTTCTCCACAAGCTTGATTATAGTTCCAATTAAGCACATAAAACTCCTTCACGCTTCGCTCGACCTTCTTCACAGTCTGCTCTGCAATTTAATGATATTCACACATACACACATAAGAGCACATTCAACACATTTTCAACACACTACATCGATGAAACAATCACTCTTATATATCCGCTAGATGAGATTTCATCAATAACTTAGTCGGCCAAGAAAATAAAACATATTTTCAATGTCGGCCTAAATTTACAAATAAATTTTTAAAAGCGAATCCACCAAGGTCGGCCACAGCATAGTGGGGACCCAAATTAATAATTCCAACACAAAAATACTTCAATTAATTTCACCTTGAATATCCACAACACGCTACCACCAACATGTCGGCCAAGAACAAGAAAAATTGAACATATGCAGGAAAATTTTCTGACCACGAGCACACCAATCAATGTGGACATACCACACAGATAGAGCATGATCTAGAAAAATCCAAGAGCACCAAGAAACAATAGAGAAACATCCGCAACAACTGAGATTTACAGAATCACACAAACTTTACTCAGGAACACTGACAGAGACCACAAAAACACTGTCAGACCATAACATGATCAAATCTATACATAGACCTCTATAACTTCTGGTAGATGATCTAGATACACTCAGTAGAAAACCCTTTAATCCACAAGAACTGGTCTTCAACATACAAAAAAAGACACCTTCATGACCTGCACAATTCCACTGGGAACCTGGAACACTTTCTTTTACAATTTTCTCAATATCCTGGACATATACAACCTCTAATACACCAAATTCTAATAGTGTTGACATCAATGACAACCACATATCAACAACAAATCCACAACATCCAACAATCTCCCCCTTTGGCATTGATGGAAACACATGATGTGAAAAATACCATCAACCCAACATACTTGCTTTTCCTTTGGTTCTGACTCTTCTCCTCAATTTCTCTTCGATTCTTAAAAGGATTTTTCACATTACACTTCTCCCCCTTTGAAATCAATGGAAAAGGTAACCATGACCTTTCCATATACATGCTCTGAACCACATATCTGCACATTTGACTACTCCCCCTGAGTAGCAACTACAAAAACATCAATCTGGATCAGAATATAGCAATGTAGCTCATGAATTGATGCAAGTAAATGCATCTTCTTAGTTTTCATCAGGAGGGGTGATTACCCCTAGCATTCCTCTGAGATACTCAAAAGTATCCTTCAGAAACGACTTAGTAAAGATGTCTGCAATTTCTCTTTGGTAGGAACATACTCTAATCTGACTTCTTTCTCATTCACTTTCTCCCTCAAGAAATAAAACTTGATTGATATATGTTTAGTCTTAGAGTGTAGTACCAGATTCTTTGAAATATTTATTGCACTTGAATTGTCATAGTATATGGAAATAGGATCTTCATATATCACCCTGATATCTTTCAACATTTGTTTCATCCATATTACTTGAGTACAATTATTTGCAGCAACAATATATTTTGCTTCAACAGTAGATAGAGAAATGGAATTCTGCTTTTTGCTCAACTAGGACACCAACTTCTGCCCTAGGAAGAAAGCACCACCACTAGGACTTTTTCTGTCATCTACATCACCAGCCCAATCTGCATTAGTATATGCACTCAGAGTGAGATCATCATCCTGTGGATACCAAAGTCCAAAGTCAACTGTTCCTTTCAGATATTTGAATATTCTCTTAACAACAGTCACCTGTGATTCTTTTGGATCAGCTTGGAATCTGGCAACCATACATACAATATTCATAATATCTGGCCTAGTCTGAGTTAAATAAAGTAATCCACCGATCATTGACCTGTATCTAGTTTGATTTTCCTTAGGAGAATCATCATTCTGTGCTAGCTTACATCCGGTCACCATGGGAGTACCAACAGGCTTTGAATCTTCCATCCCAAATTTCTTCAGTAGCTCTCTCACATATTTGGACTGAGATATGAATATCCCCTTGTCTAACTGGGTCACTTGTAATCCTAGAAAGAACTTCATCTCTCCAATCATACTCATCTCAAATTCATCCTTCATCTCATTAGCAAACTTTATACATAGATTGTCATCTCCTCCAAAAATGATGTCATCAAAAAAGACTTCTATAATTAATTCTTTATCATGATCCAATTTGAAATATAGGTTGCTAGTAGTAGTACCTTTAGTGAATCCAAGCTTCAATAAATATTTTTCCAATATAGCATACCAGGCTCTGGGGGCTTGCTTGAGTCCATATAGAGCTTTCTTGAAGCGACAAATCATATCTTCCTTGTCAGTTAGCTGAAATCCATCTGACTGTTCAATGTATAATTCTTTGTCTAGTTCTCCATTTAGAAATGCTGAATTTACATCCATCTGATAGACTTTGTAGCCCTTGTATGCAACATAAGCAAGAAATAATCTAAAAGCTTTGATTCTAGCAACAGGGGAAATTTTTTCTTCAAAATCAACACCTTCCATCTAAGAATACCCTTTACATACCAGTCTTGCTTTATTCCGGACCACTTCACCTTGTTCATTCAGCTTGTTACAAAACACCCATTTAGTTCCAATCACATTTTTGTCTTTAGGTCTGGGAACTAGTATCCATGTGTCATTCTTTTCAATTTGTGTCAGCTCTTCCTTCATAGCTTCCATCCAGTGTTCATCTTGGCAGACTTCAGTGACATTTTTAGGTTCAATCTTGGAAATCAGGTAGTATTCTTCTGCAATCTTCCTTCTAGTTTGTGCTCCTTTATTCTTTTCTCCTATAATTTGGCTTTCAGAATGGTTTAGCTTTACATACCTTGGAGTTTTGGAATTTTCTTGAACTTCTGATTCTTCTGATCTTCCTTTTGTACTTGCACTTGTCTCTACTTCCTGACTACCTTGACTTACTGGAACGAATTGAGGTTGCTTTACCGAAACATATGGAACATATGGAACAATTTGAAGTTGATTCTATGTTTGAATATTCTTCCCTTTGTTTGTATTGTCTTCATCAAAATCATATCCACAATATCTGGATGATTTGACAGAATCCTCATCAATTCTGACATTTGCACTCTCAACCATTTTTCTCAGTCTTCTATTATAGCATCAGAAGGCCTTGCTCTTAGTAGACTAACCTAAAAAAACTCCTTCATCGCTTCTTGCATCAAACTTTCCTATATCATCATCTCTCTTGATATAACATTTTCTTCCAAAGATCTTGAAATATTTAACAGTGGGTTTGTAACCAAACCATAGCTCAAAAGGGGTCTTACCAGAATTGCCATTAACATTTACCCGGTTTAAAGTGTACACAGTATTGCTTACAGCTTCACGCCAATAGCTTTGGGGCACATTTCTTTCTATCATCATTGTTCTAGCAACATCCAAGATTGTTCTGTTCTTTCTTTCTGCAACTCCATTTTGTTGAGGGGTTCGGGGAGCAAATAACTATCTTCTAATTCCATGTTCTTCACAAAAATAGTTGAACTCCTTGGAGGTGAACTCACCACCTCGGTTAGATCTTAGACACTTGATTTTCAAACCTTTCTCATTCTCTGCCATAGCCTTGAAACTTTTGAACTTTTCTAGTGCTTCACATTTTTCTCTTAAAAAGGAAACTCATATCATTCTAGAATATTCATCAATAATCAACATAAGGTACCTTTCTCCATGAATACTTTTGACTCTAGAGGTGTTGGAATTGTGTTTCTCAATCCCACATGCTGAAACCTCTTGTGAAGAAATTTTGGTGAGACCGTTGAGATGTCTGGCTGACCTACTAGTTGATCCTGACTATCGCTGTGACTTCCGGAATGTCTTGGCGATTGGCATAATCGGTAACCTTCGACATACCCTTGGACAGTCGGGATGATGTCTCGGCGACGGTAGAAAGTCTAGCCGATATCGACGTGACCTTTGGTCTGTCTGGCCGATGTAGCAATCGGTGTGACTTGCCTCTGTCGGAATGAATCTTAGCAATATGGATATGTCTCTCCGACAGTGTTACATTCGGGATAACATAAGGGTTCGGTAGGAACTCTTAGTGACTGGGATATGTCTGGCTGACGGTTTGATTCCTAGTGGATGTCAGGGAGACTCATGGCGAATAGTGGTTTTGGGATAACATGGAAGCCTCAGTAAGAAGTCTTACCAATGTGTGAATGTCTCACCGACGGGGATACACTTGGAGTCTTCACAGTAACACAAAGACTTCGGCATGAAGTCTTGGCGACTGGGAGATGTCTCACCGAATGGGGTCATCGGAGAAACACAAGGACTTCAGTATGAAGTCTCAACGAATGTGGAATGTCTGGCCAACGGTTGGACTCTTCGATATGACTTGAAGGAATTGGTATGATGTCTTGGCGAAGAGGGATTGTCTTGCGATGGGAATCCTGATGTCAGTATAATGTCTCAGCGATAGCCTAAGTCTTGCCGACTGCTGGATGTTTCAGTATGACTTGAAGGGCTCGGTGTAATCTCCTGGCGAAAGCGATAAGTCTTGCCGACTGGGATGTTTCGATATGACTTGAAGGGCTCGGTGTAATCTCCTGGCGAAAGCGATAAGTCTTGCCGACTGGGATGTTTCGGTATAACATGAAGAGCTCGGTGTGATGTCTTGGCGAAAGATGATTGTCTCACCAAATGGAATACTCACGTCGGCATGACTTGAAGACTTCGGTATGAAGTCTTGGCAAACTGCGGTAGTCTTGCCGATGGCAATTTTGAGATTGATGTGACTTGTGAGCATCGGTATGAGTCTTCCGATGAGGAAAATCTTGTCGATAGATGGATGTCGATAGGAATGCAATGGACGTCAGTGGTTTTGGTATAACTTTGGAACCGTGGTATGATCTCCTGGCGATAGCAATAGTCTCGCCGATGTGAATGTTGAAGTCGATGCAATGTGTGGGCTCGATGTAACCTCTTTCCGATGGGGACAACTCTTGACGATATCAAATGCTGGCTGTGTTGGCATCGGGGAGACACAGTTAGTGTCTCACCGACATGACAACACAGGTTTAACGCCCTTGACCATTTGAAGATTGTCCTACGTGGTGTGACCTAGACGTATTATCTTCTATGCAAGGAAGTGGAAACATCTACGATGCTGAGCTGGTTGATTTGATAGTTGTGATCTGATAGTTGGAAGCGAACCGTTTCACAAAAGGCTATAGAGAACAAATGAATATATGTATGCATTAGACATTTTGTTGAGAGTGGGTGAGAGAAAGAGAGAACAAGAGGAGCGATAGAGAAAGGACCGAGTGGCTGGCTGAAAGGCCGAAGCCATGAGGTCGAAGCAGAGGAAGAGAGAGGCAGAGTTATGCTGCTAGAAACTCTCCTGATCATGAATACCATGGTTGATCTCTTAGGGAGAGTTTACTACCAGGTTGTATCCAGAATGAACAAGATGTGATCTTTGTAAAGGCTATGAGCCTGAAATTGTATTGTAACCATTTGTTGCTGAATAATACAATGGCTCGATCTTTGGAGAGTGGGGTTTTTTATCCAAAAGGATTTTCCCCACATAAATATGTGTGTTATGGTTTTCTTATTCTATCTTTCATCTGTGTTGTTTGCTTGCTGTTGAATTTACATGTGCTTCTCTCAGAAGGATTAATGTGGGAAATAAACTGTGTCTATTTTCGCTTTAGGACATAGTTGTACGTGTCTTTGAGGCAACCTAATGGAAATGAAAGTTACCGAAGACGCTACTGTTATGGAGGTTACTCTGAGATGCCCCCATAACTGCACTAAATTTTCCTTACAAGTGGTATCAGAGCCTTCTTTTGGTTGCTGGTTCTGGGTATTTCTCTTGTGAAGATTTCTTAGCTTGTGGCTGGAGGAAATCTGGAGGAATCGTTTGGTGTATTGATCCTTTGATGAGTGGAAGTCTTGTGATATTTAGAGACAACACGCAGCTTGAAGGATGGTGGAGATGGAGAAGGGAGTTGATCATGTTGTTTTGGTGTGATCTGTATCTCCTGGATGGTAGCGGTATAACCTTGGTGTATGAGGTGGATTTTCTTGCTCTGTGGCTGTGTAGTTGTAAAGCTTTCATATTGGGTGTCTGTCTGAGAGGCTCCTTGATGATATGGAGAATCCTAGTTTTTTTTTCAGCCATGGAAGAGAGTGCTTATGCTAGGTGGTGTTTCCTGGTGTTGGAAGGCATTGTTTCCTGTTAACCTCAAATACATAAAGGCTATAGAGTTAATCATCAGATGATTTGCAAGCTTCTGAAATAGCCTTTCTCTTTCTCGGATGCATGTACATGTTGGTGGTTTAGATTTGGCCTGAAAGGGGCCTAGATTTTTTGAACTGTTGTTTCCTTTTTTAAGGATGTTTTGTACTTGCATGGCTCTGTGGTTTTGCAGGTTTTACATGGTTAAGCAAAACTTGTGGTCATGTGGAGCTGTTGTTAAACTATTTTCTAGAGCCTGGTAGGGGTGTTGCTGGATGAGATAGTTGCAGTTTGCATGCATGCTTTGTGCATGGTTTGAGAAGGTGTGATTTTTTCTCTGTATGGGAGTGTTGGTATGTGATTTGTCACTCAGCATTCTTGTGGTGGTGCTTGTGGGTTCCTTATTTATGGTGCTCGTTGTAGACATGCTTGGAAAATTAGGTTTGGTGTGATATGGTGTTTGAGTCATATTGTCTACATGGTTATTCTCTTTGAAATCTCAGTGTTGCAATTTCCAATGTGATAATGGGTTTGCATGTTTGATGTTTGTGATTTACGAGTTATGCGGTTGGTGGATTAGCTACCCATTGGCTGAAATGAGATAACTTGGATGTGGACTATCTTTATCCACAAGGTTGATTCATTGATGGTGCAGACTTGTTAGCTGGCCTTGTCTGTGGTCACTTGTGCATTGGTGTGACTATTTTGAGATGAGAGGATGGATATTGTTGAGTACCTGAATGGTCAGTTATGGGAACCTGAAGTAGTTGGTAATGATGCTTGGAGAGCTCTGGTGTCACGTTTCAGTGGGAGCTCTAGCAATGATTGTGGGTTCATCACATGGTGGTGAATGGTATTCTTTAGTGTTGTGGATGTTTTTTTGGGATCATGTTGCTGCAGAAGGGTTCTTTCGCATTTGCATGGACATTATTTGAAGATGTGCAACATCTTGGAACCATGGAGGACACTTGGAGTCTTTGGCTGAGGTGTTGGTGGTGCTTGACAGGTGATGTTGGTTTTGAGTCTATTTTCTTTATGTCATGGTATACTCTTGTTTGTGCACTAGAGTTTTGGCATTGTGCATTGTACTTGAGACTATGGTGAAGTAACCTGAAGCATGGTATCTCCTAAGGGGATATGTAGATCATAGTGTCATGATAAGTTCCTGATTTAGATGATTGGAGCTTTGACAGTGGTTTGGTAATTCTTTGTGTATTGGGTGCTTTGATTATTTGCTTGATACTTCGTGATAGTGCAGTAATGTAGTTGAAGTTTAGCATGAGATGATCGGTTGCTAGTACTCATGGATACATGAAGAATAAGGTGAGGCTGTTTTACTCTTATGAGAGAAGTGTTGCTGATTGGTATTCATGATGAAGTTTTTCAGCAGAAAGTCTGAGAAGCCTACATCTTGGTTGAACGTGAGTTCAATAAAAGACCTATGAGGAGATTGCTCTTGGATTAGTCATGATGACTTGCATATCTTGAAAGGAGTATTCTCATTCCCACTCTTGGTCTACTCGACAGTTTATCTGAAAGGTATTTGGCCCATTATATTTTTCAGATGTGTTTTATGTTCACTTTCCTGATATGGATCTTAAATTGTTGTTTAATGGTTTTGGAGGATTCATGGTGGAAGATGTACAATTTGTTTTATCTCCTTGAGCTTTTGTATTATGTTATTTACTGATGAGAATTGGTAGGAGATAATGTATGGGCTGATTTCCTGAAATGGGGAATGAAGTAGCTTGATTTTCTTTTGAGATGAGAAGGAGATCTTTCTTGACACAGCTGGCTATTAGAAGTGTATGTAGGAGGATGTTCTACAGGAAGATGATGTGCAGAGTTTCTCTCTATGGCCGTGAAGGTTTGTGGTGAGAGAAATGTTTCTTGTAGCGATTTGTTGCAGGTTGTGCATATCATTGTAGATTTTTCCTTGGTACTACATGGTCACATTTTCTATGTGCCATTATTGGTAGACTTGTGATGTCTTTGGATTACTCAGGCAGTAGGAGTTCCTGTATGTGTTTTGTCTTCTTTGACTAGTTGGAACTTGGAGCTTGCATTCGCTGCTGATGGGTTGGTTTTAGAGCAGCATGAGTTTACTAATGCTGATACCTTTGAGGAATGTAAGATTGGATGGAATAGCACGATCTATGGGTGCTATTTTTAGTCATGTGGGTTTATCAGTTGGATGGAAGCAGTCAGTCTGATTGTTGTTCTAGCTGGTGTTTTATATCTTGTTTCTGGAGAATGACTTCATGGTTGTGCTATGTTTGAGGCTTTGAAGTTGATGTTGCTTCTATATAGCGTCTGAGCATAGTGAAGTGGTAGCAGTATCTCGTTGATGATATCACTAGGATCTTTTGCTTATGTTCGTTGGAATGATGCTTATTCACCTTGGCTTGTATCTTTCTTCCTCAGGTGGCATGTTGGAAGATGATAGGATTGTTGCCTGAATGGTGGACATCTTAGATGTTGGAGTAGAATTCTTGATGGAGCATGAGAGCATGTTTGAGGTCTATGTGATTTCCTGGAAGGCTGTGATCGGTTGCATTTTGGTTGCTTTGTTGGACAGTGAGTTGCAGTTGGATGCCTGTTCTTTGTTGCAGATTGTCCGGTGGACTATTATCTGTGGAATCTTTTTGTTTGGGTGTCTTGAGTTTTGCAGGGTCTGAACTGGTGGAGCTAGTGTGATCTTAGTTTCTGGTTGCTTTGGAGGTGCCTGTGTGATCTTCATCAAGTGGGAGATTGTTGGAATTGTGTGTCTCAATCCCATAGGCTAAAACCTCTTGTGAAGCAATTTCGGTGAGACTGTTGAGATGTTTGGCCGACCTACTAGTTGATCCTAAGTATCGCTGTGACTTCTAGAATGTCTTGGAAATCGACATAATCGGTAACCTTCGGCATACCCTTGGACAGTCGGGATGATGTCTCGGCGAGGATAGAAAGTCTGGCCGATATCGATGTGACCTTTGGTCTGTCTAGCTGATGCAGCAATCGGTGTGACTTGCTTCTGTCGGAATGAGTCTTAGCAATATGGAGATGTCTCGCCGACAGTGTTACATTTGGGATAACATAAGGGTTCGGTAGGAACTCTTGGCGACTAGGAGATGTCTGGCTGACAGTTTGATTCCTAGCAGATGTCAGGGAGACTCATGGCGAATAGTGGTTTCGGGATAACATGGAAGCCTCGGTAAGAAGTCTTACCGATGTGTGAATGTCTCATCGACGGGGATACACTTGGAGTCTTCACGGTAACACAAAGAGTTTGGCGTGAAGTCTTGGCGACTGGGAGATGTCTCGCCAAATGGGGTCATGAGAGAAACACAAGGACTTCAGTATGAAGTCTCAGCGAATGTGGAATGTCTGGCCGACAGTTGGACTCTTTGATATGACTTCAAGGCATTGGTATGATGTCTTGGTGAAGAGGGATTGTCTTGCCGATGGAAATCCTGATGTCAGTATAATGTCTCAGCGATAACCTAAGTCTTGCCGACTGCTGGATGTTTCGGTATGACTTGAAGGGCTCGGTGTAATCTCCTGGAGAAAGCGATAAGTCTTTCCGACTAGGATGTTTTGGTATGACTTGAAGGGCTCGGTGTAATCTCCTGGCGAAAGCGATAAGTCTTGCCAACTGGGATGTTTCGATATAACATGAAGAGCTCGGTGTGATGTCTTGGCGAAAGATGATTGTCTCACTGAATGGAATACTCACATCGACATGACTTGAAGACTTCGGTATGAAGTCTTGGTGAACTGCGGTAGTCTTGCCTATGGCAATTTTGAGATTGATGTGACTTGTGAGCATCGACATGAGTCTTGTCGATGAGGAAACTCTTGCCGATAGATGGATGCCGATAGGAATGCAATGGACGTCAGTGGTTTCGGTATAACTTTGGAACCGCGGTATGATCTCCAAGCGATAGCGATAGTCTCACCGATGTGAATGTTGAAGTCGATGCAACGTGTGGGCTCAGTGTAACCTCTTGCCGATGGGGACAACTCTTGGCGATTTCGAATGTTGGCTGTGTTGGCATCGGGGAGACACGGTTAGTGTCTCACCGACATGACAACAGAGGTTTAATGCCCTTGACCATTTGAAGATTGTCCTACGTGGTGTGACCTGGACGTATTATCTTCTATGCAAGGAAGTGGAAACATCTACGATGCTAAGCTGGTTGATTTGATAGTTGTGATCTGACAGTTGGAAGCGAACCATTTCACAAAAGGCTGTAGAGAACAAATGAATATATGTATGCATTGGACGTTCTGTTGAGAGTGGGTGAGAGCAAGAGAGAATAAGAGGAGCGATAGAGAAGGACCAAGTGGCTGGCTGAAAGGCCAAAGCCATGAGGCCGAAGCAGAGGAAGAGAGAGGCAGAGTTATGCTGCTAGAAACTCTCCTGATCATGAATACCATGGTTGATCTCTTAGGGAGAGTTTACTACCAGGTTGTATTGAGAATGAACAAGATGTGATCTCTGTAAAGGCTATGAGCCTGAAATTGTATTGTAACCATTTGTTGTTGAATAATACAATGGCTCGATCTTTGGAGAGGGGTTTTTTATCCGAAAGGATTTTCCCCACGTAAATCTGTGTGTTCTGGTTTTCTAATTCTCTTTCATCTGTGTTGTTTGCTTGATGTTGAAATTACATGTGCTTCTCTCAGAAGGATTAATGTGGGAAATAAACTATGTCTGTTTCTGCTTTAGGACATAGTTGTGCGTGTCTTTGAGGCAACCTAATGGAAATGAAAGTTATCGAAGGCACTACTTTTATGGAGGTTACTCTGAGATGCCCCCATAACTGCACTAAATTTTCCTTACAGGAGGGACCACAGAGGTCAATATGTAGCAGCTCCAACAAATCATTTGAATGAAATTGTTTGCTCCGGAAATAGACTCTAGTTTGTTTACCCATCTGACATTCTTTACAAATTGTGTTAGCAGGCTTCACTAACTTAGGTAGATCTCTTACTGCTTGAGTGGAACTTACCTTGACAATGTTATCAAAATTTACATGACACAACCTCCTATGCCACAACCAACTTTCATCTACTTGAGCAATTAAACAACTCCCACTAGCAGTATTTAGGTGAAAAATATTACCTTTTGTATGTTTACCAGTCACAATTATATTGCTAGAACTTCCACATATCTTGCATCTTCCATCTTTGAATTGTAGATCATAGACTTTTCCCACCATCTATCCAACACTTAAAAGATTATGCTTTAAGACTTCAACATAAAGAACATCATCAATGTTATCCTTACCACCAAGATAAATAGAACCTCTGCCATGAATCACACCAGCATTGTTGTCTCCAAATCTTACAATACCACCATCATACTTCTCTAGACTTACAATTTTTTTATCACCAGTCATATGATATGAGCATCCATTGTCAATAACCCACTCATCCTTTTCTTCAACTCGGGCTGCAAGAGCTTTCTCATCTTTAGTAGATTCAGTAGCCATAGGACTATTTTCAACAGTAGCAATGAAAACCCATTCATCTTCATTTCCACTATCTTTATCAGACTCACCATTAGTCACTCCTTCAACAAAGTAACATTTCTTTTGGAATCTAGACTTGTTAGGCTTAGTTCTAGGGACTCTTTCAAGAAATCTTGATGCAAAATGACCTATTTTACTGCATGAAAAACATTTAATAGGTAGCACTCCTTCATACTTACCTTTTCCTCTGTCTTCTTTCTTTACAATCAGTGTTTCCAATTCTTCTACCTCTCTTTCTTTATCTTCAAGCTGATTCAGTTCTTCATCATACTTGGATATCTTTCTGGAACATTCTCCCAGACCATATCTTTGCTTGTTACTTTCAGATACAATAGCCTTGAATGCAGATTCAGTTTTCAGAATAGATTCACCAAATTCACTTAGTGCAAAAGCAACAAGCTTACCAACCAGCGCGTCTCTTGACATTTCTGTTACTGATCTGAGCTCTTCAATAGCATGAGCCTTCACTTTGTAGGAGGGGGGCAAGGATCTGAGTATCTTGGCCACAATTTCATCCTCATCCAGAGAACCACTGACACATGTAATACCCATCACTATTTTATTTATTCTTTGCATAAAAGAAGTGATATTTTCATCTTCACCCATCTTCAAATTCTCATACTTGCCTTTTAAAATCTATAGCTTAGCCATCTTCACCTGTGCATCACCTTCATACAAAGTTTCTAGCTTCATCCAAATCTCATGAGCTGTCTACAGTCCTACCACATTAGCCATCTCTGAATCTGTCAGAGCACTCACCAAAGCTTCAATAGCCCTGATATTATTTTCAACATCTTTGATCTCATCAGTAGTGGAGGGACCATTATGAGGAATAACATATGGATCTTTTGTAATTTTCCAGTAGGCTTCACCAATACACCTTAGGTGACATTGCATCCTGACTTTCCACAGTGAGTAGTTAGTTCCATTGAATCTTGGACTATCCTTCTTGAATGTTGCCATCTCAAATCACCTCAAGCTTTTAAACTTCTTCAGAGGAACCTGCTCTGATACCAATTGTTGGAAAAACAAGGACATGCAATTGAGAGGGGGGGTGAATCAGTTGTCACAGAATAATAAACTTTTCAAACTTAACTTAATCTTAGATCTGATGAATAAGCAATTAACCATAAGCAATTAACAGATCAGAGAGACAAAGAACAACAAGATTTTTATGTGGAAACCCTATTAGGGGAAAAACCATGGTGGATGTTAGTCCACAAGATTATACCTTGTTAAAAGTATAATGAAATCAATAAAGGGGAATGCACATGCATTCAGACACACTGCCTAGAGCTCACTGCTCAATTACAGAAGGGGCTCATTTCCCAACAATACAGAATAGGATCAAAATCCAGAGAGTATGAAATGAGAAAATAGCTTCTCCACAAGCCTGATTACAGTTCCAATTAAGCACAAAAAACTCCTTCACAAACTACTTCACACTTCGCTCGATCTTCTTCACACTCTGCTATGCAACCGAATGATATTCACACATATACACATAAGAGCACACTCAACACCTTTTCAACACACTACACCGATGAAACAATCGCTCTTATATATCCGCTACATGAGATTTCATCAATAACTTAGTCAGCCAGGAAAATAAAACATATTTTCAATGTCGGCCCAAATTTACAAATAAATTTTTAAAAGAAATTCCACTAAGGTTTTCCACAACATTGTGGGGACCCAAATTAATAATTCCAACACAAAAATACTTCAATTAATTTCACCTCGAAGATCCACAACACGCTACCACCAACATGTTGGCCAAGAACAAGAAAAACTTAACATATGCAGGAAAATTTTTTGACCACGAGCACACTGATCAATGTGGACGTACCACAAAGATAGAGAACGATCTAGAAACATTGAAGAGCACCAAGAAACAATAGAGAAACATCCATAGCAACTAAGATTTATAGAATCACACAAAATTTACTCAGGAAAAATGACAGAGACCACAAAAACACTGTCAAACCATAACATGATCAAATCTATACGCGGACCTTTATAACTTCTGGTAAATGATCTAGATACACTCAGTAGAAAACCCTTTAATCCACAAGAACTGGTCTTCAACATACAAAACAAGAAACCTTTATGACCTGCACAGTTCCACTGGGAACCTAGAACACTTTCTTTTACAATTTTCTCAATATCCTGGACATATACAACCTCTAATACACCAAATGCTAATAGTGTTGACATCAATGACAACCACATATCAGCAACACATCCACAACATCCAACAATACCTTGATGTTTGTGGAAGAAAATTTTGCAATATGGTTTGATCCGGTGAAGGCATGACTAAGTGTTTTTACCAATGTTTTTGGGTACAAAGCATCCAGCTTTTGGTTTCGCATCGGCCCGCGAACTAAATTTTCACTCTGTGGTTCTAGTATGTTTTTGTTGGTTGATAGAAGCATCTAATTCTAGAATTCCATCTTGTTTTGTCTTTTGGTTTGAAAGTAATGAATGACAGTAGTTTGGCTTGGAAATTACAGTCATTTCTTGTATAGTGCATATGAGTAGGAGAGTCTGCACTTCTCCGCAGATAGGATTTTTTTTTTGTGGACTTAAGGAGATATTGATAGTTTTCAATAGAGTGTGAATTCCATATGGCATAGCATTTTGAGGTACGCATGTTCGAGTATGGGTATGCAGTTGAAGAATTTTTGTATTAGGTCTTTTACGGTGTCAACCTAATAGGTTTGAAGGTATGCAAAGGTTAAATAAGTATTGCAGAGTTATGTGGGAGCTATTATAGGTCCTTTTTGACCTATTTCAAATTGTTTTAAGGATTGAATCTTTGCGCGAGGCGTATGTGAAAGGATTTGAGCCGACAAGCCATATATTGTATAAATTGTATGATACATCTAATTAGGCTGACCAAATTGATGTTATGCTTGAAATGGATATATAAGTTAGATCCTTTTCAGTGTTTTGAGAGATATATGACATGTATGTGATGCAAATTGAGTGAATATTATTAGAGAATTATGAATTTAAGTTGTGGATGTTGAGTAGAATGTTAGAGTGATGCAAATGTAGAGGAAAATAGAGTGTTAGATCAGAATTAGATGAAGTGTGTAAAATTAGTTTATTGAGATTCATTGGAACTATAATTCATGCATATGACAGATGCAGTTGTAATATTTCAATCTAGGTTGTGAGCCACAAACTATCTTCTATCTCTTTTTCTCTCAGTGGATAGTGAGTCCACCTACAATGAGCGCTTTTGTAAATATATTATAACTGGTTATAATATATTGTGAGCTAATCCCCACTGTCATTTTTCACATTTTGGATTTTCTACATAAAAATCCTGGTGTTCATGTATTATGTGATGTTGTTGAATGTTTCATGCTTTATTTCATCTATTGCAATTGAATTTGCTAAGTGAATTGGATTTTTAAATGTATGAATGGTTTAAAAGAATACTGATTCACCCCTCTCTTAGTATTCTGGGTGTTCAACAATTGGTATAAGAGCTTGGTTCCTTGGATGGAGCTTAACCGCTTGGGGAAGATCTTGGAGGTTGAACACATGGATTTTAGAAGACTACCTACTCCTCTAGAAGAGATTCCTATTGTTGGATTCATAGAAGAAGATTGCATGCTTGAAAAATATGGAGAACTCAAAGTCTCCCTTGAAGATCTTGAAAGAATTGAAGGTGAAAATAGAGACATGAAAGAAAATGTCAAAGAAGCAGATGAATGCATCAAAAAATTGTGAGAGAAAATCAAGAAGTTTAGAAAAAGGAAAAAAGAAGTCAATGAACAATTGAAGCAAGAAAATGAAACCATCACTAGTATGAAGGTGCAAGTTGAAGAAAATAAAAGAGTTGAGGAATGCCTGAATGCAATGGTGAAAATCAAATCCGAGGAATGCACAAGGTTTGAACAAGAAGTGGTGAATCTGAAATCAGATCTAGAAAAAACAAGGAGTCATGAAGAAAAAAATAAGATGAGTTATAAAAATATTGATGAAATGATTGCAAATCAGAAAGGATCTAAAGATGAAGAAGGTTTAGGATTTGAAAAGGGTGAAATCTCAAAATCAAGTTAGACATCAAATGCTGAAGACAAGAAGAACAATGGAAAGAAGATCCAAAATCAAATTAATGAAGCTAGAAGACCAAGTTGATTAGACAACCAAATAAAAAAAGCTACCCATCTTTCAATGGTTTCTATTATTCTTGCAATAAATTTGGACATAAGGCAATGAAATGTAGAAGAAAAATGAATCAGAATGTTCCATCTTTTTTTGGTCAATGTTTTACATGCAATAAATTTGTTCATAGAGCTAATGAGTGTAGAAGTCAAATGATGAATGAATATACCAATGGGAGAATGGTTCAATATTTCAAAGGCTACTGTTATACATGCTATGGATTTGGGCATAAAGCTAATCAATGTAGATCTAGAATAAATGGAAGGAATATTGGTCAAAAGAATGTCATAAGTTACAATTGCAATAGGCCTGGACACATTTCCAAGTTTACCAGAAGCAGAAATATGAAGAAGGATAATTTGGTAAAGAAGAATGAACCAGTACAAAATATTGATCTTGCTGAAACAAAGAAGGAGATGGATACGATTTGGAGAAAGAAGGAAGAGACCAAGGCTAAGGATGAATCTGTACCATCATCTGGTGTAGATGTTTCCTCCAAAAACTAAGTTTAGAGCTTTGTCTTAGGGGGAGCTTTAATAAACATATTTTATCCCCTACCAAAGAAAATGGTTCTAATGCGTCAACACAAGGATATGTTATGTAGATCGACATGCCTGATCTATTGGCAAAGATTGTAGAAGAAAATATGATAATGCAGAAATTTGTGGAACATTTGAAGGAGACTGTGCATACAGTGAAAGGTTTGCCAGCTTTACTGTTTGAAGCATTCAATGTGAAATTAGGTCAGATTCAAAGGGTTATAAGTTATTTTACTTAGCCAAATTCATTCATAACAAGCATTAAGAAGGAGTAGAGTAGCGGAGAAGTGATTTGGAGTGATCAAGGCAATTTGTGATTTGGTGCGCACAAACCCTAATTAGAAGAGTGAAGGAAAATGTATTTACAATCCTTGTTTGCCCTAGTTTCATAGAGAACTTTATTTGAAAGCAATTTGAATTAATTTTTCAATGGCTACATTGAGGGTTATTGAGGTTATTAAGAAGCCACAACTTGAATTCAAGAAAAACCCTGTTGAATCTATAGAAGATGATCCATTAGGTGCTTTTTCGCATGTTTCATATGGGGTTTTTCCAACAGAGGACATACAAATTTACATTCATGGAAATATGGAGGAATATGATCATAGTAAGCTAGGAGATGTATGGATGAAAGAACTTACTAGAGAATATTTTCCCTAAAACTAGACTACTAAAACCTAGTTGCAAAGAAACTTGATGTATGGCAATGGTTTCTGAATTTTTGCTTTGATCATGAATGGATCAGGATGACATTAATTAGAATTCATGATAAGTTTTTTTGGACCGACATGCTAAGAATGATAGCAAAAGAGGTGATTAGAGAGGTTATAGGTCTGTGCTCCACCAAAAATGTTCCAATACTAAAATTGATCAAGAATGAGGTTGTTATGGAACTCATAGGTACAACTTATGATAAGAGAGCTCTAACTGTAAAAACCATAAAAAATCCAGCTATGAAGTATGCAACAATGTTAATTGGTTATAAATTCTACTTCACAAATAGAGAAAACTTAGTATTTGCCACTGAAATCAATGTGGCATATGAAATGGTTGAAAAAGGAATTTATCATGATTTTTGTGAGCTTTTAAGACAAAAATTGATGAAGAACTTGAGACAAATCAAGGAGAAGAAGTATGCATTTAAGTATGTAACCTTGGTTGTGTGTTTACTTTTCTATTTCCTAAAGGAACTCCTTAGAACTAAAAGTGTGGTATGGTTGCAAGGTAGATGAGTTGCTCATCAGATTGTAGACTTTATGAGAAGTCTTGGTGATGTGAAGGCACAAGATGATGCTCTTGTTGCTTTCTTTGCAGTTTTTCAAAAGAGAATGCATGAGAGAGACAAAATTCCAAGGAAAATGGTAGAGAAGTATCAAAATGATATCACATTCTTGGTATCAATAGATGAGTGCATCATAGAAGTAGTAGAACCAAGGACAATGTGGAGGATCCCTGCATTGGGATATGAGATCAATGAATAAGAGATTACTGGTTTGGATGATATTTTGTTGAAGAGTCCAAAATATACCACTAAAGCAAGGTATGACACATATGAAGAAAAATATATGGAGGTGCGTATGGAGTAGAGAAAACCACATATAAAGAAGAAGGTTGAAAAGATGGTTGACAAGTTTGCAGAGGATATGGGCTTCACAAAGGAGCAAATGGATTAGGAAAGAGAAAAGGCTAAGGGAGAATCAAGTGCTAAAAGAGGATCCAAAAGCATAAGAAGATCTAGTAGGAAAGCTACCACCCCTCCTACTATCCAAAAGTCCTTTGGGACTAAGCCCTCTGCTGGTGTGAAGAGAAAAACTATTGATAGTCTTATGAAAAAGGAGAAACCCTCTCTGGTTGTGTAGACTACAAGGCTTGAAAAGAAAAAGACTGCTACAGTAACACCACTTGGAGGCCCTACAAAGAAGAGACCAAAGCAAAAAGCAGTAAGAGAGAAGAATCTAAGTGTAAATGTAGAAGAAGAAGAAGAAGGACCCCAGTTGGTCCGAAAGAGGAAAGAATGAGCTTCACAAAGTGAAGCAGGTTCTAAAAGGTAGAAAGTGGATATAGTGGATACATTTGAGGAAGAATAAATTGAGAAAGAGAAGAAAGAATTTGTGATCCACATGCGAAGAAAGAAAGGAGAAGCGATGAGCAGATTTTATAATTTGAAGTTGACTGTGTATCAACGATTACAAGTTGCTTAAGTCATCACTTAATCCATCGAGTTTGTTGGGTGACCACCCCCCTTTCCTAGCATTATTATTCTAATGAATATTGAATGAATATAATGTTTCCTAAGTCACGTGCAAAGTATTTTCCCTCGACATGATCAATGGCTACGATCGAGTCTTGGAGATAGATGGGATCCTCACCATCTCGCTGAGATGTGGTGGGTCCCTGTCTAGCCCAACAATATAGCAGGCTTGCGACATGTGTCAGGTGGGACCAAACAAAGTATGAAGTGATGAAAGTGGATGATGATGTGTGAAGAAAGATGGTGATAATTGATTGCTCGATATGACAATTCACATCAGTGTTGTGAATTGTACTGTGTTGACGAAGATGATAGATGGCGTTAGCTCGCCAGCCCGCTGAGAAATGGTGGGCTCATGCCTTTGGATCATGGGATAGAAGGCTTGTGACGTGTGTCTTGGTGGACCCCATGCTATGTAAGCTGCATACAATGGAGATCAACGAAGATTATTAAAAGAATCTTTAATTCGACAGTCAAGTTTTAAAGTTGAGTGATGAATGTGAATCGACGAATCATGGCACGAAAATAGTAGATCAACAACTTAGGTTTGAAATTAAGAGTCCACAATGGCTATGAAAATGTGAATGAGGGTTTCGATTACAAATCAACTCTATGAATGAATTCAATTGGTCCAACTGATCCAACTACCAATTTTTATTGGTGATGGGATGATTAAATAAACGACACAGATATGTAAGTGACAAAAAATCAGATTTTGATTTGATACAGAGAATATTTATTAAATGAAATTGAAATCCTAGTTTTTTAGTATGCTAAAAATAGAAAAATCTTTGAATCTGGATAAGTGAATGCATGGATCGATGGATTGGTGGCTTGCAAAAGAAGATAAGTAGCAAACCCTAGCAAAAGATTTGTACGATGTGCAAATCTTGAGGCAGCTGCTGCAAGTTGGTGATGTACACAAAAGTGAAAAATAAAATTTGGCTGGTTGTTGTAGTTGCAGAGAATTGAGTGTATGCAACAGAGGAGTATTCTGAGTCTCTTGAGGTAGATGGAGAATGCACTAAAATAAAAGAGAAGAAATAATTGTTGAGTGTGTGCATGGTCTCTTGAGGCAGACAAAGAATGCACTAAAAGAAAAAGGGAAAGTGCAATGGTATTGTGGATGAGTGAAACCAAATTTGTTTTTAGAAGATCTTAATTAGGGTTTATATCCAGGTGTAGAACAAAGGAGGTGCATAGCAGATAACTAAGTTGAAGAGGAAACAACAATGAATTGAGCAGTTGCAAATTGTGTTGCAACATTGAATTGTGTTTAGTAGAAAAAATTGTAATAACTTACATTATAAATATGTTTGGTGGGTGCCATCATATATTTGGGTAGGTGCTCAGAGTAGGGAGTTGGTGCCTCCTTGGAGTAGGTGTTCCTAAAACCAGGGGATTGGTGTCTCCTTAGGGTTGTTTCCCTTAAACTTTGTATTTAGAAGATTTGATTGTGAGGCTGTATTAGGATAGTAGCTCCTAACAACATTTCTCATCGTGGTTTTTCCCATCTTGGGTTTTCCACGTATATCTTGTGTTATGTGCTATTGTATGTGTATGTTTATATCCCTTCTTGTGTTGTTTTATTCTACACTAAAAAGTTAAAAAGGATTCAATCTACTAAGTCTTTTTAGAGCTAGATTGTAAATGATTTGCTGATTCAACCCCCTCTCAGTAGATTGTTGTGTTCCAACATCTTGAGGTTAGAAATTTTTTGGATTTTGAATTTAGGGGGATTTCTTGCAGTTAGAAAATTTTTGGATTTTGAATTAGGGGGATTTCTTGAGGTTAGGATATTTTCAGATTTTGAATTAGGGGGATTTCTTGAGGTTAGGAAATTTTTGGATTTTGAATTAGGGAGATTTCTTGAGGTCAGGAAATTTCTATATTTTTGTGTGTGTCAGAGATTTCTTGTTCATTGAAAAACCCTAGATTTGTCACTTGATCATAACTTTTGACCTAGAAGGAATTTCCCAAAAATTCAAAAAGCAACCTAGACTAATTTTTCATTATCTATCCATAGGTGTAAGAAAAAATTTACATATGACATCCCAAAATTTACTTCAAGGTCCACAAGATGCTTTAAAATATTGCCTTATTCAAATCAAATCCATATTTAATCTCAAAATAAACTCTCATCATAAGACATCCCAAAAGGAGTAGGACTAGAGATCAATAGATGCAAAATACAAAGACGCGAAAAAGAAAAAGAGGGGGTCCCTGCCTTTAGTGGGGTGTGTGTGCAAAAAGGGGCACAACAAATGGCGACTTTGTTGGGAAAATTCTCCTAAGCATTTTGATGACAAACAAGAATCACAAACCCAAAATCTCTAGTTCTAGTCTCCACACTAGGCCAAGGAATCAAAACATATGATCAAAGAATCAAAACTAGTAGTAGATCTAACCTTCCATATGCTACTTGAATCCAAGTGTGTGCAAGCATATTCATTTCCCTCCTTAAGATGACCACACCAACCTATGCTCCATCATGTTAAGCTACGTGAATGATTCTACTTCAAAGGCAACTTGGACATTGCCTCACTTCCAATTAGGCATATATAACCCCAGTGAGGTTGTCAATGTGATCCTCTCAAACATAGCTCTATTTCCAGTCGAGCGTCCATAGCCTCGATAGAGTTATTTGAATCCCCCTGGAAGTTGAATTTCTTTGATTATTCATCATTTTATTTTATTTTCTCTTCTTTTCTTCCTTTTCCTTTCAACTCACAAGCAGTGAAGCTTGCATTTAGGGTTGAGAATCATAGTAGCATTGAAGCAAAAACTTAAGATTTTTTGCTCAACATGACTTCACAGAGAAACCCATAGTGACCTCAATATTCTTCAAATATGTAATAATTATAAGATTTAAAAATACTTCAAATAAAATCAAACCAATGACTCATCCTCCTAGATCAAATATCCCAACTATCTGATGCTAATAGGAGATCTTCACCATCCATTCCGAAAACATGATTGGTGCTTCTCAAAGAAATACTCAGAACATCCACATATAATTAAATTATTGATGTGTGTGCAAGAAAGTCCCAAAGGAAACCAAGAGAACCACAAACTAGACCATAAAAGTGAAAAAACCAAACCCAAACCTAAACCTAAAGCAAACCAACCTACAACAAACCTAGACCTACATCAAAGCAGAAAGAAAGCAGGAAAGCAAAAATTAATATAATTATTTACAAGAAATCTGAGTAAGAAAGTTTCAAACAACATGTAAAGGCACATGAATTGAAATGGTTCCTTAGGATATTCAATAATAATAAGGTACAAGTCATAGTTCAAAACTTGGCAAGTTTGTCTTTATACTTAGAAAAATGCATTCTAGCAACATTACTTTCATATTCAATGGAAAAACCAGACAAAATTAGTAGTTGAAGAAAATCCTCAAAGCCATGTCAATCCATAGACAAGTTATCCTTCCTAGAGACCCATAATCAAATTGATAAACTTCAAAATTCACAATAAGGAAAGAAACAACCTGATGTGAAACCTGCTCAGGAAAAAAGTCATGTTTATCGCTTGCTAATATGCCTTGTAATGAGCCAATATCAACATCAGGAGGTATCAACTGGTGATGCCATATTCCTCTTGCGTTCGACACATGCAAAGAATGGTCATGAAGGTAATTAGTAGATAACTTAGGACAAACTTTAGATTGAATAAATTCAGATTTGGAATCATGGAAAATTTCACCTATTTGTATGTCTTCATGTGGCATTGGCAATGAGATCAAAGAAACAACCTCATGTGCAACCACTTCCCCAATCGGGTGCCCATCAAGAGTCATCACAGGTCAATCTTCAAACACATTTTCAATTGCACCAGTGTGGTCATATTCATCAATCATGATCACCGAATCACTTTCCTTAGTATCATTTGAAATTTCCTACACATTAGTATAACCAACATAAGGTTCATCACTACTAAAGGATGACATATATGAATTTTGAATGCTCGATATATTAGGATATAAAAGGGAAAATATAATTTAATAAACAAGAAGAATCCTTGAATTCATCCTTTATTGGTCTTGGCTCGAAGTGTTGATCACATCTACCAGGAACATCGATTCCTTCATTCAATCCTTCTTCATGCTCTTTGAGACATTCATCAACAACTTGTTGGAGTTCCTTCATTGAAAACTCATTATGTGTATTCTCTGCAAGGAAGGTGGGGAATTCCATTTCAGGTTGCTTTTGCAATTCTACTTGTTCTTTAACCTACGTGATTGTTGTTTTGCACAATGAACATGTGAACTCTGAGTGTGCTAAATCATGTATCCTACACCAGCTTGGTAATAATAACTCTTCCAGACATATTCTGTATCGTAGATTTGACCAATCCTTCATGGAATTTGTAATGAATTCATCATATTTTGTCAGAACTAGGTCTTCATTATTGGTAAGGGAAACCTGAGTGATAACTTCCTTTTCTTGAGGTTCATCCCCATCCAACTTAGCTGAACATTATGTTTCAAATATTTGACTAGATTTTGTAGGAATAATATCTCTTATTTTTTTAGGTTGTATCTCACTTGGACACTCATCATTTACTTCTGTTGTCCTAAGTATTTTGGGTTCTTCTTTCTCACACTCCACTTCCTCTAGGGCTGCCTCAACATTCACTTTGCTTGTATCTTATTGTCTCGTTGATCCCATATGACTCTTAACTTGACTGATGACGTCTTCACATGAAGGAAAAGTAAGCTCCGAATGGGATGCATTATTAACCCTACACCAACTGGATAGGAGAATATCTTGCAAACAAAGTCCATTCTCAGTACTCAACTAATCCTTAATTAGTCCTATGAAGGCTTCTACTGCAACATCAACAAGTTATTTTTCCACCTCTCCAGATGCCAGTGGTTCATGTACTTGCCAAAATAAAATTTTCCCTTGCAAAGCCATCTTCATTCTATCCAAAAAGGTCAAAAATTCTAGCTGATTATGCCTAGAAGTATTATGAATTCTACATTTGTCTGATAATGCAAGGTGATGCAAACTCTTAGGATACGGTTGCCTATTTAGAGACTCCTGAATATGAGAAATATCAACTTGAGGATTTTCTTTGTAACAACAAGAAATATGAAATTTTTTCCTCTCCATTTCAACTCGAACTTTTATATATTTTCAAATTTTATGCTTTTTTTATTTTTTTGTATATAAAGAGATCTATCATATCTCAAATTTTCAACATGAAGGCTCATTCAACTTCCAGCTTTGCTGCTCATGCTCAACCCTCCTTCTAGCACCAATTATGTTGATGAGTGTTTTTGCATTGCACAACACAGATAAAACATGTGTTCTATCTCTCTTGAAAGGTAACTTTCTTTAGAAAACTTCAGAAAATGACCCCAAGGTTCTAGATGTCAGGTCTTGATGATGCAAAAATAGCTCAGTAGTTGATGTGATTTGATGGTAATCACAAAAGGAATTTATGGTTTAACAAAGTTGGAAGCTTATAGAATGAAACAAGGGTTTTATGAAGTTTGAGAATGCATGCAAACCCTAACTGAACTTTCCAAATCTAAAATCTGAAAGTGATTTTGTCATCAAATGTGGCAATGTTGTGATGCTATTTCTTCCCTAACACTAACCAAAAGAAAGATCAAAATATATTGGGTTTGAAGAGATCCTAAAACTAACACCTAAGATCAATCATAATAATGGATAATGCTGTAGATTGACAAATCCCCATGAAAACCTATTCTTTCTTAGCCAAGATCAAATCTACAACTCCACAAAAATAGTGCAATCTTCAAAGGAAAAGTGAAGGATTTTTAGACTATGAACACTTATTCATACACCCAATTGTTGGCATAACATGAAAAAACATTCACAGTTGAAATTTATGCAATATTTGGCTCAGATTAACCATGCACTGTGTTTTACAATCAACAAACCCCAAATGGTATGAGCAATAGATTCATCAAACATCTTTAACATTTTATCATCATTACAAATGAATTGAAACTAACATTTGAAAATAAGAAGCAGGAAACCATAACACTTTCAAAATTAGCACATAAATCCACCAAGTTAATGACCTAACTGTATTAATTTCTCCAGCATTTTGCTAACAATTTTTAGTCCTCTCTCTTCACAAATGAACATGCATAGGCCTTTTATAGAAATTATATTTTAAATCAATGGCCAGGATTAAATCCAATCCAAGGGCCTAGATTGCACCTCTAAAAACCCTAAGGAGGCCTACATTTAATAATTTTCTCCTTTTTCCAAATAAAGAAGTGACACATATTACAAGGAGAACAAGACAAAATAACAACTTCTTGTAGAAGATACAACTATTTGGCACAATA
The DNA here is from genome assembly GCA_007258455.2 of Sequoia sempervirens. NCBI lineage: Eukaryota > Viridiplantae > Streptophyta > Pinopsida > Cupressales > Cupressaceae > Sequoia > Sequoia sempervirens. The sequence continues at coordinate 355,877,543 of VDFB02353493.1, forward strand.
TTTAATTCAAATTTGTTTTAAATTCTAAAACTAATTACAATATTTATTCCATTTCTCCAATTGCCTCCTTGATTTTTGAAAAGCCATAGCTTTATCTCAAGATCTTGAAAATCAAATACCAACATTAGTAGTTCACATGATAAAAAATCAATCCCTAAAACATAAAAAATAAACCCCTTTTGAGATTTTGGTTCCATTGTAGAATTTTGGAATTTTATCCTTGTCATGAAATTTTAGAGATTTTGACCTGTCACGAAATTTTTCATTTTAGGAATCCTTTTTTTCGAAATTTTTTCCATTTCGGGAAATTTTCCATTTTAGGAAATTTTCTTTTCTGGAAATTTTGGGATTTTTCACAAGTCTTGAAATTTTTCGAAAATGGAAATTTCGAGGATTTCTTGAGGTCAAGAAATTTCCGGATTTTGAATTGGGGGGATTTCTTGAGGTTAGGAAATTTTCAGATTTTGAATTTAGGGAGATTTCTTGTGGTCATGAAATTTTCAAATTTTGAATTAGGGGGATTTCTTGAGGTTGGGAAATTTCTGGATTTTGAATTTAGGGGGATTTCCTGAGGTTAGGAAATTTCTGGATTTTTGAATTAGAGGGATTTCTTGAGGTCAGGAAATTTTTGGATTTTGAATTAGGGGGATTTCTTGAGGTCAAAAAATTTCTAGATTTTGAATTTAAGGGGATTTCTTGCGGTTAGAAAATTTTTGGATTTTGAATTAGGGGGATTTCTTGATGTCAGGAAATTTTTAGATTTTGAATTAGGGGGATTTCTTGAGGTCAAGTAATTTCTGGATTTTGAACTAGGGGGATTTCTTGAGATAAAAAAATTTCCAGATTTTTGTGTGTTGGAGATTTCTCGCGGTCAGGAAATTTTTGGATTTTTGTGTGTCAGAGATTTCTTGCAGTCAATATTTTTCTGGATTTTTGTGTGTCGAAGATTTCTTGTTCATTGGTAATCCCCAAATTTCTCACCTGATTGAAATATCTAAAACTCCATAACTTTTGACCTAGAAGGAATTTCCCAAAAAATTTAAAAGTAACCTACCCTAATTTTTCATTCTTTATCCATAGATGTAAGAAAAAATTTACATATGACATCCCAAAATTTATTTCAAGGTCCCCAAGATGTTTAAAAATATTGCCTTATTCAATTCAAATCTAGATTTAATCTCAAAATAACCTCTCATCATAAAAAATCCCAAAAGCAACATGACTAGAGATCAATAGACCCAAAATACAAAGAAGCGAAAAAACAAAAGAGGGGTTCCCTGCCTTCAGTAGAGCATGTGTGCAAAAAGGGGCACAACAAGACTTCACTTCAAAAATGAATATTTCAAAGAATACAATTTAGTATCTAACTAACCATCTAAGCTTAGCATGGATGATGTAGTACCTCAAATGGCCCTTGCTTGAGCTGATACATTCCACAGTATCTCCTTTCGATATCTAACTATAAAAATCATGCAACATAAATATTCTTCTTTATTGTAATCCAAAATATACAAAACTCATAACATAATAAATTCAATCTAATATTAAATCTAGTTTCATGAAAAAATATAGCTACGATCTCTCACAAGAGTATCCCCTTATATAGGGTCTGTGAAAGTCCTATTATTCAAAAACTATAAATAGACTTTTAGCAACTATCAACTCTTCCAAGAAAACAAGAAGAGGACCAGGTCTTTTACTTAACATAAATATAAAAGAAGGTGGAAGTAGAAGTTTTAGAATCCAATAAGGATTCTACAACAATCAAGAAGATTGTTATAATAGAATCGTGTTTAACAGGGCAATCTTCATTATAACTGCTATCCTTGTTAGAAAAACTTCTTCCTCCATAGTTTATTGAAAAGGTGGAGTGACACATAGATATCTGTGTTCACCTCCTAAAACCATCAACTACATCATATTATAGAAATATGCATGTATTGTAGCTAATTGATTCCTCTGGTTGTGTTGAGCTATCATCCTTCCATTGTAGGTTGAGAATCCTTTTGCTGCAGGTTGATAGGTTCCTCACTACATAGGTTAGTTTTATCCCTTAAGGAATTTTTCATTATTAGCAACTATGATTAATCATAAAATTCTACTAAATATCAGAGACATTCAAAGTTCACACACCTATTCATTAATATAATATATCATCCTTAAAATGCTTTAAAATAATTTAAAGTACATGAAAAATGTTTGAAAATATCTTTTGAAGTTTATAAAAATGAGATAAAAACATGAAACTAAAGCCAATAACTAGACATTCCTAGGGCTAATCAGTAACCAATTGATAATCCAAAAGTGTGAAGTACAAACACATAAATAGTGATTATCTTTTAAGCTCATTTCTTATTACATCACATGGATATATTCCCATGTGTAAGATGAACCACTTAAGCAAGATAAAATATTTTTCATAACACACATTCAAATCATATAACACATCAATGTATCATACCAAGAAATCATACACAAAACATGGTTCCTAGTTAGCATTCAATAAGTTCATCTTGAACATATTAAGCACTTATCTAGACTAGTGCACTCACCTAATAATGATCATATTTATCTTAAGTTTTGAAAACATCATTTGAAAGATAGGTTAGCTACCCATTAATAGATATTAAATGTAGTGTACTATCATAAATGAATAAATGATGCAAAAAATTAGGAGTTACAGTTGATAAGATTTCCCAAACATGGGAAGTGACACTAAAAGTAAAAAATCTATTTATTATGGTTAATGAACCTTGTCAGAAGATAAGTTCCTACCTATAGGTTATGGCTAAAAATTGAGCATCAAGTATACAAGAGAAGCATCATTATGCACCTATGAAATATACTTACTTTTTCACTTTTTACAAACATCTGGGTGCTTCACTAAGGTATTATACAAAAGAAGGTGAATTTATAGGAGGAAATATCACATATCAAAATTACAAAGAAGAAAAGGAGTTCCTCTTCCAAACCACCTTAGGTGCTTCCTCCATAATTTAAATATAATAAAACATATGTTGTAGAACTATTCAAATGAGAGCATATATCCCATATGTAAAAATGGTCAAGAAGGCAAGTGTACTTACCCATATCTTGTATATGATATTGTTGATTATATTTTTGATATTCTACTACCAAAACCTACAAATAACCTAAGAGAGGGAACACATGAATGAATGATAAATTGGTTGAGGATGAGAGAGAAATAAATTTTTAGAATTAGGGTATGGAGATATACCCTAGCACAATATATGGTCCCAAATGTCCACTCATTCTAATAAACCATTAAAGCTTGCTCTAATTTTTTTGATGCAAGAACAAGAACAATTCAAGGGAAGAAAGTTAAATTGATAATAAATGCCCAAGCCATTAAATATATGCTATAATTGAAATATAATTAAGAATATTTCATTTATAATCACCAAAATTTGAAATGAACATGGAACCTGAGGAATTGATAGCTCAACTTCTTGAATATAGATCTTCACTTGGAAAATGATAATATTGAGCTTCAAGCTTTGCCCATTTCTTTGTTTCTATTTACATCATATGTACAAGAAAATTATTCCATGATAGACTTCATACTTGACTTGGACTATGATATAAGTGTGCATGAATTCCAATTGGGTGATCTTTTAAAGCTCAAGACCATCACATGTGAGCAATCTTGCAAATTGGATTTCACACAAGTGATAAAAAGAAAGATGCAATATAAATTATCTAGGTATTCATATTTATTGCTTTATATAATTTTATATCATAATTCCAAATTTTTTCAGCCTCACATGCCTCTCTATTGTTGTTAGGTTAGTAGATACTAAAAAGGTCATCCTATTGTCTACATGGACATCTATTCTTTCCTAAAAAATCCAATTATTATGGATTTTTGTAAAATTTTCTCACTCTAGTGCTTAATGTTCTTAGTTTGAAGAGATCGTTTATAGAATAAGAAATATCTATAAAGGGTTGATGATAAATAATTGAATTCCTTGTGATTAGTTCTTTGGTGCATAATACACAATGATCTAGTTACATGTTTGAAGGAGGAACATATTAATTTCCCTAGGCCCCCCACAAACTACATCTTAGCCATTGAATATTCCTAGAAACTTAATGTAATTGATTCTATATTTATCGTCATAAGAAAGAAAATTGAATTTTATGATCTTCCCTTCTATTTTGGAGTTGTTACAATTAATAAGAGAGAAGTGGGACATCTCTTGATATTGAATTTGGAAAATGTAGGCCTAGAAATTATAGAGGATTGTTGGTCATATGATCCAAATTTATTTATGAAAAATTGATTGAGATGGTTGAAAAAAAGAGACATTTTGTTGAACAAGACAACAAAATTATCTTCAACATGATCATATCAGTCTATCTCCAAAACCGCAAGTCATAAAGCTCAAACAAGAAGAAATACAAAGCAACTACATTTCTCCTGGACCTCATCCAGAGACACTGAGAAACACAGTTCACAACTGGTGAACATATATCGCATTGTACAATGATTTAGAAACCCGAAAATTGGATATAGCAACTTCCAACAACCATGATCAACATATCTGAACCACACGAACATAAGAGCAAATCTCAGAGCAAAACCTGGAGCAAACACTATACCTGTAACCTTCCTTCATTACAATTTTCTCAATATCCTCGACATCTATAGCTAGTAACCATTATCCATGACATCAATGCCAACAACAACTAGTTGAAAACTAGTTAACCAGTTGAAAACTAGTTAACTAGTTGACATCAATGACAACACCTTAATTCTTGTATCAACATCTTCATACTTGCAAAAATCTCCCCCTTTGTCATCGATGGCAACACATGATGTGAAAAACCATCAAAGACAACACAACACCTCTGAACACACTTTCCATAATTTTTCTTTCTCCCCCTCAGTAGATAATATTTTTCACATGATACTTTCTTCCTTTTCACATCTTTCTGTCCCTCTTTGAAATCAATGGTAAATACAAAAGATGTTTTACATTGAATTCCCCATTGACATTAAGAATAAAATAATCTTTCAATGACAACACATGACACTACCTACTCCCCCTGAGAGGTAGCCACCAAAACATCAGTCCAGAAGAGAGATAGATCCATAGAACCATCAGACTGATGCATCTCCATATGCATCTAGTTCAAGAAAGGAGGGGAAATAACCCCTAGCTTCTCTCAAAGACACTCAAAAGTATCTTTAGGAAGATCCTTTTTAAATATGTTGGCAACCTGATCCTTCGTAGGTACATACTCAAGTTTTACTTCATTCTTTACAACCTTCTCTCTTAAAAAGTGATACCTAATAGATATATGCTTTGTCCTTGAGTGCATCATTGGATTCTTTGAAATGTTAATTACACTTGTATTATCACAAAAGATATAAATAGGATCATCATATATTACTCTGATATCTTTCAATGCATGTTTCATCCACAACACTTGTGCACAACAAGATGATGCGGAAATATACTTAGATTCAATAGTAGATAAGGAAACTGAATCTTGCTTTTTACTCAACCAAGCCACCAATCTACAACCCAGAAATAATGCACCACTACTTGTACTTTTTCTATCATCTACACAACCTGACCAATCTGCATCTGTATAAGCACTATCTATCAGCACCTCGCAAGTCATAAAACTCAAACAAGAAGAAATCCGAAGCAACTACATTTCTCTCAGACCTCAGCCAGAGACACTAAGAAACACAGTTCACAACTGGTGAACATAACTCTCATTGTACAACGATTCATAAACCCAAAACCTGGATATAGAAACTTCCAATAGCCATGATCAATATTTCTAAACCACATGAACATAGGATCAAATCCCAGAGCAAACATTGAATACCTGTAAACTTTCTCAATATCCTCGACATATACAACCAATAACCATTATCCATGACATCAATGATAACAACAACTAGTTGAAAACTAGTTAACCAGCTGACATCAATGACAAAACCTTCATTCTTGTATCAACATCTTCATACTTGCAACACATTTGTCCAAAAATCCAACCATCCATTGAAGATAAAATATCCCCTCCAAATAAATCACCTGACTTCTACATTGGACTCCACAAGATTCCTTCTAAGTTGCTCCAACCTTGGGAAATCTTTTATAAATCTATGCATGTCTACAATCCATCCAAGATCATGACCTATGGTCTCAAAAAAGAACTCAAGAATGATGATTAGAGAGAAAATAAGATTAAGGCCTACTAGAAATAGAGGTAACATAAAGCATAACTAGAGAGACCATAAGGATATGTTATGATAAATAAATTTTGGGAAACCCCATGGGATTAAGAACATGGTTCCTGTATTTTTGATTATATTGTTAGAAACATTCAAGTGAGTGAGATATTTGAGGTTAATGAGGAAGAAGAAGGATCTAAAGAAATTGATAGTGACTCTATCAAAGAAATTCCAGGGTTAGATACCAACTATAGGTCATGGCCAACCCCTTGCATAAAATGGAAATGTAAGTGTGATGTGGGAAAAATGGATCTAGGGTCTAAATCACACTTCTTCCAACATCACAAAGGAAAAGGACTAAAATTGATCTCAAAGACCCACTTTACTACTAACCTCAATGGAAGAGACAAAATAGTGGATCATGGTTTTAGTCCTTTGATGTGTGTGTGATGTGTGTTGATTCAAATTAATTGATTGTTAATTGTTTTGATTTGATAATATAAATATGTACCTAGGTTAACTATGAGAATGCAGTAAACTGTTATGATTTTTGGAAAACATAGAACAAATAGACAAAAACACATTTCAGAACAAAAGAGTGTAGAAATAGAGGAACTCAACTTATAAATATGAGCTTGAGATGACTGGATAGGAGACCTAGAAGAAAATAATCAAAATCATATTTTAAACTCCTATTGCTCCCTATTTGTGGGTTCTTCTGTTGGAATATTTGCCTCAATCCATACTGACATGTAACTCCTGGAGGGAAAAGTCGCTGTGACATTAATAATGTTTGGCCGACTAGCTGTTCTAAATTCTCTTGGAATGTTCATATCGCCGAGACAAAGCAGATGTCTTGCCAAATGTTATTATCACTATGACTAGAAGCATTCGCTGTGACCTTTTGTCGAGTAGGAGACCTTTGGCCAACAATGTTGTTTCTTATCAGGTGTCGGGGAGACTCAAAGCAACTGGGGTCTTCGGGGTGACTTGATCGCTCGGTATGAAGTCCCAGTGACTGAAGGGAGTCTCATTGATAGATCATCGTTCTAACACAAGGGCTTCAGTAAGATGTCCCAGCGAGAATGGAAGGTCACGTCGACGAGGATACAATTGAAGTCATCGGAGTAGCTCAAGGCGATCGGTATGAGGTCTTGGCAAAAGACAAAAGTCTTGCCGACTCGGTAAGACTTGGTTGCTTGATGTGAGGTCTCGGCGAAAGACGAATGTCTTGCCGACTGGTGATTGGAGCGCTCGGTATGACTTAGGACCTCAGTATGAAGTCTTGGAGAAAGCGATGAGTCTCGCCGAATGGTGGATGCTTTGGAACAACATGAAGACTCGGTGGGAGGTCTTGGCGAGAGCGAAATATTTTTCTGACAGTATGACTCTTTGGTGTGACTTAGGATATCAATATGTGGTCTCACCAAAGAGTGATAGTCTTGTCGAAAGGAAAACTGAAGTTGATGCAACTTGTGATCTCAGTAAAACATCTTGCCGATGGAGAAACTCTTGCCGATAGAAATGAAATGGATGTTAATGGATTTGGTATGGCTCATGGCGTTTGCTATAACGTCTTGCTGACTGTTGGGACTTACACCAATATTGATATGAAGACTTTGTGGCATCGGGGAGACACGGTTAGTGTCTCACCGATATGCCAACAAAGTTTGAATGCCTTTGACCAAATTGACCATCCTATGTGGAGCCTTGTGGACCAATCAGAGGAAGCGAATTTCAAATGGATGGAAGTTAGATTTTTGCAACAGTTGCGATGCTGGAGCTGAACTGCATGCAAGGAAAAATCAATTGCTCGAAAGGAAATTGTCTATGATGGGTAATGGCGGATAAGGATGAATAGAGGAGAAAAATCAAGATGTGATAAGATTTAAAGGAGAGCATTCTAAGTTTGAAGATTATGATCGGATTTGTTGAGAGTTTTTCTGTAAGAGATTGAACAGTGAATGAAGCTACTGTGAACTGATACCAGAGAGTTGTATCTCTGCATTGTATGTAATTGTTTGTTATTGTAATACAAAGAGATTTAGCTTGGTGTGGTGGGTTTTTTCCTGAAAGGGTTTTTCCACGTAAATCTGTTGTTCATTGTCTTTGAGTATCTTCTTTGGTTCTGTAAATATTTCATGTGTGTCTTAATTGGATTGTAATTTGAAATTAAAAGTACTGTCTGCTTACTTCCCTATGGTTTTGACATTAGGAAAGTTGCTTCCGCACCATTGCTTTTCCTTACAAGTGGTATCAGAGCCTGGCCAGTTGTGTTATCCTTGTGAGAGGGTTGGGTTTTTTGTGTCGATTCTTTTTCAGTGGGAGTTTGCTAGAGTTCTGATAATTTAATTACAAATTAAGATGGTGAGCACATCCGGGAAGATGGAAATAGAGAAATTCAATGGTAGAAATTTTGAGTTGTGGAAACTCAAAATGGAGATCTGTTAGTGGATTGTGATCTATGGCTTGCTGTGTCTGGAACGATGCCTCAAGGCATGAAGCAAGAGGATTGGGATCTTGCAGATAGAAAGTCTAAGGGGTTGATAAGGCTTTGTTTAGCAGACTCTGTTCTTCTAAACGTGCATGAAGAAAAGACTGCATCTTCCTTGTGGAAAAGACTGGCATCTATTTATCAGGGCAAGTCCTTGGTGAACAAATTGTTCTTGAGGAAGAAGTTGTACTCTTTGAGAATGTAGGAGGGAGGATCAGTTGTTGATCATTTGAATGCATTCAACATGTTGATTGCTCAGTTAACATCTGTTGGTGTGAAGATTGAAGATGAAGATCGCTGCATGCTACTGCTATGTTCTTTGCTAGATTCTTGGGATCATCTGGTGATGGCTATTGGGAGTACGACATCCACTTTCAAGATGGAAGATGTTGTTGCTTCTTTGTTGTCGAAAGAGATGAGAAGAAAATCTTTTGAGATGGAAAAGGAGGCTCTGGCTGTTAGAGGAAGATCGAAGGAGAAAGGCAAAAAGAAGGACAGAAACGGCATCAAATAAGAAGGAACAGTCTCCCCAAAGGTGTTTCCGCCGAAATGCTGTAATTGTGGGCAACTCCGCCGGGCAAATGTATGGGATTGAAAGGAGAAAAGAAGAAGACCCCTTCTCGAAAATGATTTTCCTTGTTGACAGACACCTTCATTGCAAAATTTCTACCACGCGGATCACGATGTCTAGTCGATTGATTCTCGAGCATCTTTCCACATGACATTCATAGAGAATGGTTCACAAAGTATGAATAATATGATAGTGGAAAGGTGTATTTGACAAGTGATTCATCATTGGAAATTTTTCATCGTGGAAGACTCAAAATTCAATTCCCTGATGGAAGAGTGAAAGGAATCAATGATGTGATGCATATACCAGGTCTGGCTTGAAATCTACTTTTTGTAAGTAAGTTGAATGATATCGGAGTGCATGTCACATTCTTTGGAAACAATTTAAGATGACCAAAGGCTCATGGTGCTAGCAAGGTGCTCATATTGGCACCTTGGTGGCTAAGTCGGATGCACAAGCTATTCAATGCAATAGTGTCTCGCAGTCACTTAAGCGCTACTCATGGAGGAAAAGAGGAATAAATTCCTAATAGTGTAAACTCTATGGAAGTTAAACTTCTAGCAGAAAAGACTATGCTCTGAAATCATAAGCTAGGCCACATTGGCAAGAAAGGTTTAAAAACCTTGAATAAAAACCTAGTTGACAGGCTTGAAGATTGTAACCTTGAATTCGAGTTTTGTGAACATTGTATGCCGGGTAAATAAATAATGTTGCTTCATTTTATTCTAGTCCTCACAAATCTTCTAGTTTTCTTGATTATATACATTCTGATGTGTTTGGTCCAGTGAATGTTTCTCCTTTATCGAAATCAAGATACTATGTGTCGTTTATTGATGATTATTCAAGAAGAGAATTTGTATATTTTCTAAGAAGTAAATCAGAAGTGTTCAAATGGGTTTGTATGAATTTAAAACCTTGTTGAAAAATCGACTATTAAGAAAATAAATGCTTAACAGATTGACAATGATGGGGAGTTTTGTCTAAAATGAATTCTGAAGTAATCAGACAAATCATGGGGATTAAAAGACATAAGACTACACCTTGCTAATCTATAGCAAATGGAGTTGTTGTTAGCCCAACAAAGACAAGAATGGAAAGAGTAATGGCGCATGCCGAAAAGGCCGGGTTGAGGAGAAGTTCGAAGGAAGCAAGCCTTTACAATATTACTTTGGAAAATGGTTCTAACTCGCTTCGTTGAGAAGATGCCTTGAATCATGGTCCGAAAGAAGCCCTCTCTGAGATATATTCGTGTCTTTGGCCGTGAGGCATATGCATATGTGCCATTTGAAAAAAAAATATCTGTTGGAAAACAAGTCAGAAGTGTATTTTATTGGCTATAGTGCTGGCATAAAAAGATACAAGCTTTGGAATCCTGAGATTGAGAAGGTTTTGTACAGTACAAGTGTTATCTTTTGTGAGCTGAAGCCTTCTACACTGGATATGCAATTAGAGAAGAAATCAGAAAATGAAAAGGATGTAGCAGAAATTCCTCCGACACTAGATAAAGAGGAATTGAAAAATCAAAATGTACCTGATACTAAGGAAAGCTCAAGTAGCTCCGAAAGTTTTGAAGAAGATGAAGAACCACCTCAGCCTCAGCCTGTGAGGAGGTCAACTCGTGAAAGAAAGCAACCTGATAGGTATGGGTTTTCTTTGATAGAGTCTACTTGTGCCTATGCTTTAATTTCTAAAGACTAATGAACTCAGACTCACAGTTATATGACGAAAAATGCCCTGATTCAACTCGTTGAAGCTACGAATGAAGAATCACCATTAGAAAAGTTAATGACACTGGTGCTTGTTACTGCCTAAAAGTGCGTAAAACCGTGGGTGGCAAACATTTAAAAGAAAATTGTCTGGAAGCGGTGTAGAAAAATATAAAATGGTATTTGCAAAAAGCTATTCCGCGTAGAAAAGAATTGATTGCGGAGTCATTTTCCTATACCAAGTTCCCACATCTATTGGGATTTCTTTTGTCATCAGGCAAAGATGACTGAGATTGAATAGATGGATGCTAAGACAATACTCTTCACGTAGATCTTGAAGAAATTTACATGTCCCATTTACACTTTGTGGAAAATGCTACAGCATCGGGTTTGGTGTTTCGAAGAATATCTCAGAGTGGGTTAAAAAATCTCCTAGAATGTGGTACCAAAAGTTTGATACTTTTGTTTTGTCACTGGGATTTGTAAGATCAAAGTCTGATCACTATGTGTACTTCAAAGCTGAAAGTGATCGTATTCTTATTATTGCACTCTATGTTGATGATAAGTTGTTCATAGGCAATAGTAGCTAATGATTTCTGGATCTAAGTCTCGCTTGTCCCAAAGTTCAAAATGAAAGAGATCTTGGTGCAGCAAGGTATATTTCTTGGAATGAAATAACTGTGGATGTTAAAATAGAAACTTTGGCTCATTGCAGTGGGCATATCAAGACTGTTCTAGAGAGATTTTTCATGACTGATTGCAAGCAGCTAGTTGTTCCAGTTATGCAGGGAACGAAGCTATCTATTGAAGACTGTCCAAAATATCCTACTGAGATGGAGGACATGACCAGTGTGTTGTATGCTAGTGTGGTTGGCAGCCTTATGTATGCAATGGTTTGTACAAGGCCAGACATTGCCCAAGCAGTGGGAGTTCTTAGTCATTTTATGGATAATCCTGGAAGGACACATTGGGATGCTGTGAAGAGAGTGTTTAGATATCTAAAGGGCACTTCAGACTATGCTTTGTGTTATCATGGTAACTTGGTTGAATCATAGAAGACTCTCAGCATTCGAGGTTATGTGGATTCTGATTGGGCAGGGGACATTGATAGTAGGAGATCCACTAGTGGATATATTTTCATGATGAATGGTGGTGCAGTTAGTTGGATGAGCAAGCAGCAGGCTGTAGTCACTTTGTCCACTACAGAGGAAGAATACATGGCAGCTACACATGCCTGTAAAGAAGCAATCTGTTTAAAACGATTGTATTCTAACATTGGTTTTGATGCAGGAAAAATTACTATTTACTGTGACAGTCAGAGTGCTATATATTTGGCAAAGAATCCTACTTTCCATGCCAGGACGAAACATATAGATGTACAATATCATTTTGTATAGGATATGGTGGAAGATGGGAAGGTCTCTTTGGAGAAAGTGGATACTCTGGAAAATGTTGTAGATGCATTGATGAAGCCTGTGAGCACAGACAAATACATGTGGTGTGCCAGTTCGATGGGCCTCTTGGCCCATGAATTTCAATAGTTTTATTATGCTCTAGAGTTGTCAGTAAGGTCTTCGTCAAGTGGGAGATTGTTGGAATATTTTCCTCAATCCATATTGACATGTAACTCCTGGAGGGAAAAGTCGCTGTGACATTAATCATGTCTAGCCGACTAGCTGTTCTGAATTCTCTTGGAATGTTCATATTGCCGAGACAAAGCAGATGTCTTGCCGAATGTTATTATCACTATGACTAGAAGCATTCGCTATGACCTTTTGTCAAGTAGGAGACCTCTAGCCGATAGTGTTGTTTCTTATCGGGTGTCGGGGAGACTCACAGCGACTGGGGTCTTCGCAGTGACTTGATCGCTCGGTATGAAGTCCCAGCGACTGAAGGGAGTCTCATCGATAGATCATCGGGCTAACACAAGGGCTTCGGTAAGATGTCCCAGTGAGAATGGAAGGTCACGCCGACGGGGATACAACTGAAGTCATCGGAGTAGCTCAAGGCGATCGATATGAGGTCTTGGCGAAAGACAAAAGTCTTGCTGACTCGGTATGACTTGGTTGCTCGATGTGAGGTCTCGGCGAAAAACGAATGTCTTTCCGACTGGTGATTGGAGTGCTTGGTATAACTTAGGACCTTGGTATGAAGTCCTGGCGAAAGCAATGAGTCTCGCCGACTGGTGGATGCTTCGAAACAACATGAAGACTCGGTGGGAGGTCTTGGCAAAAGCGAAATGTTTTGCTGACAGTATGACTCTTCAGTCTGACTTAGAATATCGACATGTGGTCTCACCGAAGAGCGATAGTCTTGTCGAAAGTAAAATTGAAGTCGATGCAACTTGTGAGCTCAGTAAAATGTCTTGCTGATGGAGAAACTCTTGCCGATAGAAATGCAATGGATGTTGATGGATTCGGTATGGCTCATGGCATTCGCTATAACGTCTTGCCGACAGTTGGGACTTACGTCGATATCGATATGAAGACTTTGTGGCATCGGGGAGACACGGTTAGTGTCTCATCGATATGCCAACAAAGTTTGAACGCCTTTGACCAAATTGACCATCCTATGTGGAGCCTCGTGGACCAATTAGAGAAAACGAATTTCAAATGGATGGCAGTTAGATTTTTGCAACAGTTGCGACACTGGAGCTGAACTGCATGCAAGGAAAAATAAATTGCTCGAAAGGAAATTGTCTATGAGGGGTAATGGCGGATAAGGATGAACAGAGGAGAAAAATTAGGATGTGATAAGATTTAAAGGAGAGCATTCTAAGTTTGAATATTATGATCGGATTTGTTGAGATTTTTTCTGTAAGAGATTGAATAGTGAATGAAGCTACTGTGAACTAATACCAGAGAGTTGTATCTCTGCATTGTATATAATTGTTTGTTACTGTAATACAAAGAGATTCAGCTTGGTGTGGTGGGTTTTTTCTCGAAAGGGTTTTCGCACTTAAATCTGTTGTTCATTGTCTTTGAGAATCTTCTCTGGTTCTGTAAATCTTTCATGTGTGTCTTAATTGGATTGTAATTTGAAATTAAAAGTACTGTCTGCTTACTTCCCTATGGTTTTGACGTTAGGAAAGTTGCTTCCACACCATTTCTTTTCCTTACATCTTCTTCTCTAGACTTAGTGTCAGAACTTTGTTCGTCGTTGATAAAATCCACTTTTCCTAATTTGTTGAATTATAGGGATTGAATTATTGAATGAACAATTAGGTCTTCAATCCTCTAATTTTATTTCATAACTGCAACCTACACACAAGAAAGAGGGGAAAGGGTTGTGTCATATAGGGCTTTCCTAAGTCAAACCTTGTTTTGGTATTTCTACCTCCACAATGGCTATAATGATGTAAAAGAGAGCTTACCCTCGGTTAGGCAGGGGCTAAATGATAAACAAGTGATAAATTGATAATTGTTGCAACTCACCAGTTAGATCTGCATTCTTTGATGGATTGAAGTCATTGTACTCATCACCTTCAAGAGAAATTGATGCTTGATTTTAAGTCCTACAAGTGTTAGTACTCATAAAACAATTAGAAATGAAACATTAATGAACTCACATGAAAAATTTATGCATTGCTTTAACATGATGCTTGATTGAAACAATGATGCTATAATTCTGCTAATTATGTTCTTGACTACTCAATTTCTCATTTCAAAATGGTATGATTTTTTCTCAAAGTTGCTAGCTCTTGTTATGTGTGCTTAGGATTTCAAATGGTGAAAAAAACTTGTATTTATATGCTATTATTTAATTTCTTGCAAATTAATTACCAATAGATGACAAATTAGTTTGGATTTCTAAATGTTAAAATACCGACACCAACATATTTAAATTGGGGCCAAAATAGGCTAGACAGGGGCATTGGGCATCCTAGTCTAGATCTATTTTGGGGCCTTAAGCATCAATAAATAAATATTAACTCCTTAATCCCAATTCAAATTCTGATTTTCTAAAGATTATTATAAAACAGGAAAATTAAACACATAATTGGGTCCAGGCACATGAGGGGGAGCTAAACCTAGTGTGAAATTATCAAGGGTGACAATTTATGATGCCACAAAAAGTATCACAATACCTTGATCATTTGGAAAAAAATGGAATCTAGGATCCTTAGAGAAGAATTAAAATAATCCCACTAGGCTACCTAAGAAGTTATCAAACAAGAATTAGAGAAGATTCATAAAGGAATAGAATAATATCATCCTCCCATGCCTCAAGTAAAGTGATAGACACTTGTAGAACAAACAATATGAGAATAGGCAATGAAGATTGATTCAAGAGAAAATCCTAAGAGGAAAAGACAAATTAATGATGGCTCTAGAATAAAAAATAGAAGAAGGGGAATTTGAGATATAGTGGTACAAATAGTAGGGACTATCACAATGATTGTAACTTTATTGGTTGTATAGGTAAGTATCTCTACCCCTCTTATCTCTTCTCATTCTACCTCTTCTTATTCCAAAATATTAGTTCCCAATTTACAAACCCCATCACAAGTCACATCAATGTTTCCTAATTTTATGAAATCATCATTCTCATCTTCTATTCCCCATCATCCTCTTGTTCTCTAGAAAATCATCATTCCAAACTCATACACTTTCATTCTACCACCATTTTCTCCTTCCACACTCAGGGTGTATTCTCCATTACTTATTGGAACCATATGAACCTCTTCCCAACAACAAGATACATTTTCATATGGATTTTCTCAAGGTTTCCAATTCATGGGTGATTCCATTCAATCACCTACCAATCTACAAAGAAATTAAAGAATTGTAAAGGTATAAATAAGATGAAACTACAACATGCGCTTATACACAATCATAATATGACCCAACATAATAGGTGTTAATGATTTATCATATGACACCAATAATGACAAGCCTTAGGGTCTAATATTTCCTAAAGATTACTTTGTTCATTTCGTAGAGATGAAATTGGTGCAAGAACACCCCAAAGATAGAGTGGAATTGATGGAGGACACTAAAAAAATTATCACAACAAAATTTCTCAAGGTAAGTAGAAAGTTTGAGAAAAAGTGAGTTAGAATTGAAACAAACTAGGATAGTGTCAATCAAATCTACACTCAAAGAAAGGCCCGAGAATAGGAAGTGCAAAAGCTCGCCATGGAGATTCAATCTTGGGTATCTGTAGGACATAACTAGTGTTACCTTGAGACTTTGATTTGGTTTCATGTTTATGTTGTGTGGTGTTTTGGACATGGGTTATGTAGATATTTTGGTTCATGGATATTGTCATTTTGATTTATAGACATAAACGTTAAATCTGCGTGTTTAGACATTTATTGCTCATAGATGATGTGATATGTTGATTTAAATAACATGGAATTGATCATAAAGTGTTTTGGATAGATGTTTAAATTCTGCAAAAATAAATGTCTTTAAATTAATGTGTTAGATCTTATAATTATTTCATGTAAGAAAATTTTAATGTTTATATTTTGTGTTTTGATTATAATCTCCAAAGAGTACTAATGCTTTTGTTGAGATGTTGCAGGTGGGTAGCCTAGGTCTTTAAGAATTGGAGGGAAAGTCCATTTGCTAGAAATGTATTTGTTGATTTTTTATTTTTAAAGTGGGGAAGGGTTTTTATGTTTTTGAAAAGGAAAAAACAGGTTTTACAGGGACCTGAAACCACAGAGTTAAAATAAACAAAGATAGATCAAACAAAGTTCGAACAAAACAGACAACTGTCCCAAAAAAGGAAATGACAGTAAAGAAAGACAACAAGGCCCAAAAAAAGGACTGCCAAAAGTCCAGAAAAAACAACGACAACACTACTCCAAGGTATTCTTCAATTCCTCGGCTTCCTTTTCAACTTCACTCATATCCTTTAACCCCTCCTTGAGGATTTGAACCGTATGTGGAGAAGCAGGGGCCTTCCTCTTCGTATTAGCCCGGGTGCGAGTTGAAACCCCTTCAGTAGTAGCTTTGCTACAACCTCTGTCTGCATCCAAGTCCACGACCAATGAGCCCTTTTGATTTTTTTCCAACTTTTCCACCATAGCATTGTTAATAATGGTGTTGTGCCTAGCAATTTTATAATTATTCGCCATAGTGGCCCTGATGTTTTGGCCAATCTTGGACATATTGCCCTCCAGCTTAGATAATCTTTCCTCCTGCAGCTGTTGTCTTTTCCCCGGTAAGGAGGTGTCCTGTCCATCCTTCTCATTACCACTCTAGCTAACCTTCTACTCCAGATCCCTGATTCTGTTGTTGAGATCCCTATTACGATCATTCAAAACACTGACTTCCTTCTGGGCCCACTTAAGAACAGCTAAAAAACTGTAAGTACTTTTTTCCGCCACATCCATTATGTCCTTAGGCCTACGATTATTTAGGGAATAATTGATATCACCCTGATTAGGGGCCTTCACAAATCTTCCAGACACAGAAGCAGTAGTATCCGAATCTTTACTGACCATAGGTTTATCAGAATGAATTTCCAGAGAATTCCCAGAGTACGAAACCAATTTCGTAACCGAGGTACCTTTAAAACCAGAGACTAAACCTGAGGTAGAGCAACTAGGAGACAGCTGGGGATTAAGACAAGATGGTGAAGCAAAACCCGAGATGGGGCCACCAAGCGACGGCTGCGGACTAGGACAAAGAGGCGGAGCAGATCCCATAAGGACTTTCTGACAAGAGAGGGACTGGGGAACAGTGGTTTTAGACCCAACAAGGGCAAAAGCAGGAGGGGCCAGGGGATCATTCTCCCTGCTACTTTCCGTGTCCTCATCTTCCAATTCCTCAATAGGGAAGGGTTTTTATGTTAAGTGTAGTTTGATTTCTTTTTATTGTTTGTGGGGTGAATTATGTTTTAATTTTGAATGATCTTTTCGTTTTGGAGGGAAGTTGAAGAGTCGCGAGGAATTCTATTTTAGTGAGGGATTTGGGTATGGTTATCTCTCTTCATTCTTTTGGAAAATTTGTTGGATTCATCTTTGGGAAATGGGTGTGTAGATTTTTGGTTTCTTTTGGGAATTGACTGAAAAAACAAGGGAAAAAGGGTTCTTGATTGGAAGGAGAAATTGAATACTTCCTTGGGTTTTAGGCTTATCCTAACTTGGATATCCAGGGTAAGCTTTGAGCTTTGTTTTTTTTTTAAATGAAGTTTATGTCGTAAATGGATTTTTGTTGTTGTTGTTGTGTTGGGAAGGAGGTTTATTTTCTATTTTGTGGTGAAATTTTGATTATGGTCCATTTTGAATATTGAGTGTGCAATGGATTTGTGAGGTTATGGAAGGTATATGAGCTCTGCTAGGGTTTTGTGTTGTTTGTGGTCATTCTTGGCCCCTCTTGCATCATACTGTGTTGTTAGCATAGGAAACTCCTCTTTTCCTGTGTGTACGACCACATTTAGTGCGATTTTTGTGTTCTAATATGCCTTCAACCGGCTCTAACTCGGAAGTTCATGCTGGTGTTAGCGGTTCATCGGCTTTTCTCAATGGCTCCTCCTCTGAACAAACGTTCCCGAATTTTTTTTCTGAAGGTCTTTCACGAGGTGAGTTTTCTAATTCACTAGCTTCAATGTGGTTTTTCCTTTATCAGATTTTGATACTGCTTGTCAATGGCTTAAGCAACACACCCTTGTCGGGTATTTTGTTGGGAGAACTCCCCCTGAAAGTGTGCTTAAAGAGTGGGTCAGCAAGGCTTGGGTCCCTCATGGGGTCCGCCTTGACATGATCCAAAATTTAACCAAGGGTTTCTTTTTGTTCCGCTTTGCGAAAGTCAATCATGTCCAGGCTATCTTAGCCCATGGTCCCTGGTATGTCCGATCTTCTTTATTAGTTTTCTAGGCATTGACCTGGGACTTTGTTGTCTCAAATGACACCAAGCTATGGGTTCTGGTCTGGATTGAATTTCCTGGTTTACCCTTGCCTTGTGTGCCTTTTTTGAATCATATAACTTCCTCGCTGGGGAGGGTTATTTGCATTGAGCTAGATAGGTTCTTTCAGGCCTGACCCCAGAAGAGGGTTTGTGTGGGAGTGGACCTTTCCAAAGATTTGAAAGACTCCATTGATATCCAAATTGGAGCTCTCTGACATACCCAAAAGGTCACATATTTTAATCTGCCCAACACGTGTTATAGGTGTCAGTCTGCAGACCACAAGATCAAGGACTTCCCTTTGGCAGTGCCTCGTACACCTTCTCCACCACGAGATGTTAAAAAGCCTCATCCGACAGATGCCTCTGTTGCCAAACCTGATGCGAAATGGACTATGGTTACAAATTGCAAGAATAAGTCCACTGGTTCTGGGTCGGCTCCCAAGGCCTCTGAACCAACGAAAGATGTTTCAAACCCTTCATTGAAGGGGAAGGAAGCTCATGTTGGAGTTGATTATGTTCTGCAGCAACCTAGGCCAAAGGCTACATCTCATCCTGTTGCTATCATGTTAACTTAGCTGAATGTTTCTTCTCCCATGACGGGAGCTCAAAGGTGGTCTCCCAACCCTTCTCCTCCTAGGGAAGAAGGGGAATATGTTCAAGAAAGCGGAGGTTTTCCTCTCCTTCCATCCAGATTGGGTTAGTTCTGCCAAAAATTTTGCAGAATCATTTCTCTTCTCTGAATGAAGAGGAACCGGGTTTCAAAAATATGGAGGAGTTCCATTCATGAATTTCCTCTCATGGAATGTTCGAGGTCTGACAGACCTCTCCAAGAAGTATTATGTTAGGGATACCTTATGTAAGTATTCTAGTATTGAAGTGCTTTGTCTCCAAGAAGTTAAATTTTTTGGTATTTTGCTTGCTGCGACTTGTCGCTCTATTTGGCCAGCCAGTAAAATGTTTTGTACTGCTCATGATGTTGCGCGTGGTGGAGTTGTCACCCTTTTGTCCCCACGGTGGCACTCTTGTGTGGTTGACCATGGGTATGATCCCACTCATTGGCTCATCTGGATCCTTCTCAACATTGATAATCATTCCTTTGGGATTATTAATGTCTATGCTTCTAATGATGTTGTGGAACGCTCTTTGCTCTGGCGCTGGATTGTTGATTCATTGCCAATTGCTACCTGGTTACTATGTGGGGATTTCAATATGGTTGAGATGGCATATGACAAAGATGGCACCTTACCATTCAGATGGACAATTGGCGAAAGGGAGGCGTGGTTTTACTTGTGCAATAAATTGGGGCTCTTTGATCCCAATATTGGCCACCACCATTCTCATTCTATTTGGCACACTTGGTGTAATTACAGAGCCGATTCTCACAAAATATTTAAGCACCTTGATCGTGCCATGATCTCGACTCAATCTTTTCTCTTTTGACAACTCTTCTCTCTCGGTTAAGCTACTAGTGGATGTGACTTTGTCAAACCACTTCCCCATTTCTTTTCGCATTGATTGGGAGACTTGACAACCTCACACGTGAAAAACTCATTTTTTTCTAAACACGTCTTTACTCTACCACAAGCCTACCCTGGCCCACATTCACAGAGTCTAGAATTTGGAGTGCAGACCAGCTCATCATACAGGCTGGATTACTTGGTGGAATGATGCTATCACTTGTACGGCTAGATTTCTGCACATTTATGGGTGCTAGTTGGCTATCTTTCGTCGACGGTCTTATGAGGGTACCACTGCTGACCTCCACTTAGCTACTGAGGCTTTGGCAGCCAACCCTTTTTCTCCATCATTGCAAGTCAGGGTGGCAGAATTAAGGCACAAAAGGCAAGTTGCAAACAATTATGCTGCTAGAGGTGCACAAATCAAAGCCCGGTTACATTGGTTAAAAGTTGGTGATCATGCCTCCAAAGAGTTTTTTTTGGCTCTGCGTGCCAGGAACTCATCCCCACACATTAAAAAAATTAAAGATGGTGTTTAGGTGCTTTATGAGCTTCCTGAAATTCTCCAGGCCTTTGTGCATCATTATGAGAAAGTTTTCACTGCACAGGAACCCACACCTGTGCGACAGTAAGCCCTTCAAGATTGCCTTGCTGTGGTGCCAAATAGGCTTTCTTCAGCCCATAAAATTTTTTGTGATCAATTGTTAACAATTGATGATCTCAAAGAGGCTGTCCATTCCATGGTTGATGACAAATCCCAGGGGGTTGATGGGTTCCCTTGCAAATTCTACAAGGCCCTGTGGGACTGTATTGGGAAAGATCTACATCATGTTTACATAGAGGCTTTTCATGCTAATTCTCTAGGTAACTTAATTAACAAAGGTAATATAAAATTCATACTTAAGTCTGGTGACCCAAAAGACATTTGCAACTGGAGACCTATCACACTTCTCAATGTCTCCTACAAGATCATCACCAAGACTTTGGCTCTGAAGATCCACCATCTTTTACCTCAGATTGTGCGCCCAAAATAAACTCGGTTTATCAAATCCAGGTTTATTCTGGATAATATTATTGCTGTTTGGGAAGACATGGAATGGGCCAGGTGTTCAAACCAGAAAGCCATGTTTATCAAAATTGACTTTGCCAAGGCCTATGACTGTATTGAGTGGCCTTTTATTCTTGCTATGTTGCAAGCTTTGGGTTTTGGGGCCAACTTCATTCAGTCAGTTTGAATGCTCTATACGGATGCCTCAACATGCATCACCATTAATGGCTATCAATCCTCTGCCTTTGGACTCTTTCGTTCCATTTGACAAGGGTGTCCACTTCCCCCCTCTTTGTATGTGCTTCTAGTTGAGGGATTTGGCTACCTCCTAGCCAACATGGTTTCCCAACAGCGTGTCAAGGGCATCTCTCTGCCCAACTCACAGGCTCATTTGGTTAATGACCATTTTGCAAATGACTCTTTCATCACTCTTTTGGAAGAAGAAGATTCCATTGTTGGGGCCCAAGAGTGCCTTAATATCTTTTTTCTTGCTTCTGGTTCTGTCATTCAGTGGCACAAAACTTTGTGCTACAGACAGTTTATCTTGCCTTCTCCTCCTTGGTTGTAGCAATATGGTTGGAAGTGGGTTGGGCTAGGAGAGATTTTTACTGTTTCTGGGAATTCCCTTTGCTTTCCAGGCGTCCTTGACCAAACTTTGGCAAGCTGTTCTCTCCAAGGTCAAGCAGAAGCTTGCTTACTGGATTACCAAGCCCCTCTCTCTAGTGGGGAAATTTTAGGTGTGCTCCAAAGTTCTGGTAGCCACCCACGTCTACTATTCTTCTTGTTGGGCCACTTCCAAATCTGCCTATGAAAAGCTTGAAAAATTGCTTCGATACTTTCTTTGGGACTCCTCTGAGTCCCATAGAGGGTTTCACCATGTGGCTTGGGAATTTTTTTTCCTTCCCAGAGATTCTGGAGGACTTGGGTTGTTGTCCACTCAACGGCAAGGGACTGCTTTATGTGTTAAATGGATTATTCATGCCCTTACTAGGGACAAGGCTTGGAAAATTCTTCTCAGGCATGGTATTCAATCTGGCTTCCCTGTCCATAGACCCGCCTGGAAGGGGATTGGCTTTCAAACCCTTCTGGTCATGGAAGAACCAGTCCAGATTGTTGGGACTTTTGTGGCAAAAGTATCTGGCAAGCCTGAGAGGCTGTCAAACCCTGGCTTCATTGGGTTGGCTCTGGTTTTCAAGATGGGCTCTCTCTGAACCAACAAAATATTTGGTGGTCACCTAGTTTTGCTTTTAATGGTCAGTCATTGGCTAAGTTGCCTTGGCTTAAGGAACTCAGATTCCACAAGAAGGGTATCTAGACCTTGCAACAGTTATTTCATAGACCCACCATGTGTATCATGTCGTGGGAAGATTTTCGTGTCCAGAACAGGCTTCATAACCTAGACCGTGCTACTTATGATGGTCTGGTGAATGCTATTCCTGTAGAGATGCTTCATTAGGTTGGAATTCATGGGACCAAACCTTGGTGGAAAGACTGGAAGTGGTATCCAGACACCCCATTTAGGAACTACAATCCTCGACTTGGTTACCGATGGCTTTCACCACACTTTCCTATGATTCAAAGTTTGAACCAGAGGTGGCTTCTTCAATCTCCCGCTCATGTCTGGCGTAAAAGATTTGCTGCCACTTGGTCTGCAAGTGTTGAGCCAAAACTTGCCCACTTTGCTTGGTGTATTCTTTTCCAAGGCTTGCCCGTGGGTTCTCGGCTTGTTCACTTGGGGGTCCAAGACCCTCACCCTTTTTGTGGGCAAGCTGAGAATTTTAAGCATATTTTCTGGTTTTGTTCCAGAGCTCAGCAGCTTTGGACTTGGATTCATGACTTTTTTTGGCCCTTTAGGCCAGAGCCTTTCTCCTAGCATATGGTTCTGCTGGGAGATTCTCCCATATTTCCTGCAAAATTCACCTAGGTTTGGCACACTTTCAGGGTGAAAATTCTCTTCAATATCTGGAAAGACATAAATGCTTGCATATTTTCACATACTCAAATGAATGTTCATGTATCTTTGTATGCTAAAGCTATTATTTGTTCTAATGTGCTTTTATAGGTTCAAGTACAAGCTAAAAAAGTTGCACTTGAAGTTGCCTACCTTCAAGTTCTGTTGGATCACTAGGGTAATGCCCCATGTACTGTTGCTCGGGTCCCCGCTTTGCCCACCTCTTCCCAGGCCGGTCGCCCTTGAGGGGCCAGCAGTGGAGTGGTTTTGTGCATCCCTACTCCCAACCTCTGCTTCAGTGGGATTCTCGCACTCCTCGGCAAGTTTGTTCTCCTCTGCTGTGAGCTAGCCAGGGGTGGCCTTCTAGCGGTGCTTCAAAGAGCGGCAGTGGCAATTCAGGGTGGCCCTTTGATGACCCTCCTGCTTCTGGCTCTAGTTGTCCAGATATTGGTAAAAAAAATCGTGTATGGCACTTGCAATCTCACCCCGACGCGAGGATAAAGTTAAAGAGAAGGAAAAAGATGCAGATGATGGTTGGGGTCCTCCTCTTAATGTCACTCTAGACCCCACTGATCTATGGGGGAAGAATATGGATGACAGAGACCCTTCTAGCTTTGTTGGCACTGCTCTGGCTTCTTAATGGCCTTTTTTATTTGTTTTGTAATCTTGGACTGTCAGGCTCAACCCATGTGATCTTTTGGTTTTTCTGGGCACTGCCCATATGACTCTCGGGGTGTGCCTTTTTACCACCCATCTTTTTTTTGTGAATATGTATCTTTATCTTAATTTAATATAGATAGCTTCCTATTCATCAAAAAAAAAAAATTGTGTATTGGGGTTTTCATTTGGTTGTGATTAAGGAGTTGATCTTGCCTATGGGCTGAGAGCCTCCTTCGTTTGAGGTTGAGGAGGGCGCAAAGCCTCTCTTGGGAATTTGTGACAAAATGTGTATATGTGTGGGAATGTGAGGAGTGGGTGATGGAGTGGCTAGATGTGGATGTGTTGTAGATTGGTGTTTTGGGTGAAGGATGGAGTGTGGAATGGTTGGCTGGGAAGGAGATGTGAGTTGGGTGTTGTGGTGAAGAAGGTTATGTGTTGCAATTGGAGATGAATATGTATGGAGCTGTAAATTTGTTCCCCAAGAGGGAAGGGAATCCATCTTCTCCCCCTTTGAAGAATCCCATGTGTGGGTTCTTTGTGGATGTGCTATGTTTATTGTACTTTTTTTGTCATTTGTATTTTGCATATATATGGGTTTTTTCTCCTACACGGGGGTGGACTTCTCAGTCCTATAGTTGGGTGGTGAGAAGTTCTGGGCTGCTCTAACTCTTTGAATTGCAGGTTCAGGAAATAAATCTGGGTCTGAAGAATAATGAAGAAAACTTTGTTGAGGAATATTGTGATGTTTTGTTCTATTGTTATCATTTAGTAGTGTAGATTATAAAGAGAATCTCTGTTGCTTGTAACAAAAAATATTGTGAGCAGATTGTAAACTCATGTGAAAGAAACTTTGATTTTGTGTTGGTGTTAGTTAAGAATTTTTCTACGTTTCTTCAAGGAAAGAGAAACACATTTGTATTCTATATATTGTTAAACGTTCGCTATTGCTTGAAATGAAATGATCTGTTATTTTATTCTGGGAAGTCATCTTTGTATTTGGTGTTGCACGCATATATAAAGATCTCAAATACTTTGGAAATGGATTCTATGCCAGCAACAAATATGTCAATGTATATCTGTAAGTTAGTATGGATACTCGAAAGAAATGAATGGATTGTCTCAATTTTTCATTAAGATGTATTTTTTTGATCATTTCTATAGATATCGTGCTGGTTTTTTACTGGAATGGATGAAAATTTTGATACTTTATTCTGCATTCCCCTCCATCTGTTGTGTTGGCTTGCTGGTGTTAGATTCTTTAGGTGGTTCAATAAAGCACAATATCCTTATGCATTGAGTTTCTTTTTGAACTTTGCGAATTTTTTTCACTCATGTTATTTCCTTTCACTGAGTGTATGGCTCTTAATATCGAATGATGCTTTGTTAGCCTTGTTGTTGTTGTTGTTGTATTTGTGGTAGGCTTGAGTGATTCCAAATTATTTGACTCACCAAGTAATGTTGTAAATGCGTATTTATTCTATGCTTTGTTGTTGCTAGAATGTTGGCCGCTTCTATTTAAGCATTGTAACATCGTTCCCTTCAGCCAAGTCTTTTCTGATTGCTTGTTGCCAAATGTGAAGATTGTTATCTGATAATTCCACAGGCTGCATTATCCCTTTGTTAATAGGGTTGGATCCAAAAACACATCTCTTTCATACTCAACCGCTACTTGAATAATTTCCTTAGTGCCCCTCCTCCCATTTATTAATCAGTTCATGTGTTACTTTAGACTTACCTATGGTTAAGGAGTTTGTCTATAAAGGAGGATAACCTTGTTAACCAATGATAGTTATATAAGAAAACTCACAATTATTTTAGCATCAGGAAAAAGGATAGCAAGTAATATTTATTTACTTGCATGGTATGGAAAAAGCACGTCGTTCATTTTACCTTCTTCTTTGTCTATACCCTTAATGGAATCATAGCATTAAATGTAAAATTGGATGATGTGATAGCATGCATAAGATATTGTAATGAATTTTTTTTGCTGGTTTGATGCGGTTTATTATATGTGTAATTAGTAATCTAGGTTATAGAAAATTTTAATGCGATGGAAGTGATAAGCGTTGTTGTTTCTAATGAAAGGATTATTTAATCAATGCCTTGGTGGCTATACGCAGTGATATTTAAAATCAAAATTTTATTTCTCCTTAGTCATACACTACTTAATCACCCTTATTGATTCTTAACAAGATTAGACACCTGTTCTTTTTTTCTTGGTGTGCTATTCTGCCTACGCGTGAAACAGACCATTAGATGGTTAAGTGTAATCGTGCCTTATTTTTGTTTGTGAATTTTGGTATTAGATGTTTCAACACATAAATTTGTGCCTTGTAAAATACTTGTATTGTGGATATTATCCTTTAATTGAGAAATTTTATTCACCTCATTGGTCTATGCGATGTTGTATGGGAAGCGCATGTATTAACTTGTTATGGCTTCTCCATGTTATTCAAACACTAGTGATTTTTCAAAGCACAGTTATTGATTATGTATATATGCATGAAAGCGGATGTTCACTAGGTTCCTTTTCAAATGGTAACAAAATTATTATGAGAGTTAAGCATGTTTTATTAAATAGTTGATTATATGCTCACACTTGTACAAAAGTTTATTGAAATATTCTTATGGATACTAAATTTTATATGTATATATATACCAGATCGTCCACTTGAATTGATTGTTTTAAAAGTAAATCATGAATATGCAGTAACTATCTTAGCAGTGTTCTTAGTGGTGTCATTAATTTGATGTTGTAGAGTGCAATACATTTGTTAAGTTTTTCTTTCTCTTGATTGAAAATAAGAAAATTAATTATCGAATTTAATAATATTTTTTTCTTATCAATGAATAACTCTTGTAACAATGGTAGCAAGCGAGGCAACACCTTTATGCAAAATCTCAAGCCTTAATATTATTTACATCTTAAGTAGGTAATTTATTTATTTATTGTAGTTATTTATGTATTTATTCTTAATTTTTTGGGTGGGCATTACATAGGTATCAAAGCACCTAGTTGCAAAACTTGGGAGCTTTGGGGAAAACAGAGTGGTATTTATGCATTTTTGTTCTTAGTGTTAGTATGCCTCCTCGACGAAGACCTCATTCCACGTCGTCTGTATCTGAGCATACCGAGGAGCATGTAGATCATGAGCCCCAAATACTTCAGACTTTGCATCATTTGGTGGATGTCATTCAGGACAGGCTTCCCATACCCCATTATCCGGAGCAACGTCATTCAAATGAAAATAATTCTATACCTTGAGAGTGCAGTAGAAGCCCTAATAGGGAGAGAGTTGAGCATCCTGAGGAGGAAATAGGTGAATCTGAGAATTATGGGACTCCTCCTCATAACGCTCGAGCAAGGAATGGTGCTCACATTGATATAGATAAGCTTATCCAAGATTTCCTGCATCTTCAACCTCAACATTTTTCTAGTTCTATTGATGGTTCAGAGGCATAGACTTGGTTGATTAGTATTGAGAAATGTTTTGCACTCATAACTTATAGTAGTAAACTCAAGGCTAGATTGGAATTCATCCACTTAAGGAAAATGTGGATACTTGGTGGCGACAGGAGGAGAGAAAGGGAAATTTGACTCTAGATAATGTTACTTGGGAAGTATTTTTGGACCTATTTAAGAAAAGATATATTATTGATCATTTTCAGTACTGGAGAATTGATTAGTTTCATGACCTTCAATAGAGGGGACTCACAGTAGCTTAGTATGAGAATAATTTTTTTGAATTGATGCAGTATGTTGATTATATCTAGGATGAAAAGCTGATGGTAAACCATTTCATTAGAGGCCTTAATCATGGGATTGCAGGACCTATACAACTATTAGAACCTTCTACCCTAAGGCAGGCAGTGGAGAAAGCTCTTATTGTTGAGGAAATTCGGTTGAAGCATCATGATCATCATCAAAATCCACCTCCTCAAAACTACAATCATTTCTAGTCTTTTACACCACCTAAGGGTGGAGGTGGGACAAGCTCCTTTTCCATTAGGTTAGCACCACTATAACAAAGTAGGGTTATAAAGCTAAGTCATTTCAGGGGACTCGGTGAGACCATGGCAAGCTCCTTCACAAAAAGGAGGTCAGAAAACTCGGACATTGTTTGTTGGGCCAACTCGCTCTCTTCAGAGTTCTAGAGGAAGTCAAATCAGTTCCAATAAACCAGGGCTTCAAACTCCAGCTCTACCTAAGGGTCCTTGTTATAATTGCAAAGGTATGGGACATATTGCTCGAGAATGTTTTCAGAATAATGTTGCTATAGGAGGTCACTAGGCAACAGTTTCAGAACCTACTGTTGGTGATGTGGGAAGGTCTCATCGTGTCTTCATGACAGTTGATAATTGGCAGGTAGAACATCAAGCATCATTCATAGAAGCTCCCAGTAAAATTGGTAAGGTTACTATTTTCATACTTTTTTATTTCAGTGCTATAGACTCTTTTATTTCCCCATCCATTATGGATAAGTGCGGGCTGGTGTATGTTAAGAAAGAAGATAACTAGGATGTTGAGCTAGCTTTTGGTGCTATGGTGGCTATTAGTTCTTTGCTTAGAAATTACAAATTAGAACTTAGCTCTTACTCTACTAATTTAGACTTCAGGGTGATACCATTAGGATCATATGATGTAATTTTGGGTATGGATTGGATGAATACTCATGGGGCTAAGCTTGATAATCATAACAAGTATTTTGAGTGTGTAGATGATAGGGAAAAAAAGGTGGCAGTCTCAGGAATTAAGAGACCAATGTTGCTAAGGATGATTTTTTCTATGCAACTTAAACGTTGTATGAGGAAAGGAAGTCAGTTCTTTGCTATATCCATTAGTGATAGATTAGAGGAAAAGACATATACTACTTTGGATGACCATTCTGTTCTTTGAGAGTTTTCTGATGTTTTTCCCTCTTAGCTTTTTGGAATGCCACCTCGAAGGGAGATCGATTTCCATACTGACTTGGTTTGGAGAACACAACCTATTTCTAAGGCCCCTTACAAAATGACAACACAATAACTATAGGAGCTTAAGTTATAGTTGGAGGAGCTCTTAGAGAGAGGTCATATTCGTCCTAACGTTTCTCCATGGGGTACACCTATCATTTTTGTAAAGAAGGATGAAAATATTTATTTATGTATTGATTACAGGAGTTAAATAAGCTCACCATTAAGAATCGATATCCTTTGCCCAAGATAAATGATTTATTTGACTAAATTTAGGGAGCAAATATTTTCTCAAAGATAGATCTTAAATCAAGGTTTTATTAGTTAAGGATTGCTGAAGTTGACATACATAAGATAAATTTTCATACATGATATGGTCATTATGAATTCGTTGTTGTTCCTTTTGGATTGACCAACGCTCTGACAATCTTCATGAGCCTGATGAATGGTGTTTTTTGTACTTTTCTAGATGGATTTGTGGATATCTTCCTATACGATATTCTGATCTATTCCTGCACAGTGGAGGAACACGTGGTGCATTTGCGACAAGTGTTGCAGTGTCTGAGAGAACCAATTCTATGCCAATCTATCAAAGTGTGAATTTTTCTAGACATAAATTTAGTATTTAGGGCATATTATTTTACGTAATGGAATTTTAGTAGATCCTTCTAAAATACAAGCTATTTTGGAATGGCCAATGCCCACAAATGTAGTAGAGGTAAGGAGTTTCATGGGGCTAGCTGGTTATTATAGAAGATTTGTGGAAGGATTTTCTAGGATTTCTCATCCAATTACTTATCTTTAGAGGCAAGGAAAAAGGTTTGTTTGGTCCAATTAGTGTGAGAGATATTTCTAGATATTGAAGGAGAAACTTACCAGTGCACCTCTACTAGCAATTCCAGATCTTGCTGATTACTTTGTTGTTTGCATTGGTGCATCGATCGAGGGAATTGGAGCTATTCTTATGCAGGAAGGTTGTGTGGTATCCTTCGAGTCTTGCAAGTTAAGGAATCATGAGCTTAATTACTTGACACATGATTTGGAGTTGGATGTAGTGCTTCATGCTTTAACAAAATGGTAACATTTCCTTCTTGGGCATAGATTCGAGTTGCATTTAGATCATCGGATTTTGCAATATAACTTTTCTCAGCCTAATTTGAATGCTAGGCAATGCAAATGAATGGAGTTCCTCTGTGAGTATGATTTTTATATTCATTATATCAAGGGAAAGGAGAATGTTGTAGTGGATGCCCTTAGTAGGTAGAGACATGAGTTCTTGGCCTTGATAGTAAAGGAAAATCTTAGAGGACACATTTTAGAATTGTTGCCTTAGGATGCGTTATACAGTGAAATTATTTAGTGTCATGGTACTTTGAAAGAGAAGTTTGAGGGATATTTTGTAGATAATGATGGCTTTCTTCGTCACTATGGGCACAATTATGTTCCTTCTTTTGGTGATCTTAGAGAATTGATTCTAGCCAAGGCTCATAGAGAAC
The DNA here is from genome assembly GCA_007258455.2 of Sequoia sempervirens. NCBI lineage: Eukaryota > Viridiplantae > Streptophyta > Pinopsida > Cupressales > Cupressaceae > Sequoia > Sequoia sempervirens. Next base: position 355,907,955 of record VDFB02353493.1, read on the forward strand.
CCTATGCAACTCATCTTGGTGTTAAGAAAATGTATGCAAATATTTGAAAGATGTATTTTTGGGTAGGTATGCGTAAGGATGTTGCAGAGTTTGTTCCTCATTGTCTTGAGTGTTAGAGAGTAAAAGATGAGCATCAACACCCAACTGGCTTTTTATACCCTCATGCAATTCCAAAGTGGAAATGGGACGTGATATGAATGGATTTTATTGTCAAATTACCTATGTTTGTACACCGACATGATGCAATTATGGTGACTATGGAAAAATTAACCAAGGTGGCATATTGTTCTCCTATGAGCTCTTCATATAATGTTGCCTCCGTAGCCAAATTTTTTCTACATGATATTGTTCAACTTTATGGAGTTCCCAAGAGAATTATTTCTGACCGGGATCTTGTCTTCACTTCATCCTTTTGGACCACTCTTTAGCAAGCCTTAGGCACTCAACTCGACTTCAACACCACTTATCATCATGAGACAAACAGTCAAATAGAGCGTGTGAACCAGGTGTTGGAGGACATGCTCAGGATGTATGTTATGGACCAACAGTATTGTTGGGAGGAATACTTATATTTAGGAAAGTTTGCTTATAACAATGGGCATCGTAGTTTGCTTGGGATGGCACCTTATGAGACTATGTATGGTAGACCCTATAGGAATCCCTTGAGTTGGGACTAACTTGAGGATCAAGTCTCATTAGGATCTGAGTTTGTATGTGAGATGGAGTAGTAGGTAACTCAGATTCATGAGCAATTGTAGATAGCACAAGATTGACAAAAGTAGTATGCTGATACCAAAAGGGTTGATCGTGAGTTCTAAGTTGGGGAGAGAGTATTCTTGCGTGTTCAACCTCATAAGAGCTCTATCCATTATGGGAAAGGTTCTAAGTTCACACCAAGATTTGTTGGTCCTTTTGAGATACTAGAGAGGATTGGTCCAGTTGCATACCACTTAGCATTACCACACAACTTGTCCAGAATCCACAATGTTTTTCATGTATCTTTGCTTAAGAAATATGTTTCTAATGTATCTCATGTTTTGGAGTGGGTGTTCTATAGGTGGCATAGGACATATAGCTAACATTGGAGCCATTTCACATATTGGATCAACGAACCCTGGCCTTGTGAGGATGACAGTTGGACCAGGTCAAGGTCCAATGGGATCCTTACGACGAGTCTTCTTCACATGGGAGGAAACAACTAAAATGAGATCTTTATTTCCATATCTTTTTTCTAGCTTCTAGGAGGAAGCTTGAGAATTGAGGGGGAGAATCTAGGACATAACTAGTGTTACTCTTGAGACTTTGATTTGATTTCATGTTTATGTTGTGTGGCGTTTTAGACATGGGTTATGTGGAGATTTTGGTTCATGGATATTGTTATTTTGATTTATAGACATAAATGTTAAATCTACATGTTTAGACATTTATTGCTCATAAATGATGTGATATGTTCATTTAAATAACATGGAATTGATCATAAAGTGTTTTGGATAAATGTTTAAATTCTACAAAAATAAATGTCTTTAAATTAATGCTTTAGATCTTATAATTATTTCATGTAAGAAAAATTTAATGTTTATATTTTGTGTTTTGATTATAATCTCCAAAGAGTACTAATGCTTTTGTTGAGATGTTGCAGGTGGGCAGCCTAGGTCTTTAAGAATTGGAGGCAAAGTCCATTTTCTAGAAATGTATTTGTTGATTTTTAATTTTTAAAGTGGGGAAGGGTTTTTATGTTAAGTGTAGTTTGATTTCTTTTTATTGTTTGTGGGGTGAATTGTGTTTTAATTTTGAATGATATTTTCATTTTGGGGGGAAGTTGAAGAGTTGGGAGGAATTCTATTTTAGTGAGGGATTTGGGTATGGTTATCTCTCTTCATTCTTTTGGAAAATTTGTTGGATTCATCTTTGGGAAATGGGTGTGTATATTTTTGGTTTCTTTTGGGGATCAACTGAAAAAGCAAGGGAAAAAGAGTTCTTGATTGGAAGGAGAAATTGAATACTTCCTTGGGTTTTGGGCTGATCCTAACTTGGATAGCCAAGGTAAGATTTGAACTTTGATTTTTTTTACATGAAGATTTTGTTGTAAATGTATTTTTGTTGTTGTGTCGGGAAGGAGGTTTATTTTCTATTTTGTGGTGATATTTTGATTGTGTATTGGGGTTTTTGTTTGGGTGTGATTAAGGAGATGATCTCGCTTATAGGCTAAGAGCCTCCTTCATTTGGGGTTGAGGAGGGTGTGAAGCTTCCCTTGGGGATTTGTGAAAAAATGTTTATGTGGGAATGTGAGGAGTGGGTGATGGAGTGGTTGAATGTGGATGTGTTGTAGATTGGAGTTTTGGGTGAAACATGAAGTGTGGAATGGTTGGATAGGAAGGAGATGCGAGTTGGGTGTTGTGGTGAAGAAGGTTATGTGTTACAATTGGAGATGAATATGTATGGAGTTGTAAATTTGTTCCCCACGAGGGAAGGGAATCCCCCTTCTCCCCCTTTGAAGAATCTCGTGTGTGGGTTCTTTGTGGATGTGCTATGTTTATTGTACTTTGTTTTGTCATCTGTATTTTGCATATGGGCTTTGTCTCCTCAGGGGTGCACTTAGCAGTCCTACAGTTGGGTGGTGAGAAGTTCTAGGCTTCTCTAACTCTTTGAATTGCAGGTTCAGGGAATAAATCTAGGTCTGAAGAATAATGAAGAAAACTCTGTTGAGGAATATTGTGATGTTTTGTTCTATTGTTATCATTTAGTAGTGAAAATTATAAAGAGAATCTTTGTTGCTTGTAACAAAAAATATTGTGAGCAAATTGTAAAATCATGTGAAAGAAACTTCGATTCTGTGTTGGTGTTAGTTAAGTATTGTTCTATGTTTCTTCAAGGAAAGAGAAACACATTTTTATTTTGTATATTGTTAAACGTTTGTTGTTGCTTGAACTAAAATGATCTGTTATTTTATTCTAGGAAGTCTTCTTTGTATTTGGTGTTGCATGCATATATAAAGATCTCAAATACTTTGGAAATGGATTATGCGCTAGTAACAAATATGTCAATGTATATCTGTAAGTTAGTATGGATACTCACAAGAAACAAATGGACTGTCTCAGTTTTTCATTAAGATGTGTTTTTTTTTTATCATTTCTATATCTTGCTAGTTTTTACTGGAATGGATATAAATGCCAATAATTTATTTTGTATTCCCCTTTGTTTGTTGTGTTTTGTTGCCGGTGTTAGATTCTTCAGGTGGTTCAATAAAGCACAATATCCTTGTGTATTGAGTTTCTTTTTGAACTTTGCAAAAACCTTTTCACTCATGTTATTTCCTTTCACTGAGTGTATGACTCTGAATAGTGAATTATGCATTGTTAGCCTTGTCATCATTGTTGTAGTCACGGTAGGCTAGAGTGATTCCAAATTATTTGCCTCACCAAGTACTTCTGTAAACGCGTGTTTATTCTATGCTTTGTTGTTGCCAGAATGTTGGCCAGTTCTATTTAAGCATTGTAACATCGTTCCCTTCAGCTGAGTCTTTTTTGATTGCTTTTTTCCAAATGTGAAGATTGTTATTTGATAATTCCATGGCTATATTATCCCTCTGTTAATAGGTTTGGAGCCGACAACACATCTCTTTTGTACTCAACCGCTACCTTAAAAATTTTGTTAGTGCTCCTCCCATTTATTAATTAGTTCATGTTACTTTAGACTTACCTATGGTTAAGGAGTTTGTTTGTAAAGGGAGATAACCCTGTTAAGCGATGACAGTTATAGAAGAAAAATCATAATGATTTCGAAAAAGGATAGCAATTAATCTTTATTTACCCGCATGGTATGGAAAAAGCACGACGTTCGTTTTACCATCTTCTTCAGTCAGACCCTTCATGGAATCATAACATTAAATGCAAAATTGGATGATGTGTTATCATGCATAAGATCTTGTAACAAAATATTTTCTACTGGTTTGATGCGGTTTATTGTTTTTGTGTAATTAGCAATCCAGGTTATAGAAACTTTTTATGTGATGGAAGTGATAAGGCGTTGTCATCTCTAAAGAAAGGATTCTTCAATCAATGCCTTGGTGGTTGTACGTAAAGATGTTTAAAATCAAAATTTTATTGCTCCTTAGTTGTACATTGCTTAATCACCCTTATCGAGTCTTAACAAGATTAGACACTTGTTTGTTTTTTCTTGGCATGCTATTCTGCCTATGCATGAAACAAACCATTAGATGGTTAAGTGTAATCATTCCTTATTTCTGTTTGTGAATTCTGGTATTAGCCATTTCAGCACATAAATCTATCCCTTGTAAAATACCTGTATTGTGGATAATATCCTTTAATTGAGAAATTTTATTCACCTCATTGGTCTATGTGATGTTGTATGGGAAGTGCATGCTATATTAATTTGTTATGGCTTCTCCATGTTATTTAAACACTAGTGATTTGTCAAAGCACGGTTGTTGATTATGTATATATGCATGAAAGTGGATGTTCACTAGGTTCCTTTTCAAATAGTAACAAAAGTATTATGAGAGTTAAGCATATTTTATTAATAGCCGATTATATGCTCACACTTGTACAAAATTTTATGGAAATATTCTTATGGTTACTAAATTTTATATGTATATATATACATGCCAAATCGTCCACTTGAATTGATTGTTTTCAAAGGAAATCATGAATGCGTATCAAATGTATTAGCATTGTTCTTAGTGGTGTCATTAATTTGATGTTGTAGAGAGCAATACATTTGTTAAGTTTTTTTTTCTCTTGATTGAAAATAAGAAAATTAATTATCGAATTTAATAAGAAATTTTTCTTATCGATGAATAACTCTTGTAATAGTGTTAGCAAGTGAGGCAACAACTTTATGACAAATCTTAAGACTTAATATTATTTACATCTTAAGTAGGTAATTTATTTCTTTATTGTAGTTATTTATGTATTTATTCTTAGTTTTTTGGGTAGGCATTACTAGGTATCAGAGCACCTGGTTGCAAAACTTGGGAGCTTTGGGGAAAAAAAAGTGGTATTTATGCAATTTTGTTCTTATGTATAGTATGCCTCCTCGACGAAGACCTCATTCCGCGCCGTCTATATATGAGCATATTGAGGAGCATGTAGATCATGGGCCCCAAATACTTCAGACTTTGCATCATTTGGTGGATGTCATTTAGGACAAGCTTCTCGTACCCCATTATTAAGAGCAACGTCATTCAAATGAAAATCATTCTATACCTCTGGAGCGTAGTAGAATCCCTAATAGGGAGAGAGATGAGCGTCCTGAGGAGGAAATGGGTGAATCTGGGAATTATGGGACTCCTCCTTGTAACACTTGAGCAAGGAATGGTGCTCATATTGATATAGATAAGCTTATATGAGATTTCTCATGTCTTCAACCTCAACATTCTTCTGGTTCTATTGATGGTTCGGAGGCAGAGACTTGGTTGATTAGCATTGAGAAATTTTTTACAATCAAAACTTATATTAGTAACCTCAAGGCTAGATTAGCAATTCATCAGCTTAAGGAAAATGTGGATACTTGGTGGTGACAGGAGGAGAGAAAGGGAAATTTGACTCTAGATAATGTTACTTGGGAAGTATTTTTGGACCTGTTTAAGAAAAGATATATTACTAATCATTTTCAGTACCGGAGAATTGATGAGTTTCATGACCTTCAATAGAGGGGACTCACTGTAGCTCAGTATGAGAATTATTTTTTTGAATTGATGTAGTATGTTGATTATATTTGGGATGGAAAGCTGATGGTAAACCATTTCATTAGAGGCCTTAATCATGGGATTTTCAGACCTATACGACTATCAAAACCTTCTACCCTGAGGCCAGCAGTGGAGAAGGTTCTTATTATCGAGAAAATTCAGCCGAAGCATCATGATCATGATAAGAATCCACCTCCTCAAAACTGTAATCGTTTCCACTCTTTTGCACCACCTAAGCGTGGAGGTGAGACAAGCTCTTTTTCCATTAGGTCAGCACCGCTACAACAACAAAAGGGTTAGAAAGCTAAGTCATTTCAGGGGGTTCGATGAGACCATGGAAAGATCCTTTACAAAAAGGAGGTCATAAAACTCCGACACCATTTTTTGGGCCAACTTGCTCTCAATAGAGTTCTAGGGGAAGTCAGATCAGTTCTAGTAAACCACGGTTTCAGACTCTAGCACCACCTAAGGGTCCTTGTTATAATTGCACACATATGGGACATATTGCTCTGAATGTTTTCAGAATAATGTTTCTACAAGAGGTCACTAGGCAGTAGTTTCATAACCTACAGTTGGTGATGTGGGAAGGTCTCATCGTGTCTTCGTGGCAGTTGATAATTGGTAGGTAGACCATCAAGCATTAGTCATAGAAGCTCCTTGCAAAATTGGTAAAGTTATTGTTTTTGTACTTTTTGATTTCGATGTTATAGACTCTTTTATTTCCCCATCCATTGTGGATAAGTGCAAGTTGGTGACTATTAAGCAAGAAGATAACTGGGATGTTGAGATAGCTTCTAGTGCTATGATGGTTGTTAGTTCTTTAGTTAGAAATTGCAGATTAGAACTTAGCTCTTTCTCTACTAATTTAGACTTCAAGGTGATACCATTAGGATCATATGATGTAAGTTTGGGTATGGATTGGATGAATACTCATGGGGCCAAGCTTGATAATCATAACAAGTCTATTGATTGTGTAGATAATAGGGGAAAAAAGGTGGTAGTCTCAGGAATTAAGAGACCAGTATCGCCAAGGATGATTTCTGCTATGAAACTTAAACATTGTATGAGGAAAGGAAGTCAATTATTTGCTATATCCATTAGTGACAGATCAAAGGACAAGAATACTACTTTGGATGACCATCCTATTCTTCGAGAGTTTGCTGATGTTTTTCCCTCTTAACTTTTTGGAATGTCACCTTGAAGGGAGATCAATTTCCATATTGACTTGGTTCTGAGAGCACAACATATTTCTAAGGCCCCTTAAAAAATGACAACACAAGAACTATAGGAGCTTAAGTTACAGCTAGAGGAGCTCTTAGAGAAAGGTCATATTCGTCCTAGCGTTTCTCCATGGGGTGCACCTGTCATTTTTGTAAAGAAGGATGAAACTCTTTGTTTATGTATTGATTACAGGCAGTTAAATAAGCTCACAATTAAGAATTGATATCCTCTACCCAAGATAGATGATTTATTTGACCAAATTCAAGGAGCAAAGATTTTCTCAAAGATAGATCTTAAATCAGGGTATCATTAGTTCAGGATTGTTCAAGCTGACATACATAAGACAAATTTTTGTATGCGATATGGTCATTTATGAATTCACTTTTTTTCCTTTTGGATTGACCAACGCTTTGATAGTCTTCACGAGCCCGACAAATGGTGTTTTCTATACTTTTTTGGATATATTTGTGGTTGTCTTCCTAGAGGATATTCTGATCTATTCCTGTATAGTGGAGGAACACATAGTACATTTGCGGCAAGTGTTGCAGTGTCTGAGAGAGAATCAATTGTATGCCAATTTATCAAAGTGTGAATTTTTCTAGATAGAAATATAGTATTTAGGGCATATTATTTCAAGAGATGGAATTTTAGTAGATCCTTCTAAAATAAAATCTATTTTGGAATGGTCGGAACCCACAAATGTAGCAGAGGTAAGAAGTTTCATGGGGCTAGCTGGTTATTATAGAATATTTGTGGAAGGATTTTCCAGGATTTCTCATCCAATTAATTCTCTTCAAAGGCAAGGCAAGAGGTTTGTTTGTTCCGATCAGTATGAGAGAGCTTTCAAGATATTGAAGGAGAAACTTACTAGTGCACCTATACTAGCAATTCCAGATCGTGCCAGTGACTTCATTGTTTGCATTGATGCATCGATCAAGGGCATTGGAGCTATTCTTATGCAGGAAGTTCGTGTGGTAGCTTTACAGTATCACAAGTTAAGGAATCATGAGATTAATTACCTGACACATGATTTGGAGCTGGCTGCAGTGGTTCATGCTTTAACAAAATGGTGGCATTTCCTTCTTGGGCATAGATTCGAGTTGCATTCAAATCATTGAAGTTTGCAGTATATCTTTTCTTAGCCTAATTTGAATGCTAGGGAACATAGATGGATGGAGTTCCTTTGCGAGTATGATTTTGATATTCAATATATCAAGGGAAAGGAGAATGTTGTAGTGGATGCCCTTAGCAAGAAAAGACATAGTAAAGACATATCTTAGAGGATGTATTTTAGAATTGTTGCCTCAGGATGCATTATACAGTGAAATTATTTAGTGTCATGGTCCTTTGAAAGAGAAGTTTGAGGGATATTTTGTAGATAATGATGATTTTCTTCATCACTATAGGTGTATTTATGTTCCTTCTTCTGGCAATCTTAGAGAATTGATTCTAGCCGAGGCTCACAGAGCACCCTATACAGCTCATCCTAGTGTTAAGAAAATGTATGCAGATCTTCGAAAGTTGTATTTCTAGGTAGGTATGCGAAAGGATATTGCAGAGTTTTTTGCTCGTTGTCTTGAGTGTTAGAGAGTAAAAGCTGAGCATCAACACCCAGCTAGGTTGTTATACCGACATGATACAATTATGGTGATTGTGGAAAAATTAACCAAGGTGGCACTTTTTTCTCCTATTAGCTCTTCATACAATGCCACCTTAGTAGCCAAAGTTTTTCTACATGATATTGTTCGACTTTATGGAGTTCCCAAGAGGATCTGACCGAGGTCTTGTCTTCACTTCATCCTTTTGGACCACTCTTCAGCAAGCCTTAGGCACTCAACTCAACTTCAACATTGCTTATCACCATGAGACAAATGGTCAAACAGAGCATGTGAACCAAGTGTTGGAGGACATGCTCAGGGTGTATGCTATGGACCAACAGTGTCATTGGGAGGAATACTTATATTTAGTAGAGTTTTCTTATAACAATGGGCATCATAGTTTGCTTAGGATGGCACCTTATGAGGCTCTGTATTGTAGACCCTACAAAATCCCCTTGAGTTGGGACCGGCTTGAGGATCAGATTGCATTAGGATCTGAGTTTGTACGTGAGATGGAGTAGCAAGTAACTCAGATTTGTGAGCAATTACAGATAGCACAAGATAAAAAAAAGTAGTATGCTAATACCAGAAGGGTGATCGTGTGTTCCAGGTTGGGGAGAGAGTGTTCTTGCATGTTTGACCTCATAAGAGCTCTATCTGTTATTGGAAGGGTTCTAAGTTGGCACCAAGATTTGTTGGTCCTTTTGAGATACTAGAGAGGAATTGTCTAGTTGCATACTGCTTAACATTACCACCCACCCTGTCTTGGATCCATAATGTTTTTCATGTATCTTTGCTTAAGAAATATGTTTATGATGTATCTCATGTTCTAGAGTGGGATGTTCTATAGGTGGCACAAGATAGATAGCTAACATTGGAGCCAGTTCACATATTAGATCAATGAACCTTGGCCTTGCGAGGATGACAGTTGGACCAGGTCAGGGTCTAGTGGGATCCTTACGATGAGTCTTCTTCCACATGGGAGGAAACAACTCAAATGAGATCTTTATTTCCATATCTTTTTTCTAGTTTCCAGGAGGAAGCTTGAGACTTGAGCGGGAGAATGTAGGGCATAGCTAGTGTTACTCTTGAGAATTTGATTTGATTTCTTGTTTATGTTGTGTGGTGTTTTGGACATGGGTTATGTGGATATTTTGGTTCATGGATATTGTCATTTTGATTTTTAGACATAAACGTTAAATATGCATGTTTAGACATTTATTGATCATAGATGATGTGATATGTTCATTTAAATAACATGGAATTGATCATAAAGTGTTTTGGATAAATGTTTAAATTCTGCAAAAATAAATGTCTTTAAATTAATGTGTTAGATCTTATAATTATTTCATGTAAGAAAATTTTAATGTTTATATTTTGTGTTTTGATTATAATCTCCAAAGATTACTAATGCTTTTGTTGAGATGTTTCAGGTGGGCAACCTAGGTCTTTAAGAATTGGAGGTAAAGTCCATTTGCTAGAAATGTATTTGTTGATTTTTAATTTTTAAAGTGGGGAAGGATTTTTATGTTAAGTGTAGTTTGATTTCTTTTTATGTTAAGTGTAGTTTGATTTCTTTTTAATTTTGAATGATCTTTTCGTTTTGGAGGGAAGTTGAAGAGTTAGGAGGAATTCTATTTTAGTGAGGGATTTGGGTATGGATATCTCTCTTCATTCTTTTGGAAAATTTGTTGGATTCATCTTTGGGAAATGGGTGAGTAGATTTTTTGTTTCTTTTGGCAATCGGTTGAAAAAGCAAGGGAAAAAGGGTTCTTGATTGGAAGGAGAAATTGAATACTTCTTTGGGTTTTGGGTTGATCCTAACTTGGATAGCAAAGGTAAGATTTGAGCTTTGATTTTTTTTAAATGAAGCTTCTATTGTAAATGGATTTTTGTTGTTGTGTTGGGAAGGAGGTTTATTTTCTATTTTGTGGTGAAATTTTGATTGTGTATTGGGGTTTTCATTTGGGTGTGATTAAGGAGTTGATCTTGCTTGTGGGCTAAGAGCCTCCTTCGTTTGGGGTTGAGGAGGGTGTGAAGCCTCTCTTGGAGATTTATGAAAAAATGTGTATATGTGTGGGAATGTGAGGAGTGGGTGATGGAGTGGTTGGATGTGGGTGTGTTGTAGATTGGAGTTTTGGGTGAAGGATGAAGTGTGGAATGGTTGGATGAGAAGGAGATGTGAGTTGGGTGTTGTGGTGAAGAAGGTTATGTGTTGCAATTAGAGATGAATATGTATAGAGTTGTAAATTTGTTCCCCATGAGGGAAGGGAATCTCCCTTCTCCCCCTTTGAAGAATCTCATGTGTGGGTTCTTTGTGGATGTGCTATGTTTATTGTACTTTGTTCGGTCATCTATATTTTTCATATGGGCTTTGTCTCCTACCTAGGGGTGGACTTCTTAGTCCTACGGTTGGGTGGTGAGAAATTATGGGCTTCTCTAACTCTTTGAATTGCAAATTTAGGGGATAAATCTATGTCTGAAGAATAATGAAGAAAACTCTATTGAGGAATATTGTGATGTTTTGTTCTATTGTTATCATTTAGTAATGCAAATTAAAAAGAGAATCTTTGTTGCTTGTAACAAAAAAATATTGTGAGCAGATTGTAAACTCATGTGAAAGAAAATCTAATTATGTGTTGGTGTTAGTTAAGCATTGTTCTACGTTTCTTCAAGGAAAGAAACACATTTGTATTTTGTATATTGTTAAACATTTGTTGTTGCTTGAACTGAAATGATCTGTTATTTTATTCTAGGAAGTCTTCTTTGTATTTGGTGTTGCATGCATATATAAAGATCTTGAATACTTTGGAAATGGAATAATGTGCCAGTAACAAACATGTCAATGTATATCTGTAATTCAGTATGGATACTCGCAAGAAATGAATGGACTGTCTCAGTTTTTCATTAAGATATATTTTTTTATCATTTCTATATCTTTCTATTTTTTTCCGGAATGGGTAAAAATGTCGATACTTTATTTAGTATTCCCCTCCATCTGTTGTTTTGGATTGTTGGTGTTAGATTCTTCAGGTGGTTCAATAAAGTACAGTATCCTTGTGTATTGAGTTTCTTTTTGAACTTTTCAAAAAAAAATTCACTCATGTTATTTCCTTTCATTGATGTATGGCTCTAAATAGTGAATGATGCATTGTTAGCCTTGTCATCATTATTGTATTCATGATAGGCTTGAGTAGTTCCAAATTATTTACCTCACCAAGTATTGTTGTAAACACGTGTTTATTCTATGCTTTGTTGTTTCCAGAATGTTGGTCGGTTCTAAATTTAAGCATTGTAATGTCGTTCCCTTCAACCGAGTCTTTTATGATTGCATGTTTCCAAATGTGAAGATTGTTATCTGATAATTCCACGGGCTGCATTAACCCTCTATTAATAGGGTTGGAGCCAACAACGCATCTCTTTCGTACTCAACCGCTACCTTAATAATTTCCAACCGCTACCTTAATAATTTCCTTAGTGCCCCTCCTCCCATTTATTAATCAGTTGTTGTTACTTTAGACTTACCTGTGGTTAAGGAGTTTGTCTATAAAGGCAAATAACCTTGTTAACCGATGACAGTTATAGAAGAAAACTCACAATTATTTTAGCATAACGGAAAAGGATAGGAAGTAATCTTTATTTACTCACATGGTATGGATAAAGCATGATGTTCATTTTACTTTCTTCTTCAATCAGACCCTTCGTGGAATCATAGCATTAAATGTAAAACCGGATGATGTGTTAGCATGCATAAGATCCTATAACAATATCTTTCTACTAGTTTGATGCGATTTATTGTCTTTGTGTAATTAGCAATCCAGGTTATAGAAAATTTTTATGTGATGGAAGTGATAAGGTGTTGTCATTTCTAAAGAAAGTATTCTTCAATCAGTGCCTTGTTGGTTGTATGTAAAGATATTTAAAATCAAAATTTTATTGCTCCTTACTCGTACACTGCTTAATCGCTCTTATCGGGTCTCAACAAGATTAAACACTTGTTCATTTTTTCTTGGCGTGCTATTCTACCTATGCATGAAAAAAACCATTAGATGGTTAAGTGTAATCGTGCCTTATTTCTATTTGTGAATTCTGGTATTAGCTGCTTCAACACATAAATCTGTCCTTTGTAAAATACCTGTATTATGGATAATATCCTTTAATTGAGAAAGTTTATTCACCTCATTGGTCTATGTGATGTTGTATGGGAAGTGCATGATGTATTTATTTGTTATGGCTTCTCCATGTTATTTAAACACTAGTGATTTTTCAAAGCATGGTTGTTGATTATGTATATATGCATGAAAGCGGATTTTCACTAGGTTCCTTTTAAAATGGTAAAAAAAGTGTTATGAGAGTTAAGCATGTTTTATTAAATCTTCGATTATATGCTCATTGTTGTCACGTGGGACCCTCAACCCTCGTCGGTACCCCTTAAACCTCTATCAATCAAGATTTCACCCTAGCTAAGATTGACTTGACTATCTTGCTAAAACATGGAAAAACTCTTAGGTTGTGGGTGACCTATGGCAAGAATGAATCTCCAGATAGGGTTGGTTCCCTTGGTAGATCACCTAATCTACAAAATTTTTTGAGGAAAAGGGTTTAGAAAGATAACTGAAAATGAAATTCCTAAACTCCTAAGGGGTGATGCACCAGAACTTTAACTTATTTTAATGACTTCACTCACAATCAATTTCTCAAAACATTAACTTTAACAATCTCATCTATAACATACAACTCGACAATGATTTGCATGAAGGCTAAAAAACACAACACAACACACAACCTGAATCATATGAAATTATTGCACACAGATTCACAATAATAAGACATAACAAAGGATCTAATTTTTATAATCACAATGAAACATCGAATTAACACTGCAAATATGAGATAAAGACATGAGATAGGAATGCCCTGTTGTTTTTATTGAAAACTAAAGAAGTATGCAAATATCAAAATATGAGAAAAAACAATGGCTTACAAAGCTCTTTGCAAGTGGTCAAGAGAGTAAGAAGCTAATCTAAACTCAAACTAATGAGAAAAAACTAAGTTTTTCTCTAATATATGCCTCAAACTGTCTCCAAGTGTGAGGGAAAAATCTGAGTGAAAAGCACCTCAAAATAGTAACTTGAATGCCATTTTCGAGCTCAAAAGAAAAGCCTCCAAAAAAGTGCCCAAATTGCCTCAGAACTGGATGGAAAAGATGGAAATTTTTTGTCTCAAGTGAGTCGACCCAAAAGGACTCAAAAAATAAGGTTCGAACTGATTGAAGACTGAAATAGAAACCTTAGTTTGCCTATTTTTCTTATTTTGCACAAAAATACTCAAACTGAGAAAATAAAATTTCCCCCCAACACCTATTCTATTTTACTGCATTTAGAATAACAAATACTAAGGTAATTTATAGAATATTACCTTAATACTGTTTTACAATATCTACAGTTTCCATTTTACAAAAGAAAATACTTGAATTTGACTTGATTTTCACAATTACACAAGGCAAATATAGTTTTGATGATTTGCAGAAAATCAAGGCAAATACTCTAAGGTTCCATGTTATTTGATTTCTCCCAAAAATCAAGAAATAACTAAGGCACATATCACATGATTTCTTCAAAATCATAAAAATGCCTATGGCATAAAGCAACCTAAGTAGCAACATATGCAAAGGGAAAAATATCACTAAGGTATTAGTGAAGGCATTCTATTTTTAAATCAATGTGATAAAAATCACAAGTCAACTTAGGGAAACTCGAAACCCTAACACAAAACCAATGAGCTCCACATTTCTCTCATTCATTTTTGCATTGATTTTCTCTTTGCTAGAAAACTAGCTACTGCCACCATGAGACTAGGGTTTGAGCTTGACTTGTCGATTTCCTGTTGTTTCTGGGAGATTTCCATGAAGATCATTTATAGGAGAATGCAGGGTAAGTCTTTTTTGTCTCAAATTTGAACAATAGCCTCCATTTAAAGCGCATTCCTTGGCCTTTTAGCCATGACATTTATCATTTTCTAACGCATTACATTTTGTTGATGTCTTCTTCACTTGAGGCCACCATAGACACTTTTGTCTTGAACTTCTGGAAGGATTGAATATGGCTTCAAATGCATTTCTTAATATAATACAACTGAGGTAAGCTCTTCTCCACTTGAGCTTTGTATTCCTTCTTTCTTTATGCATCTTGAACACAAAACTTTGAGGATTTCATTATTCTGCAAAGTGAAAGAACTATACATATTCTAAATTCGTTGTATTCATTTTATGAGGCCTTCTGCACCTCATGGCCGTAGCTCTCCCATTTTTTGGGTATTCTTGATGCTTACAGAAACTCGAGGTTTCCTTTTTTTTTCTGCATGTATGCGAAAATCTCTCCATAAAAGCCTCGTGGGTTTGGCTACCTTTCATAAACAAAATAAAGAAATGAAAACCCTGGCTACATTATAGAAGCTCACAATTAGCTCTGTTTCTTGAAACCCTTGCTTACTATTATGTTATGTTTAATGTTGCATTTCTTTTCTTTCTAAATGTGGTAAAGGGGAAAATATTGTTCATTTAAAGAAATTATCCCTCTATGAAAGGTCGCGGCCTTCTCAAAACCCTAGATTTCCTTTATTTTCTTGCAAAAGAATACAAGCATCTCACTATGCAAAGCTCGAATATCTTTGCTCCATTCATAAAAAAATTTGGGTCTTGTGAATAGTTGATGGTTTTCCCTACTTGCATTCTAATTTCCCTCTTTGCATCTCTTGTGATATAACTTCTTGAGTTTGATTATTTCTATAGAATGAAACTCTTTGAACCTCCACAATGACCATAGCTTGTGCATTTTAATTTCCTAGGCATTTATGCTCCAATATGTTCACATTTAGATGGTGAAATGCACCCACTTCTACACTTTCTTTTATTGTAATGTGCCACTACCCCAATGATTAGAGTTGTTTTATGATATTGAATCTATTAATTGAAGACACTCGAACTATTGCCATAGAATACCACTTGTAATTTTATTTTTGACAAATGAATGGTATTATTGTTGAGGCATTATACATTGTAGGAGCTGCAGATTTAACACGATTCTTGACTTTTGAAAAGCTCCACTTACTATTCTTCACCATTTTCTTTCATTTGGAAGCGTCGACATTACAATGTTCATTTGATGGACTTTTGTAAAATGTAGCCCTACTCCATTTGTCTACTGCCTATTGAGCTGCAACTTTTGTATTAAGTGCTTTGAAATGTTCCTCCTGCTGTTTTAGTTGTTGTCCCATTATAGGTATTGTATCCCTTTGTTAGGATGGCATTGTTCTCCCTTGAAAGATGCCTTGAATTATTGTCTCTTAGCAATAGTCTGTTGTCCCTTCATGATAGCCTGTTTATTATCACTTCTTGACTCCTGATGGCTATATATTCAAAGTGTACACCTCAAATAGCATAACAACAAACGCAATATATGGAAACAATAAGTTATGAAACATGTGTTAGTGTAATTAATATTTAATTACACTTGCATAACTTTACTTAGGTAATATTTTAATTACTAGGTTAATTATTCTAATCCTTATCTTATTGAGCTATCTTTTTGCTCAAGATAAGATTAGGGTTATGCATACTTTGCTTTTATAAAGCAAATCATCTCATGTAATTATGAATTCTCGAATAATAATATTTTGTACATCTTTTTGCAATAGCTTTGATTTTTTTGATTTTCTCTTTTGTGGAAGGTTTTTTGTTTCACATGTCTGATCTTCGTTTCTAACATGGTATCAAAGCCTTGATTTGCAGCCCCTTCTCAGATTTTTGAGAAAATTATTGTAGAGTTTGTTCGGGATTCCTCGAGGGTATCATGCCTTGAGTTTATTCATGCAACATCTTGGATTAGATCGGGCTTCACCATTGGATTCAGAGCACTGGAAAAAATCAGGATTGGCTTTTGTTTCACAAATTTTGGTCATTGTTTGCCAGATCTGTGAGGGTTTCAAGCTCAGAGATTTTTTGCAAGCTATGGGGGTAGCCAATTTTTTGGAGCATTTTGGGCACAAACGGAGGTCACCATCACGTTCGTAGTGGCCAAAAACCCTAAGATCACCTTTCGTTTCGTTGATTTTGGAGAAAGTTGTTTCTAAGGCAAAAAAATTTTGCCAAGGAGGTCGTACGACCTCCCCAGCTTGCTTCCTGAGTCACGAAATTTGAAAAAAAATTAGAAAACATGTGTTTTATGGTTTTTCTGCCGACGCCTCTAATGTAAAAGGGTTCTGCCACCCAGCGGCCACTGAAACTCCACCACCGCCCATTTCCCCCACCCAAATGCCGCCAATCTCCGCTTAGCCCCCATGTGCCTGTCTACACCTGTCGTCGGTCCTATGGGGGATCGGGCGCTATGTGCCCAACCCCCGGCCAACCCCTTCTACACTTTGTCGGTCCTATGGAGGACCAGGGGCTCCGCCCTAGCCCCTGGTCGTGCACAAGACTAGGGGCCGAATTTTTTTTAGCCCCCTGGGCTGCCTATAGGCCTTATTGGGCCTTTTGGAGCAACTTTCACTAAATCGGGTGTATTTTTTGCGTATGATGTCCGTTTTTCGCAAACGAGATACCATTGGAAAGCTGATTCTGACTTCGATCCAGTGGTGAAGGTGTTTTTACCAGATTTTTCTCTAGATTTATTTTGCAGGTCCTTGAACTCGGATGAATTTTTTTTTGCTTCGGAGGGCATATCTTTTGACTCGGTGATCCGTTTTTTGCCATTCTTGCAATGTTGGAAAGTTGGTTTAGTCCTCTACACAAATATGAGGTTTATTTTTATTTTCTTTTTATGCATGTTTGAATTCTCTCCTTTTACAATCATTGGGTTATTGTAATAAATGAACTGAGATAAAGTTCCATCAAGGGGGTTTCTTGCATAATAATCTGATTAGAGTGTGCATACACTTTGATCTCCATCTTCATCTTGTTTTGATGACAAATCGATGGGTTATATCTGGTTTCTTAGTTTCTTTTTGCCACATCTTGCTTTAGCTTGACACATATTAGATTCACATCGGTTCACACTTTAGATTGAGAGCCTATGGTTAATGATCCACATTGGATCCATCTCAGTTTGAGGGCCATGTTTTTATGGTTAATGTTCCAGATTCTTTATGGTACTTGTTCCTATGGAAGAGTTTTAGTCACATTTTGGCATCGACATTGAGATACACAGTTTCTAGGTTATGTCATCATATCATCTATTGTTGCTTCACAGATTCCAAGGTTGTTCTAGTTTGTGAGTTTTCCAGTGTTCTGTGGCATCAGGTCTACTATTGCATTATTATGATTCCGCCTGAGTCCTTTAGTGACTCTCATTTGGTTTCTTGTAGACAAAAGCATCTTTCCTTGCTTGTCAGATTACGGTTCCAGTGTTACTCCACAGTGTTCTTCCAGTGCTTCTTTGCAACAGTCATCTCATTGTAGGGGGGGTTTGTCCCACTGGGTTTTCCTTCTCTACCTCATTATTGCATTTGTACATGGGTACCTGATCAGGCCTTGTTGTCGGGACCCATTCATGCTTTCTTGCATTCATCTTAGTTTTAGGTGCATGCTTTTTTAGCCTCCCTAAGTTGCACTTATGGGGGGTGTTAGTGTAATTAATATTTAATTACACTTGCATAACTTTACTTAGGTAATATTTTAATTCCTAGGTTAATTATTCTCATCCTTATCTTGTTGAGCTATCTTGTTGCTCAAAATAAGATTAGGGTTATGCATACTTTTCTTTTATAAAGAAAATCATCTCATGTAATTATGAATTCCCGAATAATAATATTTTGCACATCTTTTTGCAATAGCTTTATTTTTTCTAATTTTCTCTTCTGTGGAAGGTTTTTTGGTTTGCATGTCTGATCTTGGTTTCTAACAACATGATGACAATCACCATTCAAAAAGGTAAAAAAATGACAATACAAAGCATTTTCTTACAGACATAATTCTTTAATGGAAAAAATGGTGCATCTTTATTATGTTTTGTAGATTAATTAAGAATTTGAATCAAGCCCATTATTCATCTGTGATTTCCAATTCAAAGGGGCTGCCTCATGCAGTTTTGAATTGGTTCCTATGAATGATCAATGTTGCTAATGATTCTTGCAGCCACTTGTGCATTGTTCTTCAACTGAAAATGCTTTTGAGTTGAACATTCTGAATGTGTATTTCCTATCTCATTCCCCTTTTGAAAATTAGGGGCAACATATGTTGGGCTCAACCTTTGTGGGAGCCCATTTTTGCACCACATGCTATGATGTCTTTAGAGATGAATCAGAAACATGATTCCTCCTATACCTGCATAGTGAGAAAACATGTTAGATGAAAAAATAGTGAAGCTCAATGCTCCTGTGATGTTTTATTTTTTAGGCTCTCTTGCATACATCTGATATTTGTTGATCTAATGCATCATGAAAATGTGTTATATTTTTGTTGATAGGGTACATAGGAAGATTTATATCCAGAGCTCTAACAAATATTTCTCAATCATCTGCAAGTTCACTTGAAGACTATGAGCAAGGAGGGGTAGGAAACAACGAAAACCAACACACAACCACCACAGGAAATGATGGCTATGTCTCTTTTCATGTGTCTTTCTATTATTCAATCTTCAGATGTATAGCATATTTTCCATGTTGCATTGGTTTAGCTATTTCCATGGCTTGTGTGAGACATTTGATTACTCCTTTATTTCCAATGAATAGAAAAGCAACACTTATGTAGTCTTGTATATATCTCTTTTGAAAAAATGAATGCAACATTGTGAAATGAATGAATCATTACACAATTGAATGAAAGCACTGTCTTGTGTTCTTTATGTACTTTACTTTATGTTGCAAAACTCTGAACAACAAAATTGAATTCAATCCTTTTTTTCAAGCACTTTAAAATATGCAATGGTTAAGCATAGCAGCAATGTGTTAGAACCTTTTCACCTTTAATATAATGAAACTGTTTCAACTCTACCAATTTGAGTTGTAGGTGAAAAATTGGTAACATTTCTAGCGATTTCTATTGAATGCTTGCCTGCTAAGCATATAAACCAATTTCCTTAAACAATTCATTAGGCGCGAAGTCAAATATGCCCCTTCTCAAACTTAGAAAACTATAAAAACCCAACTACAAGTACTCCAAATAGCAGCAAAAAAACACAATAGAACCAAACTACAAGCAAACTAAAAGGCCCTGGTGGCCAACAAACATGTGCAGCAACACTTAGGGAAAGAAACAAAACTGAAATAAATGTGCCTTGAGAACTTATTAGTAGAAATACTAACCTAACCTACTAATTGAGGAAAAGGTTGCTTAAACAAAACCACTAACTGGTTCAAGAAAGTAGCTCCCCCTTCTTTGCAATCTGCAACACTCCCAACTGCCACTACACCAAAAGCCTAAGTTGTTAGTGAGGGAGACATCTAAGAGGTTTAAGGGGTACCGACGAGGGTGGAGGGTCCCACGTGACAACAGTTTACCCCCCCAGTTAAGAGGTTGACAAACACAATCGATTGTGAGATGGAAAGAGTGTCAAGAGTGGGAGTTGAACCCTCCCTAGTAGAGTCGCCAATTTTGTTAACATAGACCAACTACCACTACACCAAAAGCCTAAGCTATCAGTGAGGGTGACATCAAAGAGGTTTAAGGGGTACCAACAAGGGTTGGGGGTCCCACGTGACAACAGTTTTCCCCCCCGTTGAGAGGTCGACAGACACAATCAACTGTGAGATGGATAGAGTGTCAAGAGTGGGAGTTGAACCCTCCCCAATAGAGTCGCCAATTTTGTTAACACAGACCAACTGCCACTACACCAAAAGCGTAAGTTGTTAGTGAGGGCCACATCAGAGAGGTTTAAGGGGTACCAATGAGGGTTGAGGGTCCCACGTGACAACACTCACACTTATACAAAAGTTTATGGAAATATTCTTATGATTACTAAATTTTATATGTATATATACATACTAGATCATCCACTTGATTTGATTGTTTTAAAAGGAAATCGTGAATATGTAGCAACTGTCTTAGCATTGTTCTTAGTGGTGTCATTAATTTGATGTTGTAGAGAGCAAGACATTTTTTAAGTTTTTCTTTCTCTTGATTGAAAATAAGAAAATTAATTATTAGATTTAATAAGAATTTTTTCTTATCGATGAATAACTCTTGTAACAGTGGTAGCAAGCAAGGTAACACCTTCTTGAAAAATCTTAAGCCTTAAGATTATTTACATCTTATGTAGGTAATTTATTTCTCTATTGTAGTTATTTATGTATTTATTCTTAGTTTTTTAGGTGGGCATTACAATATCACCTGAAATATTTCAAGTTGAGCAACCTAAATAAGCCAACCTAAATTTGAATTAGATAAAGAGAATCTCACAAAAGAAGGCCACAAATAAAAGATTTAAAAGGAAGAGGAGCAAGAGAATAGTAGAGTGATGAAAGAAACACAACATCATTCTAGATGGATGAAATTAATAGAATCAAGTGAGTCACTAAAATATCAAGAAAATTCTAAGGATCACCAAGTTACCAATGTGGGAAAGGTAAGAGCATATGGTGTAAGGATTACAATAGAAAACTAAATTGTTGAAAGTGATAACCACTTATTCAATTGGGTAAGTTGAGAACATCCACTTTGCAGTGGGAAAACTAATATAATAATGAAATGCAAATAAACTCTTCCACTTTTTAGTGGTGAATGAGTGCCAGGAAACCACTTGTTCAATGGGGTAAGTACAATACCCACTTATGCAGTGGGGTAAGAAAATATAACCACTTATACAATGGGGTGAGTAGTAAAAGCAAAACAATCTGAGCAAGGTCACTGATGGTACTACCATATAGTGTTACAATATGATTCAAATCAAATACATAGTTGTTAGATAACTACAAATGTGATATGAAGATGAATAAGCACCCCGAAAGAACCCCAACTTAGGAAAAACACACCCAAGTAGTGCAATACAATTATTCCTCAACAATGAAGCATATGAAGGTCTAAAATAACTCTGAAAATGAGTTGCATCAGGTTTGTAACACTCATAAATTACTATTTATAGGTCCAAGAAACCATGGTGAACACCCCAAAACACTCCAACACAATAAAAGATCACCCCAAAATTGATTGAAATGGTTTCACCAAGTCTAAGTGCCACCTTAGGGACACCAGAAAACAAAAAGGGAGGGGTGATTCACCTTGTTCACTCATGTACTCCATTCTTGGAGTTACACAATCCAATAGAATGGCGACTTGCTCCCAAAAATTTTGAGCCACACTTTAGTCCTTGCAATCTCACCCATCCTAGTCACCTAGCAAAGATAGGTCTTAAAAAAACCCACAACCAAATCATTAACTCATCAATTTGCACAAGCAAAATAAGAGGTACGGTCAACAACATGAACTTCAAGTAAA
This sequence comes from Sequoia sempervirens, assembly GCA_007258455.2. Classification (NCBI taxonomy): domain Eukaryota; kingdom Viridiplantae; phylum Streptophyta; class Pinopsida; order Cupressales; family Cupressaceae; genus Sequoia; species Sequoia sempervirens. The sequence continues at coordinate 355,929,907 of VDFB02353493.1, forward strand.
TCAAACTCAAAACACTCAGCAACTATAATGAAATACTCATCAAACACTAGCAAATTGAATCACACAAAAAAACCTCATACTAGAAAGCCATTAATGAAAACCTCATGATTAACACCAATGGTGATCCCAGAATGGAACCACACCAGTCCAGCTAGGGAATGCATCTCAATTCTGAAACTAGAATAATCCTTGATGGTTACCATCCTCAAGGACTTAGAGAATCCAAAAATAATCCAGTAGCAATTTGTTATCAATCTTCAACATAACCTCAAATGAGCTCCCAACACCTCCTTATATAGATTTTGGAGGGAAATTCCTCAATTTGAAATAATTGAATTTTCCCTCAAATACCTTTTTAAAATAATGATAATCATTTTTCAAAAGAAAAGGCTCCTTATTTCTCCTATGTGTCCAACTTGGAGACCAATTTACCTTTTTGAAAAGTCATTATGCTTAAGTTCTAAAAATAATAATCAAGCATTATAACTTTAAGTGAAATATTAAAATATTTACCCCAAGTTACGAGAATACTAAAACACATCAAAATCCAATTTTGACTGCGCCAACATGATATTGAGGCATTGGATGAATAATTGAAGCTAATTCAATCACTTACTAAAAATAAACATGCTCTCCAAGACATTTGGAGAGCACCCCAAAAGTATGAAAACACTATGGAGAGTGTCGTTCAAACTAGTACTATCCACTGAGCTCATTTTCATCATTAGAAACCTTGTACTACAACAATTGTGTCCTCCAGTAACTTTGGAGTCCCCTTGCCTTACCACTTAGCCTACATGAACTTAGAAAATAGGCTAATGGTCAATGTATTGACTAGGCCTAAGAAGTGGACATTACAGTCCTCCCTCACCAAAATTGCTTGTCCCCAAGTAATTGCAAGTCTGGATGCTACAATATCTAATAATTCTCCCAAGTGGCATCCTCTACTGGTAATTTTTTCCATTTGACCAAGTATTCTTTGATGGTCCTCTTCCTCAATGCACACTCTCTAAAATCAATCATTGCTTCAGGAACAAGCACAAGCGTCCCTTCATCTAAAGGGGGTAATTCTGAAGAAGCAACAAAATTGTTTCCAAGAACATTTTTGATATGTGACACATGGAAATATGCACCTTTCTACTCTTCAATAGCTCCAACTCATCATCCGCTTCTCTAACCCTTTTGGAAACTCTAAATGTGCCATAGAAATGTGGCTTCAACTTCTCTGCTCCACTCTTCTTGAGAGTAGATTGTCTATAGGGCCGCAATATTAGATATACCATATATCCAACCTCGAATGCACGCTCAACATGGTGTTGATCTGCATACACTTTTTGCTAGTTTTGGGCATGCTAGAGGTTTTCTTTCAATGATTTAATGATATCCCGACTTTGCTATAATAAATCCTTGGCTTGGGGAATTATACTATCACCAAATGATAAGTCAATAAAACTGAGAGCCTCATATCCATACAAGGCCATGAATGGAGACATATTGATTGACATGTGATGAGTAGAATTATAACAATATTCACCCAAATGGATCCATGTAACCCAATCTTTTTGCTGTCCTAACACAGTTTCTGAGATACCCCTCTAGCCATTTATTGAAAATCTTGATTTTCCCATCAATTTGTCAATGGTAACTAGTGCTTGGAGTGAGCATAGTCCCACTTAGTCTGAAGACTTCCTACCAAAAAATTCTTAGGAACTTTTTGTCCCTATCACTCACAATATTCTTAGGCAAACCATGCAACTTGAATACTTCTCTAAAAAAATCAGCAATTTTTATTTTGTTGACAAACTTGGCATTCCTTAATATACCCAAGGACTTCATCCTTGAGTCTTTTCCATGTAAATATATCTCAAATCTGTTTGTAATTCTTGAAGTAACCTTGCTAACCAGCCAAGAGAGTGTCATGTAATGTTATAAGAATCTTCTCCTTGAGTTTAGATTTAGGCACCAAGAAGATCCTTGTATAGAATCAACTCATGCACCACTTTATACCTCTCATCTTGCAAGGTACCTTCCACAATAATGGCGGAAAATGATTTTTTTACATATTATGTAAGATTTGTTCCTTCCAATCAACAATGATCTCTATCATGGAACTCAAATGTGGCCTTCTTGATAAGGCAACAACCACAATGTTCTTCTTCCCTTTGACATATGTCAAAATCGTAAGATTGCAGCTTACTGACCCATTTTGTTTTCTATCATTGAGGTCTTTTTTATGAAGGAAATTCTTGAGGCTATTATGATTGATCTTCACAATGAACTTTCCACCAACCAAATATTGTTTGAACTTGGCCAATGCATGCATGATTGCAAGCATCTCATTATCATAAATTGAGTAAGTTTTTCACACCCCTCAACTTTTTACTTTCAAATGAAATTGGGTGCTTGTTCTGTATTAGAAACACTTATTCCTTACTAAAGCTTAAAGGGCTTGGAGAAGTTAGATATGGCCAAAATAGGACATGTACTCATGATTTTATTAAACTGATCAAAGGATTTCTCTGCTACACTAGACCATAAAAATGCTCCCTTTTTGGTGAGGTTGGTGATAGGAGAAACCAACTAAGAGAAACCCTTCACAAACCTTCTATAGAAGCCACAAAGGCCAAAAAACCCTTCAACTGAGTAAGGTTTTTTGGTGGTGACCAATCCAAAATGGCCTCAATCTTCTCTTGGTCCACATTGACTCCCTTTGAGTTGATCACATGACCAAGATACAAGAGTTAGTTGATACCAAACTTACATTTAGATTCCTTAGCAAACAAGGAATCAATTTCAAGAATACTCAATACTTCCTCTAAATGTTTCATATGCTCCTTCCAAGACTTGCTAAAAATCAGGATGTCATCAAAGAATATTAGAACACACTTCTTTAACTACTTGTTGAACACCTTATTCATACAAGGTTGGAATGTTGCAGGAGCATTAGTTAAGTCAAAAGGCATAACTAAGAATTCATAATCCCCAAAATGGATTTTGAAGGCAATCTTTTCAATGTGTTACTCAATACAATAAGTTAGAGTGTGTCAATTGATGGAAGTATCTCTAGTTATAAACATGTAGGAATTTCATCTACCATATAAAATGAGAGAAATAATTGTTTTGAAAGGGGGGATAAAATCTGTAATAAACAAGGCCTTTATGATCACTTCTTAAAATTGATAAAATACTCAAAATTTATGCTTTTAAGCTTCTTTATAATCTATTCTCAGTTTAATAATAAAGAGAAAATGACATTCTATACCAAATTTATCTATGCAATATTTTTCCCTAATGATTCTTTTCTTCTATTCTTATGTTTAATGATTGGTGATATTTTTTTTAGTGTCTGCACACTTAAGTGTCCATTATAATGATGGATTGTCATGATTGTTGAATATTGTGTGAATTTCCAAATTGGCACATCACCTTAGAATTTATTATATTTTTAATTCTTGTTTCCCTTTTATCACTTCAAAAATAAAATATTATATGGTATATCTTACAAAGATCCAACTTAAAAAATATAGAGGTTATCCCATAGATATTGTCCCATGTTTGTCAGATTCCCATGTTGGTACATATGTTTCTTTAAGTAAGTTCTAAATATTAACATGTGTCATAAATATAGAAAAAACACTAGTGTGTTGCTTTGATCTTCGTCATCTATCATGAAACCAATACAATTCATCTAGGTAACCACAAGTTGAACTATTTAGGTGTTTAGATATAGATTCATTTCACCCATTTTTGATGAAAATGAAGTCTTCTTCCAAGAAAAATATTTATTCACCATGTAATTGGATTGATACAAAATTTCCAACTACATCCACAAGGAACTCATATTTGGTTCTCTTGAAACATACACGAGCTCTAAATTTTCCAAATAGAGCCAAATAAGGCTCCTTAATTTTTGTCCAACACATCCCATATATATTTGCATTGGCATAGGTTCACTTCTGGAGACCACTTCCCATTTATCCTATTATATCAATAAATCTTCCTTTTTAAGCTTTTAAAGATCAAAATTTAGTGTCATTGATTTTTTTCATATCCAACCAAGATGTGCTCACTATTTTTCCTAGAAACAATTTCTTCCCTATACACAACTCCCACTCAAACCAAGATTAATATGATAAAAAAAAATTGTTTCCCTAACACCCAATAAATGAGTTCATTAGGATTCAACAGCAAATGAAATGAATCTTGGATACAAATTTCCATAGTTAATGTATGAGAAGAGTAGTTCAATAAATAAATTATATAGCTTTTATGCTAGAAAATAACATAAACACACAAAAGATTATATAATGTTTACCTTGAAAACCCTTTTGCGAAATAACCTAGCCTCCAAATCTTGAACCAATTTTATTATCAATAAACCTAATGGTTATAATATAATCACAAGCTCAATCCTTTGTAAGGGATTAAACAAATCATTAGTTTTGGTAGCATAATGTTACCTATAATACAATATGATAATACCTCCAACTTGAGCACTCTATATATAGCCAAGATAAATTTCATAAACCATCAATAGTTTCTAAAACCATGAGTTAGAAAATATTAGATAATTTAGGGACCCATATCCATGACTTTTCTAATACAAAAAAAACAATCTAAATCAACTAACAACAAATTAGAAATTATCACTACAAACATGGGTGCTCAAAATAATATTACATTTTCATAGTTAACTCTCTTTCATCATTCTCTTTTTATAGTGATAACTCATACACACCTTACAATTTTTCACAATTACATTTTAGAAACTTCTAGGGAACTAAGTGAGTCTTATAAATTACCAAATTTGAAACTACAAGTGACACATAGTTCCACTCCAATTGTGATTCCCTAAATATGTGGTTATGATCTAATAAATAAATAAATACAAGCTAATTCATAATTTTAAATAGTAGGATTGCAATGTAAAAAAATAAATATTCAAACACAAAAGGATATTACATGGACCCATCTTTATTTTTTTGTGTAGTTCTCTTGCTAGTATTAGTGCTCTATAGGTACTTGTAATATAAAAAATATATGCAATAAATAGATTCTATCACACAATTGGAATAGGAAAAATACTAGAAGTTTGATTCAACTATGTAGGAAAAGGAGAAGGGTTAGGAAATTCCATTTTTATGGAAAATGACAACAATAATCTACCTCATGTGGTGATAGTAGTGTGGTATTACACATCAAACTTGGCCATGCAATGTGACTAGGATTTTTAGGAACAATGATGAGTCTTTACATAGCTTAAGTCATTACTTGAAATCTCAACATAGGTATATTAGTGAAAATAGATTACCCCTTCCAATTGTTTAGATGCAAGGTGTGCAAGGAGTTGGAATTAAAAAGATACATGGAAAGTAAATGTAACTTAAGGAGATGTATTCATGCAAGTGCATAAATCATGTAGATTCGTAGAATAAGTGTCATAGTTAACATAGTGTAAAGAAAGTAGGAAAATATTGAATGATAGGTGTGTAAAGCATAACAACTAGAGATATAAATATAGGTATAGAGGGTCACCTCTAGTATGGAAAAATTAAAAAGTGAATATTTCCCTAGAGGCACACTATAGATACACATAATATAGGTAATGCATTTTTTTTCCCTAGTGTGGCTATTAGGATCATGATAATGAATGAAAGAAAAAATAGGATGGGACCCAATGTGACAAAATATCATTAAAAACATAATCAAGTAAGTGATAACAAAATAGGATGGAGAAGGAATTATTCTCTCGCTGTAAAAATATAGCTCCAAAATTAGGAGAGGTAGATGACAACACAATATAGAAAGGGGAAATCATGTTGTCCCCCCTCAAAATTAATAAATAATATATGGAATCATGGTAGGAAACTAGAGGTAGATGCAATAGAAAAATAAAATATAAGAAATGAGCATAGGAGCATAAGATAAAAATAGGCATAATATAATGGCATGATATAGACCATAAGTATTAGCACATACATCATAACAATGTGATAAAAGGATGGTAAATATAATAAGCATGAATCATAAGAAATAGGTAGGTAATCATGAGAATCATATGTAAATAGAAATCTTATTTAATATAAAGCATAAGAATGCACAAGGAACTTGTAGCATAAAAATTACATTGCAATACAAAAAGGGAAGTTGCAAAACTAACAATAATGACTCATTGTGCTTTGAATGGTTCACAAGTAATTAATATAATTCATATGTAGGAAGCATTATAAGTCTTCTAGTAAAATGTGGGAGTGAGTTAGAAATAATTTTAAAATTTTAAATAATTTAGATGAAAGATTGTATGATTATTTTATATTAAAATAATTTACAAGGTAAAAATTCATACTCTTGTGAATTTTATAAAGTTGACTCCCTCCATTCGATCATGTTGCAACTTTTGAACAAGAACTTAATCCGGTTACCGCTACCTCCAAGTTACAATCCAAATGCCTTTTGTCAATATCATCACATAAGTGGACATGATATAGAATGATGCATGCGTCTTAAACATCAAATTCAATACCTCATTGATTCTAATCACATCTAGTTGGGCAGTGTTAATGATCAATGAAATAAATTTGTTGCCCCACCTAACTAGAACTTGCAAATTTTTACCAATTCAATGCTAAACCATTCATCCAACTTTGTACAAGCTTGTGATGTTAAGAATGATGAGATGAATGTTGATAAAATGATGACATAAATAATGATAACAATGATAATAACAATGAAGATGAGGATGGCCTACAAGATATGGTCACTCTCATAGATGTTTGATCTTATAAAGGCCAAACCACTTTGTTACTTGAAATTGATTTCACCCATATTGGCGCATCCATACATGCACTCGATCGTCTATATCGCTAGACGTATTAATGACAAGACTACAACTGGGATACTCATTGATCCTGTGTGTGTAGAGAATGTGATCACTAAGGAATTATTGTTTGTGCATGAACTTTATCAAGATTCTTATGAATAATCGAAAGCATGGTTAAAAACTCATGATGGTTTTTCTCACCCTACGATAGGTTTGATCACTCTTCCTCTTAAATTTGGACTAAAAATTAGATGTATCATTCTCTATCATCACGACATCCGACCAATTCTGTGTGAAGTTAGGCTACCCATGGCTGTGCTCCTTGAATAATGTCCTGTCAGTTATTCACAAGTGCATAAAGTTCCCATTTGAAAATGAGATATTTACAATGCATCATAGTGGGTTTAATCCTTTTTCTTCCAATGGGAACTTTTCATTAGATTTCTTTTGGCCTCAACCTATGGAACCTATCAAGCCTCGTGAGGATTTCTTTTTCAGGTCATATTAAAAGTTTAAGGCAAATTGCATAACAAAGTTATCTCTTACCAATATTCTTGAAAATGATAAGACTATGATTGTTCCTCCTTCTCCACCAGTTATGAATGAACCCATGCCTAAAGCAAAGACCCTTCCAAGTAACCAAGGTAAATATACCATAGTTCCTCCACCCATATCGTATAGAATCTTACCAAGAGATAATTGAATGATTCCTTTTGTGCCTCAAAAGGAAAAACAAGTGTATAGACCTAAAAATATGGTAGTTTCCCAACCCTCAGTGGTTCCTTCACTTCCTACCTTAAGGGAAGAAAAGAGACCAAAGTTTGATAAAACCACTCCTACCCCATCCCAAATTAAAAATCGTGCAAGAAGAAACTGAAATGTTAAAGATTCTAGGCGTAGGCGTCCTACTATCACTCGTCAATTGAAAGAAAAGAATAAAACAATACATGATATCATGAAGAATTATAACTTTCACCAAAACAAGACATGGACTTAAAACAAGAAGTGAAACAAGAACATACAACTGCCATTATCATAAAACCTTATGTTGTGATTAATTTGGATGATGAAGATGAGATTGCTAAAATTGATAAGCAAGTGCATAATGAGATTAATATTTTGTTTTCAAAGAAAATGAATTTAGATGGGGGCAACCATGATGATCCTCCTGATAAGAGTGACCCAGTATGTGTTGAACCCAAATATGCTCCTAGTACGACACTTGTTGTAGTCCCTTTGGATAGTTGTCCACCTTCCCTATATGATGAGCAAGATTGAGATGCAAATGACCTGCTTTAGGTCGATTCGCATGTGCGATACTCCTTTATGTTTGTTTCATGTGCTATTTGTGTTTTATTGCATGTGATGTGATCTCTCGTGTTGTTTTGCTTGGTGTGCCTTTGTGTTTGTGAGTTTTATATGGATGACCCTTGTTGCTCTATTGGTGCAAGGATACAAAAGAAATGAACATGTTGTGATATTCTTCTATTTGTATCTATTCTTCTATATGTTGTAAAAAAATGTGTCTTGTGTTTTCCTTTTTGGGGATGATACAAGGTGTTGAGACATTTAGGTCTCTTCCATGTTGACCCAAAAGTTTATTCGTTCTCTCTCTATGTGTCATTCTTCCATTGTGTTCATTGTTCCATGAGTATTTAGGGAATGATGTTAGTTTTGAGCTCTATTATATCACTGTAGAAAAGATGTATATTGACCCCATATCCATGGATTCCTTATGTGTTCATCCTTTATATTGTTTTTGTATTGTATTTGGGGGAAGCCCCTTATCATGATGCAACTTTGTTTGGAAACATATCACTGGCATAGGGCTTTCCAAATAGGCTCTCATGACCTTTTATCACATGACAATGATCATTTTCTACCTTAAAGTAATTGCTCACATCATGTTTAGCAAATTCTTTAAGGTGGGGGCATACATTGGCATTATTTGCTTCACTTTGTTCACACGTATTGGACTTAGTGGTGTATTGACATTATCATTTTTGCTTCACTTTGTTCACATGCGTTGAACTTAGTGATGTGTTGGCATAACATCTTGATCATTTTGTAGCATCTTATTAGAGTTATTAGGGAGTATTTACTCTTGGTATGGTTAACATGGGTGCACACTTAGTGAATATTGGACGTCACTAGACCTAGTGTGTTTCTCATTTTTCTACCTTGTCTTGAGGGATCACCTAGTGAATACCAGACTTCACTAGCCTATGGTGCCTTTCAATTTGTGGTTCACCTAGCAATACCAAAATTTTCTATGGTGTGAGTCATGAACACCTTTGGTGTGGATCCTAGCATAACACAACTTGCTAGCATTTGATTATCCATACCCTCCTTTTGCATTTCATTTTGACATTGTATGTTTGTGTGTGTTTTCTTGCTACATTTCATACATGTGTGTGTTCCTTTGAGATTATGTTGGTTTTTGTGGAATATTGGATCTTGGGGGCTTGTGTGCTCCCCCTAATCCTTTTTCATCCTATCTCTTCAAAATTTGGACAATCGAACCCCTCTTGACATATATTTTTTGCTTTAGTGTGAGTCTAAGCGTAAGTTCATACTCTCTAAAGTGGGGGCTAAATGTAGTGTTGTAAATTGTCACCCTTGACAATTTCACATTATGTTTTTCCCCCTTAAATTATTGAGCCTAATTGATCCTCTAATTTCTTAAATTATGCATTCTATAGCCTATTTTTACCGTTTTTCGAGAAATGGCAAGCATTGAACAAATGCATTTACTTAATGTTTTTCCCTCGACACCTAAAATACGAGAAAATAGGGCCAGGACTAGGACACACTTGGGCGTCTGAGTTCCCCTATTTTTCTAAGATCCAAATTTGAAATGTCAGTGTCAATATTTTAACATTTGAAATTCAAGTTAAAAATGTCAACTATCAAGATTTAATTTTCGAGAAATTAGAGAAATTCTTATAAATACCTAGTTATTGCATCATTTGAAATCTATCTAGCATTAATAAGCATTATCAAGCAACAAGTGAACATTGAGAGAAAGTCAAGGGCAACATTTCAGATCTTTATTGCAAAAATTCAAGATTGTAACATCATGCCAAATCTTATGTGAGTTCATATGTGTTTATGTTATCATTGTTTGTGAAGGCTAAACCTTGTTGTAGGTCTCCAAGAAATTCAAGCATTCAAGCAAGCAAGATCCAAAACCTTGAAGTGATGTGTATGATTTTAGTCCTTCAAGGAAGCCATTGAAGGGAAGTGAGTTGCAACACTTTGTTGATTCATCATTCCTTCCTATCATTTATTTTTTCTATCATTGACATTGCCATCATGGAAGTGGAAAAACTAACACGGGGTTTGACTAAGGCAAGCCCCTAAATGGCACAACATTTCTTCTCTCTTTAAATGTGCAAATTTCAGGTTTGAAGAGGATTGGAGGACGCTTGAAGATCATTCATCCATTGTTGCATTTAAAGCCTACACCTTGTCAACTCATGAAAATTCACCTACAAAATTATTCGACAATGATCTGACAAGTTTGCAAGTGGAAACAAAGATCTCAATCTTGGCATCAAAGGATTGCAAAAAAATCAAAAAAGGCCTACAAGGACTCAAACGCCCTGGGGTGACTCTGTCCTCATATTCAGACCAACACCAAACTTTTAGGATAGGTACACAACACGCCGCCCTTCCCAAATTTGTTTGTAAATCTATGTTACAATCTATCAATTGTCAAAATCTTTCATTTCTCATATTAGGGCACATAGTGTAATTAGGTTAATCAAGGTAAATTAATTCCAGTCCATTCCAAGACTCAAAAAGATGCAAATCTAGGTTTGATTGACTCACCTTCATGGTTGAAAGTCAATCTAATCACCTTGTTGATCTCTATCTTAATGAAACGCTAGTAAAAGACCCACACAACACATCAAAACAAAATTTGAATCCTAGGTTTATCACATTAAGCCTAGGGTTCTCTCTTTCTTTCTTTCACTACCTATTATTGGATTTCAAAAGGGAAACTTTCAAAGGGGTTGATTGATATCATAGCCACAAAATACTACACAACAATCATTTTTAGTGAAGAATATGGATGATGTTACTATAAATGAACTTGGAAGCAAGATGTTAAGTTTAATTTTTAGAGAGCCATGGGAACCTAGCCACATATGCATTGGCATGGACCAACTACATTACATAGAGGTGGTGTATGATGAAGATAATGAGTTTGAAAAATCATATCCATAGCCAACTAAATTGGATCAAACCATAGAGGATAGTAGCAACACTCTTGTATCTCTTTCAGGAGCACCATAATACTAACCATTAAGAGTTCATGTGGTTTTTTTGGGAAAAAAATTACCTATTGATAGATCACAAGGCCACCCATAATTTTATTGATAAGAGATTAATGACTAAGAGGGGATTGAAAGTAGAGGATTTTTAAAGTTTAATTTTTTTTTTGTAGATGGATTAACAATCCCAAAAGATCATGCAACAAATCAAGCTGACCCTTGGTGACTATGAGGTATGTGATGATTTTTATGTTGTGCGGTTAGGGTAAATAAAGATGATTTTGGGAGTGAAATGGTTGCATTCTCTTAAGGAATTATATCATACCTATCAATCCATGGAGTTGAAGTTTAAATCTCAAGGAAAATGTGTGACTCTTAGAGTCATACTTGAGGGACCACATTAAATAATAACAACTAAAACTTTGATTATTATTTTTGCACAAGACAAGTTGCATGTGATGGCATTTACTTGGTGATGCATGACATGTATATTATTTCATCTTTTGGTAGGAAACATAGTTATAATTTTGATACTCAAATCATAGTTATAATTTTGATACTCAAATCATAATTATCATTTTGATACTTAAACTCTTATGATCAAGCATATTATGGTGTTTAGCAATATGCCTCTAAGATTGCCACCGTATAAAGTATTCCAACATATCATATAGTTGGAACTAGGATCTTTGTCTATCATGATCAATCCTTATTGCCATTTGTTGACATATAAAGAGGAGATTTATAAGTCTATTAAGGAGTTTCTTAAAATGGGCCAAATCAAGCCCAACTCTAGCCTCTTTTCTTTATCAATGGTAATTGTAAAAAACCACGACATTATGAGAATGTGCATAGATTATAGAACCTTGAACAAGAGGATGATAAGATACAAATACCACATTCATAGGATCGATGAGTTTCATGGGGAAACTTATTTCTCAAAAATGTGTTTGAGATTGGGATACCATCAAATCCATGTCCATGAGGAGGATGTGCAAAAAATGGCTATCAAATTTGTAAAAGAATTTAAGTGTGAGTTTGGGGCCAAGAACATTTTATACTTTGTTCATGTCATTAGTGCTCAAGGCATGTAGATGGGGAAGATTCATGCCATTTTGGATTGGCTGCCCCCTACCACACTAACACAATTGAGAGGATTCTTAGGTCTATGTAACTATTATAGAAGGTTTATTAAGGTATTTCATAACTAGCAACACCCTTGACCATAATGACAAAGAAATGAGATTTTGTATGGATGGATACAACACAAGAATCTCTCGATAAAGTTAAGGAGGTAATCAACTCACGTCCTATGCTTTCCACCCCAAACTTCTCACAACACTTTGTTGTAGAATGTGATGCTCTAAGAGAGGGAGTTGGAATTATTCTAATGAAAAAGGCGCACCCTAAATCATTTGAGAGCATAAATTTGAAATAATCAAAAGGAATTTTTTATTTATGACAAGGAGATTCTTGCCATTATGCATGTTTTCACAAAGTTCAGACAATATTTGGTTAGTGGTAGATTTGTGGTTAAAAAAGTCACATTAGCTTGAAATTTTTCCTAGATCAATAAGATTTTAATGATAGGAACCAATTAAGCTCCATGATTATGATTTTGATATAGACTATATGAAGGCTAAAAATAATATATTTGACAATGCCCTTTCTAGATTTCCTATTCTTTGTTTTTGATATTGGGGAAAACAGATTTTGAAGGGACCCGAAACCCTTTACAGCCAAAAAGCCAAACTGTTGAAAACAGCCAAAAAGACCAGATTGCAGAAAAGACAGCCTGCAGTCAACAAAAAACCAGCTCCCAAACAAACACCATTAGGTTTTACAATTAGAGTTTTGCTTGTTGGAGCGAAGAGTCATATCGAAAGAAGGCCCAAAGGGTTTAGATTTTTTTCCAGAAACAGTAATCCAACCTTCTTCAACTTGTGCTGCCTTAGCCTGCCAAGCCAGCCCATCTTTTTCCTGAGGATGAAAATCTGCAGCCCTAGAGATAACATCATAGTTCTCCTGAACAGGTGTGGAAATGACCGGAGAGCTGCCAGAGATGGGAATCGAAGCACCATCACCAGAAACAGAAACCGGTCTAATCGTTTGCTCAATATGATTTATCATGGAAGCTCCCCCAACAGAGGATGGAGAAACCCCAATAGTTGAAACCCCAGCAACCTGTGAATCAGAAGCCCTAGCAACTTGTGAGTCAGAAACCACCACCTCAGAGAAGCTCCTTAGCTGATCAGATTTCTTCTCAACCGTGTAATGTTGTTGAGAAGCGCCATTCCACCAAGTAGTTGTCTTTGTCTTTTTCTCGAATCCACATTGCGCAGCAGCATGTCCAGTTTTGAAGCATCTTCTACAGCGGAAAGGGACCCCCTCATAATCCAACGATTGGATCCAAGACCCCCTAGAAGATTTTAAGAGAACCTCAACGGGCAGTCCTTTTGAGACATCAATTTCAACAAGTATTCGGGCAAAGGTAGAGTGAAAAAGATCAGAAGATTCATTGTCCACAAGTAAGAAACACCTAGGGCATCCCCAACCTCCTCCAGGAGAGAGTCATTCCAAAGGTGAAGAGGGAGATTAGGCAAACGGACCCAAATCGGGATTCTATTGAAGGTTTCAGAAGCTGGGTTAAAATTGGAGTGCCAAGGTTTAATCATCAGAAGGTATTTGTCCTCCCAGCTGAAGAAATTATCACATAAGATTGTGTCTCTATCTAAGGTATTATCAAACTTAGCAACAAAAAAACCTTTGGCCATTGGGAAGATATAAACTTTACCAGTGATGAGGGGCTCCCATTCATTGGTGATCCAAGAGTGCAGTTGAGGAAGGCTTGGCCAAAAGCCCCTAAACTGACAAATCACCCCTTGAGTAGAAAGCTCTGCTACACTATCACTTATTTCTCCTGCTAACTCATCCTTAAGCTTCACTGTGATGGAGTTTTTCACAGGGATGAAGCCACCAAAACTCTGCCTAATATTCATGTATGATTTAGGTGCATGCACAGACGAGCCAACACCCTTGACACTCTTACCAGATCCAGCCCCGACGCCAGCACCAACACCAGCCCCGATGCCAACACCAACACCAGCCCCAATGCCAGCACCAGTACCAGCCCCGACGCCAGCACCAGCCCTAGCCCCGACGCCAGTACCAGCTCCAGCGCCCCTAAGAACATCACCGGCCGCAAACCCCTCAGCCTCCCGCTCCACAGGACCTCCAACATTTTTATCAGTCAAAAGAGCTCTGCCCAAAGGCAACCGACGACCCTCAGGATCCACCCGAAGCTTGCCTAAAATAGAAAACTCCCCATTCAGCACAGTATTCCCGCCCGGAGCAGAGAACTCCCCAGTCGGCACAATATTCCCGCCCGTAGTCATTTTCAAAAAAGTAGCAAGCTTTAACAATATGTAATTTGTTACTATTGCCAAATAATTTGTTTAATTCCTATTCTTTGTTATATTCCAACTAGTTTTGGTGATTTGAAGACTTTAATCATGGTCATTTATATGCTAAAAAATATTTGCTACTAATTTCTTAGAGAGGAGTGTGAGACATGGTAATTAAGTGATAGTATATGGTATTGTTTGTATAAGGATATAATCTTTTTAGTAATTGAATCTAAATTAAAATAGAATATTTCTTAAATAATTGCATGATGCACCCATGTTTGTCACCCTAGATTCTACAAGACATACAAGCAGATTAAGGAAAGGTTCTCTTGGAAAGGCCTTAAGGATGATGTGCTTCAATACATCAAGGAGTGCATAACTTGTTAATAAAACAAGATATCTTCATCTAACATGTTTTTACTATAGGATTATTGTAGCCATTGCCTATTCCTAATAAGAAGTGGGAGAACATATCCATGAACTTCATCACATGCCTTCTAAGGTAAATGGTTGGGATTGTATTTATACGATTATGGATATATTAACCAAGTATGCACACTTCTTTTCCATTCCTATAGATTTTAGAGCACTACAATAACTATTTTTTTTAAAGAAGCGTTTAGATTGCCTGGCTTGCCTAAGAATATTGTTAGTGATAGGGATAATAGATTCCTCAACACCTTTGGGATTGCATTAATGTGATTGTGGATATAGTAACCAAGTATGCATACTTCTTTATCATTCCTATAGATTTTAGTGATAGGGATAATAGATTCCTCAACACCTTTGGGATTGCAGCTTGCCTAAGAATATTGTTAGTGATAGGGATAATAGATTCCTCAACACCTTTGGGATTGCATTAATGTGATTGTGGATATAGTAACCAAGTATGCATACTTCTTTATCATTCCTATAGATTTTAGAGCACTCTAGATAGTTGATTTATTTTTCAAAGAACTGTTTTGATTACATGGTTTGCCTAAGAATATTGTTAGTGATAGGGATAGTATATTCCTCAACACCTTTGTGAGGAGTTGTGTCATTTGACTGGTACTGAGTTGACTTCCAATACTAGTTATCACCCATAGACAGATGATCAAACAAAGATAGTGAATAATTGGTTTGAAGGATATTTGAGAAAATACGTCACAAATTATCAACAAGAAACATGGGTCAAATGGTTGCACCATGCAAAGTTTTGTTGCAACACCACCCATCACATGTCTTTTGACATGACTCCATTTATGGCATTGTATGGATATGATGCATTGAATTTCACTTATTTGGTATCTACTAACTCCCGAGGTACCAACAACTACAGACTTAGTGGAGCATAGTCGAGGCATTTTGACATCACTTAAAAATCATTTGCAGTAGGCCAAATAAGGTCCACAAGCAAAATAAGAAGAATGACATTGAATTGGAGAAATAAATAAATCTGAGAGTTTTATAAACCCAAGGCCATTGATACCTCTAATATCAATACCTATGAGTGTTTCTATTCAAAAGCATCCATAGATTATAAAGAAGGGAGCGTGTGTGAGGATATTACCAACCATTGACTGGAGTTTTCCCAAGTTAAAGCATAGAAGTCCATAGCCAAATGTATTGCCTAAGGCTATAAAACAAAGATTGAATCTATGTATTCACTAAGGCTTTGGATTGAAATACAAATAAAATCATGTAGCTACATGCCAATTTGTCATGGCTTTAAATAAAAAGCAAGAAAAAGGTTTCTTAAACCATAGAGAGTCGTTGATCTCTCCTAGATCCACAACTACTGAATACTCAAAACACATTAGTGATTTCAAGTTCTTATAGGCTAAATAAGCTCCATAAAGCTTTAAAATTTGAAGATCCATGACCTCTACAATAGCATCACTGAGAGGGGTAGTTAGATGCATCTAATTGTTCTATTTTAAGATGAAGGTCATGGCCAATACATTCATTATGGGGTAGTAGCACATTCAATCATTTGTAGTTGTGGCCTTCATTAATGACTTGCATTTTCTAAATTTGTTTCATGGGGGATTTCACTAGGCCCAGTTGATGGGCATTTAATTTTCCTCTCTTTTATATTTCTCACTTTTCTTATATGAGTTAAGAATCTCATTGGGTAGAGAGCTAGGATTTTCTTTAGCAAAGCCCTATCTCTTTTGTCATAGAATATCTGCAGTTTAGATTCTCTAGGCATAGGATTTTTATTTTTTTTAATCTCTAGTAGGTATTATGATTGTAATATCTGAAGCATCAAATCAATGATATTATTGTTCATATCTCACTCTCTATCTTTGTTAAATGTTAAAGTTCAGTTCTTCGTAGTATTGGGTTTCTTTGCCTCTTTTATTTCCTATCACTGTGTTGTTTCTAATAACTAAAGTTATTTGCTCTTTTTGCTTGCTTATAAATTTTTTGAGAGATCTAAGTGAACGATTTTGATGCATTTATTTCTCTTAGCCTATTCTTTTTTTCCCTTTTATTTCATATTAAAACACTAGAATAGATAAGAAGTCGAACTTTCAATCCCAAAGGTTATCCTATGATGTGAGTCATTGATGAAGGCCAATGGCTAATGTTTTATGCAATACATTGGTGTTGTGCATATCTGAGCATTAATAGAACCATAAAACTAGCAAACAATAGGGAAATGATCAACATTAGAAAACATAAAAGGTAAAATAAGCAATGCAAGAGCATAATGAATGTGTAAACAAGCATAATAGAAATTATGTCAAGCAAAAGAGAAGAAAAATACCCTTACATGTGGGAAGATATACATGGAGATGATATAAAAGGAAAAACAAAACAAACAAGGGACAATAAAAAAACCTAAGTGTAAAAAAAATGAACAAAAAATAGTGAAAACAAGAAATATAGGTATATACATATATGATCTATAGTGATGTTTGTGAATTATTGAATGAATCTAGGAAAATCATAATCATTCTCCAAATGATCATCTTCATCACAACTTATGTCATCATAATCTTCTAGATTAATTCTTGCATTCTTTTCCCTGAGGCTTGCTTTTTGTATGAAGTGTTTCTTCTTGGTAATGTCATTTACTTTTTATAAACACATTGTTAGTTGGTGACATGTTAAGTTTTTCTTTCTTGACCCATTCTTGCTTCTGTAATGGTGGTTTTGTTAAAATGTTTGCCACTTGATGTACCACAACACTTTTCTTAGGTAGCCATGTGTTCTTCTTGACATGAAATTGTGCCTTTTGTATTACTTTTGTAGTTACTTTTGTTTCTTTCCAACATATGAGTACTTTGTTCATTAACTTTGGGTTGTGATTTAATGCTCTTCATGTTTGGAAGGATATGTTTGTTGTTTCAACCTATTTTAAATTCTTTCTAATTCATCCAAGTGTATCTTGTATAAATCATGGATGATGGCATCCCTCTCACAAGGCACCTCTTTTGGTATTTCTATGATGTGTTTAATGTAAAATGACTAGCATTGGATTGTCATGGGCTCTTTCAACTTTGACAACCTTTCGTTCATCTTCAAATTTTACACATTGATGCCAAATAGTAGGAATAACTTTACATTGTTCAATTCATGGCCAACTAAGTAATACACCAAATATATTGGATAATGGTATCACACAACATAAGATTGATAGTTCTTTTGGACCTGCTCTCAAGTGTAGAATAATGCATCCTAGTGTATTGATTAACATTCCATTAATCATTTTCAAAGAAACCTTAGAATGTCAATATTGTTGATGTCTAACATGGTGTGTGAATAAAAGTTCTTTAGTACATATGTTATATTGGCCTACCACATCAATAAGAAAATGAGTAAGTGATAAGCATTTGAGACTATCATGCATGTCTAATGGGCCATAATAATTATTTTATGGGATCTCCTTGTCAAAAAATGTGATTAATAGATTATGATAAAAAGATGTAGCTTTAGACTTAATGGCACCTACAAAAGTCAACTCCTCACTCAAATACATATTTTGAAAGACCTACATTAACCCTTTTTTCACATTTTATCATCACGAGGAGGAAACTTCCCAACCTTTGGTGCATATCATTTATAGTTTAGAAATAAGGCTACCATATGAAGTGGGGTGTTCATAGTATTCCTTCATGACATTGTTAGAATTACTATCATTGATGTCAAAGGTGTACGATGGCAAATTTACATTAATCTCATATCACAATGAAAGTAGAAGAAATTGCAATCATTCCAAGACAGTCATATCCTCACAAGGTGGCAACTAAACTAATCCTAATGTTGGTCATCTTTCTCATACTTGGTGCCTTTCTTGAGTTTGCAAATAAAATAAAATAATTATTTTTTCTATGTATGGGTTGATTCCCCTAGTGTGGCGCCCACTTTGGTAATGTTTTAAATTTTTTTTTAAAAATCCATTTTTTATAGGGGTTGACCTCTAAATGGTCCACCCATGTTTGATGTTGAAAAGGTACAAGGGGTATAAAATAATGAAATCTTGCCTCCTGTGTGAAGAGATGTATCCATTCATGAAATCACCTCCCTTGGTGAAAGTATAAATAGAGGTTGTGGAATGTGGAGAAGAGAGTGGAAGATAGATTGATAGATCATATATATACCAGTAGATTTGTGAGAAGAGAAGTAAATTGATCATTCAAATGCTTACTTTTGAAGGAGGATTATCAAGAAGAGAAAATACTTCATTTATCAAGAGGTTGGTACCTCATATTGAGTTGGTGCTCAAGTGTTGGGGATTGGTGTCTCCAAGTAGGTTGGTGCCTACTAAGTTTGTATGAAATTCTTATATAAGCAATATTTTGCCATGGTTTTTGCTTGAAAGGGTTTCCACGTAAATCTTTTGCTATTATTTGTTGATATTGTGCATTTGAAGTTATTGTGGTTGGTAATTTTTAAAAAGGGTAAAAGATAGTCTTATACTGATTCATTCCCCTCACTCTCACTATAAGTTTATGCTCTTTAGACATCACAATGGACTTAATATAATGTTAAAATAATCTCAGGTTATGATCTCTATCACAAATTGTTTGTTTCATCCACCAAAACATGTCAAATGTCTCATAAATCTCTTGAAGGCTAGGAGATTTTGTATCAATATCCCTAATGATATCTACAAACATTAATAAGATTATCAAATGTTAATGCAAAAATGAATGAGATTATAAAGTTACAAATTAATAATTTCATAAAAAAATAGAATTCTTTTACCTCATAGTGGACCACCAATCACCATCAAGGATATATTTTTAATGTGTTTTCTTTCAATAGTGTTTGTGTTAGGCCATCTACTCCACTTTGAATTAACCATCATCAATTGTAGAGTCTCTTGCACTTCAAGCATCCTTTCTAAAAAAATGAAATGATTGAAATATATAATCCCTACATGTTTGAGGAATTTATTTTTTTTAAATGTCTTGAAGAAGACAAATGAGGTGTGGTGGTTGCAAATGAACATTTGAATGTCTATAGCTTTTTCCACCACTTACTTTTCTAAATATATTTTCCCTATGTCTTTCAATGCCTTGTTCAACAAATGATTACAACATGGGGTCCAAGAGATGCATTTATAAGCATCCTCCACCATCATACCAACTAAATTGTACACACATGTCAAATCAATGACCACCTATACAACATTTGAGGCCCCAACCTCCTTTATGGTCTCTCTAAAAATGTGAAATTAGAAGTTTGAATTGTTGCACTTCCTTTAACAATCAACAACTCTAAGAATTATAAGAGTCAGCTGCACATGCGATAGTTGATGAGTGGTTGATGTCTAATATTGATCCACCCATCCATAACAATAGAGTGACCCATCCTAAGCGAAGTCTATCTCATATTCTTTATCAATGAGGGTGGTGCATAGTTTGTTCTCCATAGGGGTAAATGACGGACCAATAGAAGTTACATCTTTGAACATTTATTTGAAGTATGGAGAATGTGTCATATGAAATGGAATGGCACGAGCATAGATAATTTTGGTAATGAAAGACTATGCCATATCCCATGCTTGCATATTGAACATACTTGTAATTGTCCCCAACCTCTCAATACCACTAATCTTTGTGTTTCTTCCTATGCAAACATGAATACTACCACTAGCAACCATAAATGTAATAGGCATAGTTGATTGTACAAACTATATTAGGAATTGCACACCCTTTGACCTTACTTCCATCTCCATATGCAATCTATTAACCTTTACCATCTTGTTCTCCTTTATATTTGGACAAACCTTATCTCATTATTTTGTAATGCCCAAGAGATAAGAATATACTTCAATGCAGCTCCCTCTATAATCTATCTTGCAAATACGACACAACCACACTCTACTACCCCTTGAATTTTTTTAAATCTTTGTTTAAGGCTATCACAAATTGGAGAAAAGTTTTTTTGGAATTGAAATGGCCTTTTGTGCAAGTTTTCAAGATGGTGGAAGGGCACTCAAATGAGTTTAAAAAAAATTGAAATGACCCTTTGCATACGTTTTCAAGATGGTGGAAGAGCACTCAAACAAGTTATGTGATTGTTCTACTTCACCCACAACACTCCTGCACCTTGATGAACCCTGAGTTGAGTTTGAAACAATAACTTTAATTTTTAGTATTTCATGTTCACCACTATCACTATTGTTGCCCAAGTTCCCAAGTTGTTTTGTGAAAAAATAATGCAAGTGCAAACTAAAAATTGAAAAGTAAAAAGAAAATCAAATGTTTTTTCCTTAAAACTTTGAAAAAGAAAGACCAACAAAAATTACCTTTACTACTAGTTTTGTTATCTCATTGCTCGCTAATGCTTCCCTAGTTTTGATCTCTCCAACCACACTTTCAAACCTTGCTCTAAATATTATTTTTTCCTCCAACTCAGCTGCAATGTTTACTACTTATATTTATTTATTTTTGTTAGAAATGAATAATGAACTGCATATGACTACTCAAATGCAACTAATATTCAGCCTTTTCTTTAAATCTTTTTTTCTTTCTAAAAACTTAAAAGCAATCAAGCAAATTGTGAATACCATTTTCTTTAGGTACATCTTTGCAATTTGCAATTTTCTTCTAAATTTTGCATAGATTTTATATGAAAAAGATCGTTTTTGCCTATTTCTACTAAGTATTTTTCCAATACCTTTCCAAAAAGAAGCTCTCAAATATTTGCAAATTTCTTTTAAAATCATGTAGAGCAAATTCTCTTAAATATATAAGAATGATATAATTTAATGTTGAAGATTTAAAATTTTCTTCATTAAAAAAATACAAAAAGTTATAACACATTAATTGAATGTAAAGGAAAAAAATATGAAGTTTGAGTTATTTGTTCACCCAACCCAAAACCTTCAAATCCTTATGGATTTTGATTTATAGCTATGATGTTGGTTTTGCAAACAAAACACAAACCAAAGAATTACTTCTTGAGAAGAGAAATGTTTTTACTTTCCCACATCAACAACCAACATGGAATATGTCATTCGTAACATAAATGACATATTTAATCTCGACTAAACAAATTACATATCGTAAACTAATTAAAACAATCTAATCTATGGAATGGGAAATTCCACACCAAATACTAAATGCTATTGAGAAAATTTTGGTGGTTGTGTAGTTCTTAGATCAAAATCCTTGTTTTTTTTGGTTCTTTATGTGTACAACCGATTGGGGATGTATCTCCAAGGCAAGGATAAAATGAACAAGGAATTTAGAGGGTAGGAAAAACAATGACAATAATGGTTGTGTGTGACTATTCAACTAGGGTTAAAGAAATTTCAGCAAAGTCGGAGGATACTTTTGGAAATGTCAACACATTGAAAAATGGCTTGATTTGCCTAATTTGTTTAAAGATTGCTTTCTAGGATGTAATGGAGATGATAGTGGATCTAAATTGGATGGCACAAAATAGGTAATACAATAAGAACTCAAGTTTGAAGCAATTCATGCATGAAACTTAAAATGACAAAATCACTACTTTGGATGGTTACAAAGTTGCTATGATGAAAACATTTTATCTACTTGCTAAAATCAACGATTTCATCATAATGTAGGAAATACAATTGTTTGAAAAAGAAATGAAGGTACAGAAAAGCATGTCAAACATTGAAGACAACAAGGTCCTAGAGGCTTAACAAGAAATCTTTTATTGTGGAGATGGTGAAATGCCATATCCTCACTTCTATACATCATAATGACTCTTTTTGGGATTTATGTCATAACTATAACTGCCATGTTGGCTTGTATATTTTGGGCGCATATAATGACAACTAATAGTAAGAATTCGAGGGTCTAGGGCAAGGGTCTGTGGCAAGAGTAGATTTGAAATCCAATCCACCTAGCATGGCTTTATCCCAATGGGATGGTTTCATTGTAGTGGCACCATCAGTAACCTTTGATACTTGCAAAGAATGATGGCCTAAAAAATCTGCATAAAGAAATTTAGGTGATGTTAAGAAGCGTGATTGGAACCTGTTATAATAGAGGGGAAGAATGATCAACTTCCTTGCTAGCAATCAAACCCCCCAATTGATTCAACAAGATCAAAACAAAAAATTAGGATGTTGATGTCCTAAGTAAACAACACCTAATGCTAACTAAGATAGCTAGTTGATTATGTGAGGTGTATGATCAATATATTATTCTCTCTAATGTGATAACCAGTCCTTTAAAATAATGAAAATTAATAGGATGATGTCCTTAAATAGAAGTTTCAGACATCTAACTCTAGACCTTTCAGGGCTTCAGGCTACTTAAGATAGCTAATTCTCTCCTTGAGAACATAAATATATAGAGTAGGATCATGCATTAATGACATCCATACAAAGTGGGATAAAGATGAAAGAGTGAAGCATGCACCTTTCTCCTTTACAACTATCTTCATTGCATTTTGTTCACATACTTTCCTCGTTGGCAACACAACGGCATATTTTTGAGCTAACACTAATTCATCAAAGAAAATATGTGTTTGTATGCCTCGAAACCAAGGTAAATTGTTCGCTTTGAGCAGTCACCAAGTTTCTCTTCTTCAACAGCCATATGCGAATATTGTTCCTTATCTGTGTTATCAATTACAGAACAAATCGTCAGATAAAATTCCTACCGGTTTTGTGCAAACTCATTTTATACTTGGAGCTGGTGAGCATCAAGGCTTAAACACTAGCCTACACTTGAAGCTTAACAAGGACAAGTTTTGCTCTTCCTCTTAATACATTTAAATTTTGAAAGAATATTGACAATGCCAAGGTACAACTGATAACTTCAAACCAAACGATATGGGCAATTGAATTTGAGCACACTTCACACTTAATCCAGTAGGCTTTATACAATCAATTCTTTGCTTTTAGCAGAAAGTAGTACCCAATAATTGTTTCTGCGGGAATACTTGCAAATTATTAAAACTCTGTAGCAAGTAATCAGGCAGCTTTAACAGATCTTACCAATGATTTGATGTCAGGTAAGCGAGTGTCCGTGACTTTTTGAGTGACAGAGAAGCCACCTTATGAACATTTAGAACCAAAAAGCATAGACCCACTGTCAAGAGGTCCCAAGATCCAACTTGCCCACCATGGTGATATTAAGTCAATCCAGTGTATGCACATGCCATAAACCAAGACCTCCAATATCCAAGCCTGTAGAGAAAATTAATAAAACACTAACTACGTGAAGAAAGTCAACCTGCTAGATATTTTCCCTGATATGACGTATTAGAACAGGAACAACTATATCTGGAGAGCTTAATTGAGGCAAGTGCCCTTCTGTGGGTAAAATCTCCACAATTGACTTGCCTCCCAAATTCTCTTGTATATACTCTGAAACCACAACAGGTACTGCCAAATCTTTGTTGCTCTGCAGAATATGACAGGGTACTGTAACATGAGGCAGAATGTCTCTCATATCACACAAGAAAATGGTCTTTGCCACACTCAGGGCAATGTCAGGTCTAACATTGAATAGCGTTCGACTGAATTCTTGGACAGCCATCGAGTCCATATCCGCTCCAACAGCTAATGGTGCAAAACCTGAGACCCAAGCCTTAAAGTTTGATTGCATTGCGTCAAACAATTGGTTCAAATCTTCCAGTTCAAATCCTCCAAAATAGTCTACATCGTTAAGATATCTGCATGGTAAGCATAAACTATAATTAGAATACTGTTATTTATTTCATGCTTGCATAAATGACAAGATTCACGATAGCGACAGAAAAAAAGAAAAAATCTGCAAAATATACTAATATAGGCACTGATGAAACATAAGATCTGAATATACTAAAGATAGTAAAATAGTTGAATGCTCGCAATATCTACGGGCATCATCAAGGAATCTATAAGCATGAACAGTTCCACTAAGTTCAACAAAGTGTTCATAACTTCATATCCAACTATTTTTAGCCTGTAAGCCTCGAGAACTTGTAAGATCAGACTGCGAAACCACTCCATTTAAAAAGACCTGCACATGGTGTGAAGACTTCAATATTCCTCAAATATTTGAGTAATTGTCGGTATGCATAATTTCCCCACAATTTTTGAAGCTTTGCAAACATGTGTATAAGCTTAAATAAAATGTTAAAACTGAACATTAAACAAAGCACTTAAAACATCGAAATAGTCGTGGGCATGTCTCAGGAGCCTAATAGGATAAGTGGATCAAAATAAATTGGTTGATTTAGAACTGTTTGCAAATAAGCATTAGCATTCTAAAATCTATAGAGTCCAGCCATAGTAAATGAAAGATTTGAAGATCCCAAGCATGCTTTTTAGACTGCAAGAATTGGATAGCTCCCCCTATAAACTGAAGTGCCTCTAGTAAATTTTTTTCACGTGACCGATGATGTTGGCGCAACACATCCTCCCTTATCATGGGACGGGGGAGACTGGACCTCATGACATCTTGCCTGCAACAGAATGCTTTAACCATTTGAGCCAGGCCCCTGCCCCAAGACCCCAAGCATTAAAGTTGTTACATATTAAGAAAATTAAAATACAAGTGATTTTGCATATCCATCTGCTCAATTTCACAGAGCATGCTGTCATTGATTTTTCTTAAAATTAAAGTGAAATGATTTTGTCCAGAAATTAGAGTTGACAGTTTCATAAGGTAGCTTCACTTTTAACAACAGACAATTTGTTTTCTTTCAACATATCCCGCCAATTTATTTTAAATATAGTTTAGTGTTATGTATGATGCAACAGTTCACAAGTAACTATCAAATCAAGGAAATCTACTAGGATGTACAAAATTCATGGAAAAATACAGATGTCCAACAAAAAGAGATATCACAAATAATTGTATATATCACTCGGCAAGCCCATGAGCTAGGGCAGGCCATATCAGGTAAACTTGAAAAATGTTTGAATGCGTGCGACATCTTGGCAGTTAGGGCATGCATGCATGAAGCGATAAAATCCTAGTAAGTTTAAATGCACTAAACTTTATCTGGTATCTATAAGCGTTAAGCATAAGTAGGCTGCATCTAGTACTCAAAAACTGAAAAAGCTTTAAAAGGGAAACTATAATTGCGTTGAAAGTCTATTAAATGAAAGCAGAAGATTCCTAGAAGCCAAAACGTCACTGATAATCACATACATGCACTGGTGATGTAGAGAGCACCTCTACTCTCTCTCAAAGCACTCTTCTCAGTTCAGTAACCTGCGTGTTAATTATAAAAACATCCACAAAAACCTAAAGATGCAACGACAACTGATAATCAAAACAAAAATCAAATTCAGAACTCAGATCCTTTTACACAGCAGACATGCACAAAATAACAGGGACTGTAAACAGCCTCCCTCCTTATTCCAGTTCTCATTGATTTTCCCCCTCCTCTACAAATGCATCGTAGCCTCCTCTTTATTCACTCCCAACCCAAAATAAACCCAAAAACCTCCGCCTCCTGCAAGAAGGCAGAACAAGCCAAAAAAAAGAGCCGGTCCACAGCTGACCGTTACAAACAAAAAAGCATGAACAGCAAAAAAATAAAGATCTGACAGGTAGTGGGAATCCGCAATTAATCTGCGGTTACATTAACTGGGAAAACTGAATATGAATGCAAACTGAGTTAAGACAATTAAAGCATTCTTGAGTACAGTGTCACAATTCAACTCTATAAGAGTTTAAGTATCTACTATAAAAGAATATTAAAAAAGTATATGAATGAACTCTAGAGTAAATGGCTTTGATGTGCTTAGAGAAGGTTCTGTGAAGTGTCTGAATAGACAAAGTATTCTGCTATGCAGTTGAGTATTACTCATCCTGAATTATAATGTGATACAATCAAATGAGAAAATAATTGATTGTAATAAAAAATGCACAATATGATTGAATGCAAACTTTGTTTTGTTAGTTTGTAGGAAAAAATAAAATGTATTGAATGTAACCTAACAGCATGGATCAGGTGTAACCATAATAGTAATTCCATTTACACAGCGTTGGCACAAACATAGCAAAAGTGTAAATGGAATTCAACTACCTGAGTATAAAACGGGAAAAAATCAGTAAACAAATAATTTTAAAGAGTTGAAAAAAAGAAAAAGAAAAAGATAGGTGTATATAAAGAGAATTTCATTAACTAATTTAAAATCTCAGGAATTACTCATGAGTTAGAAGATCCTGAATAACTTGCAACTTATTTTCAAGTTTTGCATAAAGAAACAGATCTTTTTTGGGTCAACACCCCGGTTTGACTGCTAATTGATCACGATTTTTTCACTAGTATGTTACCATGGATATTCATATAACCATAGCCAAACTCAAGAACCCAAGTTACTTATTCACTCAATAGTCAATACTGATGGTAGAAATATCTTTAAACTACTTTTCTATTGAATATATTGAACTTTCAAAACGTAAAAAATGAATGCAATCATCCAAAGGGTGCTTAATGCCTTCCATAAGAGTATAAATAGGGTTTTGGGGAAGATATTTTGGGATAACTGTTTTGTGATGAAACAAACCTACAAAAGGTATATTATTTCCATGAGTGCTCTTGAAACTGCAGCAAACAGAGACCCTCCATGTATAAGTGAACTGCAAACAAAATGAAGGGGATCTACCTAGTAGCAAAAATGGCAGATTGAAAAAGTAATAAACCCCTTTTTGGCATTCATCTTTTAAAAGCTAGAGTCTTTCCATTAGCTTAGTCAGCATTAACCTGACTTCAAACTCGGAGATTTCAAAACACATTTTGACAAGAAGATATATATTTCTTGAGAATGATGGATCCTGAATCGTTAATCCATGCACAACGAACAACATTAGTCATGTATAATAATCAAATTAATCCTGAATATTTCCCACTTCCTGTCCGTTTTAATCATTCAGATATTTAGGACAAAATTTGTTGTAACTACCGTACATGCAAGATGTGGCTGCTGTGTGTAATTAATTGGGGTTTACCCATTCTAGAGTGGGGTTTTTGTTTATTAGAAGGGTTGGTTGCTGAAGAAACTAAGTTTTTTGGGGACTGGGCTCAAGAAGACACTGTAAGAGAATTTATGATATTAGTGAGGCCAGAAATAAAAGTGATTTTCAAATTTGTAGTGATTTCGCTTTTATTGTTGATTTTTTTAATTTTCTACTCATATTTTGAGCTCCAGCTAGAGTTTTCTCTGCAGATCAGGGTATCCTGCATCAATTTTGGTATCATAGCAACATATAAAGTCCATTCGAACAGGGGAAGAAGGCTGAGAAGGGAGTTGGATATAGACAGAATACTAGAGATGAACTACTTAGGAGATTAGAAGCAACTGAAGCCCAATTCCGGCAGAATGAAACTGAAGACAAACAAGAGAATGAGGAAACCCTGGCTGGAGTAAATGGAGCAGTAGATCCTGTGGAAAGGTTGATCAAGGCTATTTCAAAAAAGGGGACCAATGTTAAGGCTGAGGTTTCAAATTTCAAAGGTTGATCAAAGCTATTTCGAAAAAGGGGACCAATGATTGGCTTCAAGAATTAGAGGAGTATTTTGAAATGGAAAATATGAATGTAGAAGACCTAAGGAGTGTAAAGTCTGTACGCTGTCTTATGGTGGGATGGCATCCAGAATAGCCAGAGAAGAGAGGGTAAAGACAAAATCAGATTATGGCCCAAGATTTTGAATCAATTGAGATCCAAATTCTTACCTACAAATTATCAACAGAATTTGTTCAAAAAGTTTCCGAACTTTGGACAAAAGGAGTTATTTGTATTAGAATACTCAGAAGAGTTTGTGACGTTGCAAATTTGCAAGAAGATGGTTAGTAGGTTGCTGATAGATACCTCAACGGGCTACAGTTCCAACTCTAGGACAAGCTGGCTCTAATTAAAATAAACACCATTGATGAAGCATATTAATATGTTCTGAGAGCTCAAGAGAAACTCAATCACAGTGTAAATAAATTGTTGAGCAAGGAAAGTGACCGGATTCTCTTTAGATGAAAAGTAAGTTCCTCAGAACCTGCCAAGAATGATGAGCCTAAGGAAGCAAGGATGTGAAAACTCTGGAATAAGAGGAGGCAGAAGAGGACAAGCTTTTGGTGGTCAAAAACTATTTGGCTGTTTCATATGTAATGAAGCCCATAAGGCCATAGACTGCCCTGAAATCCCCAAATGGGCAATGGTAGACCAAGAAGAAGAACCTCCAACACAAGAAGTTGAAGCAGAGATTGGAAACAAAGTGTGCAAGATAATTGTAGACGGTAAACAAATTACAGCTTACCTGTATTCCAAAATCGAATCCTTATAAGGTTGCTTGGTTGGAAAAGGATCATAGTGTACTTGTGAATAAATCTTGTTGCATTCAAAATTGCTCCTTACGAAGACAAGGTGCAATGTGATGTGTTGGTGATATTTGTCATTTGTTGTTGGTAAGGCCCTGGCAGTATGACCAGAAAGTAATCCATTATGGCAGGGAGAACACTTATTAAGTGCAACATGATGGGAAGAGGCATCTCCTACATCCATGGAAAGAAGAAGGGGTATTTGAAATGTCAACTTTGCCTCTTCTAGAAGAAGCCAGGCCTGAGGTTGAGAAGAAAAACAAAATTCTAAATAAACCAAGAAGTGAGCTAGAGGAATGTTTGAGAGCCAAAATATTTGAAGAGTGAGGATGACACACAATTGATGCAAGACAAGCAGAGCTACAGCAAGACTCAAATAATGAGGTCAAAAGTGCACCTCAAGAGATGGATGATGAAGATTCAGTTGACTGTGACCTTCATTCAATCAAACTCAACAGAGAAACATTGGAAAACAATACTAGAGCCTACAAATGGGGTTATGCAAATTCTGAGAGATTAGAAGAAGTAAAGCGCCATAGATCAGATAAGAGAACAAACTTGAATGAAGAATCAAAATGTTGACGATCCAATGACCACAGGATCTGGATCGAAGACTAGATGGTAAGTGTTACATGGCATGGGCGAAAAGAACAAATATTGGATAGGATTAAAGACAATGATTCTCTTGATAGAGAAAGAGTAACAGAAGAAATCAAGTGAGATTTTACAAATAATTCTCACTGGATTGAGAGGAATATTGAATCATGGGAAGATGGGCAAGATCATGGAAAATCCTCAAAGAATGCTAGAGTCTGGTCAAAGTTGACAGCCTAACTCAGGTTAAGTGCAATGGTGCAGAGCATGATTGGTACAAAGCAAGGAGGTTCAGGTCTGTTGGTGATAGCAGCAGAGATCATTTCGTCAGTTCTATATTAGTGTTTGCACATGGCTTTGCCAGCTCAACCCAATAGTGGAATCATTACTGGCCTCCTCCTGACTGGAAATGCAAGGATTGGAAGATATAATGGCGGTTCAGATTGGACCAAGGGATCACAAGAGAAAACTTTGAAGGCAAAACTACTGGCAGATCATTGGGAAGGTCAGCACTCACATGCAGGTAGTGACAATAGTCAGACGAGGTTTACAAAATCAGATTCTTCCAAACTAGGAGGTTAAGAATTTTTAAAAGATGGAATGATGATGTGCAACGGTTGACTTAATGCAGAATATTTCCTGGTTCCTCTCAATTTCAATCATCTAGATATTTTGGGAAATCGTTTGTTGTGACTGCTGTTTGTGGAAGATGTGGCTGCTGTGTGCAATTAATTGGGGTTTGCACATTTTAAAGTGGGGATTTTGTTTATTAGAAGGGCAGTTGGCTGGAAAAAGCGAGCTTTTTTGGGACTGCGCAAGGGAAGACATTGTAAGAGAATTTATGCTGTCATTGAGTCCAGAAATAAAAGTGGTTTCCAGTTTGAAATGAATTCTTTTATTCTTGTAAAGGAGGATCCTGGATCTGTTTATAATTTTCAGCTCACTGTTTTGAGCTCCAGCTAGAGTTTTGTCTGCAGATCAGAGTCTGCACCAGTTAGTCACTAAATTTCTTATCAGTATGTAAGCATCTCAAACTTGAAATTAGATATCTCTACATGGAAAAGCAAATTTTGACATTGAATGTGCGGAAATTCCTGTGGAGGGTACTAAGGATTCCCTCAATAAAGATTCAAAATATATGCGCCTTAGAACACATATATCGACTAAATACCGATACAAGCTCAGAACTGGTACATTTGGACAATACGCCAACCTCCGAAGTAGTGTGCTGACTGCCTTCATTGATCTCTTCCAACCCATTTTTGACATGAACTATGGTTGATAGAAATTTTATTTTTATTTGTTCATTATCGTTGTTTAGGCACGGTGCAGATACAACCTATTGGTAAGCTGCCCCATATTTTCTTGTAGTTTGGTCAGTGTATTGTTTATTCCGTAAATACTGCCATATGCAAACATTGTTGCTGATTGTTGATCACCTACTCCTCCCACTTGAATGGCAAAAAAATATATTAG
The DNA here is from genome assembly GCA_007258455.2 of Sequoia sempervirens. Lineage (NCBI taxonomy): Eukaryota > Viridiplantae > Streptophyta > Pinopsida > Cupressales > Cupressaceae > Sequoia > Sequoia sempervirens. The sequence continues at coordinate 355,961,218 of VDFB02353493.1, forward strand.
AAGAACAAAATCCATTTGACATTTCATTCTATATATTATTTTTCATCATTTTCTGTTCATGGCTTTTTAGTTTCCTCTGTACATGGTATGCTCAGGAACATGGATGCTGCAAATTGAATGTATAGTCCAGGTGAAAACATAATGAGTAAGATCTAACACGCCCAATAGATCACATTAAAAAAGATATAAAAAGTGCTCAAAAGACCTCAAGCAACTAAATTGCACATCTTCAAACAAAAGTACCACAACCCAAGTAAGGGTCTATTTCTCCCTGCTTGTGAACTTAAGGTAGATTGTATTTAATAAACTGCTCTCTTTCGCTCAAGACTTTGTTATATAGATCAAATAAAAATTCATTATTATATGTTCTCTTTACCCTTTTTATTAAAAAACTAATCATCTACCCAAGGATTCCCCTGCTCCAGAATAATGAATCATATTCTGTCCAGAACCCAGCGTAAAGACAAATAGAAAAGGACCCAAAATACTAAAACTCCTAATAAAGAAACAAAAGTTAAAAGACAAAAGGATGACTAAATCCTCCCAAAGATCAATCACAGAAGCAGAAAACCCAATATAAGCTCCAAGGTTAACTCGAAAAAAGGGACCATTAAAATGATGGGATTACCTGGGTGACATTGATATCATTATCATCTTGGAAAAGAGATGAGGCTTTTCAATGGACACAAGGCAGCCGATCAATCCAGAGACAGAATGCCCCACAAAAATGCAGGACACAATTTGCAACTCATCAAGGATGGCCAGCAAATCATAAGCATACCCACGGAGTGTAGAATACCTACCAAAGTCAAAATACTCTGGATTGGTAGTCCCTGCTCCCATATTGTCAAAAATAATAAGCCTGTAATTCTGCACCAAATGGGGAACAACATGCTTCCAAACAGATTGGTCTGTACCAAATCCATGAGCAAGTATAATCACCTCCTCCCCTGAACCCAATACATGAACATTATGAGCTTTCACTGCATACATGTTTTCTTTCTTCCCCTGCAGGGAAGCTCACACAAACAAGTGAGTGTACGCAAAACGGTGCATATTATCGGTAACCTGATAGGTATAAATATGGTTCAAGAGATATCAAGAATCAAGCTTTGCAATCACGTAGCCGGATTGGATGGTAGCCATCCAAAATATCTCCTGTAGTTGCAGGGTTGAATCTTATCTTAATGCAGGCTGAATTGACCGGATATTTCGCATTATTGGGTCCAATAACCGAGTTAGGTGTGTAAAAGTTAAATTAACCGCTTAATTTCTGAAGGAGTTATTTTAAGTGTACTCAGTAATTTTTTAATCAGTCACCATCATATTCCAAGGATCTGACCTGGGTATAGCCGGCCCATTCCTTCATTATTATAATTTTTGTCTTGTATAGAAATATTGAGTGTCCTGCAGTTCTGCATAATTATTTTCCTAATTAGTTGCTTTTTTAAACGTTAAGTTAGCCTACCCCATTTGTCCATTTGGTATCCTCAATTTGATTTTGGCCGTATGACTGTATTTAAGCGTTTTTTAATAAATATAGTTAAATATTTAGGACTGTATCACAGAGAGCTTTTAATACCCAGACAGCTAATTTTTTATTGAATTATTCTTTAATATATATTTAATTTATTTTTAAAAATTAAAATATGGTTTAATATTTAAAAAGTACTTTTTAAATTGATTATTATTATAAAATATTTATTCAATTGACAATCAAATTTAGATTATATATGTATGTGTTTATTCAACCAAAAGATAGTTGAGGATTTGAAAGAATGGAGGAGTTGAATAACAGAAAAATCAACCCTTCAGACAAGATCTACTATCTCCTAGATGTTAAAAATCTAAAAAATTCTTGTGAACCAAATAGCTGGTAAAATTCTAAAGATACAAGAACCAAAAGTTTTTTGGTGTTACACGATCAGAGACATGGATGTCCCATGTGCTCCTGACCTACTTGACTACCAATAAGCCAACGGCATGATCGGCTTAGGAGTCCTTGTCCTGGACAAAGGTTTTTCCCTGCTTTTTTACCGCATTTTTACGTTTCTAAATAAATTGTCTGGTAACGACCATCGTATAGTCCAATCCAGCACTTAGGTTTGTAGTTTTTTGCAGCAAGATATTTCCTTTTCACTGATTATCCTGCCATTGAGAGAACGCAAACTTGCTATCCCAAAGCAATGCCCAAATCCTTGTCAAGTATGAACTGATAACTAAGCGCCAAACACTGCCGACCGGCACCTCTCTTTTGAGAAATCATCACTTTCATCTCTGCACATTTCGCATATATTAATCAGGTAGGCACAAATTTTGTTTACCATTCCCTCTCACCTATTTACTTGCCCCTCGTAAACTCTGAGATGCTTTTTCCTTACAAAAACCATTAATGGAGGCGCTGTCTAATGATCAAGAGAACTTGCAATTTTAGAGATAAGGGACGGATTCGACGCAGAGGGTTCTCCCTTCACAATCAGCATTGGAATCAATGCTGACATGGAACCAGTGAATCCCTCCCCCTTTCCCCTCTGTTAACCGATTTTTTCATTTACTCAAATTTGCCGCTTGTTTCTTATTTAATATGCATTTTCAAACGCAGGGTTAGCATTATCATTGTAAGGAGAAGGTTTTCTGCGGATGGAACTCTGGTGAGATGTTTAAGAAGAACAAGGATTTGGGAGTGGCATATTCTATGAAACAAGCGATGAGAATATATCCGACCTTTCGGAACTCAGACAATTGGGCAACGAGAGGCGGCGCAGAGAAGATCGACCGGAACAAGTTCCCCTCGGTCGCTTCTTATGGAAATTTCAAAGCCGAGACATGCTCTGCCTCCTCTGTTTGCTCTGTGAATTCCTCTGCCTCCTCTGTTTGTTCTGTGACTTCATGGTACCGTGCAATTGCAGTCGAGTCAGCAGCAGAAACTTCAACGGATGCGCAAGAATTACATGATTTACAATTACTGTTCGGGTAGTAAAAGGGCCTGGTAGAAGGTTTCCACAGGGCTTTCCTCCCCAGGGCTTCAACAGAATTCAAGGGATTAACATACACCAAGTTTCACCGCTTCTTTAATCAAATTCTTTTATTCCTTCATATTTTGTAGTGATTTTCAAGCCCAAATGCTTATTCTTCTTCTTCTTCTTTTTTGGTTGGTAATAGAGTTGATTTTATTAATAAAAACCAGATTACATAGCTAATTTCATTACATCATCAATTTAAAAATATTTTTCCCACAACTCTAGACTCCCCTATTAATTCCCTTAGCCCTGCCTCCTAACCATTCTACAATCAGCTCCATAGGATACACACTACATCAAAGATAGAAGCTCCACAGACCTCCTTATAGAGACAAACCTAAAACCATCAATCCCTAAAAAAACCCGTTAATAGATCAACGAGTTGAAGCATTACATGGTCTTCCTTTCGTTTGTGATCGAAGGACCATTGCAAAAGATTTCTTCTCTACTTTCTTGGCTTTCTTCCCTTTAACCATTTGTCAGCCATCTTCCACCCTTCCAACCTCCTTCTGCCACTTCAATGATTTATCCTGGGGACTTTGAAAAGCTTCATTCAAAATGCCAATTTCTTGGTGACACTGTTCAATAGCTTTCCGTTTCCCAGATTCTTTCTCTTGCTATCTCACCCCACCTTTTTTCTCCCAACATTCTAGTGTTGTTGCCCAATTTTTGGACTCCTTTTCACATCCATTCAGGACCACTTTATCGCTATTTACACCCAAACTCCCTTCCTGTACCGGGATCTCACTGGTTTGTTGTTGTTCTTCCCTTGTAGCATTTTTCATCAAAACCTCCCCTTCTTGACTCAGAGGCCCAGGTACTTGACCCTCCTCTCCCCATCCTTTCATCTGAGAGCTCACTTGCTCCTCCTTCTCTTTCTTCACTATGTAATGTTGAGGAGCGACATCTTTCCACCACGAAGCAGGTTTATTTGTTTTGTTTTTGGCACATTGAGTAGCAAGTGCCTAGTTTTATAACAAATTTTGCACCTAAAGGTTACCCCCTCATAATCCAATGGTTGTACCCAGCATCGTTTCGAAGTTTTTAACTAGATCTCTTCCGGAAGCTCCCTAGACACGTCCATTTCCACCAAAATCTAGACAAAAGTTGAATGCAGAAGATTTGAGGACCCCTCATCCACCATTAGAAAACTTCCTAAAGCATTCCCTACAGCCTCCAAACATGAATCAAACCAAAACTGTAAGGGAAGATTGGGGAGTCTCACCCAGAGAGGAACCCTCCAAACACTTCAGTAGCTAGGTTGAAGGTCGGATGCCATGGCTTTAACAACAATGTATATTGCTAATATTTCTGGATTAGATTGTGTTGAATTTTTTGCATCAACGTTTCAAATCACACTCTGTGATTCATCATCAGGATGAGAGAGCAAAAGGATAAAATGAAAAGCTACAAACCAAGGTTGGAATATAAGGGAGAGAGGAAGAGAAACGGGCAGGAGGGGGAAGGGCGGGGGAGTTGGAGGGTTTAGGCACAAAATTCAAGGAAACAAAATGGACCAACTTGAAAAATAAGAGACCAACTATTATAAAAAGGTATAAGTTAGAATGGATAAAATAGAAATAAGGAAATTGAAAACAATTTTATAAGAAAACTTGTATATATATATATATATATAATCAACCAATTACATACAAAAAAATGGAAATCAAAACCAAAAAATATAAACAGAAAACAACAAAATCACAAGGAAAAAACATCCAAAACACATAAACAAATACAATTACAAATAAATAAACAAACAAACAATCACTAAACAATAAAACCATAACAAAAAGATAAAAGCACATAACTAAAAGTGTATGTTTATAGATGCATATATAGATATATGCATATAACTATATATGTATGTCTAAACATTTAACCAAAAAACATAAAGTAAAAATAGACACAAAAAACAAACAAACAATAACCAACAATTAAATCAAAGCACTAAACCAAATTAGAATGGAAAGACATAAATTAAGATAAAAAAATATGTATGTCCATACATACATATAACCAAACAAACAAACACCCACGTGTATATATATATATAAAATAATAAACAAAAAAACCAAAAGTCAAACCCCAATTACATATAAACCATTACAAAAGAGATAAATGAACAAACATACTAAACAATTGAATCAAAACAAATACATGTAAATGAACAATTAACCAAACAAACAACAACAAAAAAACAATTAAATCAGACCACTAAACTAAATGAACGGAAGGAAATAAAATAAGATAAAATAAATGTATGTACATACATACATACATACAAACATACACTCAAATAAAAATATATATAAATAACCAAACATATCTATAGACAAAACCAAACAAACATACAAACAATTAAACGAAAATGAAACCAAGAATACAAATAAACAATTACATAGGAAGGATGATGCAAAAGAGAGAATAAGAGAGCAAAAACACAAAAAATTAAAACAAGAGAGAAAAAGCAAATAAATAAAAATAAACCTAAAAAGACAAACATACAATTATAAAAATAAGTAATATATATAAAATAAAATATATAAATCAAAAAACACATATAAACAAGGAAAAAAGAAGAAATAAATAGAACACTAACAATGACAAAATCGACAAAAGAGAAGGAATATATATATATATATATATATATATATATATATATATATATAATATTCAAAGAATAAGAATAAACAAAAAATAAACATGAAGAACAATGTAAAATGAAAGTACGAAAAACAAGGGAGAGAAAGGACAAGGAATGGTCAAAGAAAGAAAAAGAGGGAAACCAAGAGCAAGGACAAGGCCTAAAAAACCACAATAAAGAACAAGAAAAAAAAAACAAAATAAAGGAAACCAAGAAAAAACAAGGGAACGACAAAAAAGAGAGAAATGAACACCACAAGAAGGAAGGAGCAAGACACATAACTAAAAACAAGAAGAGGACAAAAGAACCGAGGAGAAGGAAACACGAAGACAAAAGGAGGGAGGACAGGGGAAGATGAGAAGGAACGAAAAGAAAAGGAAAGGGAAGGAACCACGAGAGAAAGGAGGGGGAGGGGGAGAAAACAACAAGGCGAGAGAAAGGAGGGGAGAGAGAAACCAAAGGGAGAGGGCACAAGCTAAAGGAGAGATGGATGCAGATGGGTTCTCAAGTTGGAAAGCAACGGATGTCAAGAAAAACTAAGACTCCATCCCTCATCACAATTGAGGTTTTGAGGATGATGGTAGATTTCGATGGCCTCTTTTAGCTTCCTCTTGAAGAAATTGTCTTCTTTGGATAAGATTTGGGCATTTTCAAGGTAGATGTGATGCTTGGTGGTAGAGGAATGGTTGGAAAGGGCATAGTTGGAGGTACGTTTGTGTCTAATGTCAGCACTATGCTCTTTGAATCTAGTGCTAAAAGAGTGACCAGTTTCACCAATGTAAGGAAAACCACACGAACAAACAATCTTATAGACACCAGACTCAAGGAAATTGTCTTTAGAGTCTTTGAGAGAAGGGATACAGTTTCTCAAGGTTGAGCAGGGTTTGAAAGCACACCGCACGCCTTTTTTGAGAAGGATCTTAGATAATTTTTGGGAGATACCATCAACAAAAGACAAAGAGACGCAAGGATGGGGAGACGAATGGAGAGGCTTGGATGAAGAGAAGAAACTAGATTTGGTATGGCTAAAAGCTCTAGAGATTTTCTTGCATGAGTAACTGTTTAATTTGAAGACTTGACGAAGGTGGGTTAACTCTTGCATTAAGTTTTTGTCATCGCAAATATGGTAGGCTCTCCAAGAAAGGGTTTTAAGAACACCGAACTTTTGGCAAGGATGGTGATGAGAAGACGAGTGAAGATAGAGATCGGTGTGGGTAGCCTTACGATAAATCTTATGACCTATGGATCCATTAGGCTTTCTAAGAAGAAGAACGTCAAGAAAGGGGAGTTGGATGTTGGATTCAATTTCCTTAGTGAAGGAAATGCTAGGAGCAAGGCTATTGAGATGATTATGGAATTCTTCTAGCTTGTCTAAGCCATGTGGCCAACAAACGTTAGTGTCATCCACATAACATTTCCACCATCTTGGTTTGAGAGGAAAGGAAAGAAGAGCCATTTCTTCGAAATGCTCCATGTACAGGTTGGCAATAATAGGGGAAAGGGGGGAGCCCATGGCCACACCATCCACTTGCTCATAAATGACATTTTGAAAGGAGAAAAAAGTGGATCTTAAGCAAAATTTGACCAAAGAAGCTATCTCACTATTCGTCTTTTGCCTCACAATTTCCAAGGAGTCACAAATCGGGACCTCGGTGAAAAGAGAAACCACATCAGATCTTACCAAGACATCGTTATTGCCTAAGCTTTGGTCCTTGACGAATTGGAAAAAATGGTTGGAATTTTTGATGAAGGAGTCGGATTGGCCAATAAGAGGAGCAAGCAATTTGGATAGAAAAGAAGCAAGGAAGTAGGTAGGGGACCCCATAGTGTCAACAATCAGCCTCAAGGGGATGCCCACTTTATGAATTTTAGGGGCACCATATATACAGGGGGGTAACTTCCTTGTGGGGAATAAGACGTTTTTTGATGGATTCATCAAAGGAAGAACAAGACACAAGATGCTTGACCTTTTTGAGAAATTTGGAGCAAGGGTTATGAGAGGATTTTGTAGCTGCTAGTGTCAAAAAGGAGAACTAACATTTTTGAAACATAGTCATGCTTGTTCATAATAACAGTGGCATTACCTTTATCAGCTCTAGAGAAAATAAGATCCTTATTGCTTAATAAAGAGTTGAGGGCCAAACGTTCAACCTTTGGGATATTGCACTTAGGAGGTTTGGCATGTCGGAGAGCAACGACACAATCTTGTCTAACCTCCTCGACAATGTCCTGAGGAAGAGAGCGAACAACATTTTCAATTTTGATAAGGAAATCGACATGAGGGATGGAATGGGGTGAAAAAGCAAAGTTTGTCCCTCTAGACAAAACCCTATAGGCAAGGGGGTCAACTGAAACATTGGAAATGTTGACTACCAATTTTTTGTCCCAATCACGGATTGGGGAGGCATAGACGGGATTAGCAGATTGGACAATGAAGAAACCTTATTTCTTCCCAGTCCCAGTGATAATCACATAGGATCTTATTTTTGTCCTACTCCTTTTCAAAAACAACAATGAAGAAACCTTTAGCCATAGGATAGATTTGTACATGCCCTTCCAAAACATGCTTCCAATGGTTAGAAATCCACTGGTGAAGATCAGAAAAACTTGGCCAAAATCCTTTGAATCTCCCAATCAAGCCCAACTCAGAAAAAAAATTCCTCATTGAAGGTCACTTTTTTTTCAAGCTCACCATCTAGCTCCACTGTGATTGTTTTCGGTGAAGGAGGAAAAATAGAATCCCCTCCTCCCCTTCCTGACGATATTTTGACATACTACTTTGAATCCTGAGAGGGTCCTTTTAGTTTCCCCTCATCTCAAGCACCTTGGACCCTTTAACAACTCCAACTCCCCCTGTGACAAGAGCATCTGGTTGTCCGCTCCTCTGGCCACGTTGTGCAGACAGGGCACCACCATCCAGTCCACCACTGTCTCCTTTCCCTATGGCTAACTCTGTTTGGTTGCCCTGGTCCGTAATCCCTTTGCTACACCCTCCATTGAGCAGAAATCCACAGGACTTTCCCTGAGAATCCTTTCCCAAGCTCGAACCAGACAAAACCCTAGCCTCAACAGAAAAACGTAGTCGACCGTTAGCTTCCATCGCTCCCATTAATTCTCTTTTTTAGCCCAAATGCTTATTCTTAACCTCACTTGTAGACACTGAAAAATGGTTTAGGCTTGGATTGCATTTTTCATCATCAATTCAAGATACCCACAAAATGATTAAATCATTTAATTTATAAGTACTTAACATCCTAATTCCTCTAATTAATTAAATAGTTTTAACCATTTAATTAATTCATTTCATTATTCTTCTAAAATTGTTTATTAAGTAAATTACATTAATTTACTTTAAGTAAGTCACTAATTAATTCTAATCTCTTATTTTGATTAATTAAATAAGTTTCCTAAATTTATTTAATTACATCATTTAAATTAAATCTCTTCTTCTTACTAATTAAATAAGTTTCCTAAATTTATTTAATTACACATTTAAATTAATTCATATTCTCCCACATTTAATTAAATGAATAATATTTATTTAATTAATTATTCTACCTTCTCATCTAAAGTGACTCCATAATTCGAATAATTCATTTAATTCATTATGGAATCGCGTACACACAACTTCTTTCACAAAGAAAAGAATTAATTTTATAATTAATTCTTCTATTTGAGCACATGTCTCCTACATTTTCAATCTAATATCTCATGCATAATTCTCTCCATTCCTAACTAACACTCTCTCTCAGTTCACTCACCTAAATGATCTGCCATCTCCTTTTGCCTCACACACTCTTTTAGTTACATCTCTTGACTGATCAATCAAATTAGTTAACTGATCAATTAAATTAGCTAACTATTCAATCAAATCCTCACACTCGATCTGGACTATTCAAATGCAAATCAATCTCGACCATTGAGTCTGTGAAGTTTCTATAAAAGAAGCTTTTCAATTCTATTCACCGGTAATCACAATCTTCAAAGTTTTGTTGTCAAAATACTTATAGGCTAATATTGCACACTCACAATCTAAGGGCACTGAGCATTTCAAAGCAAAGTTGAGGAGAATAATGGAGATGAGTCAAGCCAGCATGGGAATTAGGTGATATTGTTCTTGTTTATTGAATTATTTTGTTGCATTTCACTTCATTATTGATTTGGGGAATCTTAGCATGATCTAGGCAATTTGTGATTGTTGTCATTGTTATGCTTTCTTTGTTCTTGGTTATTTTCCCTAATCACATTTGGTGAACCTAACGTGAAGTCACAAACTTCAAGAAAATTCATAGAAAATTTCATTTTTTGCAAGAACAGGTACAGATCGACGCATTTGCGGCACGAAACGACTCATCTGACATCATGAACCTCATCTGAAGAGGGAAACACCGCATCTGACTTCAAGCGACACATCTATGGCTTCCTACGATGCATCTGACTAGTGAAAATAATTTTTTGCTTTCCAAAATTTTGAGTTTTGATTTTAATGATTACAGTTTGTTATTAATTCGGATTTTATAGCATGTGACCTGCTAGAGTTAACCTGGTTTTTGTAGGACGATTGACAGAAGACAAAATACAAACTTTCAAACTTCTAACATGTGGTTTTACAGGATGTTTTTCGAAGAACGAATTTTGAAACCGATTGTCTATATAGCTTAGATCATATTTTGTTTGGTGCCTAAAATAAACAATTGCTTATTGTGCTTGGTGCTTTTGCACATTTTTGTTTAGATTAAATCTTAATTTAATAACAAGAGTATCCTCTCCCCTTGCGCACTTGTGCGATCTTAGGTGTAAGAGAAATTGTTATTAACTCTAGAGGCCCTTCCTTGATGGGAAAAAGTACTCACCCCAAGGGATGATCCAAACCAGCAACAAGCTAAAGCCAAGCTACTTTTGACCTGTATATAAATGTGAATGCTACTAAAAAACTTAGCATTACAAGTACAAATGTGTTATATAGACAAGTGATTCCCTCAATACCTGCGTGGTACATTAAAACCTATAGAGTGTAACCTCTATAGGCTGGGAAACCTCCTTATTGGAGCTAATCTTTCCTCGTGTATAACCACTTGAACGGATGTCCTAATTAAAAATCATTGTTTAGATTGTCAAAAACCTTCTATCTAATGGTGTAGGAACGGTTGTTCCCAAGCCGACCCACATTATACACGTAGTCTAGTAGTAGAGATGACAAATTCTTGGGATGTCACTACCCAGAAATCCAGATCTTGGTAAGCCCGAGAAGCGAGTACACTATAAGGGGGAGTCTGTGCTACTAAGATCCTAAGTCATCCGCTTTAAATAGTGCGGTTGGAGGAAACTCTAAGTGGGAGTCCAACAGATATTGTCCTTGCCAACCTTAAGATTTGTAATTATCTGTTTATTTATTTCAAGCACTCTGCTTGGTGTGTCTTACGTGTGTGTTCAATCAGTTCTAATCAAACAAAAAAAGGAAAACATCCACGAGTTAATCTTAACAAGTCATAAATTTTTCAAAACCTAGGATCAGTTCACTGTTCAACGCATCTATCACACAGAAACTCGCACCTGACATTTTGAGTCGCAATTGTTTCAATGCATATGACATTCTAAGTTGAAATGGCTAAAACCTGCAACGCATCTAGAAAAATGAGCCGCAATTGTTGTAGTCTAAAACACATATGAGACTTTAAACCACATTTGTGCGCTTCTGTGACACATTTGATCTACTGAACTGCATTTGCAGTCTAGAACAACGCATTTGTCTGTCACAAGAAATCTTGCATTTAACAAATTGAACAATTATTATACTCTAAAACATATCTAAGATTATAAACTGCATCTAATAACATACATGTGACACATATGATCTCATGAACCGCATTTGCAATCTGTAACGACACATCTTCCTGTCACCGAAAAAATCTTACATTTAACAAACTAAAAAATTGGATCCAGACTCGAGACTTTGAGTTTACCAGTAAACCGCATTTGATACACTAAACCACATCCATGTGTTTATGTGAAGCATTTGATCTACGAAACTGCATTTTCAGTCTGGAACGACACATCTACCTATCACAGAAAGTCTTACATCTAACAAATTGAAAAATCAAAACATTTATTATAGGATTTCATTATCATATCTACTCTTTGCTGTAAACCCGAATCCAGACTTGTGACTTGCTCATATTTAGGTTCATCCTCATTTTTCCTATTAGTTTCATCATTGCATTACTTAAATCATCCTTAGCATACTTAGGGAAATCCTTGTCCGTAATACATTGTATACTTAGGGTAGATAAATTGTCTTACCTTGATTGAAAACAGTGATTCAAATACAATTTCCTTTGACATATCATGTTATAATTTGTCTTTTGTCATCTTAGTGGAATACCTGAAACTCACTAGGCTAGTTTGAACTCCACCTAGTCAACCTATCACTTAGTCATTCCAATATTGATCCTAAAACATCATTGGTAATCCTAGTTGGAACCTTGCATCAAACTTGGTCAGTTAGTGACTCATCACTTAGTTATCCAAAGATATTGACGTATAGTTTGCATTATACCCTAGTCTTTGCATGTCATAATTTATGCCAAAAAGATCAAAAACATAGCTTAACTTTCATATCCTAGATATTTTCATTTTAGACATTATCTTAAGTCGTACCTTAGTCATTGCATGTCATAAATTTATGCAAAAAACAAAAAAACAAAAAACATAGCTTATATTTTCACATCTTAGGTAGTTGCATGCCCTACGATTCACATTTACATGTCATCCTTCTTTGAGCAAGTCTTATCTTATGGTCCAAACCAAATTACAAAAGAGACGATTAGAAATGGACCCGTCACAACAATTTGAGTCTTACAATCCCACTAGCGAAATGAACTTTAGTTCTACATCTCACCAGGTCAATAACAATACCACACACATTGGGTCAACATCACAAGGACCTCCAAGGTCTAATTCATATGTCAACCCATTTGAAACTTCCTCGAGAGAGAGACAACCAAGGTCGTATCACTATTAAGGAACTTAAGGCAGTAGCCCAGGATCCTGAGGTTATTGAATTTGTCGATGAGCTCATCATGCTTGACCCTGAGAAATTTTTAGCCAAACTCCTAGAGGATGGAGTTAAATTACCACCTAGATTTGACATAAACATGCTACAAGCGGTGCCTTTTCCTGGAAATGTCTCAAACCATAATTAGGGTCATACGACACATATTCCACAGAATGTTACACCTCAAGTAAACCTTAATATACCTTTAGGAGGAGCTACACAAAGTCCTGCAACGGTTCACACTACTCCCACTTTTGGGATGCATTTCACAGCTCCACCTAAAGCATCATCTGTTACACAGTCCATGACATAGGCTACGACCCAATCAACATCAGCACCTGTAATATTGTCAATAGCACCACCGACTGGCACTAATCCATTTAGGACCACAACGAGCACCATGAATACTACCTCAAACAATCCTCCTAGATGCAAGAGAATAATATTTTCAGGTTCAGGACCCACACCCATAGTTAATGTCAAGGGTTCCACATATAGTCATGTTATCCCTCAAAATAGTGCTACACAAGGACAACAAGGCACACACACGTTGCCTCAGGGGAATCCAACACAACCAGGATTTCTATCAAATACCTTTATGTTAAACATGTCACAACAAGGTACCCATGCACAACCCACAGGAAACCCATGCCCTCGGCGGTCTAGCAGTATAATCCCAACAATAAAAGTACATAACACGCAATCAATCCGCTCGTATCTCTCTACAAGCATGTGTCATCTGATCTTGTAGTGCTCGATACCAAGGTGTCTAACATCCTCGTACACATAGTATCAAGTGATCTCACTATAACCCCTATGACTATCATAGCGGACCCTCTCATCCCTAATCAACAATCTGAGTATCTTGTACACATCCTCCAATGTAACTATCACCTCTCCTGTGGGAAAATGGAAAGATGAAGTCTCTGAGTGCCATTGCTCAGCGAGTGCAGTAAGCATCCCTCAGTTTTCTCGGATGTTGGGCATAAATGTAACATGGTGAAGTCCAAGATGCCATATCAAACGTCTCTCTACACTAGTCAATTGATCCTGCAAATCATAAGTAGCTAGCCTCGACTCCCGAGTGTATATCGGATCCAAAACAACCTGCAAATGCATAACACATATCTTGAGTCAAAAACACGAGTCTAATAAATGCACATCATTCAAAAGACAAACTCAATTTTAAAATTTAAAATTCAAAAGTCAGATTTGGGGTACATGTCGGGGGTCCTGCGCCAGCCGGTCGTCAGAAGGTCCTGATGTGATATCCACGGTGCTCGGTGTAGGGAATGGGAGACATTTTGCAAGATGGCTCTAGAGAAAAATCACAAGTTTCAAACTCCAAGGGTGAAAATGATTTTTTTTTTATACGTAAGATTTAGGTTTATATTTGTGTCATAGAAAAATGACCCCTTGTCATTTTCATGGCCTTTTAGGTCTTGTTTCATGGTGTTGGAACTATTTTGCTTTGATTTTATGTTGCAACATGGCTTGAACATGCTTATTTAGGTACTAAAACTCAAAGAACGACGTCTTGTGAAGGTGTTGTGAAGTGTTGTAAGACATTTCTACATTCTTCTAGACTCTATTAATTACAATTCACCTAAAAATCACAATTTTATTCATCAACAAGTCCTATTTTGAAGTGTTGTAAAGTCTTGTAACAAGATTTCACGCTTTTCTAGGCACATCTTCACTATTTATCCCTTTGTCATGCTTTATTTGACCCCTTTATGCTCTCATATGCTTAATTAAGTGTATTTTTTAGTATTATCCTGATAAACAACATTAAATACAACATATTTCCCGACACACATTTTTAGCCCCTAGGTGGGACCCATTCGCCATGGGTGGCGAATGAGTCCCCCTTGGCCCCAAATTCAAAATATTTTAAATTTCCTTTCGGGATTTTATTCAAAAACACTTGATGTCGGTCTGTGATGAGGTATGAACAGGTAACTAAGGCACAAGTGTGTATAAATAAGTGATTTTCACCTCATTTCAACCCCCATTCATCAAGTTAACTTATTCACCTATTCATTCTTGAAGCATTCAAGCATTTTACAACATCTTTTCAAGCACTTTAAAGTAGCCATTGGAATTACTTTAGACTTGCATCATCAAGGGTTTGACCTAGGTATGGAGATTTGACAAACTTTTTGGTGTTGAAGATTGGTTTACTAGTCAACTAGGTGCTTCAAGTCAACTCAAGTCTATTTCAAGCTTGGAGAAGGTTTTATGTCCATTTTTTGCAAAATTGACTTCGGTAACCTGACAAGCAGTGATTTCCAAATCTAGTGTTGAATGAGTCCCACCTTAGGACTAAAAATCTGAATTTTGTCAGATTCTGGATCCCGATAGATAGAAACTTGCTTCTGACAGTTTTTCACCAGGAGGAGGACTAATTCGCCACCCTGGGCGAATGAGTTCCACTGTGGAAAATTAGTGATTTCAGTCACCATCCACAACATTCTAGATTCATCAAATTTTTCCCAGGTGCACTCTGATTTAACTCATTCCTTTATGTTCTGCATATTTTCTTCATTTAGTTCATTGTTGCATTACACAATGTGTTTTCAAACATAGTTTTAATTTCACTTTTGCATTTGTTTTCATTCATTTAAATCAGTCAATTGCATTTAGTTAACTTCATTTAGGCTAGACAACATCACACATTGCATAATTTGAATAAACCATTAGCATTTTTGCTCCTATCTCTCTCCTTTTAGGTGAAAAACCCTAGAAGAGCAAGAGTTGTCCATAGGAGCCAAAAATCAACGGTTCATTTTGGTGAACCCGACATTTGATCACTTTGCATTTTTTATTTCATTTACATATTGCATCCTAGTTTACATTTGCATTAACATACAATTAGTACATTGTTTTGTTTTTGCATTTTAGGACATTTTATCTTGCATTAGTGAAAACTTCATTTAGCTTTCATTTTTGCATTGCATCTCATTGAAAAAACTAAAAACCTGCATTTTTAATCTTTGATTGCATTCTTTAGAACATTAAAATCATCTTAATTTTTTGAAAAACACATAAAAACATCATACTAGGACTCATTTGCCACCCAGGGCGAATCAGTCCCTCTGCACTTTTTAAACAGCATTTTTGCAATCTTTTTGGAATTTTTCTACATTACAGTTTCATGTTCTTGCATTCTATTTTCATTTACAAATTCTCTATTTTCCATCCTTTATTGCATTTTAGTTTATTTGCATCATGGTATTTTCTTTCAATAAGTTTTGGAATTCATTAAAATCATTGGTAGACATGTCCAATTGTGCCTTTGGTTGTGGCCCTAATGGCCTTGAACAACCTCATGCTCCTTTAACTCCTCATGATTTTCCTCCACGTTAAGTAGACATCATTGGAGAGGATGATGCTAGCATGAGCAAGTTCTACAATGATTGCCTTAATAACCTAGAAGAAAATGTAGCCTTTTATCCCTCCATGAGGTCACAAGACCTTCCCACTATTGCACCTCCTGATCACTTTGCATACTTACATCTTGAAGTCACTATAGGACCTAAGGTTCCTCCCTCAAGTGGACCTAGTTCCTCTCACCAATCACATTCACAACCCTTTTATGATCACAAAGTCACAAACACTTCTATCAAACTTGAATAAATGTATGGTAAAGGATTCACTATCTTAAGTAAACAAGGTTGTGACACAAAACATGAACATGACATCCATCAACTTCTTGAACAACAATCCACCGAAGCACACACAACAGGACTAGGATATCAAGATCCTTCTCATCCTGATAGACATCCTCTTCAACCTAGGAGACTTCGGGATGCTGGAATAGTGATCTTGAATGCTCCTCCTAACTTAAACATTCTCCTTCCACGTGAAAAACCATTATCTCCTTCTAATGACAAGGATGTTAGGATCCCTATAGGTCCTCTTCCTCCTTCTATTCATGAACAAGGTGAATCTAGCAAGAGAAAAGGACCTTACAAACTCAAAAAGATCAAGTTTCCCACACATCCTCCACCTGAATGTGAAAGGAGACTTCAACTACTCTTAAATAAAGGTCTTATACTTTTACCACCTATGAATAGGTTGGTTATTCGTCTAAAAGACTCTAACATCCCATTCTGCAAATATCATCGTATTCTTGGACATCAAACAAAAGAATGTCGAACATTGAAGGAAATACTGGGTAAGTATTACTTCACTGATATCGATTGCTTCCCCATCATACCTTAAAACAATATAAACCCCTTCGTCGTGCCATAGTTGTAGAATACCCTATTCTCACTATTGCATGATTCTTTCACATCACCCACCTCGGTTCATTCTTGCCTTTACACTTTGTGGATGGAAAGAATTTGTTAGCCTTGTCCTTGTAATGCATTTGTCTTTGTCTCTTAACTATGTTATTCCTTTTCCGCTTAACCATTTAAGATTGAGAAACCAATAACTTAGTTAATGGTTGACTTACATTTGCATTACTTGTCCCTTTGTCCTTTTTGCATTTTCATGTGTGTATCGTGTTCCCCCGTAACGTGTTTTTGATGTTTCCTTCTCTTCGTACACTTCTTCTATTCGTACCTCTATTCTTCTATATGTCATACATTGTCTTTTTTGCTTTTGTTTTGTGTTTTCCTTTTGGGGATGATGCAAAGCGCCCTATGTCTCTTCCATGTTGACCCAAAAGGTCCTTGTCTTTTTCGCTTTTGTTTTGTGTTTTCCTTTTGGGGATGACACAAAGCATAGAGATGCCCTATGTCTCTTCCATGTTGACCCAAAAGGTCCTTGTATTTTTCTTTTTTTTTTGTTCTCCTTTTGGGGATGACGCAAAGCGTAGAGACGCCCTATGTCTCTTCCATATTGACCCACAAGGTCCTTGTCTTTTTTCTCTTTTGTTTTGTTTTTTCCTTTTGGGGATGATGAGTTGAGACCCAAATTTTCCATGTTGACCCAAAATGGACTTTATTTTTCCTTCGTTTTCGCTCTTTGTGTCATTCTTCCAGTTCTATGTGCTTTGGGGAATGATGACATTCTGAGCTCCTTCATAAAAAAATTACAGCAACGAACATACTGACCCCAAATCCATAGATCCCTTATGTGTTTGGTGTGCTTTCTTTTCTAGGGGGAAACTCCCTTTCTTTGTTTTTCATTTTTCCTTGACATGATGTAGCTTAACTTCAAAACATATGACTTGGCATAGGGCTTTCTAGGTTGGCTCTCATGTCTTTTTTTCTTTTTACTTTTTCTTTCCTTCGCTACTTTAAATAAATTTCCCACAGAACGATGTGTGGAAATTCCTTTAAAGTGGGGGGCATACATTACCATAATTCATTTGCATTCTTGGTTCCTAGTGTAGCCTTGTCATTTACGTAATGCATTCATCACTTTGTGGATGACATTGGGTGTGATGTCCTTCATAATTGTGATCTATCTTAGCATATTACATTCCTCTTGGTGGCCTGATGTGACGCACTGCATCCCCTAAGTTGTGAATATACTATTCTTTGATTGGTCCTCTCTTGGAGACATTAGACACAATGTTCCCTAAGTGACTGACCTTGCATGAATTGAACAAGACTCCTTTGAACATCTTTTACATTTTACATTTTGCACCTTTTGTCACCTTGCATAACGCAGCTTGCATGACTGTGGTACCTTTTCTTTTTGTTCATTGAATTTTTATTTGTGGTGCCTTGATAAAGTTATCAACGAGTATAACTTTAATATGGTTGAGTGGGAAGCCCACCTAGTGGCATGACTTTTCCCCATAGGCACTTTTGTGTTTGTAAGTGCATACCAACTAGCGTATGTATCTTACCTTTTTGGGCTTTCTCACCCCACAGACAACTAGTTTCGTGGCCCTAGAGTGAGTACAATTGGGCTTTCTCACCCCATGGAAAACTAGTTATGTGGCCCCAGAGTGAGTACACATTCTCTTTTTCAAACAATCAACCTAGATCTAATCCACAACTTGTTGGATTGACAATCGAAGCTTCATCCAATTCATCTCAACACTTGTGTGTTCCTTTGTTCTTATGCTTAGTTTTCCATGGGATCTTCATCCTAGGGGCTTGATCATCCCTCTTGATCTTTGTCATTCCATCTTGCTAACATAAGTGCATTTGAACCCTCCCCTCGATGTTCATGGCTACTTTAGTGTGAGTTTGAAGCAAGTTCATCCTCTCACTAAAGTGGGGGCTAAATGTGTCTCCTTGTCCATCGATGTTTCATGGCTACTTTAGTGTGAGTGCAAGTGACTAAAGTGGGGGTGTGTCGTCTGTTTGTCATTTTCAAAGAACTATTTTGCTTTGATTTTATGTTGCAACATGGCTTGAACATGCTTATTTAGGTACTAAAACTCAAAGAACGACGTCTTGTGAAGGTGTTGTGAAGTGTTGTAAGACATTTCTACATTCTTCTAGACTCTATTAATTACAATTCACCTAAAAATCACCTTTTCATTCATCAACAAGTCCTATTTTGAAGTGTTGTAAAGTCTTGTAACAAGATTTCACGCTTTTCTAGGCACATCTTCACTATTTATCCCTTTGTCATGCTTTATTTGACCCCTTTATGCTCTCATATGCTTAATTAAGTGTATTTTTTAGTATTATCCTGATAAACAACATTAAATACAACATATTTCCTGGCACACATTTTTAGGTCCTAGGTGGGACCCATTCGCCATGGGTGGAAAATGAGTCCCCCTTGGCCCCAAATTAAAACTATTTTAAATTTCCTTTTGGGATTTTATTCAAAAACACTTGATGTCAGCCTGTGATGAGGTATGAACAGGTAACTAAGGCACAAATGTGTATAAATAAGTGATTTTCACCTCATTTCAACCCCCATTCATCAAGTTCACTTATTCACCTATTCATTCAAGCATTCAAGTATTTTACATCTTTTCAAGCACTTTGAAGCATCCATTGACATTACTTCATACTTGCATCATCAAAGGTTTGACCTAGGTATCATGGAGATTTGACAAGCTTTTTGGTGTTGAAGATTGGTTTACAAGTCAACTAGGTGCTTCAAGTCAACTCAAGTCTATTTCAAGCTTGGAGAAGGTTTTATGTCCGTTTTCTGCAGAATTGACTTCGGCAACTCAACAAGTAGTGATTTCCAAATCTGGTGTTGCAGAGTTGTCTCTTGATTTTTTAGAAATTTGGGAGAGGATTGATTCACCACCTGTGGCGAATGAGTCCCACCTTAGGATTGAAAATCTGAATTTTGTCAAATTCTAGATCCCGATAGACAAAAACTTGCTTCTGACAATTTTTCACCAGGAGGAGGACTAATTCACCACCCTAGGTGAATGAGTCCCACTGTGGAAAATCAATGATTTCAGTCAGCATCCACAACATTCCAGATTCATCAAATTTTTTCTAGGTGCACTTTGATTTAACTCATTCCTTTCTATTTTGCATATTTTCTTCATTTAGTTCATTGTTGCATTACACAATGTGTTTTCAAACATAGCTTTAATTTCACTTTTGCATTCATTTTCATTCATTTAAATCAGTCAATTGCATTTAGTTAACTTCATTTAGGTTATAAAACATCACACATTGCATAATTTGAATGAACCATTAGCATTTTTGCTCCTATCTCTCTCCTTTTAGGTGAAAAACCCTAGAAGAGCAAGAGTTGTCCATAGGAGCCAAAAATCAATGGTTCAATATTAATTAAAATAAAGATTACAAATTTCTACAACTATAGGAAGCTAACCATGCCATATAAACCAAACTGCTAACATCAACACCGACCATGAAAATGCCATCCAAAAAATTTGAGCAATACAAAAAGGGATCCCAATCCTTCATCCCAAAACAACCTCGAATGCAACTACCAGCCACCAACCAACCATCCATACACCACTACTGACCATACGCAGAAATTTGCCTTCCTTACAAAATACAAAACTGGGCTACAACTACTAGCCATGCAACCACAATCAAACTATACCAAGACGCAGACAAAGCAAAAAAACAACCCTAAACAAACCCATACTCAGAAAACCATTGGCATTTGCAAAGGCCTCAAATTCCATAATCCAGTTGATATCCTTCACAGCCATGAGCCTGAAGAACTTTTTCAAATACTCCATAGCCACCGCGAAAAACATTTTATGCCTCATAAGGCTCAGGCCCTTTAAATCTAGCAAGAAAGGGAAGCACTTCACCGCTTCATCTGTAGATCGCAACAACTCCAAATCACTAGGATGGGGAATGCCCTTCCCCAAATAGCAACCTTCAACACCTTGTCGACACCCAGCAACAATTCCTTCCTGAAGACCTTTTCCAATAGCACCTTGGGTTCCACCTTCGACACCCGGTTGTCTAGAAGAGATGCCAGAAACTTGGAGGTGACATAGGTATTGTCCCTCCTAATTTCGCTTCTAGCTAAATTCCCATCTCCTAGGACCATTTTAACCGCCACAACCAGCAGATAATCGTTATTAATCATGATCCTCTTGAGGTGCTGCTCCGTAATCACCATAAAGGTCGTTTGACGTGTCTTAGCCCCCAAAGAAATTAGTGTATCAATGTCGAACCAAGCCAAACCCTTGGTTGAGACTTTAATTATAAAATGCAAGCGCCCAACCATCATAGCACCCAAACACTCACCCAACTCACCATACACTGTCAGAAACACAAACATTCAAACAAAGCCAATTTGAAAGCAATGAAAGCAATGACCTCTACAATCTCCTCCAATTCATTTAAACCAAAGGAAATGCCAGAATGCCATCATTAAACTAACCACGACTGGAGAAGAAATAAATGTCATGATGCCGCACACGAAGGAAGCCATCCTCTTCCTCAAATACCCTCCATACTACTCTGTGGGCTATCACATCAACCCAAGATATCGTACTCATGAACTGCCACCCAAACAACATGCCCTATCTAGTATTAAGTTCTCGATATGGGTGCCACCTTGTCAAGCAAACCACGAGCACTCTACCAATGTGTTTTTATCTGGGGTGGCAACTAAGGCCACCACCCCAAAGCATGAATGCACTGCCACCAAGGCCCCAAAAACGTCCAAACCCCATCCTCTTCAACCTCCACGTGCCCTCCGCCACACATGGAGGGCCGCCCACCCTTCCACCCACCAAGGGTGAAAATGATTTAACTTTTTACCTAATTTCTATTTATACCTAGGGGTTTTTAGGGTTTTCTTTGAACCCTAATATACTGGATGCACTATTTGGACACTTCCAACAACCATTTCACTTACTAAACCTCGCCGAAACTGATTTCTTTCACCACCATCAAACTTCTGGCTATCCAATTACCTAATCGGGACAATTTCCAATTTTTTCTAAATTTTTCAAAAAAAATTCATTTTTCCCAAGGGGGCATACCCTTTACCTATTTCACACTGGGGCATAACTGGGGCATGTTATTCATTATTCTTTGACACAACGCCGAAATAACATTATGTCAAAGAGGGGCAAAATGTAGACACTGAAAAAATGGCTTAAGCCTACGACTGCATTTTTCATCATCAATTCAAGATACCCGCAAAATGATTAAATGATTTTATCATTTAATTATAACTTAACATCCTAATTCCTCTAATTAATTAAATAGTTTTAACCATTTAATTAATTCATTTCATTATTCTTCTAAAATTGGTTAATTAAGTAAATTACATTAATTTACTTTAATTATGTCACTAATTAATTCTAATCTCTTCTTTTGATTAATTAAATAAGTTTCCTAAATTTATTTAATTATGTCATTTAAATTAAATCTCTTATTCTTACTAATTAAATAAGTTTCCTAAATTTATTTAATTACACATTTAATTAAATGAATAATATTTATTTAATTAATTATTCTACCTTCTCATCTAAAGTGACTCCATAATTCGAATAATTCATTTAATTCATTATGGAATCACGTACACACAACTTCTTTCACAAAGAAAGGAATAATTTTTATAATTAATTATTCTATTTGAGCACATGTCTCCTACATTTTCAATCTAATATCTCATGCATAATTCTCTCCATTCCTGACTAACACTCTCTCTCAGTTCACTCACCTAAATGATCTACCATGTCCTTTTGGCTCACACACTCTTTTAGTTGCATCTCTTGAATGATCAATCAAATTAGCTAATTGGTCAATTAAATTAGCTAACTATTCAATCAATCTCTCAATCAAATCATTTAACTATCCAATCAACCTAATCAATCAAGTCACTTAACTATTTAATCAGATCCTCACACTTGATCTGGACCATTCAAATGCAAATCAATCTCGACTGTCGAATCTGTAAATTTTCTATAAAAGAAGCTTTTCAACTCTATTCACGGGTAACCACAATCTTCAAAGTTTTGTTGTCAAAATACTTACAAGCTAATATTGCACTCTCACAATATGAGGGCATTGAGCATTTCAAAGCAAAGTTGAGGAGAATAATGGAGATGATTCAAGCCAACATGGGAATTAGGTGATATTGTTCTTGTTTATTGAATTATTTTGTTTCATTGCACTTCATTATTGATTTGAGGAATCTTAGCATGATCTAGGCAATTTGTGATTGTTGTCATTGTTATGCTTTCTTTGTTCCTGGTTATTTTCCCTTATCACACTAGTATTTTTTCCAATCAATTGGATGAACAAGTGGTACATCAATTTGCAAGAGTTTCCTAACACCAATAGTGAAATAAAAAGCTATGTGACTGAAAAATTTAGAATTGCCATGTGGACAAATCAGATTGGGCGAAGAAAAGCATACTACATCAAAGAGTTTAACCCAACAAAAGATTATGGTGAAAAAAATTATTTAAGTGCAACTATTAAAGGGAAAGTGAGGTTGTTAGTTGCATAGTTGAGGACGGGATCACATCACCTTAGGTGTGAGACTGGTAGGTGGAAGATACCCAAGGAAACTTGTGAAGAAAGAACTTGTATTTTCTGCAATAAGGGGGTTGTGGAAACATAATGGCACTTCATCATAGAATGCACTACTTACAAGGATATCCATACTCAACACAAAAATAGTTTGAAAGTTGATAATGTGCACTAGCTATTTGAGGAAGATAAGATTAATCAAACGACTAGCCTTCTAGTCAAAATTAATTGCAGGAGATCCAACTTGGAAAAGAGCATGAAGACAAAATAGGCTTGTTTTGTCTTGGTCCCATTGACTATTTAATCTCGTGGATGTCATTAAATTCTTTCATTCATTGAAGAAAATTGTAACTATCTTTTCTTTCAAAACACCTTTGATTCGTTTGTCAGCATTGAACGAAAACACTGAGGGATTTTACAATTTAATGGGTTGGCCATCCTTTCAGCACAAAAATGAATGAAGCAACTAAACGTGCAAGTAGCTAACATTTGAAGTGACCATTTACTGTGGGTATTTCTGGTGGGTTTGAATCTTGTGGATGGAATAATCAAGGAACATACCATCTCCCTCATCAATTGTACTCAATCAATTGAATTACAAACCTTTGATTATTCGAGTCTTAAATTTTTGTGTTAACATGTTCTTTCTTTTGTTTTACTAACCATAGAGCAAAAGTTGCACCTATCCAATAAAATTAGTTCAATTAAGAGGATGATCCTCGATTTTATTTGCGTTATAAATGGGACACTTGTAAATAAATTATACAAATTCAATCTTTCATGTTTTGAAGAATAAGTAAACAAAGAAAATTCAATCCTTTCTTAATGTTTCCATGAACATGGGAATACTTTTGGTATCATATAGATGTTTTTCATAATAGAATTAAAATTTATGATATTTAAATTATAAGGAGAATCACTTGAATGACTATGCCTTTTTTAAGAAAACAAGATGATTCAACATTCACTCGTTCGCATGATCCTTAGTTTTAAGAGAAGGAAGATGTAATTTGATTGTGTTCTTTATGAATATGAATTAACACACTATTTTGATATGAACTTTGGTTGGAAATCAACTTATTGAGAAGAGCTTCCTTGTAGACTTGCAACAAGTTTGGAGTAGTAAAATGCCTAGTATCTTTGAAGAACTCATAGGAAGCTATAAAGGTCTTGGACCATCTCATTGGCCATTTACATAAGCACAAAATAAAAATATCATCAAACTTGAGTGGAGCATCACAAGAAGCTTGAGTATACAAACCAATGCTAGAGGGAACATCCAAAAAATATTTTATATCTTAACAGTACTTTGTAGGATTCTCTTAGATTTGAAAAAATAAGTCTAATGATCTAAAAAGTCTTTTAAAATATTCAAGAGGGGCATGAGTTTTTAATGAGCACATTGCATAGCATTGAGATGTTCTCTCACCTACTTTAGACAAAGGGATTTGAAGAATTCTTTAGTGGCTTTTTCACCAACTTTGACCGAGTGAAGATGGGATCTAATATAAGTGATCTTAATGCAATGGTATTCACTAAATATAAGCTACTCTTGAATCCAATGACCAAAGTCTTATGTTGGAAATCAAAGAGGTTGCTTCTCATTAAAACCCTAAAAAACTCTTTAGTAGTAGTGTTATCGGCCTACTTGCACACAACATTGCAAAAAGTTGGTATGTAAATATACTAGCATTTCACCACTCAATCTAGCTAGCAATGGATGACAAATGTGGCTTAAAATTATAAAACCCATATGATGAGTTAGATAGAACTCTCTTGGACAAAGAAGTGACATATCATATATAATTGTGTTTTGGGGATTTTGTGAAGCCCAATATTAATCACAAGCTAAAATGTGATGGGGTAGTGGTTAGAAAGGATGATCTTTGGGTTCACTACTAAGTATCCATCATATGCAAAGAGGTGGAAATGTACTTTTCATGAGTCATGATGTAATCTAGCCACTAACCTATCAAGATATGAACAAAGGTTGAACCACATAAATAAAGGATCCACCATGGCATGCCACCACCAATATTTTTGGTTTAACAATCCTCAATAATTATTAAAACGAAGCCACTCGCTCATTAATACACCATCTCTTCATAGAACTCCCTCTTTATCCTCAATTAAATCCAAATAAATAGTTATCATATATGAGACAATTAGAAAGGGGTGTTAGATTATGAGATAGCCATCTCCCTAATGTCATTCTTTTTAGTTCATCATTTGGTGCCTACCTAATTAGGGAACAAAGTCTTAGTTGTAAGGGGTGGGGGTATACTCTTATGATCTTGCAATATAGAACTAGGCTTGTACATATGTGCACACTGCAAATCATAAATGGTCAAAACATCACATGAGAAACCATAGTTCACAGATCCATCTCTGATCATAAAAATGCTACTTGTATTAAAGAAAAGACTATTAAAAAAATTGTTTGCAATATTTTATAGCGCTAAGTTTTTTATTTCATAAAATGAGAAACTAGGGTCCCATCTCTTTTGCATAATAAGCCCATAGGCTAAGAAGGGAAAAATCTAAAAAATGACTAATACAAAAAGAAAAAAATAGAAAAGAAAAGACAAACAACACATAGACAATGGACAAATACAGGGAAGAAATAAGTTATATCATATCTTTAGGGGGAGACACATTTCCCTAGTCTTTAAAGAGGAAAGAAAAGAGATCTTCCTTAATGTCCTTATTTTTATCCTTCTTTTGAGCATGAATTTTAGGATTATCCTCAATCCTTCTTTTTTGAAACTCTTGAACAACTTTATGAAGTATATGTAAAGTGGTAACCGATCAACACATAACCTTATTATTGAAATTGAGAATATTATTAATCATTACTTCTAAAGTATTTATCCTTTGCAGAATTGGTGTTATGGGCATATTAATAGCATAAGTGTACATAATGGGTCTTGATATCCTCTTGAATTCCTTTTCCCTTGAAATTTTTCTTAGCCTCTATGGTATTCCCAAACTCTAAAGTCACATATTTCTTAGCCTCAAATATATCCCTAGAATCTGAAGACTTATGGAGCATTCATTTCTTGAAATAAACTAGTTCCAGTATCACTAATTGGTTAAAAATCATCCTCACCCACAAAGCCCTAAGTATGACATTGTTCCTATTTACACTATTGATATAGTCATTATCCTCTTTCTCAACAAAATATTTGTGATTATAAACAACCACATCCACATTAGGCATAGTAGGAGTAGGACTAGAAATTTTGGTTTCCAACCTATTAGATCTTATCATAGACTTCCTAATAAGTGGTTTTTTCTCAATAACCTTACTAACTAGTGTATCAATTTTAGGAACCTTTGCTTTCTTATTGCTAATAGATAAAGTCTCCTTACTAGAAGAGCAATAGGTTAATTAGAAAATTGAAACTTAGGGTTTTTTATTTTTAACCTTAGTAACACCAACCTTACTAGTAAAGTCCTCAAGAGTTTGAGAGGTGAGATTCAAAAGAGAATCAATGGTAGAATAGTCATGGAAACATTTATCATCATTTCTAGAAATTTATTTTTCAAGCTCATCATTTCATAACAACCTTTTTTATTGAACCTAACATCAAATACTAAGTTGTGCTTGGCAAGGAGGAGTGAAATATTGGCATATTTACCATTAATCTTGGAAGAAAAGGGAAAACACAAGAACTCCCCCCTTTAGATTTGATAAGATTAGGGAAAAGAAATAATTTGATCTTAGAAATAAGAGGATTGATAGGTTTTTGCGGGCACATATGAAGGTGGAACTTGTAAATCCTAAAACATAGACTTTGGTGTAACAACAACACAACTTTATCCATTAAATCCTATTTAACCGAGCTTCCAACAAAACAAAGAAAAAAATAGGCAAAACTAACAACCATATTATGCCTAATATTAAATTAAGAAATGGGAAATAAACAAATATACATTTAAATTTATCTTCTAGTGTAAAGTACTCAATGAGCACACGACTTACCTCATCCCAAGGATAAGGAAGTCCTTCCCTCTTATATTCATTCTAGAATTTGATGAGTTCTTCACCATTCTTAAAAAAAATTGATGCTTTATGTGTCCATAGTTTTCCCTTCTTTTTTTTTTTACTTTCTTGACATCATTGATGCTACTAGATTGTGGTTTCTAGGAAGGAATAGACATTTTTAGATTTTCCCTAGCAATTTTCTAAAAATTGGTGGAAATTTTTCATATAGGAGAATATTCTGACAAGGCAAAGGCATATTTTGGTGAGTGCTTGTGTTGATGTCATCATGACGCCATCAAGCGTTTTCAAAATTGCCCCCCTTTCCAATGCAATTTTTAGTTTATTAGTTCACCTTTAGAGGCTTGTATCTCCATCATTTGGGCTCTTTTTGTGAGAAACTTTCTTTTGATTTGGGGTTGAATTTCACGAGCTTCATAGTAGTGTGTATGGTTTTTATTTTTGTGTCTTTTTTTATAGAAATTATAAATTCTCATAGGTGTGGCTAAGTATTTCTCATTTTGGGAACTTTTATGGCTCCATTCAAAGCTCATACGTTAATATTTTTTGGTGCGGGTATTTAAATAGTGCATAATTTTTCATATAACTTGTATTGATGTGATTAGATTCATCTCATTCTATCAAAAAATTATACTTTAATTCTATATCCAAATTTGGCATTTGCATGCACTAAGATCAAGTCCACTTCGCTAGTTTTGGCAAGTAGTACCTATAATTACAATAAATGTTAAGTGTTAATTATCATATATTACTAGGGGGGTCATTAATTGAGTAATTTAGGAGGGTAATCTCGTGGTGGTTGATTTCTTTGTTTTCTTTGTTATGTGTTCTTACAATGGGAAAAACTCAAATTGAACTCCTAATTCCATATAATTATGCTTCATGGAGAAAATTAGTATGGAATTGTTTAATTGAAAAAGCTTATCTTGGCTATTTAAGGGAAACCATTTTTGAATCTACTAATGTTAGTGCAAAGGTAATATGAGAGATCAATTGTAAGAAAACACGTGGATGCATTCATTCATCACTCTCTTTTGATTTAAAATCTCATATTGATCATGCATAACACCAAAGGGTGCTTGAGAGACTTTTGAAAAAATATATGGTAAAATTGATAAGACCAGGGATATCAAATTGATAATGATTTGATAAATATTGATCCTAAAGGTTTTGACCACATCCAAGACTACATATCCAATATTAAGCAACTAAGAGCACATCTAAAGGATTGGAATGTACTATTAAGAGGATTTACAATTGATTATAAATGTGTTATCCAAGCTTGGTCCTAAGTATTCAATGTTTATTTTTGGATTTCATGCCCATCAACTTTTTGTGGGAGAAACATATGTTGATCATAGTTTGGATAATTTTTAAATCCTCTAATCAAGATAAATTGAAGTTAATTCAAATGGGTCTTATCAAGTCTTCTAAATCACAAGCATCGGTGGATGGTGAGCCTAAGGTATAGAAAGAATCAAGGAATATTGAAAAGAAATAAATGGAGAAAAGAACAAGCTACACATTATGAATCCTCTCCCTCTCAAGGGGAAATCATCTAAGAAGGAGAATTCCAAATGTGCATATTTTAAGAAATCGGGGCATGATGAACATCAATGTTATTCAAAAAAACTTGATGAGTTGAAACATATTCTTAAGAAGAAACAAATCAATTTTCCTTCAACAATGTCAAGGGGTTCATCTTCTTCTTCAAAGTAGGAGAGACAAAAGGGGCAAGCACTTTTTGTAGTTACACATTCTAAGTCAGAGAGGTGGATACTTGATTATAGAACTTCACTTCATATGGCTTCAAAATAGAATATGTTCTCTTCATTTGAATCTTGTTCATCACCAAACATCATGATGGCTAACAACACATATATGCGTGTTTATGGGAAATAATCTATTGACATGGATGATCAGTCATTTAATGATGTTATTTGTTGCCTTACTAATCCACTAATATCCTTTTTATTTATTAGATCACACATGGTGGAGCAAGAAAATGTGTCGAGTTCACACTAGATTATTTCATCATTTAGGATTTGCATAGTAAAGATATAGTTTCAATTGGGGAGGTTGATCATCAATCTTGAGTCTACACCTCACATTTTTCTCCTATTGTTCCTTCAACAAATGTACACACTTAGATAAACATCTAGGGTGGACACTTTTCAAGAGATTCAATATGATCATTTGAATCTTGGTGTTCTATCATCTATTGAGGTTCTAGAGACATGTGTTGACATTCAATATCCTCTATATACTATTGCTTCTAATGAGATTAGTGTTGCTGCATCCATGGCTCCTAATAATGTGATGCAGAAAGACATTCATAGTCTTCTAGATACAACTACTTGGGATGATTACTTGACATACATTGTAGGTGTGTTTTTTGAGTCCTATCTTGAAGACTTGAAGGATTCTTTTGCCTTTGGATCATATTCTACATCTATTTCCACAAGGTTTTGGATTGTCGTCTTCATCAATTGGGTATGGAACACTCGACTTGATTGTGAAATATTTTGGCATCAACATGGGAATACTTTAGTGGAGTTTAGATACATCACACATCTTGATCATTCTTCCCTCATGTTCCTTTGAGGAACGAGAAGGCATCCTCCATACATTTTGGGTTTTTTTCTCCATAAGGGGAGGAAGAATAAGAGAGATCACGCAACTCCCCTCTCAAAGTAGATTCTCTTACAATGATGGTAGAGACTCTACTTTGAGAGGGGAGTTGCATGATCTCTCTTATTCTTCTCTTTTATAGGGGAAATTTCTTCACATAGGCTTTCGTTCTGCTCATTATTCTTTGAGATCATTTTGTATTTTCTCCATTTTAGGGAGGAGTTTTGTCCCACCAAGTTTTCTCCTTTTCCCTTTTCATGAGAGATTTCATTTGTTCATGGATACCTAACATGGATTGGTATCCATAACCCATCCTTACATCTTTGCATCATGTACATTCTCCCTGAGTTGCGCTTAAGGGGTGGTGTTGGTGTGAACATGATATTTTACCTAGCTAGTTCATCACCTAGGTCCTATTCACGTTAGGTACTTAAGTTTACTTAGGGTACATATAGAATACTTATCACTTTATATCTTCAATCATAATATTAAGACACATCATAATCTTTTGTAATCCTATGTTTGTTCTATATAACCTAGGGTTTCTCTTTGTAATCTTAATTAATTGTAAAGCAATCTATTGTTTCTATCATTTGCATCCTTGATAGAATAACATTATTATCTCATATTTGATCTCTCTTGTGCTTTCATTAAAGCTCCTAGATATTGGGTGGCTACATCTTCAGCAAAATCTTGCATGGTATAGAGCATTCTATATTGACTCTTACAACCTCAATCCTCCCTAATGTACTTTCCATCTTTATGTCTTGCAATAAAGATCACAAAGTTCTTTTGCACAAGCTCCCACTCAAATAATGATTAATTAAAAAAACTCTCTACCCAACAACTAGAACCAAAGGTGATCGAGCTTTGATGTCACTTGTAAGGAAGCAAGGTCATTTGTGAAAATAACTTCTTCAATAAAAATCCATATATGTTTTGTCATTTACAAAATTGACCCATTTAACTATATTGTATCCTATGGCTTTCATATATCTTGGACAAAGCATGTCATCCACTCGATATACAAATCTAGGGACCAAAATGATCTTAGTAATTATCACACCATCATGATTGACCATGCCTTTGCAAAAATATTTGATACTCTTTAAACATCCATATCTCCACTTAGGTTGAAATTAAAATGTTAAGAACTGTAAGTGTCGAGTATGCTTAGTAGTAATCATCACATAAGATCATATTTTCACATCAACCTCTATAATTGAGGAGGCTGACATAAAAAATGTATCGTTGCTTTGTAGAATTTTCTAAAGGCTTTGAAAATGTTCCTTGATATTTAGTTATTGTTAGGATCACGATGTTGGGTCTTCATAAATTAATGATATCACTAGTTATGACACTATGATATGACGAACACAAGTGTTGATGAGATATAAGAGGTTTCAAGCACTGCTGGGGTAAAGAAGGCTTATTTGTTATCTCCCTTATACTTTTTAGTTTATAATTATCAACTTGAGGAAATTGTTTCAAGTTGCTCGAGCTTGAGGAAGATATCTAGAGACTTGAATATCTTAGCATCCTTTTATGACACACATGACCTTTAGGTAAATCTTTAGAAAAAGCAATGGTTTTTAACACTTTAAAGCTTACTTCCAAACAAGTTTTCCTCACATAAAGGTCAAGGAATTGAGATGATCTCTTCATATATATATAGATGGATTTATTTATTTATTATTTATTTTGTCACTAGATGTTGAATCATTATTGAGTAAAAGTTATGTTGACCTGACCACTCTTCAAAAATAATGTTTCCAACTTGAGTTTCAGGATATAAAAACTAAGATGATGCATCTTTCATTTACTTGTAATACCTACTCTTTTATGAATCTAAGACTTGGAGGCCTTACCTTAAGAAAGGTAACCAAAATTGAATTGAGATAATACTTACTTCCATCTTATGTAAGTATCTTCATGCTAAAAGATAGGTTCTCAAGACATAATGCTTATTGAATTTCGTACTACCTAAGTCATTATTGTTGTGGTCTTTCTAGTGGTGACTATGGCATGCAAGCTTAAATAGATGGCCAATACTTTAGTCAATTTCTTTAGGTACTCATACTCAACATTCAAATCCTCTTTGAAACTTGCACAACATGGAATCTACTTTAGCTAGTATGTTGAGGCTTTTGTCCTACTAGGCCTTGTAACTATAGGCATGGACAAACTTCCTTTGCATAAAATTTCAATTGATACACTAGATCTATCTATAAGGGAGACATATAGAAGTATCAAAGATAAGATATATAGAGTCAACTACAATCCAAATGGTTAGAGTCTTGGGAACCTCTTCCCTTAAAACTTTGACATTACTTCAAAATATCTCCACTTTGAGAATTGAATCATCCAACCTCAAGATTATACCATGCTCCAATTTCCACAAATTTTGAGGGTCCCTTTAGAATGACTAAGATTTTTTTCATACCCCTTAACATTGAGATTGATCATTGTTGGCAAGAAGAATGGAGAAGTACAGTCTAGAGATTTGTACTCTAGGACCTCTTATGTAGTCATTTTATAACCCTGAAGGATACTGTAAGAGAAATGAGCATATGCGGTAAATTACTAAGAGGAATAGATAAGATCTACTATACTAACAATAAGATAAGCATCCATTCATAACACATGCATAGATAAATCCCTATATCTCCTTATATTATATTATAACCATATACAAAAGGCAAGTCTTAGTCTTTGCTCATATACATATCCATATCTCTCTGCATATATATATATATATTCCCATGAAGGGACATGACTCCTAGTTACAACTAATATCTCTTTCATCCTTTGTGGACCTTTTGTGGTAGCCTATGTTAAGATTTGTTCTAGCCCTTGACCTGCTAACAATCACCATAATTCTAATGTGCATCACATTTGTCAAATTTGTTCAATGAAGCTTGAAACTAAGCATCATTTTGTTTTAGATTCTCTCCTTATTATGAGATTAGGGGGTGGTTCTTTTGTGTCTTTAAATATTTGTATCTCTTTTTAGACCTTCATGGCTTATGCAGTTCATAGATGCTTAGATCTTTTCTTTTGAGAAATGTTTGGTTTTCACCAATGCCTAACCAAAACTTTATTATCATAATTTTGTGCATTTGAAGGATTATTTTTTTCATTCATCTCATTTTATCTTTAGGATTGATTAGGAAATAGCCTCATGGAAGGCTTATAGATATGACAAGACCTATGAGGCATTGAAGGATATGATTTAATTTTATCTACTTTCTCTTTAGTGCATGCCTATTATTTTAGTTTATTTATTTATTTATTGAAGCTGCACTTGCATTTCCTATTCCTTATTTATCTTTATACTTTTAACAATCCCATAGACCAATTTTTTTTTTTAAATTATTAAAATTATAGCATTATCTCATGACTTAGTAGGAAGAGGTAAGTTAACTTGTATCTTAATTTAAAAATAAGGTTAATGAAATATCCAACATCTAATAATTTTGTTACTCCATGTTCATCACATTTTTTAGAAGGCTCAAAGAAGAGATAAATGAGATATCCCACATTTAGCTTTGGTCCCGTTAGGGCCTAAATTTGACAATCAACAAAACAATTTTTTTTGTGATGGTTACCATTTAAAGTTGCTCTTAAAATAGTTAGTGAGTGTGTGTGAGTGTGTGCATGTGTGCGTGCGTGTGTTTGTATTAATAGCTTGTTAAAAATCTAACCTTTCAGTAGTATCATTCTCTTAAATTTTATTGTACTTTACAACAAAAATATCAAAATACAATCACATGACCATCAAATTTTGGCCCGAGGCCTCATGTTCACCACAAACAAGTTCTAAATTTGATTATTAACCTTCCTTGTCAAACAAAATTTTTCATAACAATTATTTAGTTGAAATCATGATAGAAATTATACAATTACATATATATAATATAGAATTATTATTAACATTATATATAAATTCCATTAATCATATATATGATTTGAGTTGTTTGAAAACTTGTCTTTTTATACAATATTTTTTAAACTTTTAATTATATTTTAAAACAAAAATACTCACCATCAACTAAATCATTCAGTCATTGCCTTGAATTGAATGAGACTTGCCATTCTTAGCGTCTTAAGGTCCCTCTCGTTGAGCTCTTTATTATTTTAAATACATTTTATTTTCTCCATTTTCTTTAAATAAATACAACTATTCTTTGTGGGTCAACTTTGGACTTTATAAATAATAGAGTAAATCAAATTAAATTCAAAATAAATAATTCTATGATCAGAAGCAGTCCTGCAGACCATGTGCTGTGCATAGTTTCATGACAGCTGTTTTAGTGGCTTTTGGGGTGACTCGTCTTTGTCCAAAAAGAAAGTAAAAGATGAAAAATAGTTATAATTAAATTACGATAAAAATTATGCTGTTACAAGAAGAGGAATTAATTTTGTCAATCATCAAATATAATTTTAATCATATTTTTATAAATTCATTTTTTTATATAAAGACAAAAGATCTAATCATATCTCCAAATACTTATTCCTTATAATCAGTTATATTAATATAATGAAAGATGTAAATATCTATGTAATCCAAATGTTTCTATTAATTTCTTTTTACAGAAGACTATGAGTAGGTCCAGTACGTTCTAAGTTGAAAAAGACTCACTCGTAGTCAAATAAACAGCTCAAAGGGAATCAATACGGCCAATTGCATATGAGGTAACATGACAAAATAATAGCCATTTCTGATCTAGTGCGAGTTCCATGATTGAATTTGGGTAATTAGTACTGTGTGGTCTTAATTTGAATCACAAGGAGGGTTGCAGCTGCAATCAAAATGTTGGTATGCTCCAATGGGGCCCAACATTTTGGGAAAAAAGCAGCAGACATGACCAATGTGCAATTCTGGTCACAAAATTCCATGTTCATACACAGAAAAGCAATCTGTAAAAAGGAAAGATGAAGTTTTAAATCAAGGGAGCTTTTACCTACGAATACGGTTCCCAAAGCCACTTTAGAAATTATCTTTGAACTCAGGCCAAAGGCAACCCTTCCCCCACACTAACCACTATTTGAATTTTTAATCTTTCCCTTAATACACCTTTAAAGCAAAGCATCTAACTTTTTTTATATTGGTTTTAATGCTTCACAGGTGGTACAGATTCAAACTTGGCATCTAATTGTGCTTATAAGAGAATAAACGACTTTTATACTATAACAGCTGCGTCTTTATAAAAAAGAATATTGTTTTTTTTTCTGTTATCTACATCTTGATGATGAATCGTAAGGTGTGATCTGATAGGAGAATAAACAACTTTTATACTGTAACAACTAGAACCTTTATAAAAAAGAATAATCGACTTTTACACTGTAACAGCTACAGTCTTTATTAAAAAAGAATATTGTTTGTTTTTTCTATTATCTAGATCTTGAATGATGAATGTAAGGTATGCTCTGACATTGATGAGAAAAAAAAAAACCCAACAATTCTAGAAACATTTCAATCTAACATTGAATAAAATAAGTATACAATGTTAGTACAATGCCGATACGCTCCATTAAAACAAAATTTATCAATGTTACAAATACAGAGTACAAGTGATTTCTCACTAATACAATCTTTCCTTGTAAGCTAGTGTACAGAACAATCAAAGATATTTCTCATAAACACAAGAAAATCATAACCCACCAAATAAATCTTCCCCAAAGAGGAGTTTTGACGTGGGCCTCGTAAAATCTTTCCACCCATCTGTGACTGTGTTACCAGTATGGGCTAAAACACGTCACGGTCACATGGAAAATGCTGAGTACCAAAGCCATCAGAGCTGCCTTTGGAGTCGGGAAACCCGCTGCAGACACGGTTAACTGAGACGAATCGACAGGGAGAGGCATCTTCTCGCGGTTGGCGCTGCAAGTGGTCGTATGGGGCGGAAGACCGCTGTAGAATAAGGCCTTGAAAACAGCCGAAACAGTGGGAATGTAGACGGTTTTGTTCTTAGCTAATAACCAGGTCAGCCCCATAAGCTCGCAATCCCGGCTATAAATCCTGCTCGTTCTGTCTGAGCTTTCCTCCACCTCTGTCATTTCATTAAGCTATTTAACAAAACCAGTAATCAGTTAAATTTGCAAATACCGATAGAACTAAATCCATATCTATTTGAAAAAAATAAAAAATCTAAGACAATAAGTCCGAGATGTACTTCAATTTCTTCTTCGAGAATCCGGCTTTACTCGAGCTATATTGGAAAAAGCAGAATTTTAATCTTTTTGAACAGTTTCAGTATTGGGGATTATCGGATACAGGAAACTGTGGTTTGATAAAAACTTTCCCAATCTATGACCTTTTTTTAGCAATCAATCTGTGGTTTACTAAATTTTTTGGATGAGTGATAAAATTTTATGTTTCTCATCAAATTTGCTGCAATTTGAAACATTAATTGTCTAAAAAGTAGAAGAAATCCAAATGTAAGAATTGTGATAGTAAAAACAAATGAATTAAAATGCAAATTATCAGCAATAAATAAACAATCAGGAAAAGGGAACAATGCCATAAGTTTATCTTTAAACTGATGAAGTTAAAATTATGAAATGGCTCTCAATCCATTGGTAAAATTAATGCTTGCCAGAGTTTATCAGGAACCAAGTCTTATTAAATACAAATGTCGCACTATTTAAAGATGAATATGAGTCATACTCAGGACAAATTTGATCCGATCCAAGTTCATTTGATGAAATATGATTAAAGATGAGTATGAGTCATGCCCTGAACAAATTTGGTCCAATTCAAGAAAAATTGGTAGAACAAAAATTCCTGATACTCTTTAAAGATGAGTCTGTTTCGTGCCTAGGACAAATTTGGTGATATCCAAGGGAATTTGGTGGAATACAAATGCCTGGCACTGATTCATGCCCAGAACAAATTTGGTTCAATCCAATAACATTTGGTGGAATACAAATGAAAGATGAATATGGTTAGT
Organism: Sequoia sempervirens; assembly: GCA_007258455.2. NCBI lineage: Eukaryota > Viridiplantae > Streptophyta > Pinopsida > Cupressales > Cupressaceae > Sequoia > Sequoia sempervirens. The sequence goes on from VDFB02353493.1 coordinate 355,998,394, forward strand.
GCCCAGGACAAATTTGGTCCAATTCAAGAGCATTTGGTGGAATACAAATGCCTGGCACTCTTTAAAGATAAGTATGATTCATGCCCAGGACAAATTTGGTCCAATCCAAGGGCATTTGGTGGAATGCAAATGCCTGGACTCTGGACTCTTTAAAGATGAGTATGATTCAGACCCAAGACAAATTTGGTCCAATCCAAGGGAATTTAGTGGAATTCAAATCCTCAAAGAAAAATTAGAAAACCCAGTGGAAGTGAAGGCCTGTATTTCTTCTCCTTTCAGCTAAACCCCAGCAAGAAAGATGACCCTTGTACGCCTACCTTCTTCAGAAAAGGGAAAACTTCAAGAACAACTTCAGTCATTACTAATTCAAATTTACGCATTCACATTCTCAAGACGAAAACCCTATCAAATGTTGGGATCTTCGTAGTCTCCTTTATTGCATTCTCAAAATTTACTAAAAGTACTCTGTAAAATGTCGACCGATGCTTGACAGAATGGTAGAAAACGCAGTAACACACAGGTGGGTTATACACCACCCGCATTCCATAAGCCAGAAGTTTAATTGCTTTACTTTACAGCAAAAATATAACCACCTTCAGGAAGAAAATAAAACTTCTGGTTTGTATGTTTAAATTCTAAAGGAAATGTAATGTTGTTGTATAAATTATAATTATACCTGGTGCAGGGCAGTGAGACATGTAGAACACCCCGAATGGGTAGGCTTTCTGCAACTATCTTCTAGCGCTCGCACGGAAGGCGATGCGGTCACATGGTGCCGGGGGGCTGAGACATTGAAAGCCTGCGGGCAAGTGAGGGTGCTAATCTGGTGCAGCCTTATCCCGCAGAAACACAAGACAGGGTCGCAAGTGTCATTAGGCTGGGGAATGTGTATTCCCCGGCCACGCAGGGCGTTCTGGAAATTATCCACGCACTTGTGTGAATCATCAGGAAGAACAGGGGAATCCTCCGAAACGGGCAAGCGGAGGCTTCTGAGTGCTGTCTTCGCGTGAGCTGCATACAACCAAGCCGCTAGAACAGGGCAGCACTTGTTTCTGTTCAGCTCTTTGCAGGAACCCTTTATACTCCTAAACAGCTCCTCCGTTAGATCTAGCGGGCATGCCTCTATTTCTGACTGCACTGGTATTGCAGGTATCAAGTTGGCCGTGTTGGGAATAAGAGGCTGGAACGTCACACTGCTACTGCTATTTTCCGTGGCCAATACAGCATGCAGAAATACCAGGCGTATAATCAGAAATTCTATGACAGCCAAATAATTCTTTGGGCCTTCCATTGCTAGAAGGGGATTGTTTTGCTGTGGCCGTTTATGATAGTCAGTGCCCCTTTTGAAACCCTAACACTTAAGGACTATTTGCTTTAGCATATATATTCTCGGGACCAATGGCTTTTGACTGTGCAAACCTGCATTGTCTAAACCCTAGCGAGAAAGACAAGGACTAATCGGCACAAAAAGAAAAAGCTGTCGCTGATTGCTCTTGTCGCGTGGGTCTGCGCTGCTTTTTAGAGCATGGCCATTGACTGTAGAATAATGGGACGATTATCTGTTGGATTGTTAATGGATGGGAGATCGCGCAATCCAACATCCAGCATCCATTTTTTATGTAAAGCATTGCTAGTGCTTGCATGGATGTGTGACAATAATTAGTGGGGTGTGTACAATTTATGTCAGCGGCAGGGATGGGGCCTCTCCTCGGCTTTCGGGCTCTGCAAAAGAAATTTTTTAGGCAACCGACTGCTTTCGACTAACCAGGGGTTAAGATTACCCCGAGCTAATTCTGTTTGACCATTATTCTGTTTGACCATTTAACAATGAATTAGATTTAGAATTAAAAGAGTATTTAGCAATCCATTATTTTATAAGATTCGTGACAAATTTTATTCTATCCACACAAAATTACAAGATTATTTTCCTCAATTTCAATTCCAAACTCATCATAAATTACGATTTATGATCAAATTTCCCTAAAAGTAGCAGAATTTTGACAGATTAAGCGTATGTATTTGTTTTCTGTCACATACATATTAAGGTGTAAAGACCCTTCCTGGCCACATGTTATTCCCATTAGAATTCGGTCGCGTGCTTTATTTCACTTTCAGCGTGCATTAAGAAACTAAGTTGAGATTCCGCACAGTTGCTTTTCTGTATTATGAGCATGCGCGCAGATTCAGCGAATTTATCTCGTTATCATTAGAATGACAGTTGCTCTTTCTTCGATGTGAATTTCAGCGGAAACAGCAGGTTAAATTCCCTTTGCAGTTCCCTTTTGGACTGCTAAGTATTTTAGTTTACTTGTAGTTCAACTTTGATCAATTAAAAAAAACATCAGGTTAAGTTCAACTCTACACAAAGTTTACCCTCAAAGTTATCGCACAGATTCCATTCCACCTGAAGATTAATATTCCATGGCTGATGTTCCGACTGTACCTATCTGACACGATCTTTACAAGTAAAATTACGACAGATTTCACCATATCTTCTCCGTAAACGAGATCCCAATTACTGTGGGCTAAATCAGGTTACCGTACCAAGCTTTTTCTGTCAAGTTTTTTTATTAATGGAAGTTAGGTATGTTATCAGTCGAGAGGTAGGCGGTAGCGACAATATTAATTTTTAATCCACCCCATCGCAGTTCTCTGCACATCGCTCACATGAACAATCATTGTCCCTTGATTGTTTCAGACCAGTAATGAATGCTTACTGTGTATCTCCATGACGAAAGCAAAGTTAATACATTTTCATTAAAGGAGCTCAAATTCCCAGACGTGTAAGGTGGAGATTCATTCCAGGGAGTTTGGGGTGCATTCTCCAGAGCTTCGAGTGCACGTACACTGTTCCGTACAAAAGAATTGACAGGAAATTTAAGCAATTGTAAGACATTTGCACAAATATAGATATTGAATTAATTTTTGTTTTCCCTTCTAATGTCACAATTGGTAGGTGCCCATTTATTAACTATTTTTTATTGTTCCAGTGTCACAACTGGTAGGTGCCCTTTTCTTAGTTTATTTTGTTTGATTGTAGTAAGTATTTAGTGGTTCTAGATTTATTCTTAGGTGATGAACAAACCAAAGTTTTTTAAAATTAAATATATAGTTGTATTGGTGAAAAATATTTTTTAATTATTTTGATATGATTGTCTTTGGGAATGCATAAAATGATTTATTTTTGCATGGAGGTTGACAATTATTTTGATTTTATATCTAAATATTTTTAAGAATCAACTTTGAGTCTTTATTTTATGCATTTGTTATCTTAGGTCAAACGGACAAGTAGATAAGTCATCCAATTCAATTTTGTGAATGCAAACATGATCTTAGAACTTGTAAATTCAATTTCAAACTATGTCTTCACCAACCATTATGAGCCAACTGTCACATCCCTCGTAGACACTAGACTTTATTTTGTGTTAATCGCCTATCGTCCCAATGTAATTTGGACGAAGGTGAAACCTTGAACTTATAACTATGATTGCACCCCTTATTTGGATTATCATAAGAACTTAATTATTAATATAATATATTTAAACATTTTAAATGGCCATTTGAAACAACTATTAAATAATTGATATATATGAATTTAATGGTGCTATTTGATTTTGGCATGAATATATCTATATGTTTATTGGACTAACAGGTAAGAACAATTTTGTGAGAATGTGGATGAGTTTTGCAGGTGCTTGGGGTGCAACAAAAGGCGAACCTGGCAACCTATTTTGGGAAAGAACCTTAAACTCAGTAGCCTAGTTTGTTTAGTCAGAAGTTGAGTCACTTCAGTTAAGCTTATTTGCCTCATCAGTAGATTAATTAATCCCCTTACTCTTTGTGAACATCCTTGAATCAAGTCATAAGGTGAATCAAGAGAAAATAATGTTGATCTATTTAGACCCCAAACCTTACTATTTGGAAATAAAAATAAAAATAAAATAATAAATAAAACATAAGAAAATAATCGAAAGTGAATGCAAATTAAAATAAGTAAAAATAAGAGAAGGTGATGAGAAATTAAATAATAAAGAATCTTTCTATACATTATGAGAGGAAGGAGTCATGATTTTTTGGAGGAAGGGAAAATTCAACTCTTCACACCATAAATAGCCAACAACCCCCATTTATGAGGAAAGGGGCATAGGTTTGAAGGAGGAAGTCATGTCATTAAAACAACATGGCAATCATGTCATGGAAGGCTTCAAAGGTCAAAGAGTGTGCAAAAAAATCAAGGAAGAAGTTGCTTTAAAACCCCACGACCCCTTGCCTGCAGCTCACGAAGTGTTTGCATGAAATCGGCGAGAGAAGGAAGGTGTGGCAAGAGTATACCTGGTGTGGTGAGTTTGGGCGTTGGAAGGAAGAGCTAGAAAGGCATAGGAGTAAGAAAGAATCACCCCATTGAGCCCTCAAAAGTTGCAGTGCCACAACCCGGTTTTTCCTAAGTCACTAACTCTGTCATTTTTGCAATATGCATTCATATAAATCTCATAAATGTTGGAACATGTTAGGGGTTAGGTATTGTGGAAATAGTTAGGGTGCAAGAAAAATTGCATTCAGATTCTTCATTAAAATAAATTATTGTGCTCCTATTTACCCTCACTATAACAGCACCTGTGTATGCTTGGATGGGTATTGTGTTTTTAGAATTTTATTGATAACTTGCATCCTTAGATAAGTGTTGAAATTGATTATAAGGGATTCACTTGTTTAGATGGTCAAAAGAAAAGAAAAAAAATATAATAATATTAATAAAACCAAGAAACTTGCTCATTCCAATTAGCACTTATACAAACATAAATGTATATCATAACCTCCATGATTTAGCACACAATAGGTAGGTAGTCCAATATTAAAGGAGAATCACCATACTATGTTTTCAAGTATTGGGATTGTTTGCATAGCCAAGAAGTATTGAGATATCTAAAACCACGCTATCTCTTCCCTATTAATCTATGAATAGCAACAAACATATATTTCCATTGACTACCTTATGTCACCAACAACAATAGGCCCATTAAAAGTAATCTACAGTTGCAAAATGCCTTCATTTTGGACCTCAACTATATGAATCAACCTACTGTTCATTTTTATTGATTTGCTTATGGGTCGAGTGTAGGTATGTCTATAATATTCATTGTCTGGACCATTAAGGCTACTAAAACAAGAGAGAGGGAGAAACTTCAAATTGGACTTGATCCTCTGTTAAGGTTAAAAATTATAAATCTGCCACTAACAGAAAGGGTGATATGATGACATTTAACATTCATTGGAAATGTTGTTGCCTCTAAAAGATAGTTGTTAGAACTATGAGGGGTGGAGAAAACAAGAATTTAGCTTCAGAGATCAGACTTATAATTAATTAAACACAACCTTGGATGCCCAAAGTTAATATTTATTGCTCTAGTAAAGGGTCTAAGGGTAGAAGTTATTGGCCTATATGTGTCTACAAATAATTAGTCACCTAAATCCATTCATTAATTCCTACCAGAGTGTCATAGAGATGCAATGGGAGTTATCAGAACACCTGTAGGACCAAGCCAGAGAAGACCCAAGTGTGAACCTCTAAGATTTTGAGCAGTGACATGCAGTCATTGGACCGTGCCAATGACCGATGTCTAGGCTACTGCTAGGGACTAACTGGCACTCACCTAGATCACGAAGGTGAAGTTTGTTGTGGGCTAACCTAGTTATAAATGATACAGGAATGGTTACATGGGTAGGGACCCATCCATGTGGATAATGATAATCTAAGGTATCCGTTGTATTGAGGGGGTTCACTAGCAGTCATTGAGTGCATGAAAGTGATCAATGCTAGTGCTCCTCGGGATTGTGAAGAAGATAGTTGATATTATCACTAAGGTAATAAGGTGGTAATTGTCAAAAGCTACTTATTCCGGGGTGGATAAACTCATCGACGGTGGCCTATAGGTGATTGAAGTCATAATCCACTAGGTTTGCTAGGTTCACTACTTGGAAATTCTTTATGACCCTTGGGATGGAGGATGGACCCACAGTGTAGTATGGGATGCACTAAATCATCTACCTAGTTGACCAATGTCCTTAACCCATACCACCACCCCACTTAGTACAGAAGACTAAGGAATGAATGGGACCCTCAGTGTAGTGTGCAATGCATTGTCATTCCTTTCTATGGGATGCTCTAGATGGGATAGTGGTGAGTCTCCCTCCTATTTACCTACCTATCATTCCCTCACTTTTCTACTAATCCCATTGTGATGAGGTTGGACCCACGGTGTAGTATGGGATGCATTAAAGCCTCTTCACAGCTAAGCTTTGACCTTATTAGTCACCTTTCATGCCCTCAACCAAAACATTTACAGGTATGTCCCAAAATAGCTTGTTGGGTCCACTTGGTTGGGGTGGACTAGGTTGTGATTCACATGGTTGGGTTTGTTGAACCCCACGAGGAAGCTTGAAATCCATGTCAATTATGCATTCTGGCATCTGCTCATGCCAGGTAAGCTAAAACAAGATTCTTCCTTTGGTATTTGGTTTTTAGAAATCTTAATTGTGTAATATTAGCTAGAATTATTGCTAATGATTGTGGATATTGTGATGCTTATATGTGAAATTGTATTGCATAATTTTTTTTTATCTCATGGCTAAGTTTTTATATTGGTATCAAAGCACCCAGGTTCAAACTTTGGACCTTGGCACACATATATTTCATGTTTAATTAAAAATATTCTTGAATTTTACTATCATGGGATGTGGAGGGAAGGGCCAATGTAGAGTCCCCAAGAAAAACCAAGGGAAATCAAAACCATTACCTAAACCCAAGGAACCTGAGAAGATTGTACCTCTAATTGAAATTGAGACAATATCCAACACAGAGACCTTGGCCTCCACTCTTAAGCAAATGAAGGTTAAACAGGAAAAAGATAAAGCAAGCCCCTCTCAAGTTAAGAAATCAACAATAAAGACCAAACCATCTGCTGTCAAAGATTTTCCCTTTGGATGTGGGCATTATGCCCCATCGTTGACTAAGGAGGTCATAGCGAAATATGATTGAGTACACTCCAAGGTGAAAGTAACAAAGGAACCCTTTGAGGAGGAAGATCTCACTAAAGATTAGAACAATGTAGACAAGGAGGAAAACTATGTACTTATGTAATCACGATGGTTAATGTACTAACTAAATAACATCTTGTTATTATGTGTATAAGTAGGAAATATGAATGTAAATATCTATATATATATATATGGATCTATAAGTGATATAAGTTTTATGCCCTTACTATGTGACATGTGAAAGATTGCTTATGTATGAATGATGATTAACTAGTTGATCAAAATTCCTTTATTGCATTCCCAATAGTTTTGAAATGAATCTTTCCTTAAACAAATTCATGGTATGGGAATTGACTATTAATAAGCACTAAAATGACACCTTGTTATTTTAACCAAAAAAATTGAACATACCCACTATGAGGAGGACGTTTAGGTGCGGAGCAAATGTGAGTCTAGTTGAGATCTTGTGTGCTAGTAGAGATGTAACCCCTCCACCAACAAGGTTGCCAGAGGAACTTTAGGCTGAATTGAATGCACTTAGAGCCAAAATAGATTCTCAAGAGCAGCAAATAGGGAATTAACAAGGAAAAGGGAACAAGGAACAAACCATAACACTAGTTTGGGCACCGAAGAATGAGTAATGGAGGAAGAACCCTCGAATTCCAACCATGGAAATAACTCTCATATCCTAGTTCGTGGTATGTCACCTATGGATCGACATGGGTATGAAAGAAAGTACCCCTTAATCTGAGAATTGAAGAAAATGCAACCACCAAAGTATGATGGGATAGGTGGTGGAGATGTCGCAGAGGCTTGACTGATTGGTATGAACAAGTATTTTGGGCTGATTGATATGGATACCAATACTAAAGCTAGATTGGAAATATATCACTTGGAAGGAGAAGCTTCTCTATAGTGGGACCATCTCTTAGCCATAAAATGGTATGATTTAAAGGATCTAACATTTTCAAAAATTTGAGAGGCAATTTCACAAGGAGTACTTGTCTGCTCGACATCAAGATCAGAAAAATGACAGAGTTTCACTCATTACATCAAGGAACCATGAAAGTGAGTGAGTACAATGCCAAATTTATGATCATGTTGTGATATGTGCATTACTTGAAGGAGGAGGAAGATAGAGTGAATAAGTTCATCCTTGGTTTGAAAAAAAGCTTGATGTACACCACTAAGCTTGCTTGACCTAAGAATTTGAGCTAGACAGTATAAGTAGCTACCATCATTGAAGAAAAGCGAAGAAGCAAGCAAGAAAGGAGACAAAAGTCCTCCACCTTTACCCGCACTAATAAAAAGGAATATAATAAGGGCCTACGAGTGGAACAAAACCCAGGAAAATTCAAAAGGAGCCAAGTAGAAAATTGAAATTCCAAGGTAGCACCCTATAAGAATAGAGAGGAAAGGTGGCAGAAGCCATCAAAGTTGGAGACCTCTGCAAGCTCCTATAAATATCAGGGAAGGAAGGAGATGGAAAACCAAGAAGGATGTTGGGTATGTAGAGGAAACCACTTCAAGAGATATTTCCCCAAGAGGACAGATCAAAACACTAATTCAACCGCCAAGATTTATGTAGCCATGGACAAGTAGGAGGCCAATAACCAAGCTTCTTTGATAAAGCTTTCAGGTACTTTTTATGGGCAACCTATCACTATCTTGGCTGATTTAGGACCAACTCATAGCTTTATATCTCATAATGTATAGATTAAATGTAATGATAGCCTTAATATTCTAAGTCGAGAGGAGATGGAGGTAGAGTTTGGGTTTGGTAAGACTCAAAGGGAAAATTTTTGTTTAAAGGAAAGCAAACTTGACATAGGAGGTATATGGACTAGAGTAAATTTATTAGTTACCCAGTTAGGATCTTATGATGTGATACTAGGGATGGAATGGTTCAAGGAGCATAGGGCCACTTTTGACTATTACCACAAACAAATTAAGTGTAGAGATGATCATGGGAAACTAGTGGGATTTTGACAATAAATCAATTCATCAAGAATTTCATAACCCCCTTTCAGTTTTAGACCTTTATCAATTTGCTCCTTTGCCTTTTCAAGTTCCCTTTTTAAAGTAACAATTTCTTCTTGAGTTTTGAGCATTCAATAGTTTTATCTAGAAGCTTAGTATTCAAATAGTCTTCAATCCTTTTATCTTCCTCGATCTTAACTTTCAAGTCAGAGATCATAACTTTTGCTTCCTTGAATTTATTTTCTTCTCCTTTTGATTATTTTGCCTTTGTTTTGAATTTGTCAATTGTTTCTTTTTATTTTTTACAATATACATTCATATTTGATATTTTGCAACCTTGCTTCATCCAGATCCTCAAGAGCATAATTGAGTTCACCTTCAAAGTCAACTTCACATTCTTTTGGATTGATATCCTAGCCTTCAAGTTCCATTGATTCTGATTTTGTGATGAACATATATCATTGATCTTTGCCACAGACCCCATGTGTTCAAGTGCATGATCTACCTTAGTTGTAAGGCTTATTCAAGGCACTTGGCTCTAATACCAATTGTTGAATACAAAGAAATGTTGAGAGTGGGGTGAATCAACATATATTAAAATTAAGGCATTCCCATTTGTAGATAACACATCACATCACATGAACTAAAATAATAGTAGAAAGGAAAACATGCACCACACCATAACACCAATATTTTTATGTGGAAAACCCAATGAGGGAAAACCACGATGAGAGTTAACTCAATATAAAATCTCATTGCTTAAAAGGTTTTATAATGTAGTTTACGGCTCGCTGCCTATAGAATTGCACACACTGAAGTAGAGACAACTTCAAGGGAAAAATATAGAGGACCTAATGGGATTCACTGTCTTAAAGCAGGGTACATGAAAATTATGATAAGAAAACTAAGACTTGAACTATTGTAGATGAGGCATCTAACTTATGCTAACATTGTAGTTCCTTTTTCACACATTTTCATCTTCATACAGATTTCGCACACTTCATGTTTAACATTCTTCTCAATCCTCATCCAACTCACACATCTCACTTCACAAATGATTTGTACTTCTATAAAAATCCTTCGTGTTGACAATACACAACTTCTAATTAGGTCGACTCTAAGATGACCCTTAGACGTAACAAATGATATTGCACAGGTTGACTCCAAAACATATTTGGTTATGGATCAAAACATGCTATGTTGAGGCCTTAGAGCATTACCACACATTCTCCAAAATAATATTAATTGATTAGGATCAACCACAAATGAAGAAAACAAGTCATGTTGGCCCAAATAGTACAAGTGCCAACAACACTATTACTGCTTGACTTCACACCACTAGGGAGATACCAAAAACACCATGCGAATCAAGATATGAGCATTGAAGGTAATCTGTAATATCCTTGCAACCTCTTCTAGAAGATTTGATCATTAAATGTTGGTGTAGCTAAAGAAGCTTACTGGAAATACAAAAACAAAGCATTTTGGATCAACTGTAACACAATTAATTGAAGATTAAGCTTGCGGATCTTTAACACACTTGATATTGTTAAATAATATGTATTAATCACTATTGATCATGTACTCAAAGCCACAAGACCAATCCTACATCTTTGAAGGAATGCAGAGCATTCCAACCAACCTTTATCATTGCATTGCACTGTTAGGACACAAACCAAAACACTATCAACTATAACTTTGACTACGAAAAGTGTGAAGTCTTGATTTTATGGATATAATATCTTCATAGCATGGCCAACATTTCATTTGAACTACAAGACATAATTTTGCATAGTGGATGGATGCAGACCAAAAATTAATGCTATTGCCTTAGGGTATACACAGTTACTGCCTTAGCCACACTTCTTCAACATGTGGTACATGAACCCAGAATGATATCAAGGTAGACATATTGTAGACACATTAGAACATGAGTATCATCCTTGGCATCATACTTAGATCACCATTCTTCCTTATACTGCCTTGCAGGCATGCCTCAACTCATATCCACTTATGCGACAACTAACTCTAGAGTATGTACATACTTCAATAACACATGTCTTGACATTAATGACAACCCAAATAGGGTTGACATCAATGAAAATACTTATTGCCAACAAGATACAAATATCAGTTTGTGACTGAAATATGAGACAAAATAAGCAGTCTAGGGCACAGTACACCTTAGATTGGCTTGAGTTTTATCTAAAAATTCAAATTCAAATTCTGAGACACTAGTGATAAGTTTCAGAGGCCTAAGACTAGGTTGGTTCAGATTTGACATTAAAATTATTATTATTTTCCCCAATTTTAATATGAAATGTGACCTTATGTAATGAACTAAGGTTTTCAAATTTTGCAATAATGATGTTCTTTTTAACCCAATTATGCAATATATCAAAAAAATTATGTAGTTCTCTTATAGATTTAATGCTTTTCAAAACTGAAAATGAACAAATTTCCCAATAATTGCACAAAATCAAGTAAAATGACACTTTTCCTTTAAAATATAAAACACACTTTTTTGTAAGCAAAATAATACATATGATTTTTAATATTTCTGAAATGTTCACTTAACGTTTCAGATCTAAAAAATTCTTAGTGCAAATCAAAAGGTTCATTTAATATTTCAAAGGTCGAGTTCACCAAAATGTTTTATTGAAAAAGAGATCCTAGGGCTAGTGTATAACTTCACCAAGATTAATCCTTTTCAATAAACATTCGAAGCCAAATCAAAAAGAATATAAGATAGACTTGCAACCTGATAGGTGAGTTAATCTACCTTGGATCTAGTTCTCTATATTTCCTTTGAGTCTATTTTTTATTTTTCATGGAATAGTTTTAATAATTTTTTGAGAAGGATGAGGTAGGAGTGGTGGCCAAGCCAATAGATGCATGATGAAATTTACACATTTTATTTTTACAATATCTATGGGTGACACATAGATCAACAAAATTGTTTTATTTCTAAAATACTAACTTATCAATAGTAGAAAGAAAAATAAGTTTTCTTAAACACATATTAGATATCAATGTTGGGGATATGGTTTAATGAATATTAGCCAAAATGGATTAAAATAAAAGGTTTAAAAATCACTAACTCTCTTAGTAGGTCCTTGATTAAATGATGGATGAGATAATGAAATTAACTTCCAAATAAATTTAAACTTGGAAATGTCTTACAAAGGCTTTGGCTAACATACAAAAATATCAAATATAACCATGAGGTGATGAATAATACCACTCAAAAGAATGATTTTTAAGTGTGTACAGGGAAATATTTTGATCATAATACAATTTGGTGGAATCTAGTTGTTGGAGATGGTGTAGGTTTGTTGGAGTCACGCAAGTTGGTGCAGTCCTAGGGTTTCGACCTTGAATATGTTTAGAGCAATTGAGTTTCAAGAGAAATGCTTATATATATATATGAGAATTCAACTAAAATATATTCAATCGAATAGTTTTCGCCAAAAAAAATTCAATCAAGCCACAAAGGCTCCACATTGGAGCTATGTGGTTTTGGTCAAAACTTCTTTGCTCGAATATGTTTAGGCTGAAATAATTTTTCTATAAATTATTTTGTTGGCCAAAAGTGTGACACGTGTTTGTGTTTTTACCTAAGAAATTCATCATCTTCCAGACATAGCTACTTGGTATTCATCTATGAAACAAATAATCCTTGTTTATGGAGTCTCATATTATAGATTTGGAGGATTCTATTGAGTGAATTCATCTCCTCTTTCATGGAAAACCCATAATTATTGTCATCTCATCACCATTACCTTTAGAGCTTGTTTTACATCACTCTTCATAATATTTTGGACTAACATAATCTCTTTCCAACATGTGGATATTTAAGAAGTTTTCAAAGGCACATCATTTGGATTTGGATTCCCTATTCATGTAGCTAATGGGAATGGATTCTCCAATCACTAGTAGATCTATTTCTTCCTAAGGGGGGATTTTTGTTCGAGTAGGTAGTGGATCATGTTCTATCTTCAGGATTCCATCATTGAAACATGAGCTACTTCTCTATGGGGGAATTCATATTCTTGTATTCTCTCTCCTATTGAGGGTACATCTATTATACTTATGTGACATAAGTAGTCCTTGGGGGGTCATAATGAGTGCTTCTTTCCTTCTTTCACTAGAATGCATTTATTTCATTTTCTCTTTTGGAGAGGAATATTTTCCCATGAGGTTTTCTCATTTTCTCTTGTTATGAGAGATTTATCTATTTATACATGGGTACCTCATCAAGTCTTGTGGTTAAGACCCATACATGCATCCATAATTAGGTTTTCAACTTCTCCTTAAGTTGTACTTAAAAGAGGTGTTAGAGTAAAACATGTATATCACCTAATTAATCAATTAGTTCCCCTTTTACTTTATTAAACTTAAGCTAAAATTAGGAGTTCTTTTATATTTTTATGTCATGTTTTTTGTCTCATAGCATAGGATGAGGACACTTGTCATGGTATAATTTAATCCTCACCTAGAGTCTCATAGATTTTTCCTTTTTCCTTTAATAAAGATTCATTATAGTAATTGTAATTATCTAATCAAATGTACTAATCCATAATATAGAAGCTCAATCATGAAGCCCTTTTTGGATCAAATCATTTTTCAAGGTTGCATAGCATAATTAATAATTTTTTCTCTCTTCATGTGACAGGTGTTTTGGTTTTAGGTGATTTTTGGGAGCTATGGGCTTCAAAAATCAATTTCAACATCCCCTTCTATTTGAACCAATTTTTCCCCATATTGCTTGAAAACATGTTCAAGTCATATATAAGAGCTTAAGCTTGGACTTCATTGTTTGATCAAATATTTTGTTTATTCTTGACCCTATGTGTATTTTATTTCCCTTCTCATTATGGATAATGCATCTAGCACAAAATGGTCTTAGATTACCTCTTACAATTGCATCAATGTTTATTTTTATTCATATAGTGGTAAAAGGGGACCGTCTAATGTTCTTTTGGAGATAGAGGTAGAATTCAAATTGCCAACCCCTTGAACAAGGGTTGTTTATCACAATATTAATTTCCAATATCAACATACTTTAAATTTAAAGGATTGGTATGTCTAATATTTTCATAGATAAAATATCTTGTTAAATTTAAAAGGCCTCTAAATAATTCAATATCATTCAAGATATCTTGAATGAAAGACTCAATAGTTGAAATTGAAACTTGATCTATGTGGTTAATACCATTTTTGAAGACCCATCTTAGTAGCACATTTATGTCTTAAATTTTTCAAATAAACTCATAAAATTAAAGGTCATTATCAATTCAATAAATTTAGACATCACCAAAATAACCAAGTGTCTAGTCATATGATACCAACCTCCCTCCATAAAACAACCACCTAGGAATCAAATAAATTGAGGCTTGAGACCAATTACGATCTCTACAAGCCCCTTCTAAAAACTCAAGGCTTTTGATTTATTATTTAAGTGTTCATATAGTGCATATATATTTATCTAGAAACTACAAAGGAGAGAAAAATATTTTTTTAAATTATACAATGCATGGTGACCAATGCACATCCTCATTTTCAATATCCCTTGTTTTGACACAAGTTGGAGAAATACTTCTAAAGATTAAGGAATTCAATTTTAAACATAGAAAATTTTATATTCCTAGAAATACCTAAAGCCCTTCTCAACAAATTTGATGTCCAACCATTATGTGGGCATTTTTCATATTTAGTGTATATTATATGTAGACAAACATTCTTGAAGCATATTTTCAAATAGTTAGTGTGCCTAGTATGTGCTCTTCCATGATAGCTGCAACAACTCAAGGTTGATATTCCATATCCTTCACGCTTTGATTTATTCATCACATTTTCCTAAAATTTTATTAGTTTGTTTAAACAAATACATTTCATACATGTATCCTATACTCATCACTTTCCATGAGATTGTATCTCTTTAAGGTATTTTATCAAACTACTTAAATTTTATCCTTGTTTACACATTTTGCAAGTATTTTTGCTAGTGTAGTTGCAACTCTAACATCTAATAAATCTTATCTCCTTTAGAGACTTTGATGAATATTCATGCTTTATTTTATGACTCCCATTTTGACACAAACCACAATAAAGATTGTACAATTCAATTTTACAATTACCAAGAACTTTTTAATATATCATTATGTATATAAGAACTTCGATTTTGATCTAAATAAAAAAGACATTAACAAAAATTATGAATTTTAACTTTATATCTATTAAATAATTTTTTTTTTATTTGTATTTTTTTTTTATAGATAAATATTTGAATTTTTTTATGAAATAATGGGTGCCCATACACTATTATAAAACTCATGATGTGTGCTAGTAGGGTAAAAGCTATGAAAGGCATGGAATTTGTCTTTACACCTACTGGTTAAATATGTTTAAATTTTTTATAAGCTTGTTCAATGGTCCCTTTTATCCTTATCCTATGTGGGGTTTTTAGGAAACATATGCATGTTTGAATGAAAAAATGTTTGAGGCAAAGGAAAAGTAGTAATATTGAAATACGTTGCTTTTGACGTAAGTTTGTAAGTTTTGTGGGGTTTTGGGGTTCCATTAGATATTTGCAATTTCTTTGTTATCGTGCATGACACCCTTAGAAACCTTTTTAACAGAATTTTGAGATTTCGAGTCCTAGGGCTATGATTGTATGTTTCCACGTAAAGTGTTGTCTACCTTTAAAAACTTGACTCTACCAATTTTGAGCAAAAGTGTTCTTAATTTCTGAAGCTTTAGGTCGTAATAATTTTGAGATCTCGAGACTCAATATTTTTTATTTTTTATGTGAATGTGTAAAATGAATTCAAAAAGGTCTTTTAATTTTTTTTTTTAATTTCAAAATTATATAATCATTTAGTTATTTGATATGGGAGTATGGATAGTATGTTGAAATTTATTTGGTTGAGAGTCAAGGATTTAGGGGTATAAAGATGCTTAGGGTATGATCACAATCTCATCCCTTATGGTGTTTGGGTCTTGCACTCAACAATACTTGATCCTTGGTGGGATCATTTAAAACCATTCAACTTTACTAACAGACCAAGGATCCATTGGCATTCTCATTTTTTTAAGATCATTCTTGCTTCTTGATTCTTTATTTGCACTTGTAGATTACTTATCACTTACGATATCAGGGTCTTACACTTAACAATACTTGATAATGAGCTCATTGAGAACCATTCAACTTTACTAATAGACCAAAAATCCAGTGACATTGTCAATTTTTTTAAATGTCATACTTGTTGCAAGGTGTGTGCCCTTGGTCTCCTTGTGTTGTGCAACGCAGTTCTCGGGTTTGTGACATGGCTTAATCACCTCCCGTGAATTTATAACTCTAGCAGTTGTATTAGACATTAACAAGTCAATCTTTTGATACAACGACAACCATCTTTGCAACAATACTTAGGGGAGAGGGGCCCATAGTGGAGCGGGCTTCAATAGTGGCGATAGAAATAGTCCTTATTGGGCCTCATAATGGAGCATCTTAATATCCAATTGCAAAACACTTTTTATCCATAAAGTACACAAACTAACAAATCATGTGATACCACATCGACACACCAATAAAACATGAATTAGTGCACCATTATCAGTCTCACTTTTTTTTTTAGCATTTTTTAATACCTTAACAAAAGGCATGCTAACGTGGCATCATATTTGATGATGTGACCCTAAAATTAAATTTTTTAAGCAGGTGAGTTGCCAAATAAATTGCTGTACAAAATTGGGACTGATTTGAAATTCCATGCAGGATTTTGAGAAACACGAAATTAAGGTGCTCCACTATAGACCCCTCTCCCCTATTGTTGACTCCTTATTTTCACTTGTACGCTACCCCTCCAGCATTCGCAGAATTTCACACTTATAAATAAAATCAAAATTTTGTTTCTCTATGTGCAGTTTTTATAGGCCTTTTGTTAGACCTTTGACTGATTGTAAGACTTGTTTCTATCTTGCTAAGTGCTAGCTGTTTTGGAACTTGAAATTTTGCTTTGGTAAGGGGGCCTAAGAAAAGGCTGTCTGGAGCAGGAATTAAGCTCCTGACCCTACTTAGACCCATGCGACTCCCTTTTTCAAGGAGTAATTACCTTGAAAGCACACCGACAGTCATAAAATTTGCCACTCGCCATGATAGCTGCCTTCCTTAGTGGACATGTTCAACAGTTCAAGGATTGGTAATGCTGCATGATGAATGGGTGACAGGAATTAATGAATTAACTAAGCCACTCTGTAGTGAATCCACAAGTCTGGATAGTTTTGATAGATATAGGCAAGGGAAATAGTTGTAGAGAAAGTTGATGAGAGAAATGCTAAACAGAGATAAAGTGCCGCCACCAAAGAAAAGAAATCCACAACCTCACATTGAGAGCCCCAACAAGGAATAATCCCGTATACCTTGCATGGCAGAGGGCAGTCCCGTCTACCTTGCCGCTGTCATGGAATACTTCGCTGCTGAGGTATTTTCACAGGCTTTCTTGCTTTATGCAAATGGTTTCTGCAGCAGACAAAAGACATGGCGTCCTCACGATGCAGTCGATCCAACATATTTCCATCCAGATCACTTTTATTTGCCAGCGTATTGCCCGCCTGTGCCAAAATGGGAGCTTTGGAACAGGGTATGGACGTCCATCAAAATATAATGGAAGGGTGATTATCATCAGATGTCACAGTTGGAAATGTTCTCGTAGAAGTGCATGCAAAATGTGGAAGCATAGACAAGCCGCATGAACCGTTTGACCGGATGCCTCAATGAAATCTAGTCTCATGGAGTGTTATGATTGCAGGATATGCACAAAATTCATTTGTTGAAAAGGATTTACAAACTTTCAACCGAATGCGATTGGCCGGTGTAAATCCACACTCCGCAACCTTTGCCAGCATCCTCCCAGCCTGTGCGAAAATGGGAGTTTTGGAACAGGGTATGGGCATCAACCAAGGTACAGGAGTTTTGTCAGATGTTGTTGGAACTGCCGTGGTAGACATCTATGAAAAATGTGTAAGCTTAGACAAGGCACGTGATCTGTTTGACAGGATGGCTCTAAGA
The DNA here is from genome assembly GCA_007258455.2 of Sequoia sempervirens. Classification (NCBI taxonomy): domain Eukaryota; kingdom Viridiplantae; phylum Streptophyta; class Pinopsida; order Cupressales; family Cupressaceae; genus Sequoia; species Sequoia sempervirens. Next base: position 356,016,479 of record VDFB02353493.1, read on the forward strand.
ATTGTTTGATAGAATGCCATGATTGCAAGATATGCAAAATGTGGGAGCATAGACAAGGCAAGTGAACTGTTTGACAGAATGCCTCAAAGAAATATGTTCTCATGGAATGCCCTGATTGCAGAATATTAACAAAATGGATTGAGGATCTCTTCTTAGGTTCACGCCAGAATGCCAAAAATTCCAACGATTAGTTGTAAAAACTCACCAAATTTTTGAGAATCTTAAATATCTATAATTTTTTTATCCAACACTATGAATCTAGTCTCAATGTCAGAATAATATCAATCAAAGCAAACCCATAGCATTTAAATCCATCAAGAGGAAGTGTACTCACACTTACAAGAGTAATGCTATCAACAATTACTTTCATGCCTATCGTGCTATTATTCCAAATGTAATATTGTCTCATGGCCTTGGTAAGTTCCTTGTCACTAATGAGGGTATAGATATTACACAAAAACATGGAAGAGATGTCAATTTTGACATTGGGTCAAATAAATCATTCGATGAGATCCATACCAAACATTTCTAAAATGACAACCAAGATATCACAACCCTGGAAGAAGAAATTTTTTCTAAATCTAACTTCATTGATCTCCACAAGGATGGCGATCTACTATAATTCACAACCAAAGTGAATGAGCAACTCCATTGTGACTTTTTTAGTATCACAAAAATCCTAGAAAGGAGAGAGATTGAAATAAATAATTATCATATAGTAAACGAGTGAGAAGCATCTAACAAAAATTAATGAGGCGAAAACCCTCTTGAACTAAACCAAATGTGTGGGAAGTATCACTCCAACATAGGAATTGATTGGTACATGACACCAAGGAATGCTCATAGAAGGTGGAATGATTGTACCAACATCAAGATTAAATGTGATATTGGTCCCATAGATCACTAAGGCTAGGGCAACCATTTATAGCAATGCATGAAAATTAAAGATTTTAAACTAACTAGTATAACACAAACTTCATTCAAAGTGATGTTTAGTCTCCAATTAATAGAGAAGCTTTTTTCTATGCATAGAATGATTGCCATGAAATTTCCCTTGATTATTATCATGTCGGTGTTGCACGATTTAAACAATAAGAAACCAAGCAAATGGGCTTTAACTTCTACTTCATTCTAAGATCAATTCCCTTAAATTATCATAGAAGCCAATTTTTATAGGATTTTCATGAGGAACCTCCAATTACTTCATCATATGATTTTCTAATATTAAGCTTGATTAGATCATGCTCTTTTATTTGTGTTGGAAATTGGGTGATTGCTTTCATGTCTAGTGTTGATATCTTCAATGATGAATCTTTCCAAGATTGAGTGATTGCTTTCATGTCTAGTGTTTGAGTTCACTTACAAGGAATCCAAATTGATCTCTTCCTTAGTGAAAGGTATCATTAAGATTTGACTATCTTCACTTGTGATAATAAATGAAATAAACTATAAAAAGTCTATTTGCTCCTACAAGCTTTTAATCCTCCTCATCTCCAAGTAGTTCACTAAAAAGAAGATCGATTCAACTTTAATGAGTTTAGGATTGAAATGATATATTCTCCTCTATAAGGCTTGATAGAAGTGATTTTTGTAGCTTCTTCTTTCCCTAGTTAATTTGTGAAAATGTTTTATGTTCTTTTTGAACCTTTAATTAGCTAAATTTCTCATGATTGTTGCCTCTAGATTTTATTTTCTTTGCTTGCACATCTAATAGTTTTGAGAGATATATTTCCTTCATGAATTGATTTGAGTTCATCCCTCTAACTATGATTAATTCATTGAGAGTGTTTACTTTCATTTCAATAATTTCTTTCTCAATAGAATATTCTTGAAACTATTGTTCCAATTTTTGTGGATCTTTTAGGACTACAAGTTTTTTCTAGAGCATACATCTTGGTGCTTCTTACTTTTAGAAGTTCACTTCCCCAATGTTTAACAAAATCTATGAAGGACTGATCTAAAAACTATATATTTTTAAAGATGAAGGTGCATTGGGGGGTTTAGATTATCTTCCATGACTTGTAAATTCAACAAAAAGTGATCTAAACCCAAGCATATGACTATTTCATATTTTATGGTATCATTATACTCAAGTCATTTGGGAAAGATAAAAAAATATATCCAATCTCTTTACTATTTTTGTTTAACTTGGCCATTTGTTTGTCCATGAGAATGTTCCATTCTAGGTGTTAAATTCTAAGAGTGTATTCATCTAGATAAAGGAACTAAAATCAATTTGTGACTAATTGGTCCTTGTTATACCTCCTTGTTTGTTATTTGAGGTTAACATTGTAGTAAAATATTCACTTGCCATGTATAATTAATTTATGATACATGATAAATTATCTCCCATAGTTATCTCCTAAGAGTGGGGAAATTAAGTCCATTTATGGTGAAAATAAAAAACTTATAGTTTGGAGATAATGATAGTTAATTAAAAGAGTTTCCAATTGGTTATTTGGTTTACCCTACCTATTTTGATAAAATTTTGAAACCACTAGAGGCACCTTTTGCTTTGATAGATGAGGTGTTCATTCATGCTAATGTTGTGATAGCTTATTTTCCTCTTTAGAATTGATTTTAGTTTTCATAAAAGGATGATGTCTAGTTTCTATATATCTAATAAATGCTTTACTAAGTGGTTTTTTGATATAGTCATGGTCAAAATTGGGTCCAATGAAGGAATATTCAACCATCTAGATTAACATCAAAATACACACAGCACAAAGATCTCATAAAAAAAAAATCTTATTTATTAAAGTTTACATGATTATCACCATGACTACAACTTCTCACTTCTTTGTAATGGGCTCTCTTACATGCTAGGTCATATCCATTTCATTACACTTACTATGACAATTCAAACATATATTACACTAAATATAGCCTCATAAACACTAGTCTAATTACATCCACTATGTTGTACATTAGTATTTCCCTTTGGAATGCACTCCACTTCATACTCCTTGTTCTCTACTCACGATCTTTATCTAAGACCTTATAGTCTCAGCCTGCTTATGCTTTACTTCTCAACTTCTTTCATTGCCTCTTCATGCCATACCTTTCTTTGATCCAAAACTCAATATATATAGCATCCACATTTTTTTCTAATGATCTGTGTTGGCCATATGATGGAACAAATTCGAATACCACATATAACATGTCATCAACTATAAATGAAATAATTATAAATTTAAATGGTTAAATTGTAGATAAACATCCTCATGGTGCTCAACACTCATTGTCAATGGTTCAATACATCTTTACAAAAATTCTTTTATTGGTGTAAACTCTAAATAACGCCCCACACATGAAAATAATCCTAATTGTTCAAAACTATCCAATTGATAGACACTCTTGTACCAATTTACTATCGTTTTCTCATCTAATTATTGATAGACATTAACATGAAACTCAAAAATAAAAAAATTGACTAATCCCAAAACTTTGAAAGCCAATTTCAAGTTATAACTAAATACAATAAATTTATTCATCACAAACTACTATCTACAAACTAATAGAGAAATAACTAACTAAAATAAACCACTTTTCTAGAATGGTGCAAGATTACCACACTACCTAGGGATGTCCTACATCACACACTTGGAGTTAATAAAAAAAAATGAGCCTCATTTTCTAATACAAGCTACCCCTACCTAGGAATTCCAACTTGCTACTTCATCAACTCATTCTTTCCACATCTTGTAGTAGTATTTGACATTTGATTCTATCAATCATCTTCTATATTATTTTTCTTTTTCTTTTATCTCATCACAATCTCCTTTATCCCTCACATCTATTAGACTTCATTTTGGTTGCACATACGAGCATATTATTACATTCTTTACTATTGCATATTCTTCAATAAAACTCATTATCACGTTATTAAGTACCATGTCCTTTGGTTGAGACTTCTATCCTCACATTCCCAAGTTATCTATAGTACTTATTTTGCATTTGTATTATTTTTTGGTCATCCAACAATACTACATATTGCTGGAATCAATGCATATCACTCCTTTCCAACACACACCCTTGCAAATCACTATAAAATTATCCCTCACTTACCCTTAGGGACATCAACTCATGCCTTTAGATATATTTTTGTGTGGTTTATAGTTTATCCCTCTCATCATACACCTACACCATACATGACACAAATCCATCAATGTAATGTTACATAAACCCTCATCATAATATGCTCATGTGTTGAACCTCACCAAACACTTTTCTTCCATAATAACGTATCTCACTACTACAACCATCCAATCTTATATGGGTTTGACTGCTTCATCCACCTTAGCCCAAAATTTTCTACCATTTCTATAGACATCAAATTATCTGTACTCACTCTTCTTCCATTCTACCTCTTTTGTTCTTCCTTTAACTCATTTCTTACCTTCATTCAATCCAAAACATAGTATATATAGCATCAAAAAAATTCCAATTTGATCAATACTAACCACAACATAGCACAAATCCCGATACCACATGTAACATGTCATCAACTAAAAATAATATAATTACAAACTCAAAGGGTTAAATGACGGACAAAACTCCATATGGTGCTCAACACTTCTCCTCAAGGGTTCAATAAATTTTTATCTTCTATTAGGCCAAACTTTAAATCACTTGCCACACATGAAAATAATCCTAACTATGCACATTTGTCCACCCAATGGATGCTCTCAAACTAGTTTATTGTATTTTTCTCTATAAATTATTCTCAAGTTTTAATATGAAACACTAAAAAATAATAACTTAAACTATTCCCAAAACTATAAAATCCAATTTCAAGTTCTAATGAAATGTGGTATCTTTCTTCATCATAGAATACTAACTACAACTAACAAATAAACAAACAATTGAACTCAAATTAAAAAATCCACTTTTTCATAATGATTCAAGATTACCATATTGCCTAGGCATGCTCTTGCATTCTTTTTGTTAGGGGCATTGAGGCTTGGATAACATTCCAAGTTAATATTGTCATTGTAGTGGTGGGGGTGATTTTCACTACTTTGTTCTTTGTTTATCAAAATTTGGTGTAGATTGAGAACTATGTTTGATCACTTCAATTGTGACTTCTTAAACTATCTTACAAGTCATTCTTATTTTGGGGTTGTAGTTAGCTTTGGCCTTTTGTGTCTCATATTATGGTATTGATAAAAAAACCACTGAGACCAATAATTTGGCTTCGTCATCTTGTACATTTAGGTCTTCCTCACATGCTTCTAAGCGATTTGATTTATTTTCTAATGATTTGATTTTTAGTTCAAGAGGAATTTCCTTAATTTTTCCACCAAACTAGGAGAGAAAGTCATCTTAGTGGAAATGGATCAACTAGTTTTGACAAGGTAGTCATAATATCCCCATTTCCTTTAATATTGTGTCAAGATTCTTTATTTAAAGATTCCTTAGCTCAGCTAATGATTTTCTAACCCATTTCATAATAATTGTGGGATATTTTATCTATATTTTTATTGTAATGAATTTTTAATTTTTACTACCTACAAAAGATTGATTAATCTCAGTTCCTATCAACAAATTCTAGTTCCTTAGATTATATTCTAGTAGAATTATATTTAATAAGGGTTTGGATAAATATCTTCTTATACATGCCCCAACATAAACAAGAAAATCTCCCTACATAATTAATTCATGTAAGATTCAAAATTTTAAAGTTGCCAATCTACTCTAAGATTGTGTGGTACAACTATTCTTCAAGAAGACAATACATTCTAACACCTCCATTTTTATCATTTAAGGAACATGAGTTATATTAACTAAAATTTGATTTAAAATTAAGAACATTCAACTAGGTGAAATTCGAGTACCATGGCACACTGTGATAAAGGAAATAAGTAGCACTAGTCTGGTCTAGATTTTTAACTTGAAACACATAAAAGTGGCATATATATATATATATTAAATTTTTGAAATAATGTGAAATAATTAAATGAATTTTTTTATTTTTTTATGTTTTATTAAAATTTTAAATAAAAATATTAGGTTATTTTTCAAAACTCGACACTTTTCTTTAATTATTTAAAAAATTCAAACAATGATATCATCTCAAGAAATATTCTCTCCTCTAGGGTATCATATTTAATTTTTTAAAGTATTTTTCTAGATAAAAGGTGAGAGATCATTGATAATAAATGCATTAATAAAAGTGAAAATAGGAATTTATACAATTAAATGTAGTGGTTAGATGACCAAGTTTCAGAGAGAGAGGGCCAATTGAGGAAGAAGTTGAAGCATTTGTAGTTAGTTGAGGAGGCATCAATTTCAAAGTGGGCATGAAGGAAGGAGAAGTAGTAGGGGTTCAAGAAGGAGAATGCCAAAATAAGAATTTGAGTGTCCTAAAAACCTCTAAGACCCTAGTTGACAAAGAATCCCCAGGCTAGCCACTTTGAGATGTAGGGAATGCATGAAAACTACTATAAAATTTCTCATCAAACTAATCCATATAGTATTAAAAACATGAGAAGCTACATGACAATTATTTATCATTATAGGCAATGACAACTTGACTATAGAGAGTTGATGGTAGTAGAAAATCTTAAATGTACCCATAAACAATTATATTTGGGTAGTATATATCCTACACCAAGTTCATATAGTTAGAGTGGAAATTAGAGATGATACCAAATTAGTAAAAGTATCTTGGTTCAACCTTGAAGATCATCACCTGAAATAGCTTTGAAGGCCCTTTTCAACATGGGGCTAGTCCATAGAGAAAATGTTTATGCTAGTAAGTTGGAGTCAATTGGACCTAGAATGAGTGGTTAGGCTTCTTGTGGAAGCACATAAATCCTTCTATTTATTTTCATCTCACCCCTTTTGTTACACCCCATCTCTTAATTACTGGGTTACTTTTACCTTGTGAGTAAATATGATAATTATCAAGACTTTCATATGTTTAAGTGAATGAAACACTAAATATGTATTATGATATATTGCTTTTGAAGGAATGATTATGTTTCATATGCTAGTGGAAATGTGATAAATGAATATGTAATGCAATATGAATGCTTTGATGATTTAAATGCTCAATGATGCTAATGAATTCTATGTGAATGGCTAACTATTGTGGCCCAATGTACTAAGTTGAATGCAGCAATAGGTTTGAACCTCCAGAAGAGATGGGAAGTATCACTCAGGAGAAGAACTTGGTCTAGTAACCTCTAATTCAATCTTACTGAGCATCCATACACTCACACCCTAGATGGTCTTAGTTGAGTCAAGCCAGTTGGGTAGATGGTAAGTGATCTTCTATCTAGTTGTTGATGCTTATATTTTTTTATATTTCTTTTTATGGAGGTCATCCACAAACTATTTGTAGCTACCCGATATGAGAGCACGAGCCTTCTTGGGTTGAACCTCTTCAGCTAAGAGCGTATTGAGGGGTATCAATTCCACAAAATTCGCCTGGGGCACGATCTCGGCCTCATCCCTTATAATATCAGATCCTTGCACTCAACAAGACTTGATCCCTGGTGGGCTCATTAAGAACCATTCAACTTCATCAATAGATCAAGGGCCCATTTACGTGTATGATTATATTGATTTACGATCTTTTTTATGAATGTTTGGAGTGAGGTATGTGATGAGTCTTGATGATAAGTGGAATCCTTCCTTGCTTGTTTATTTATATATCGATGAGATATATGCATTTAATGTATATATATGTATATATGTATGCGTCTTGGTAAACTCATACATGTGAGTAAATACATATATGAGTATACGTAGGTAGACATACCTACACATGCTCATGGATGAATTACCCATATGCATGGGAATACCGATTGGACTAAGTGACATACATGTATATATATGTACATATACATTCTATGAATATATGTCGATCGATGGGATTACATGTTTGAGTATTTCATAAAGATATTGAAATGGAATTATGTATATATTAGTATATATATGTAATTCGATATCTAGCAACATATATATACATATATTAATATATATATACTCGTGTATATATATATATACATAATACTATTCTTTATATTTATATAATATAAATATGTTTACTAAATGTATTCGATGAACTTATGGAATGAATATATATATTTTGATATATATACATATATGTATAGATATACTTCAATAGATATGTGTGTATATATGCATATATAATATATAATATATATGAATAAGCTATGGATATAATTTCTAAGTGCATAAATAAGCGCTAATTATTATTGTTAACATTACAAGGCAAAGCACATATGGTAACATATGGTGCTTAAAGCATAAATAGCGCATAAGTATATGGCACAAAATTTAGAAAAGGAAGCTAGTGCATAAAGTCTTCAAAGACCAAGTCAAAGCATGAAATAGAGCACGCATGACATATATTGTTGTGTAAACATTTTGAAGAGTGGATGTTCTTTAAACCTATAGACTATGTCAAGAAGCGCCTATAAAGGTGGTGCCAAGAGTTAAGAGGTGGCTCCATATTTTCTTGAAGCTGGAATGTGATAGAAGTCTTTGAATTCGTATAAGCCTGCAAGTAAGTGTTTAGACTCAATCAAGTGCAAACTTGGTAGCATTTTGGAAAGGAATTCAAATTAGGAAACCTGTTTTGAACTTGTTGTCCCAAATATCAAGTCGACTTAGCCATGAGACTGTCATGTGTTGCAAACCTATGAATAAGTTGTTGCATGAGGAAGAAAGGTGGTAGAAATACTTAGTTGTTTATATCCTTCGGTGGCTCACAAATTAGTATAAATAGAGGTGCCCATTCTACCAATTGTATCACTTATCAATCTGATTTATTTTGTGTTATTCTACTACAATTTTTGTGCAAAGAGAGTTGAGAGTTTGTGAGGTTGAGAGTTGTTTTGTTGATTCACATTGGATTTGTGGAGAAAACTAGTGAGAGGCTAGAAGAGGATTTTGGAGGTTGTTCTTGGAGGAAGTTGCAAGCAAGCTAGAGCCATTAAGCTAGGAGAGAGGATTAATCAGTTGGAGCTTTAAACATGCATGCTAATTTCTACTCCTTTGTTATTATGTTGGAAAGATTGTTTATTATATTATCATGTTGAAAGATTGTCTTTTACTTGTGTGAGATGCTTGTATATGCTTGCATGCTTCATGGATGATTATTATGTTGGAGAAAATTTTCATATTGGGTTAATATTTTATTACCCTATATGGGAAAATAGATGATGATGTTTCTATTTAGATTATACGTAGTTAGTCTATACTATACATATGTAGAATGAAATGAGAAATATGGTTTACATTGATGTCATGAGGTAAACCTTGGGAATAATGAGGTTAGCAATACAACAATAATGATGGTATGAAATACATGTCGTCGTTGATAGAATGTGATGTCATGCAAACCATATTGTTAATCTATACTTGAATGATCACTTGATCATTGCTTTACTTTTGATTGAAACCCTAGGTTGAGAATAACCTACTGGGTTGGGATATTTACTTGATTATTGGTTGAAACCATAGGTTGAGATTAACCTACTTCATTGGGTTGTTTATTTGATCTTTGATTAAAGCACATAGGTTGAGATTAACCTATATGATTGGATTGATCGTTGATTGTTGATTTTATCTTTGATTGGAGTTATTTAATGTTGAAGATTATACTTTAGATTGAGATCATTTTGAGGTCATTTATTGATGGGATTATACTTTTGATGGGAGTCATTTATTGATGAGATTACACTCTTTAAAGGGGATTTTAATTGTTGAGGTTTCACTTTTAAAATAGATTCATTTAATGATGTGACATTATGTTATCCATATGGTTAATTGGTAAGATATAATTGCTTTGAGATACTTGTAGGAATGCCATTTATATAGAAGTTAATGGAAAGGTTATTCCTAGGGCTAGGATAACCCATGGGAAAGGGAATAACCTAGAATAGAATACTAATGGTCAAATTCAAATCAAGCAATTGTAGTGGTGAATATAGATGAACCTCACTCAAATTACTGGGTGTTGAATCTTTGTCCAAAGTAGTTTAGGTAGCCATTGTCTACAGTGCCAATTCACTGTGATCCAAATACATACTAGGTTGAGAATATCATAGAATTAGAGGTTGAATTTATGGTAAGCTCTAGACATGTAGGACACATCACTATGCTCAGGAAAGGCTAATATATGAATGATGAGGTTACCAAATCAATCTCTTCGTCGAAGGGGGGGCCATCTTACCAAATTTTGGTAGATGTACGGGGGACCTCAGTTAGTCCATGGTTGGTGGAAAAGTGCTTGAGTGATGATTCTCCTCATGTAGTTGGTGGCCAATATTTGGGATAAGGACATTCCAGACCATATTTATGATTCAAGAATTGAAGATGTATGTGCCAGTATTTGGGACAAGTAGAAGGTGTGCACCAAGGAAAGGGGACATCTAGAATGTATGCACCAATGTTGGGACATTTGTATTAGTTTAGGTTAGCTTGTTGAAGCTATATATATAATCATGTATCCATCTATATAGAAATTGTAAAAGCGAAATGTTATGTTGAATATATTTATGTAAATTTAAACCATACTTATATTATTGGAATGATTCTTTGATTATGTAATGAAATTTTCGATAAAGTTATATTTCAAATGATGCATTTATTATGGAAAAGAAAAAAAAATTTATTGATCAAAATGTTAGTAGCATAACTATCCACTTGTGGGTAAAACATAGAAAAATTTATCAGGTGGAACAATGGGCATGTTGCACCTTCTAATATGATATAGAGAAGAAGATGAGTAGGATGAAAATTGAAATAGTAAGAGACCATAAATAAGAATGTACTAATGATTAGCCAAAGGATGTGAGTAAAGGGAAAAATATTATTCATATTTACTATTGATTTAGAGATAGGTTGTGGTGGTAATATAGAGTTAATAAAATCCTAAATAGAAGAACTTTAGATGAAAAGTGGATTTCAAAACTAGCTTCCCATGATTGTTTACCATGTGGAGTTGTAGGGTGAGTAAGTGAGTCATTTGGATGAGAAGATTTAAATGTTGCATAGACTTTAGAAATTAATGAAAGGGCACATGAAATCAAACTATATGATCATTATGAAAACATATTTTTAAATCTTGATACTCTATGTTCGAAGATGAACCATAGACCATAGTATGTTCAATTTGGTCAATTCTCATATTGGCTAGAATACGGGTAGCTTGATTTTCTTCTCTATAATAATGATTGAATTCATATGAGGCAAAGTCATCCTTATGTTGTGTATGGGGAAAATTCATCCTTACATTGTGTAAAGGGAAAAAAAAAGCATTTTAATTTGAGAAATAAATTGACCTTATGTTTGGAAACTAATGACCTACTTGTAGAGAAAACATAAGAAAAATATTATTAATTAAAAGAATTAAAAATATTTTTAGAAACTATGCTTTTAGATCTACAAAAGTCTAGTTTTTGTCTCTCAAAAATGTTATTAATGTGAATAAAAGTGGAGGTAATGTTGTATTTTTCAAATAATTTCAAAAATATTATAATTCGACACAAAACACTAGTACATTTTTTTGTTAGTAAGTACCTCTTTCCAAAAATATTATGGCTAGATCTATATTAGATATAATTTTTTTGGTTGAATCTATTTTTTTGGATAGAAATATTATTATCAAATCTATTTGAGAAAAAATGAATCCAACTAGATTGCATCATTGATGATATCCCAAATTTTACTTAGAATGTGTCTTGATAGTTTTTAGTTTCCTACCAATAACATTATAGTCTGTTTTTTTGAGTTGGAACTAGTTAAGTCACATAAATGATGTGTTAGAATGAGGAATAATTTTGTATGATTTGTTTTGAAAATCTGTCATAATGTGTGACAAAAATTTGAAATTTCACCCAATCATAAATTATTTATTAGTCTCTTCATATAATGATGGGTTTGAGGATAATGACCTCGTACTTAGAATGTTTAATCAAGATCCAAAAATTGGTTTTGTCATTATTTAATGTTAGTAATGTATCCTATATTGCATGATAGAATATTATGTCTTAATTCTCCCTAATTGCTCATTTATCTCAATTTTTTAATCATAAATAGAGGTGAGGCAAGGATCTCTTTCTTTAGTGATCAGGATGGAAATATGTTGGGTCGACTACATCATGAGGACGCCATTCTTTTGTCTGTTGCAGAAACCATTTGCATAAAGCAAGAAATCCTATGAAAATAACTCAGTGGCGAGGTATTCTATGTCAGCGGCGAGGTAGACGAGACTGCCCTTTTCCATGTGCTTTGTTTTATGTGATCAAATGCACAGGAACAATGTTCAAATTCAAACATTAACGAGGACTATTTTTTGAACGAAAAACAAATGGGAATGGATGTCAGCCAAAGTAATGGTCCCACAACCACCTAAGCGGTCAAAAGCTTAGTGTGTGCTTGTAATGTGTCATACATAAATAACACTCAAAAAATAAAATATGACATTATGAATAATAAACTAAAGACAATCAATTAGCTATTTTCCAGATCATAGCACCTTATGCCAAAAAAATAATTTATATTCATTTCCAAATGTCAATTTTACAAATTACATAGTTTGACATAGGCGAACTTGCCAATTAGTCAACTCAAATTACATCATGAAGTACATAGTACAATAATTAAGAATATGGAATTCCATATGATTCCTCTTCAATGCTCGCTACATCTAGTGGACAAGAACATGGTTCAGACGCTTTTCCACCAAACCATGAAGCTATGCTTCCCTAGAATTCTTCCTAACTCAAAGAATACTCAACCTTGTATGGAATACTTAGCAAGAGATATAGTATGCAAGGTGGAATCTAGTGTGTGCCTAACATCTACATGCATTTCTAAATTTAGAACATGCAAGATCTATGCTAGGAAATGGTAGAGAGTTACATCATAAAAATTAGACCATTCAATATAATGTGTTATCATAGAATCTAGCAGTGCTCGATTCACGGATAACCCCCCTATGAAACTTGTCTATTTCATAGGTTCATGACGTTCAAGCATGAAAAACGAGGTGAAATTCAATCCACCTCAAAGTGTGTTCCAAAATCTCAAACAGTTCGTTTGAGTGTCCTCCCTTGTCCATCTTTCGAAGAGCTTCAAAAAAAGCATCTTCGTCAGCTTCCAGCCTTTGAGGGTTGTGAAAAGTCTGTCTTTGGTGCACAAGCTTTGATTTTTAACACTTGTGCACTTTTGTCAAAAGTCTGTCTTTGGTGCACAAACTCTGATTTTTAGCACTTGTGCACTTTTGTCAAAATTCTTTCTTTGGTGCACAAGCTTTTATTTTTAGTGCTTGTGCACTTTTGTCAAAATTATGTCTTTGGTACACAAGCTCTAATTTTTAGCACTTGTGCACATTTTGTTTGTACTTAGTCATTTTTTTTCTCTCCAAGTGTTGGACCATTGATTTTTAGCGCTCCTACACTTTTGGCAGTTTTTGCCTTAGACATTTCCAAATCACTCTATTTTTTGCTCTGAATGTCGTTTCTTCACTCCTACTTTTTTTTTCATGCCTAGTTGCTCATTTCATGCCTGCTCAACATCGTTTTCTTGCTTCATGCTTCCTAATGCTTCTTTTTTTGCTAACACTTGTTGATTCACCATCCTTGCAATTTCTCTCTAGATTTCATCAAGTGATCCTGAAGGTGACATCTTTTGATCCAATGAACTATCCCAGATCTACAAAGAAGCCGTCATGCAACAAGTTGAGGATGCCAACTTTTCCAAAGCCTCAATGTATGTCATTTGTGATACACGAATGACCATTGATAATCTCAACACGCATCTTCGCATGTGCAAGAAAATCCATTCATCCACTAGAAGGTCGATCACAAGAGTTCACACCCTTGTGGATTACATCGTTGGTTTGAGTGAGACGTTTGTGCAGGAGACTAGGAAGAAGTATGAAGACTTCCACGCCTAATTAAGGAACCATGAAGATTCCTGATCTCCAGTGTTGAACTTTCAGATGCTTTCCTTTACGCATCTTGTAAATAGTTTTTGACATCTTAAAATGTATTTTATTAAAACGTAATTACACTAAAAATTTGAGATGTAGTTTCATGAAGACAAAGTACATTTTGACTTAGTCAAAGTTAGGTGAGATTTTCCTAAATTAGCTCACCTAACTTTCCTAACTTTTTTCAACTGATTTCCTAATTTTTCTCATCCCTCTCCTTTATAAATATGAAGGATTCCTATTGTAATCTTTACCTTTAGTATTTTGCAACAAAGTGCTGCCCTTTTTGAAGCAGAATTATGAAACCTTGTGTTCATACTTTGTGAATGAAATCTGATCAATAAAGAAGAGAATTGCAAACCAGACTTTGTGTTGGATTCGATGATCTTGTGAATTGATCTTATTTGGTGGTGATTAGTGTATGATATTTGAAGGGATTCAAGTAATTTATGTTAATTATGTGTTACATTCCTTATTTGGATTTATGTTTATGTTTGGATGCTTTTGTTGAAAGATCTACAAGACTTTGTGCTTGTATCATTTGTGTTGTTCGAGGAATTTTTGCATCTAAGAAGACTTTGTGCTTCTAATGCAACAAACGATACATCTCTCACAGATCCATCATTGAAAAAGCTATAGAACGACTTTGTGCCTTCGTGAGCTTTCCCTTTTCTTTTACTTGTTTATTATTAATCACATCTGGTATCTTTATGCTTTGCTTTGACAAGATAGAGATATTGGAATTATTGCTCGTTGTTAGTTTAAAGTTATCATGAATTAAGAACTTCCAACTGTGAAGCATTGCAAAAAATCTTCTCTGAAAAAAGAGAGAAGCATGAATGTGACACACCCCCCCATTTCATAAGTATAGTGTACATTGTGTAAATACTTTATTAGTTTTACCGTAGCTTCTGTTAGCAATAAGAAGGGTGCCTCCCCTTTTTGAGATGAGAGATTTTATCTCACATAGTTGTGGCTGAAGTCTAGGTTGTGTAATCTATTGAAAAGATTATTACATAATTTTCACCCAGCATAATGGACTACAAACACTTGGCCAAGCATATGTTGTATATAGTTAAAACAATATATTTTGGAAAAGAAAAACCTATACTCTCTATTTACTCATTTTCAACACCCATCCCAGAAGATAACCTCCCACATACATAAGATAACATACATCTTATCCAAGTTTCACGATTTGTAAATAATTAATCTGATTTCTAATAGTTTTTAACTGGCCAATCGTTTCATGTCTAAGAATCAAACTATCTACAACATAGTCTTTGTAAGACTCATTTGGCTATCTCTGTTCAACATGCATGTGAAAGGATGTAACCAGATTTAATATTTAAGAAATCATATTTTTAAACGTAATTACATGATTCATTTCATCAATTACGATAAGAATATCACAGAACATACATCAATAATTATAGATTTCCAATATTTTCATTATTCCTTCTTACTTAGAATGAAATCTACATTTCAGATAAAGAAAATAAAATATTTTTTAAAGAAGGTATATCACATGTATGTGTAATGCATAAATGGAAGATTTATGCATGCACACATATATGGCCTTCTATTAAAATGGTGTGTGTATACATTCTTTTAAATTAAAATAAAGATCTAGATTCCACATACAGATTCCTATATTCAAATAGATGTCAACTTTCAACAGATGTATGAATAGATTCAACTGAAATTATAGGAATATAAACATTAAGTAGTCACTCTTAGACCTTGATTTAAATTTGAGTTTCAAACAATATGTCACAATGTTGTTTTACATAAAATTGAATTATAATTGATAACATAATTAATCTACATGTTTAAATAGAATCCATACACACTAGATTCAACTTGACGTCCTTCTAGAATGTGACCATTCATTATTTAAGCAAATAAAAAAGTTATTCTTAATTCATTTTGTTCAATTATTTTAACAAAGAACATTCAAAATTTAACTTCCAAGTCTTTATTTATGTCATAGTAAGAAGAATACATCAAATGGATAAGGGTTAAAATCATACACTTAAAGCTATTCCATCATAGATAGAAGCATTGACCTGTCCCTAAGGATAATATGAATGTTGCTCTATTTTGAAAAACATAGACTAAAATAAGGCATTTCACTTAGAATGAATATATCATTTGGGCCCCTTTTCATTCTTCTCAGGGCTTCAATATATAAGTCTAATACTGATATTCTCATATCATTTTAAAACAATATTGAAATCAATTAATACCAAGTGGATCAATATGAAGAACACCATTTTGTTCATTTCATTCTTATAAACGTTCATTATCGGGTTTAAGAATGACAAGCATGTTTTCGTTTAGAACGATAACATACTTTCGTTCGACATTATACATCATAAAACTCACTCAATGTCTCTTAGACAACATGGTGATTGTCGAATAGATAGTAAAGACACCATAAAACAAAAATATGAAAACAATGATAGGAATCATTCGACTTGTTTAAATCATTTCATACTGAACGACTGTATATATGTATATAATATATATATATATATATACAACATTCCATTTCTTTAAAAACATTTAAATTGAAACGATGGAACTTCATTGTTAAGCCTATAAAGGCTCAATTAACATTAGTGCATAATCGATTTCCTTTAGAAATCTGAGCTTATCAAATGGAATGATGAGAATCATTTGATGTTAAACATCATGTTACAGTGATAAAATACATACAACTATTAAAAAAATCATATCGTTCTCAGGTTTATGCACTTGAACCAAGGAATTATTTTTTACATGGATCGGTCTGAGGGTTAGACATCACCCAAAAGAACCATTCTTATAGAGTTGATGTTGATAGCATCGATTGGCCATCTTAAGGCTTCATTATGGTAAAAGAGGGTTTGTTTGATGACCCAACACACATGAATTTGCATGCAAGGTTCAAAAAAACCCTACTACTGTCGCATTGACAGAGCAAAAAGAAAAATATACAACTCACCATAGAGGCGGTGTCCATGGAATGGATAGACCCATGGTTTTTCCTTCCCACAACTAAAAGATAACAGGGGTCGATACTGATATGGCAAGCCTGACACATGCATGTACAAGACTCGAATGTAGAGTTAATACAAATAAGTGTCTTTTCTTCAAATCATGTTTGCTAATAGAAAAGTTAGAGCATTTTGATGGACTAAGAAAAGAATGTAACAATAAAAAAATTCTAAAAGAGTTGAACTTACCTCTGTTCAAGCACTAATTCGACCAAGATAAGAGGTGAAGAATTATTGAAGGCTATGGAAACAACTTTTTCCCTGTCTCGACTAACCTAATCGATCTCTTTTTTTTGCTTTTTCATCCAAGATTCACCCACTGTACTCTCTCAAGTTCTCTCTTTTTTCCTTTTGCATAATTTTTGCACCCACTAACACTGTGTTTTTCTCAAATTGGAGGACTTTCATTAAGGAATCCACCCCCACTTCTTGCACTTTGATTTGATTTTTTGTTTTGGGGATTATGGGCAGCCATTCTACCCCTTTGAGCCCATTTCAAATTTGAATATGAATTAAATATAAACTATTAGGTTAATACCCTTTTTCAATTTAATCATTTTAACGTTTGAACATTGTTTTCAAATGAAAACAAAAATTGTTTTCCAATGTGGCATTTTATCATTTTCTAATTTTCACATAAGGAATCCTTTTCAACATTTTCAAATTGAAGAAAAAAATTTTCCACACATTAAATATTTTCACCTCTATTTTCTTAAAATGGAATTAATATTGAATAGACAAGGTAGCAAATACTTCAATAAATTTGTTTTCCACAAGCTTACCTATTAATCATTCATACATTTCGCACAAGCAAAATTATGTCTACAAAATTGCAAGTCAAATGTAGATGCTATGATTTCAATGGTGCATGCATGTTCCAGATTCCAACATGCTTACCAATCGTCATCCGGCTAAATACTCCTACCTCAACCATGTTCTCAGTTTTCATCATGTTCATGCATTCGCACACTTGCACTTGCAGAGTTCATCAATAACCAATAACCAATGCTCAAAATGAAAATATTTCATTTCACATCATAACGTTCATCTTTCGTAATCAATCACATGAGTATAAATATATTTCAAATGACATTGAAATCTTAAATTTATCACAAGTCAAACTGATAAATTTTATTTTCCAAAAATATTTAAATAACTTATTTATTAACAAGAAAAAATTTGAGACGTGGTAGTGTTGTTTAAGCTTAGCCAAAGATAACCATCCAGACAAGGAGACCCCATGTTGACATATGAGATTTATAAAAAAATCAAAATCAAAATTTAATCGATATTTTTGGACATGCACAATCGTGAGAACCTTGGATTCTCCTTCATTAGATATAGAGTAAGTGGAAATTTTCTATGAGTTTGAGGCTCATGAATATTTTTTGAAACTTGAAATTGATATTTCATGCTTATTTCTAATCTAGAGGGTCTCTTAGTTTGCTTACTTTCTCCTCTCTATTAGATATTCACCATTGATCTTTTTACCCCATCAAAGGTCTACAACCATCCTTGTCTCATATCACTCTAAAACTTCTTTCACTATTATATTTTATTGTCCTTTATACTCAACATTGGTATTCTTACCCCATCAAAGGTCTACAACCATCCTTGTCTCATGTCACTCTAAAGCTTAATTCACTATTATACTTGATTGTCCTTTATATTCACAATTGGTCTTCTTATCCCATCAAAGGTTTATAGTCATCCTTGTCTCATCTCACTCTAAAAATTCATTCACTATTATAGTACTTGATTTTCCTTTATAGTAAAAGTACAAATTTTCCTTGTTGAATATTGACAAGGCATCTATTCCTTCTAGATTCTTCTTCAAATCTTCTCACCTAGTGAGCTGATCTTTGCATCTATGGACCAACTATCTTCGTTTGTCTACACTTCTTCACCAACTCTGTGGAAAAGTGTTGAACACATATATCCAAAAAATTCTCTAACTTCTATAGAATTTCATTCATCTTAATCATCATTCTATCTCCCTAGACTTTTTCTAAAATTAGATTTATTGAGTTTAAACATATTGTTGGACTATAGTCTATCTCTCCATTTTCTTTTGATGGAATCAATTTATACTTATTTCCATTCATCACAAGGGTATAAATGTTCTTTCTTCCATCTTTCATAGTCTCCCTATAAAACTACCAAGGCCTCCATAAAAAAACATGGTAGGCATCCACATGCATGTGTCATCCTATAGAATCTTCAATCTTAATATAAATTGATCCACAAACTCACTAAATCTTGTCCATTTACTACCTATTTATGTTTCTTTACTAGCAACGATACTTGATATGGATTGGGATGCTCATTTTCTTTAAACCTAACTTCTCTACCTTTTAACTAGAGACCAAGTTATATGTATAACCACTATCAACAATCACTTTACAACACTAACCTCTAGATTTGTATATAGTCTAAAAAGAACCCTCCTTTACAAAGTGGTGCATTATGATCTATATATTATATCATTAGCACTCTTTTTAACATAAGATCTTCTCCTTGCTCTAATTTAGGTTTGTGTGTCTAGTGATGCAACACTTTCTTCATCTTTTTGATCTAGGTGATTTCTAGCCATGCCCCCTCTACTATTGTTCAATTGTGCTTGTAGGCATTAAAATGCCATATCACCAACTTATCCACACTTTTAAAAATCTCCAAGGAACCCTACACCCCTTTTTATATTATTGTTGCTTCGTGCTCTTATTAAATAATCTCCTCCTCTTGTGCCTTGATTTGAATTATTACTCCATGAAGTGCCCTTTTCTTCTTAATATGTTTTTTTCGTTACTACTATATTCTTGTTCTCTTCTAAAAAATACCTTCCTCTCCCTCTTCAATGATTTTTCTACTTCCTTGACGACGTCTCTTCTACCTTTAAAGAAAATCAATATGTCTCCTCCACAGTATTGATTCCTAGCATATTCATTTCTTCTTGAATATTGAATCTCAATATATTTACATATCTTGCTACCTTCTCTTTGTCCATCTCCTAGTGTCTTGATTTAATTACCAACAACAAATTTATACTAGGTAGATGTTATGCCTTTTTCTCAAGCTTTATATATTCCAAAGCTTTAAAAAAATTAGTTTGATGTGTGTGAGGAAGAGATTGTTAGATACATAGGACAATTGAGAGGGGGGTCGAATCAGTTGTACACATTAAAACATTCAATACCTCATTAAATTTCAAACCCTTATCCAACTTTAAACCCTTATCATGCATTAGTAGAATGTAAAAATATGAAACAACAATGCAAACACATCCAAGCACATAATAACACTATATTTACGTGGAAAAAACTAAGTAGGAAAAAACCACGGTGAGGATTAACTCACATATATATGAACAACAACACCAAATACAATTAGGCTTACTACCTAAAAAAAGAAGAAAGACTCTATTGGGTGGATACTGTCAAGAAGAAAGAAGAATATAAGAAATTGTTATACAGAGATTCACTATCTCGGATCAACAAGGAAATCTACCACTGAATCTTTACACCATTTGTGGCGTTCGGCTCACTGCCTCTAGCAACTTCAAGCACTCTAAAAATGTAGACACCTTCTTCTCACTACGTCCGGAGTCATAGGCATTTAAGCTCACACTTAGATCATTGCACTTGATCACATTCACATCATTCATACACTATACAACATTTCTAACAACACACCTTGCATTTATACCATCCATGATCTAAACAATCTCAATTAGGTCGACCTTAATGAAACATATGAACCTCAAATGTGCATCACCAAAATAGGTCAGCACCAAAAACTTTTGTGGTGGAAATAAGTGAAGGTAGACTAAACCAAGGGTTAACTAGGACCGAAATCTACATCACCACATCACTTAACACATCAACAATCCACGAGATACCTCTGCAATTAGTGCTAGCATGTCAGGTCATCCAAACTTGAACTAACACTACAAGAAACCACACACATGCTTCTCCAAATCACGTGGACCACATATAAACACTCCAAAATATCCACACAATACCCTAGAATATTCTATCATCATCAGAATATTCTTCAACTTTGCTACAACCACCTAAGACTCAAAGCACCATCATTTTGTGCAACCAGACATACTACCACATAACACAACTTATGAATTCAGACTTGCGAAAAAACTCAACACCATAAACTTCAAGGGAAGGTAGATACAAATAATATAAGCATGTTTCTAAATATGCAAGACAAGAAAACTTATTGCGGAGAAATGTGGAGCAATCTCATTTCTCCTAGACAACCTTCTACACAAATAGACAAACTGTCAAACACAACTTTCACTACAAAATGATCCAGAACTTGAAACTCTCGGTATAGAACCTATGAACACCTTTGATCATCATATCCAAACCACACAAACATATTTTCAACCATGAAGAAATTTGGAGCACGACACTGAAGACACCTCTATCACATTACACACTCTTTTATTCAAATCTTCTCAAAAGCATTTAGAAACCAAGTGAACCAGCTACATCAACAACACCAAAACACCACTACAAAACCTTCTCATCATGATTACAGTATCTTCAATACCAAAAATTTCCTCATCTACAATATCTTCTCAACACCACACTAGAGGTTGACATCAATGACAACACTAAAGAAAGCATAGTACAACACACTCACTGCTAATATCAATGACAACACTACAACAACCTTTTTGACCATACTAGAGGTTGACAGCAATGACCAAATGTTGACATCAATGACAACACCAATAGAATACTTGCAAAAATCTCCCCCTTTGTCATTGATGGCAACACCAACTTTGAAAACCATCAACAACAAAAGAAACTTTTCATTAAGCAACACTCCCCCTTACTGGGGTAAACTTCACTCTCCCTTTTCCTCTGTTCTTTAGACACCATCCTCTCTACAATCTCTCCCCCTATCCATTTCTCTCCCCTTTGTCATCAATCTTTCCTTGTGTTTTTCAGACTTCACTCTCTTCCCCTTTGACATCAATGGAAAAGGGAAACATCTTTCCTTTTGACAACACCTGCATAGAATTTTTATTTTCTACTCTACTCTCCCCCTTTGAAATTTGCATACATCACTTTGACACCACTTGCAACACCAACAAGCAACCACTCTCTCTCCACTACTCTTCACTATTTTGCATTACTCATTGTTCACTGCTCCTCTACTATTTCTCTTTTCTGCACAATCCCCTTAGGGACGCAAGATATGTTCCCCCTGATTACATCAAACAAAAAAATCACTAATACTCCCCCTTTAAACATTAGTCTAGGACCAAGAATGTATCTTGAATGCTCACCTGGACAGATTCACCAACTTATGCATCTAATTGAAAGGAGGGGAAATAACCCCTAACTTTTGCTGGAGATACTCAAATGTATCTTTAGGAAGAGCCTTGGTAAATAGATTTGCAACTTGATCCTTTCTATGTACATACTCCAAATACACCTTATTCTCTACAACCTTTTCTCTTAGAAAGTGATACTAGATAGAGATGTTTTGTTCTTGAATGAATTATTGGGTTCTTTGAAATATTTATAGCACTTGTATATCACACAAGATAGAAAAAGCTCCATCATATGATAATCTGATATCCTTCAATTTTTTCTTCATCCATAACACCTGTGTGCAACATGATGCTACTGCAATATATCCTTCTTCTGTAGTAGATAATGACACTAAATGATACTTCTTACTCAACCATAAAACCAATCTACTTCCAAGAAAGAAAGCACCTCCACTTGCAGCGCTTCTTCTATCATTTGTACAAGTTGTCTAATCTACATCTATATATGCACCCAAGGAGAAATTAGTATCCCTAGGATACCATAAACCAAAATCCGAATTTTCCTTAAAGTATCTAAATATTATTTTTACTACTGCGACATGTGATTCTCTGGGATATTCTTAAAATCTTTCCACAAGACATACTGCATGCATGATGTCTGGTCTAATAGCAATTAGGTATAACAATCCTCCAATTATGATCTGTACTTTCTCATATCAGCCTTAGAAGATTCATCATTCTTTTTCAACTTACAACCAATAACCATATGGGTACACACTGGTTTAGAATCCTCCATTCCAAAAGTTTCTTCAACATTTCCTTGACATACTTTGGCTGTGAAATGAAAATACCTTGTTCTGGTTGATTGATTTGTAATACAAGGAAGAAATTCATTTCCCCATACATTGACATCTCAAACTCTTTTCACATCTCCTCTAAAAAATTTCTTGCGCATACCTTCATTTCCTCCAAAGATAATGTCATCCACATACACTACCACAATCAGGATTTATTCTCCCTCAACCTTGAAGTACAAGTTTCTATCTGCAGTACCTTTTTTGAATCCTTGTTGCAACAAGTACTTATCTAGCCTTGCATACCAATCTCTGGGAGCTTGTTTGAGTCCATACAATTCCTTATTCAATGTGCAAACCATATCAACATCATCTGATAATTGATATCCTTTTGTTTCTTCAATGTACACTTCTTCTAACTCACCATTCAATAATGCAAACTTCACATCCATCTGATATACCTTAAAGTCTTTATGTTCTACAAAAGCCAATTTTTTTTTAATGGATTCCATCCTTTCCACCAGAAAAAAAGTCTCTTCAAAATCTATTCCTTCCACTTGTGAGTAGCCCTTACATACAAGTCTAGCCTTATTTCTGAAAAAATTTCCATCCTCATTCAACTTGTTCCTGAAAACCCATTTAATTCCTATCACATTCTTGTTTGCAAGTCTTGGGACCCATTCCCAAGTCTGGTTCTCAATATGTTCCAACTCTTCTTTCATAGCCTTGATCCAATTCTCATCTTTGCATGCCTCACTCACTATTTTAGGTTCCACCTCTGAAAGTAGACAAAAAATTACTTGTTCATCTACCATAGTAGCTTTTTTTCTTGTCAATATACCTTTTCTCTTATCTCCAATGATCTAATCTTCAGAATGATTCTTCTACACATACTTAGGTGTCTGAGGGATCTTTTTATGAGCTTCTTCATCTTCAACTATCATCTCTTTTTCCTTCTCTTCTTTTCTTCTTCACTGCAAGGGGATTTATTAGATTCATATCCTTCTATCAATAAAAAAAATCTGACATGATTCTTCATCCACTTTGACACTTCCACTTTCAACAATATTTTTCAACCTTTTATTATAGCACCGATAAGCTTTGATTCTTATAGAGTATCCAAGGAATATTCCTTCATGAAATCTTTCATCAAAATTTCTTAAGTTTTCTTCATCTATTCTGATATAGCATTTACTTCCAAACACTCTGAAGTATTTCACAGTATGATCTTTTCCATACCATAACACATAGGGAGTCTTTGAAGTGTTCTTTCTTTCTTGACCTTTATTAAGAATGTAGACTACAATATGAATTGCTTCTCTCCAATAAACATCTGGTACATTTTCTTCCTTCATCATAGTTCTTACAACTTCTTGAATTGTTCTATTCTTTCTCTCCACAACTCCATTCTGTTGAGGAGCTCTAGGAGCTGACAAATGTCTCTTAATCCCTTTATCTTCACAAAAACTATTAAAATCATTGGAGGTGAACTCAACACCTCTGACAAACCTTAAGCACTTGATTTTCACATCCATTTCATTTTCAACCATAGACTTAAATTCTTTAAACTTATCTAGAGCTTCTAATTTTTCTTTAAAAAATGTTACCCAAGTCATTCTAGAATAATCATCAATCAACAACATAAAATTCTTGTCATCTTGAGAGCTTCTTATTCTTGTAGGTCCACATAGGTTTGTATGCACCAACTCTCAAGGACCTACAATATAATATTCCTCAGTCTTGAACCTCTTCTTTGTTTTCTTTCCAAAATGACATTCCTTGCATATTGCATTGATAGGCTTTGTAATCTTTGACAGATCTCTCATGACATCAGTAAAACTAATCTTTTATAGGCTATCAAAATTGATGTGACCCATTTTTTTATGCCATATCCAACTTTCATTGATTTGAGACATAAATAATTTAGCACCGCTACCTTTGAGCTAATAAACATTACCTTATGTCCTTGTCCCTGCAGCAACTAAAGTTCATGATCTTCTTTTTCTGATTTCACAACCATCATCCTAAAACACCAAATTGTATACTTTTCTACACATCTATCCTACACTAAGAAGATTATGTTGGAGACCCTTGACATAAAGAACATTTGTTTTATGTTTGCCATCAAAACTAATTGAACTTTTTCCATAGATCTTAGCAGATGTATCGTCACCAAACTTAACAAGACCACCATCATAACTTTGAAGTTTAAAAAACTTAATCTTATCACTTGTCATATGATTTGAGCATCCACTATCAATTATCCAGTAATTCGTCTCCTCTTGCATAAAAAGAAGTCACCATAGTTCCTTCAATGTTGTGACTTGTTACTGGAGAACTTTCCTTCACACATCTTTCAGAATTAGTAGAATTAGTTCCAACATTTAGAGCCATAAACAATCATTCATCACTGCCATCATCAATATAGTCTAATTCCTCATCATCAGATACACTATTTCCTCTTTCAACATAATAAATTCTTCTTGACAAATTTTCCTTTATGATCCTTAGGTTTGTCATTTGAGATTTTGATTGGACATTTAGAAGTATAATGACCTATATTCCACAATTGAAACACTTAAATGGTAACTTACCTTTGTATTTCATAGTGCCCTTTCTCAATCTCCTTACAAATTTTCTTCCACCCATCAAGATCATTTGAATCTAATTCATCAACCTTCTCTCCCTTGCTGACTCTCAAAGTAATTTCTTTCTTTGTAACATCTTGACTAAACTCTCTTAATTCATAAGAAATGAGAGCACCAAACATCTGGTCTCTAGAATAATTATCCTAATTCTAAGCTTCCTCAATAGTAGAAACTTTAGAACTACAAGTTTTAGGAAGAGTTCTTAATACCTTTTTCACAACTTTTCTTTCTTCCAACTTATCACCAAGACCATTGATGGCATTGACAACTTTATCCACTCTAAGCATGTAGGCAGTAATATTTTCATCTTCAAACATCCTTAGGGTTTCAAATTTGGATTTGTAGTTTTGCATCTTTTCTTGTTTGACCTTGTCGTCTCCTTCATAAATACTCTCCAACTTTTTCCAAATTTCTTTTGCAATTTTTAGACTTATCACCTTTCCAAGAATCATAAATTCCACTCAATATAGCATTCCTTGATTTCATCATCACTTATTGGACCAACAACAAGCATAGTATATCCTTTTACAACTAACTACTAGACACCAAATCCAAGGGAGACCATACAGGACTCCATCCTAGCTTTCCATTAAGCTTAATTTGTTCCATCAAACATAGGAGCTTTGACACCCATCTTGTGTGCCATCTAAATCCACCTCAGGCGGTTAAGCTTTCTCCAAGGAATCATAACCCTAGTACCAATTGTTAGATGCATAGAACAACTCAGAGGGGGGTGAATCATTTGTATGTTAAAACATTCAATCCCTCATTAACTTTCAAAAACTTATCCAAATTCAAACCCTTATCATGCATTAGTAGAATGTAAACATATGAAACAACAATGCAAACACATCCAAACACATAAGAACACTAGATTTAAGTGGAAAAACCAAAGTGAGGATTAACTCACATATATATGAATAACAACACCGAATATAATTACACACACTACCCAAAAAAAGAAGAAAGGCTCAATGTCGAGTGACTCATTGCCAAGAAGAAATAAGAACAGAAGAAACTGTTACATAGAGATTCGCTATCTCAGAGCAATAGGAAAATCCACCACCGAATCTTTGCACCATCCACTGCCTCCAACAACTTCAAGCACTCTAAAAATGTAGACACCTTTTGCTCATTGCATCTAGAGTCGTAGGAATTTAAGCTCACACTTAGATCACTAAACTTGATCACACTCACATCATTCACACACTACACAACATATCCATCAACTCACCTTGAGTTTATACCATCCACAACCTAAACAATCTTGATTAAGTTGGCCTTAATGAAACGTATGCACCTCAAACGTGCATCACCAAAATAGGTCGACACCGAACACTTCTATGGTGGAAAAAGTGAAGGAAAACCACGCCAAGGGTTAATTAGGACCCAAATCTACATCACCACGTCACTCAACACATCCACAAATAGCACTAGCATGTCAGGTCGGCCAAACCTGAACTAACACTACAAACAATCACACACATGCTTCTCTAGATCACACAGACCACATAGCAACACTCCACAATATCTACAAAACACCCCAAAATATTCCAGCATCATCAAAATATTTTGTAACTTTGCTACAACCACCTAAAACTGAGAGCACTATCATTCTATGCAACCAAGCATATTGCCACAAAACACAACTTATGAATCTAGACTTGTGAAACAACTCAACACTAGAAACTTCGAGGGAATTTAGATACAGATAATATAAGCATGTTCCCAAATCCATGAGACAGTAAACCTTACTGAGGAGTAATGCAAAGCAATCTCATTTCTCCCAAACAACCTTCTACAAAAAAAGACAAATTGTCAAACACAACTTTCATTTCAGAATGATCCAGAACCTGAAACTCTGGATATAGAACCTCTGAAAACCTTTGATCATCATATCCAAACTTCACAAGCATATCTTCAACCATGAAGAAATGTGGAGCACAACACTGAACACGCCTCTATCACACTGCACACTATTTTATTCAAATTTTCTTAAAATCACTTGGAAACCAAGTGAACCAGTTGCATTAGCAACACCAACATGCCACTACAACACCTTCTCACCATGAGTACAATATCTGCAATACCAATAATCTCCACATCTACAATATCTGCTCAACACCATACTAGAGGTTGACAATATCGTAAGAAAGTTGGTTTCATGTACTTCACAGTGGTGCAAAATATTTTGCTAGATTTTGTTGTGGGTATGAATTATAGCCAATTGAAGTTAGTGCTTCCTTTTGGACTCCTAAGCTCATATATTTTCACTATTTTGTCATATTTTGGATATTCCAATAGCATTGCGAAGGTGATCCAAAGTTCTTTCATCTTATTCATCCACTTTTTTTCAAATTCAGCTCTAGGTACATTCTATTGAGTTTTTGCAATTTGAGGCATTTGCTTGATAACTTGGATATATTGTAATTTGGAGAAGGTTTATTTGCATTGGGAGGCTTCATTTTTAGTTGTGCATCATATTTGGGAATTTCTAATTTCTATTGAAAGTTAATGTCTTTGTAATTGTGGAGATCTATCATAGTTCATTATGGAGTTTTCATTTTATCATTCCTTGGTTATGTTGGAAAGGGGAAACTATAAAAAATGGAGAGATTGCATCATAAACTATCTCTAATCACTTCAATTGTTGCCACATTTGTATGGTTTTGTTCCCCCTCCAAATAAAGGTATCAAAAAAATTTCTTGGAGTTGCAGAAGGTATGATGTCTTAGAGGTTATTGCAATGCATGTTTATGATGATGTTTTGAAATCTATTGATCATTGTGACTATCCTCATTCTCTTTGGACTAAGATTTGGGAGCTATATGGAGATCCTAATACTCCACCATTCCCTAATGATCATGATTCAAAATGTTATGTTCCTCTTCATTCTTCAGATAGGATACCCCATGATCATGATACTATGTAGGAGTTTATAGATTTGGAATGCTTTGAATCTTCACATGAGGATGTCAAGGGTTCTACAAATGCTTCTTCTCCATCAGAGACAATTGATGTACCTTCACCTTCAATGATTCCTTGTATAGAGTCATTGATTGAGGATTCCATCATTCCTATTCAATAAGACCATTCATCTTATGTTGGTAATTCATTGAGAAATTCTGGTGATTCATCACAACAAGTATCTCCTTGTATTCCTCATTAGGATTCCTATCTATCAAACATTGCATCCCTATTTTTAGAGTCTCTCATTTTAGATTTGGAGGACACATTTGAGGGTTTATCTCTCCTCTTTGATAACTGTTGTCACCTAGAATTGCACCCTGTGCAAAGTTTTACAAAAACTGAGCATTCTAGAGCAACATGGGATCATTTCAAGGTTGTGGGTCACCTATAGCTGAAATGAACCTCCAGAGAAGGATGGCTTCCTTTGGGTATCACCTAAACTACTGCTTCTTTGAGAGGAAAGAGGGAAGAGATACATAAAAATGAAGCTAAACCTAGGTGATGCACCGAAATTACAGGAACCATGAGATACTCAACTTACACTTAAACACCGGTGACAGCCATGGGATTGCACAACAAGATCATGTAGATCACACATACAAACAAGTTTGACATGCACATGCCTTCAAGAAGGAAAGGCAGGTTTCACAAACTAGAAGATCATGTGCAAGATTAAGTAAACACAGTTTGCAACCTACATAATACTACTTTTGCAAAGAAAGGCACAACATGAAACAAAAGCTATAAGGAAAGAGAAAATTTCATTAAGTAGCTCAGTGAATCACTAAAGAATGCACAATACTTCACAAGAATCAGAAGGAAAAAGATGGACCATCAATGGTAACCAAGGTAGATTTTGTATATTATGCTCCAAGTTGAATTACAGAAGCCTGCTATTCTGAGAGAGGACTACAAAAGGGTCACAGACTTCAGAAGAGCATACTCCAGAACTCTCTTACAAAAAGGCATAAAAATGCCTTATATACCGAAAAGATCTCGGCCCCTTAGAGCTTACAAAAATATCGGGCTCAGAAAAGATCTCCCATAGATCTTTTGATCGAACTTAATGTTGCATCCCCGCGTTACCCTGTTGTTGGTGTCAGTGAAGAAACATTCTTGAAGAAGTCCTCTGATCTTTCTGCAGCCACCGCATTCATTCCTATGTCCTCGTGTCTTCGCGAAGATCCTTGGCTGAATGCCTTGAATGCTACTGAGTTCACCATGATTCGGGTTGCATTCATCCTATGTTCTTCTCATCTTTCCGAAAGACTGGCACTGATTCGGCAGGACCTTATGTCGAGCCTTGAAACTTTTGGTGAGCCCATCCTGGTATCGACAAGACTCCTGCCGAAGAAAATCATATCGAGGCCCCCTCCATTCAGTCGGTGAGACCATATGTCTTCGCTAAGACCTCTTAGCGAGCCCCTTTACCTACCTCGAAGTGTCCAGTCAGTGTGACCCTCATCCTTCGGCAAGACACCTTGCCAAAGGAAAAAACCTTTGTCGAGCCTTGCTTGTCGCTATAGCACCCCCAGGTCGCCGAGACCTCTTGTAGACTTCCCCTCTTGCTGGAACTTTGGCATGTCGGCCAGACTTCATACCGAGCACCTCCAGTCATACCGACACCTGTTTCAGTCGCCGAGACACATGCCTTATCTTGCCGACGAGTCCATCCATTTTCCATCGCCGTGACATTCCACTATCGGCAAGACATCATATCGAATACATCCTGTTATCCTGAAAGACCTCAACCACTCTCGGGTCACCGAGACATAATGCATCTCCCACCGATGAGACTACCTGTCCCAAGTATGGCACTGTAGCTTCCATCCGTCGGGGAGACCTCACATAGACTGCATTCTGCTATACCGAAAGCTAATGCATTTTGAGTCGTTGTGACAAGGTGATTGTTATGCCGACAAGGATCCTTCACGGTCGCCGAGACAATAGAAACATCCTACTGAGACCCCTCGTCGAGCCCTTTATGCCTCTGTCGAGCTCTGATTTTTCTTCGGGGAGACCCCTTTAAATCACTGGGATATCTCAGCGAGACCCCCAGTCATACCAAGGGGCCTCTTTCCTTCGGTCGGGGAGACATCTGGCCTTCACCCAGACATCATGGCGAAGCTGTTTCCTTGGACGAGACCCACGCCGAACTCCCTGATGAAACACTGTCGATGTAACACTTGCCGGTCACCGAGACATCACCGCGAAAGCCTCAAGTCTTCCCGAAAACCGCGGTCACCATGAGTCTCGCCAAATGACGATTGAATGGCCTATCGGCCAAAGGGATCCATGCAGTAAGAGGTCATATCGAGACCTGCTTGTTATAGCGATAGACTCCACAGTGACGTGTTCGGCCAGACAAAGACTAAGTCACAACGACCTGTACAAAACATAAAGTATCAAAGCTGTTAGTCAGCCAAACAGTAGGAGGGTCTTGCCGAATTTCTCCTTAAAGGAAAATTATGTCAAATTGACTAAGGCATGCTTTTCAACTGAGCTCCCCTGTGAAATTTCATCAGATGCCTGACTTATCCCCCTGTCCAAATGCTCCATTTGGCCTTCTCGAACCTCTGTCATGTGATTATCCTACCTGATTGAGCCCGAGGGTGAAAATTAGGTAACATTTATGGCGACCTTTGCTGGATGTTTGCCTGCTAAACATGAAGACCAGTATCCTAGGCCTATCCATTGGGCATGGAGTCATTAGGACAACCCAGAAAAGATCAAGAGTAGCTTGGTACATGGCTGTAAATCATCTTGAGGCTCACCAGAACACTTGGAAACTTATTGAAAACAAGAAATTACAGAGGGGAAACTATTTAACTATGTTGGAAACAACACTTAGGGAATATAATCTGCATCTAAACCTACCCTACACTAACCAATAATAACTTGGTCAAACAAATCCATTAACATGATGGTTGAAATAGCTGCCTTTTCTTCTCAATATGCAATGGCTCTCAAGCTTAATGGCAGCTGAATAGAGATGGTATACTGAAAAGTATTTAAAATTACAATGCACTGCCGCATGAAAGAGGGTAACAAATTCACTTACCTTCTTAGACTGATCATATGTATTTGTATTCAAAGGAGGATAAGTAAATTGAACACACTCTTTGTCAACTGCAAGTACATCCTTTATGCCACTTTCAGATGTGGCTCCATATGTGAATGCTTGACTAACCATTGGCACTTTATGGAACTCCATCTGGGCTAAATCCCTGATCGGACAGCCCCTTGTAAAGACAAAAATTGAGCTCTCCTTACTGGTTTCTTGCTCATGCACTGCTGCTTTATAGCCTAGGCTAGAAAAGTCTAACCCCTGTGACTGACTTTGTGAGAAAAAAGAAGCTTCCTCAGTAAGCTCGAGTTGTTCATGATTAGCTTCATCAAGAGGCAATAGTTCAGCACCCAAATTAGTACAAAAAGCTTCTAAATCGTTCCAAAACATATCCTCTTCAATGTCTTCTTCATCAACCTCATGTTGGTCCAATTCTTCATCCTTGTCAAAGGAGCAAGGAAGATCATCTAATGAGAAGATCAACTCTTCCTTTTGATCCTCAGCTATGTCCATGATGGCAAGCTGCTCAACCTGATTCTCCTCACCCTCTTGCAAAAGCTTAGACTCCTTATTTTCCAGTATTGAGCAAAACTCGGCAATAACCTCCTCTTCATCAAGCTGAGAGAAAAAAGATAGTCCCTTATTCCAAGCTGTAAATTGACCTTTCTCAACAGCTACCTTCGCTTTGTCTTCCTATTGCTCAATCACTTGCTGCTACAATTGAGAACACCTTATAGCTAGATGCAAAGGATTCACATTCTTAAGCTTTTCCCATAGGATTAACCTATTTTGATCAATAAGTTGCTCCTCCTCTACCTTCTTTTTGACAGAAGCTTCATTCTGTTCAAAGCCTGGAACATTGAATCTCACGTAGTGAATTCCTTCTTCAAAGAAAGGATTTGGAAAGGTAACAGCTGATTGGGGTATTTGAGAAAGTTGTTCTTCAGGAGAGTTGGACTGATTTTGTTCAAATTCTTGTAATAAATGGGATCCTCTTTGTTCCTCAACCTCTTGCTGATGAATATAAGCTTGATAGGCAAGCTGCTCAACCTGATGCGTATTATACTCATTTTCCCTTTCTATGTCTAATATCTGCCTTTGAAACTGCAGCAACATCTCCTTGACGCTACCCAACTCAGTATCCACATTGTCAAAATTTTGGGATTGACTCGGGAGGCTACAAGGCTGACTCAAAGTGGAATTGAAATACTGCGAGGGGGATTGAGCAGGGGTGGGAGGGTGGTAAGAATGTTGAACATGTTGGTAGGTTGTTGTTGCATGGTCGTTTGGAATTAAATCAGCAGCATGGTTGGCCTGATATGGCTGATAGGGTGATTGGTTGACAAGATTTTCATGAAACTAAGGTGGATATGCATGCTGACTATGAAAATATGTCATCTCTACTCATATAAATGCTGGTCAGCAAAACATTAAGCTTGTAATTAAAACATACTAGTACTGAACTTGTCAAAACCAGAAGATTTGAGCTCGGAGTCGCCAGGTATGTAAAGAAAATGCCTCCCAAGGCTGAAACCACTGCTGCACACACCAAACAACAGCAATAAAGTGTGTAAATATGAACTGAGGAGCAGTTCACTGTCCCATCGGGCGTGCCAAAAACTGTTGTCACCTAGAATTGCACCCTGTCCAAAGTTTTACAAAAACTAAGCATTCTAGAGCAACATGGGATCATTTCAAGGCTGTGGGTCACCTATAGCTGAAATGAACCTCCAGAGAAGGCCGTATTCCTTTGGGTATCACCTAAACTACTGCTTCTTTGAGAGGAAAGAGGGAAGAGATACATAAAATTGAAGCTAAACCTAGGTGATGCACCGAAATTACAGGAACCATGAGATACTCAACTTACACTTGAACACCGGTGACAGCCATGGGATTGCACAACAAGATCCTGTAGATCACGCATACATACAGGTTTGACATGCACATGCCTTCAAGAAGGAAAGGCAGATTTTCACAAACTAGAAGATCATGTGCAAGATTAAGTAAACACAGTTTGCAACCTACATGATACTACTTTTGCAAAGAAATGCACGACATGAAACAAAAGCAATAAGGAAAGAGAAAATTTCACTAAGTAGCTCAGTGAATCACTAAAGAATGCACAATACTTCACAAGAATTAGAAGGCAAAAGATGGACCATCAATGGTAACCAAGGTGGATTTTGTATATTATGCTCCAAGTTGAATTACAGAAGCCTGCTAGTCTGAGAAAGGACTGCAAAAGGGTCACAGACTTCAGAAGAGCATACTCCAGAACTCTCTTACAAAAAGGCATAAAAATGCCTTATATACCGAAAAGATCTCGGCCCCTTAGGGCTTACAAAAATATTGGGCTCAGAAAAGATCTCCCATAGATCTTTTGATCGAATTTAATGTTGTATCCCTGCGTGTCCCTGTTGTTGGTGTTGGTGAAGAAACATTCTTGAAGAAGTCCTCTGATCTTTCTGCAACCACCGCATTCATTCCTCTATCCTCGTGTCTTCGTGAAGCTCCTCGATCGAATTCCTTGAATGCTACTGAGTTCACCATGATTCAGGTTGCATTCATCCTGTGTTCTTCTCATCTTTCTGAAAGACTGGCACTGATTCGACAGGACCTTATGTTGAGCCTTGAAACTTTTGGTGAGCCCATCCTGGTATCGGCAAGACTCTTGCCGAAGAAAATCATATCAAGGCCCCCTCCATTCAATCAGCGAGACCATATGTCTTCGCTAAGACCTCTTAGTGAGCCCCTTTACCTACCTCGAAGTGTCCAGTCGGTGTGACCCTCATCCTTCGGCAAGACACCTTGCCAAAAGGCAAAAACCTTTGTCGAGCCCCGCTTGTCGCTATAGCACCCTCGGGTCGCCGAGACCTCTTGTAGACTTCGCCTCTCGCTGGGAATTTGGCCTATCGGCCAGACTTCATACCGAGCACCTCCAGTCATACCGACACCTGTTTTAGTCACCAAGACACATGCCTTATCTTGCTGACGAGTCCATCCGTTTTCCATCGCCATGACATTCCATTGTCGACAAGACATCATACCGAATGCATCCTGTTATCCCGAAATACCTCAACCACTCTCGGGTCACCGAGACATAATGCATCTCCCACCAATGAGACTACCTGTCCCAAGTATGTCGTTGTAGCTTCCATCCGTCGAGGAGACCTCACATAGACTGCATTCTGCTATACCGAAAGCTAATGCATTCTGAGTCGTTGTGACAAGGCGATTGTTATGCTGACAAGGATCCTTCACGGTCGTCGAGACAATAGAAACATCCTACTGAGACCCCTTGTCGAGCCCTTTATGCCTCTGTCAAGCTCTGATTTTGCTTCGGGGAGACCCCTTTAAATCGTCGGGATATCTCAGTGAGACCCCCAGTCATACCGAGGGGCCTCTTTCCTTCGGTCGGGGAGACATTTGGCCTTCGCCCAGACATCATGGCGAAGCTGTTTCCTTGGACGAGACCCACGCCGAACTCCTCGGTGAAACACTGTCGGCGTAACACTTGTCGGTCGTCGAGACATCACCGCGAAAGCCTCAAATCTTCCTAAAAACTGCGGTCGCCATGAGTCTTGCCGAATGACGATTGAATGGCCTATCAGCCAAAGGGATCCACGCGGTAAGAGGTCATACCGAGACTCGCTTGTTATAGCGATAGGCTCCATAGTGACGCGTTTGGCCAGACAAAGACTAAGTCACAGCGACCTGTACAAAACAAAGAGTATCAAAGTTGTTAGTCGGCCAGACAGTAGGAGGGTCTTGTCGACTTTCTCCTTAAAGGAAAATTATGTCAAATTGACTAAGGCATGCTTTTCAACTGAGCTCCCCTGTGAAATGTCATCAGATGCCTGACTTATCCCCTTGTCTGAATGCTCCATTTGGCCTTCTCAAACCTATGTCACATGATTATCCTACCTGATTGAGTCTGAGGGTGAAAATTAGGTAACAATAACAACCATTACACAACTATTGTAAAACAATCATGGTCTTTGGATCTTGTTCAACATCAGTTTCTGCATAGTCTTGCTTTGTCACCTTCTTCATTGATTGGGCAGGGAACTGATTTGATTGTGGCATATTCATATTCCTTGAGAAAGGAGACACATGAGCAGTTTTCAAAGACATCATCATCATTGTCATGCATATGGATTCCTCTTCCTACCAATTCCTATCTGGAATGGGAAGCATTCTTGCATTTGTACTTGGTTTTTTTTCTTTTGAAAGGGAGACAAGTTGTTTGTCGACATTGGATCATGTTGTCTTTAGGCACTTACCATTTTTGCAAGAAATTACACATTATGGGGGGGATATATAGTCTCTCTATTTCCCTCTTATGGGGGGGCTATTGATTATATTGTATTCCTGTGATGGATGTAGCTCTTTGGGGGTATTGATGTTGACACCTACATACATCACTTCCATTACTTGTACATGATTTGCATTAGATTTGTATTATCTCTTTCTTGGAGAGGAGTTTTGTCCCATGAGGTTTTCTCCTTTTCTCCATTTGTAAGAGATTGCATTTTTGTTTATACATGGGTACCTAACATGGCCTTGTTGTCGGGGCCCATATTGCATTTGCATCATTTGCATAATAACTGCACTTCCTAAGTTGCACTTATGGGGGTGTTAGTGTGAATGAGGCTATTTCCTAACTAGTTCCTAGTGAGGACCTATTTACATCATTAATAATTTTACATAGGAGTTAGTTTCCTAGGTGGCATTCTAGAAACTAGTATTAATGGGGCCATGTCTCATTAATTAGCTTATAGTTATCTAGGCATTTAATATTTCACTTGTGAATTTAAAATTATGCATTAGGAATTTAATGTTTGCATCCAAGGTAGTTAACCTACCTCCTCTCACCTTACATATATAAACAAGGTTCTTGTTCATTGTAAATCATCTCATATCTCATATTTCATGATATTCTAGAGATTCTAGATATCAAATCAATAGATCATCATTTG
The DNA here is from genome assembly GCA_007258455.2 of Sequoia sempervirens. Lineage (NCBI taxonomy): Eukaryota > Viridiplantae > Streptophyta > Pinopsida > Cupressales > Cupressaceae > Sequoia > Sequoia sempervirens. The sequence goes on from VDFB02353493.1 coordinate 356,053,252, forward strand.
ATCAAATTGTCTTCTTGCTCATGATGCATCACTTTCTTGTTCATGTGGATGGTGTATTTCTTGGTTGATCCTTTGAAGTGTGTGCAACTTCATTCGGGTTATTGTTCATTCATATTTCCAACATGGAGGAAAGTGGAGCAATCTCATTTCTCCCAGACAACCTTCTACACAAACAGACAAATTGGAAAACATAAATTTCACTGTAGAATGATCCAAAACCTGAAACTCTAGATATAGAACCTCTAAACACCTCTAATTATCATATCCAAACTGCACAAGCATATCTTCAACCATGAAGAAATGTGGAGCATAACATTGAACACACCTTTGTCACACTACACACTATTTTATTTATTTTTTCTTAAAATCACTTGGAAACCAAGTGAACTAGTTGCATCAACAACATCAACACGCCACTATAACACCTTCTCATCATGACTACAATATATGCAATACCAATAATCTCCACATCTACAATATCTTCTGAACACCACAATAGAAGTTGACACCAATGACAATACTAAAGAAAACATAGTGCAACACACTCACTGCTAACATCAATGACAACACTACAACGACCTCTCTGACCATACTAGAGGTTGAAATCAATGACCAACTACTGACATCAATGACAACACGATTGAAGCATACTTGTAATAGAGATTCCTTGTGCAAATCAATAGGATAGTGAGGTATATGTTCCATTTCAATATGAGTTGGAAGATTTTTTTTTTCTTCATTTTGATGGAAGATGTCAATAGGTATGACTTTATTTTTATTCCTCTTGGGCCTAACCTAGTTTCTCAAAGTTATTTTACCAAATTTCATGGATATAAGTGATGCATTATAGGATGGTTTGATGTCTTATGCTTTGTGTTTTCTACACAATGGCAAAGTTGATAATAAAGTTGATCTTCTCTCTTTCAAAGGTAATCACAAATTAATGTGTTATAAAAAAGCCATATTTATTACAACTAAGTGAAGGAAGTAGCTTCGGGTTGAGGGAAACTATTTCCTTTAGTAGGATGGTGTTTGAGAAAGGTAGGAAAATGTATTAGTTTTCTCATGGCCATGTGCCATGGTTCTTCATGCAAGGTTTGGCCTGTAATAAATTTTATGAGTTTTAATTCCAACAATGTGTTACAATTTTTTGTGTTGTCTTGTTGGTTGTGGGTGGATCTCTTGTACATTATTTATCTTTTGTTGTTGATCCTTGTATATATAGGGTTTTTGTTTATGTTGTGTCATTTAAAAAAAAATTATGTTAGAGCAATGATGTACCTTGTCTACCATAATAAAATGTTAATGTGCTCCCATCCCACATTATATTTTCTATGTCAAATTTTGTATTCTATAACTAGATTCTTTTATATTATTGTAATGCTTTAGGGAGGCACTCATCCTCAACTAGATCCATTATTAGGGTTCTCACAAATTTTGATAAGTATCATTCTTCATCCTATGTTTTTCCTTTATCTTCCCTCCAAGATTATATTGGAAATCATAACATCATCAATCAAAACCCTAGGGAAGTCCTATATGTGTGTTTTGATGGTTCTTTTGGTTTGTGAACCTTCAAAAGTGCCAAAAATTGTTTTAGTTATTTCAAAGTATCTGACATATTTGTGATTTTTTCATCTGAATTGAAGGAAAAAGGAAAGGAAAAAAATTTAAAGTGTGTTGACAAATTGACAAGTTTAGAACCTATTAAAACTCAAAAAAAGGAAAGAACATTTCAAAAATTGAAAAGTTATAAGTTCCCTAAAAATCCAACAAAAGATAAAGAAATGGTTAAGGTTTACCATGTTGGAAATTTTGAAAGTTTTTGAACTATCTAATGTACTAACATGGTTCATGGGTTCTCTCCATTTCACCAAAAGTGTGACACACCAAAGCGAGAAAGAAGAGAACGGAAGAATGGGTTTAAGTCCCAATAAGTTTGTAGGTTTGTGAAATTTTTGAAGTACCAAAATGGTTTGTGTGTTTTCATAAGAGTTAATGGGGAAAAATCAAAGGATGGTGATGAGAGGATTCTTCATCAAATTTCACCAAATTTGAGGCTCGTCAAAATGTAGGTTAACCAACATAAAATTTTGTTGAAATGCAAGGGCATTGATTAAAGGGAAGATAAATAAATATTTAAAGTGCACTCTATTAAAATTGATTTTAAATACAGTGTTAAATAAAATGGCATGATGATCCTTCACCCACTCCTAGCTACTCATAGGTCATTCTTCCAAATACTTGCATTTAATTTTGTAGGTATTATCTTCATCTCAAGTGTCCATTTTGGGTAGGAGTCCTTTAAGGTCATCCATTTTAGAATGCTACAATGACGCGGGTTAGGGAGTGCACCTTTTCCTATTAAAAGAACATTTTTAATTAGTTTGAAGGAGATTTTTTGGAGAGGTTTGTTGGTATGTTGGTCTACAAATGCTAGAGAGTTTCCAGTGTGATTATAGGGCTCTAGAATTGGAGATAAATATTGTAAGTGAATGTTGTAATAGAGTGTCTACATGACATTATGTATATCTCTAGGAGGGTGTTTTAGTTGTATCTAGGGATTTTCTATTACTATATTTATTCAAGGCATGAATGTAATGTTGAGTTAGATGAATGTAACAACATTCTAAAAACATTGCAAGCCTTGTAATGATCTTTCTCACTTTATATATGGATATATTCAACTATTTTTGGATTACTAAGTATGTTCAAGTATAAATTTTATAATATTTGGTGTAGGTAAATTACACCTTATTATGGCTCTTGGTTTTAGTTGTAGACACTTAAAATTTGTCCTCATAATTATCCTATTTTTCGTCTATTAATTAAATGGATATTGTTATATTTTTAATTAATTCATTTAATATCTTTCTTCCATTCATTCATTAATTCATTTAAATCATGTCCATATTATAAGAATTTATTCATTCGATAATATTGTAAGCATTTAACCATTTGCATAATCAACCATTTATCCATAAATAATTTCATATTGCTCCATTTACACAATCATTAAATTATCCATGCATTAAAATCATTAAATCATTTAATCTTTATCCAATTGCATATTCATTAAACCATTGCATACATAAATCATTTAAATCATTCATTAATTCACAAATACATCTTCATTCTAAGATTTTAACCTACATTATATAATAAAATCCATCCATTATCTCTCTCATTTCAATTAATTTCAATTAATTACAATATGCATTTTCCCACTTCAATCATTTATCCCAAATTCTCCCTAAAATCCAGATCTTTCCCATGAGGACATCTATAAAAGCCTTCTCTTCTCACCAAAAATCATACACATTCAGACATTATCAATCTTCTTTTCCATTCATCACAGCTTCTTGTTGCACTTTTGCTCATAAAAAAATATGAGAGCATCAATGCATAAATCAAGATCATGGTGAAATAGGAAAACAATGGAGCTGATTTTCTTTTGAAGGCATTTTATTTAGTTTTTGCATAGTTTAGTTTGTATTTTGCAGGTGTTTTTATTTAAAAAATGCTTCATTAATGTTATGTTGAAATATTGATTTGGGTTTTGATAGATTAATCAGTTTTTCAATTTTCAGCATATAAATTATTTTTTCTATTCCTAATGATTTGTGACTCTGTTTCCCAATGAATATGCACTGGTCTAAGACTCATTTGAACCTCCTCACTCCTAAAAAAAAATTAACACAATAGATATTAGTGTAGGGATAAATTTTAGTTATATGCATCCATGACCATCAATATAACCAAAAAAAATATCTGAATTGAACCTTAAATAAAATTATTTCATGTCGAGACCATGTTTGCATAGTTGAATTAGCTATAAAGGTTTTCTATACTACTAGTCTTTCTTGACCTATTGATATATTTTTGGGTCAAGTAAGAAACTTAGGTTTAGTTATTATTATTTTAATTATTCATGTTGTTTGATCCAAATATCTATTAAGGTACGCTCCTAGAAACACCCTCCTAAATCTAAGCTAAGATCAAAGCATATGAGAGATAGCTCACTCTCGTAGAGTTTTCCTTCAACCCTCCATGGTTTGTGGATGAAAAATTTTCACTTTCATGATGATAACCCTAGCCTTGAAAGTGAGATGATGTTCTAGGAAGTGGAACAATGGTTTTGTTTTTCTTATGTTAGAGTTTGAAGAGTATTTAATATCATTATTTTTATTTTCCTAAGTTCCCTTGAATTCTATTTGAATGAGTAAACTACTAAATTCATACACCTTTGATTTTCTCTAAATAAATATGTTTTTTCTTTGACTAATTGTTACATTATAATAATAAAATCTTGCATTGGAAAGGTTGTGATGTTTGATGGGGATTCCTTCCTCTTATTAAATGTTGAATCCTTCCAACTAAAATAGCATGGTCAGTTAAATATATGTAGGCATGCCCTTGGAAACACTACTGTATTCAGCTCCGTTTTCTAAAGAACATTTGTTGAAATTTCGACAAACTATCATCAAAACACCAACGAACCACTGCAAAAAAATTTGTCAAAACGTTTTCGTTTCTTTACCGACACACCTTGAAATGCCGAACTCATGACGTGACTTTGTTGGCACTCACCATGGTAAAGGTGTTCTTATGTTTTTCAAACTTCCGACGAAATGTGTGCCGCTTTATCAACAAACATTAGTTAGAAAACAAGCGGCAAAAATCAACCAGAACATCAGAACACCACCATCCAATCGTCGAAATAGCAACAAAATAGGAATGTCATAATTTCGATCATTTCGTCGGAGGTACAGCAAGTTCGTTGGTCATTTTTTGAAGTTTCGTCAGTATTGTTCGTCGAAATTTTGACGAAACTGTGCAATTTTTTTTAAAAAAAAATTAATTGGTTGGTGTAAAGCCAAATTCGACAACGTTTTCCAACATCCTCCCTGCCTGTGCCAAAAGGGGAGCTTTGTAATAGGGTTGGACATCCATCAAAACATAAAGGATAGAGGATTTTCATCAGTTTTAGTTGCAACTGCCCTATTAGACATGTATGCAAAATGTCGAAGCATAGACAAGGCACGTGAATTGTTTGACATAATGCCTCAAAGAAATTTCATCTCATGGACTACAATGATTGCAGGATATGCACAAAATAGATTTGTTCAAAAGGCTTTATAAATTTTAAAGCAAATGTAATTGGCTGGTGTAAAGCCAAATTCGACAACCTTTGTGAGCATCCTCCCTTCTTGTGCAAAAAGGGGAGCTTTGGAACAGGGTATGGACATCCATCATAACATAATGGAAGGGGGAGTTTTTTCAAATATTATAGTTGGAAATTCTCTAGTAGACATGTATTCAAAATGTGGAAGTATAGATAAGACACGTGAACTATTTGATGGAATGGCTCAAAGAGATGTCATCTCTTGGAATGCAATGATTGTAGGATATGCTAATGATGTTTCAATAACTTTGGGTGTTTATCTTCTCCCCATCAATTTGTATGCAATTGACATGTGGTTACTTTTGTTATCTTTTATGTGCATAAACAACTATTTTGCATGTGTGTACTTCAAAAGAAAATAATGATAAAATTACCAAGTTTCAAAGTTACTACACAAGGGTTGCAAATGATAATAATAATGGTGGTTGTATTTGAGAAGGAATTAGGGAAGAAATTTCCTCTAAAATTTGTTGATAAACCCAAAGATTTTGAAACTCTGTATGCATTTATAGAGAAGGTTGAGAAGGAATTGAAGTGGGAAACCATTACATGGAAGATCTATTTATTTAGTGGCCATTGGAATGCTGACTTCCCTACTATATGACCTCAAGAATCAATTATAAATCAATAACAAATTGAAAAGCTATATATTCTCTTTTTTGTAAGAGGATGGAATTTTGGGAGAGAAAACTTTTGGGTTCTTTCACATTGTACAACAACAAAAGAGTGATTTTTCTCTCTTCATCATATAACAAAAGATATACTAGGAAAAATACATAACTGATGTTGTGATCTAGCTATAGATGCCCGAATGAGATATAATGCTTCCTAATGGTTATAATTCAGGAGTTAATGCACAGTAACATGGCATTCAGACAAAGGAGCAAACAAGGTTTGTTGACCAAATCACTGCAACCAAATATTTGCAACTAAACAAAAATGGAGGATGACAAGAATTGGAGTTGATTGCTAATATCCCAAAATTAATTTCTATGAAGCATATAAAGTAGATTACAAAAAATGCATAAAACATAGAAAGAGTGTGTATTAAGCACTTGAGTTACCCCCTTGCTGCATATCCTATTATGAATTCCCTAAAGTACTTGGATCTTATACAATTTTATGTGCATCTTCAATTATTATAAGTCACAAATAAATTATTTATTAACTAATTTCAGAAAAAAATTATACCTTTGTTTTTACTTTAGAAATGATAAGTTTTTCAAAAAAATAAATGATCTACATAACTGTAATCTCACAATGCTACTTATTTGTTCACGGTCCAAAGATTGGAAGACAATATACTCATCAATATGATTTATGAAGTCAGGTTAGAAGGTGGCCTGTGTTGCTTCAATATAAAATAAGAACCCAAAAGCTTGATTACCCTTGTTGAACCACTTAACTTTAGCACTTTCATTTGTACGTTTTTTTTCTACCCCCATTGTAACTCTATATAACCTCTTGTTCTTTAGTATTAGTTGAACCTTAGTTTTCCATTGATGGCAGTTAAATGGAATTAGAAGAGGAACTAGAACATTTGAATCCATGCTTGTTGATTGCTGCAACAAATTTAGAAGTGCAAAAAAGAAAAGATAGGAGGAAGAAGTACACACAACACAAGGCTATTCAAAGGATAGTCAACTGTCTTGTTGTAGCCAACCAATTAGGCCTCTTGGAGCAGCATTGTTTTGGTATGTTGCTCTTTTTATATTCACTGTCATGAAGGAAGGTTTTGAGGCCTTGTAGGGGCATATAATACCTATCTAAGTTCAGTGGTTTGGGCCTGGTACAGGCTTGTATGTGGATTTTATTCTGACTATCCTATCGGGCAGGGCTACAAGGGTTAAAAGGGTAAAGAGGCCTAAAGGTTATAAGAGCAATGAGAAAATGGAGTTTCCTAAGTGAAAATTAGGGTGTTAAGTTTTGGTTTGGTCCTATTTGACATGATCTAAGTGGTTACAAACCCTCTTGGTTGTGAGAGTACAAGAACCCTAGGTGAGTTAGGTCTTTTCCTTGAAGGAATAGTGGATTGGAAAGGTCCACTTAAAGAGTATTTGAGAGAGTTGTGCTAAGTTGGTGGTTTGATCATCTAGTTGATCATCTAAAGAAGCTTCCCCTGCTCACTCTCAATCACTTACTCCTACATAATTCACTATCCTTGGTCTGTCAATCACTTAATGTATTCTTTCCATGTCAAAAAACAAGAATCTTCTATCATGAACAAGGTTGTAGTATGAAGGCCTGTAGCATACTATGGGATCTACTCATTTCCTATCAAATTTCCCCATAATAACCCTTGTTATTTTTGTGATGGACATAAGCTAATGCATTATTCTTCAATTGTGACAAAACCTTTATGGAGTTACCCTCTCAAATGACACATGAATGCATAAATTTGAGAGGAAGATAGTAAGTTGAATGAATGTAAGTAGAGAAATTTTTGCATACCTGTAGACGGTACAAAATTTCATGGTTAAGTGGAAGCGTCCCATCAACAAAAAGATCCAAATATCTGTGGTAGTCATTCCTTAATCGAGCCCCAAACCCCTTTCTCAAGAG